>JAOEFI010000007.1:16999571-17012585 GCA_034621735.1 Anopheles plumbeus | reverse complement strand
ACACACTGACAACTGTCATATATTCACATGCCGGCAGGATTGTTTCCCGTCGTTCCAGGGCCATTTCGGATAAATCGCAGAGGTTGCTTGGGTGTGAGAAGAAGTCGGAAAAGTTTCGAATCGTTGCAAAACTTTCATTTTTGTGTTGCTGCGTCCTCTGGACCAGGATCCAGGAAGCACTTTTTCTACCCCCTTCGTCCCGTTCACCCAGTCCCGGTCAATTCGTGCTGACGCTTCCCGGTCCTACCCGTGCGGAGCTCGGCACGGGAGGCTGCAGGATAACCAGGACCCGTACCAGGACACGATTACTAGCTGCTGATGCTGCAGCTGCTGCTGCCGTCTCGGAAGCGTTCGAAAAACTGGAAAAAAATAAACCAAACTGTGCCTGCTGCTGGTGCTGCCTTTCCATTTCGGTATTTCGTTTTGTTTCCGTTCCATAATTCATTGCCACGATCTCGACGAACGCGGCCGGCTCCGCGGGAAGCGCTGGGCGAAACGGGAAGCGAAGCGAACGTTTCCTAAACACACTCGCGTTTATACAAACACGCGAAAACTCGTGCGAAACAGTGGATTGGGCTGGGGGAAATTCCCCCGGCTGTGTGCAGCAAATGGGAAACGCTTTATCATGGAACACATTGTCCTCCCGTCCCGGCCGTGCCGTCCTTGGCAGCTCGGTTCTTCGGGACCAATTCCAATGCTCGCGAGTCGCACATCCAGAACTCAGCATCCTCCCAGCGGGCGGCTTATCAAGGCCTACCCACAGCCCACTCTCATCATAAGTGCTCACATATTTATTCGTTTACTTCGACTTGTTTTTTTTTCTCCACCTATTCGGAAGCTGCTGGGCCACATCGTTTTGTATGATTCATTAAATATATATTACTGAGCTGAGCGGCCCGGGAAAGCTTGAATGGAGTTTTCGATTATGAGCGTGATGAATGTTTTAGCTTTTTTGAATAATAACTTATGCTGTACGTCTTGAACATTCGCATATACTACGTAAATAATTAATTCAGGAAAACCAACATATTTGGAATTCTTTTAATTTAAATAAAAATCCAGAAATCCAGCATGCGCTGAATAGAAATTTTAGACAACAATTGGTAAGTCTTCATATTACTTCTCTCTTTCTTTTTCTTGCTTTCGTTACCAGATACCTGGAACAAGGAACTTCTCCGTTTCCTGAAAACGTGCTGGATGGAAAAACGGGAGGATTTTTCGGAGCTAGTCTGTCATTTCTCATCTGTGCTCGTTTGGCCAGCGTTAATGTTGTGGAACAACATTTCAAAAACCGCGCCTCGAAAGAATGGAAATGCGAAGCACGACTTAAGCCAAGTCCTGAGAGCTGGCTGAAATGTTGATTTCGAGGTTCGATCCTTGCCCTAGTGAATGCTCACATTTCGATTGGCAAAGGACCACAGAACCACGCAGAAACGCTCAAGGAATCTAATTTATAGAAGTGGTTATTGTTCACTAGAAAACACAAAAAAAAGGGCCGTCACACGGTTTTGAAACGTATGAAAACTCCATGCGCATATAACAATAATTTCTCTACCCAAATCATGTCCTTTTCACCCTTTTCACTTTGACGTCTCGCGTGTACTACATCATCCGAGAGGGAACTTTAACAGAACAGCAGAAAGTATGATGATATTTGTGAACTGGACCCTTCTGCTCTCCTGCTTCTTGGTTGAACGAACCCGCGCGTGTTTGCTTCTTGTTTGCTCGCTTCCAGGATTCGCTTACGCCATTAGCGGGCGGATCACTTGAACCCTGATGATGCCGAGCCCTCTAAAAGGGCTGGCATTTTTAAAAGAACAAATAGGCTTCAAAACAACACAAAACACACACCCGACAATCGGGGCCTGGTTGGGGAAAGCTGGTTATGTTTTCAATTACAACTGCTCACATCCACCCGGTCCTGATGCCATCGGCCTAATGGAAGGTCCTTACGGCGCAAGAGTGCTAATGAGTTGTTGGATGAGATCAAATTGCTTACAATGCTAGCAGCACGAGCATACAAACTCCTAAGAAAGCTGCTGTTCAAATATTGGCCTTTCTCTTTATCGCTGATACTAAAGTATATCACGTGGGAAAAGTTCCACCCATTGGGGAAAGAATGGCATGAGATAGCGTGTAGCTTTTTCATCTCGTTATTGTTGCCCGAGTAGAGGAAATCCGGACGATTTCGTAATTCATTTTGTATTCAACTGTTATTCTAAACCAGGCTCAACAACTGGGGAAGAGGGAAAATCAACCTCCTGCAAATTTCAGTAACACATAAATGGTAACTTCGGTCAGCGGTCAAACAGTAAATGATTGATAAATCGACTCCTGCATCGGGTTTGAGTTGGAAGTGCGCATTAATTCCAATTTAGGAGTCCAAAAATCGATTCGTAACAGTACATTTGTCCCATGTCCTGTGTTGAAATAATAAATACCCCGGTGTCCAGTTCCAGCGAGTGTCCAGCCGGGGGCCATAAAATTATCATTTGATGGATTATGGACAGCGCATAAAGCTCACGCCGGTGCAGCCGGTTTCAATCCAACCGAATGGCATCCGTCAAAAGTGCACCCGAGCGCGGCACCGTGTGATGCAAACTGAAATGCAACACCAAATTTATTGCTCCTGGTGCAGTCGCACCCGGTGAGGTCCGGCAGAGATTTTCTATCAAAATAAAGTGTCGATTGCTCGGGAGTTGGGTTTCGGTGTGTTCAAGCCAAAGCCGACCGCACCTCGAAATAGATACCCAACATGGCGTGCATACTTCATGCGCACGTTACTATAGCGCAAGCAAAGTTCTCCCGTTTCGGACGGAATGATAAACAGAAGGAGATACAGTGAGCACAGGTCCGCGGTGTGTGGAACAATAAATCGGTGCACATTTATGACCTCGGGCCGGACTATCATAAATTATCATAACTGTCAACCGGCCGGAACGGAATTGGATTGCATCGTACCGGCACTACGAAGAGACTGAGGGTGGCAGCGATGATCAGATTGAAGTAACGAATGGCGCGGGGGGTATGGGAGGGTTTTGCGGCAAAGAAGAGTATTGTTAAATCATTGTTTTCAAATAATTTTATCGGGAATAGAACTAAACATTGAAACTCTTAATACACCAGTTCACAATATATTATACAATATATCTTTCACATTTTGTTATCAACATGTTTTTTTTAATTATGTTTCTACAAAGTTTTACAAGTAAGTTTAAGGTAAGCTGGATAACTTGTTTTGAGTGAAATTTAAATCATATATTATATATACGGTCCACTTATCAAACCTTTGACCTCGAAATGACCGCCCATTAGTGATGGTACAACAGTTGACATGTTTATTAATCCATAAAAACTGATCGTGGGATTGCGATATTCTTTTTCCACAGTGTACCTAACATGCAGGCGTTGGATGTCATAACTTACGAACGAAAGAACATGAACGGAGCTAGTAGATAAAATGAAAATTGTTCGAGATTGGCACCGCTCCGATTGGGAACATATTGAAGGCCTACTCTCGTTCTAGAGGGATATCTTCTTTCTGACCCCAGCAGAATGTCCCATGGAGGGCCACCAACGTCAAGGTGGTAGAGAAATAATCAAGATGATTGGATGTTTCGACGCTGACTCGAGACTTCGTTCCATTGATTTATTGCACACCGATCAGATCGGATCGAAGCGAGATCTGGAATCGCAATGCTACGAGCCAGGTATACGTGTCCCGTGCGCGTTTCTGTACGTATGTCCCGGCTCGTACAGGCCAAAACGCGAACAAATACCACCCCGAAACAACCGATATGTCCTTGCTGCAAGGAGCCCGTCGGGAGAAAAGTGCGCCAAAAGTTAATTTTCCCACGTGCTGCTCCCGCGTTCAGAGCCGGAGCGAAACACCTGCAAACCCGAATGTGGATAAAAAAGGAATCGACGGATCATCGGAGACAAGGACATTACACATACACAAAAAACGACGTTTGTGCCACTGACGAAAGGAACAAGAAAACCCCGGTAAGCAAAGCTCAAGACAGGAGGACAACAACGGTGTGCAAACACACAAAGATAACAAACACGCCGGTGAGATCCTAGACCCGGGGAAAATGGGAGAAGCTACAACAAGGGTCAGCAGGACAATAGTGACAACGGAGAGCAAAACGCAACCTACACCCTCGTCTGAATGGAAAGGGCCCATCGGATGAACCGGTGGCACAAGGTGAAGATGAACTTCTCGATTCTCCTTCGATGCGCTGGGAATCGGTGAGAAAACTTTCCGACGTTTTCGTCCTTCGGGATCTTTCCGGGCGTACGGGCTATGGGTCATCGTACGTCGTTTGCTTGGAAACGAAGTAGTCCTGTGTTTAAAGGGATTTTTATTTTCTTGCATCATTTCCTTTCTCTTCCATAGCTCCTTCGTACGCCATCCAAGGCAAACATTCTTACGACATAAACATTGTCCTCTGCGAATGGTGCCCGCATTGAATAGAGTCCATAGTACGTTTTTTTACAGCTGCACCTTATCCCATGACATCTCGAAGAGATCGACGCAACAAACGAATGAAAGCCAGCAAACGTGCCCCAGATCAGCGCCCAGGCACGGGTTGCTGGTTGTGGCCAGAAGAAAAAGATCCTTACGCCTTGTCAGAAACCGCTGCCATCTGCGATCACCCTGTGAGAAACGGGACGGGAACTGTGGGTCCTTAAATTAAAGAGACCCCGCCTCACACTCCGTCACACACAACGAAAGATGATTCATTCCAGTGGATAGTCCACATTTACGATCCGTTTACCGGCGATTTAGCTTTAAGGACGAAAGTCTTCCACGAAAGTTGAAAACTTTCCCAGGATCGCTCGAATGAAGGCTTCATTTGATTTTTCAATTCTAACAAATTTCCCATGCCCGTCTTTGCGCTCGGACCGCAGTCAACATGGAAGAGCAATGATGCATAGAGGATCATATCAGTAATAAGTAATTCTTCATAATCTAAAATATCATCGACTTCTTTAGCAGCTTTGACAATATGTGTTTTCCATGCGACCAGGTGTCGCGGTGTGGTGTGGCCGAAGGTTTGCTCCAGAACCCGATGAAAACTAGGCGAATGAGAATATTAGTTTAAAGGATTTCCACAGCAGCTGTTTTTCTGTTTTAATTGCTTCAACTTTTTCCGAAACATATTCAAAACACGTTCCTACCGCCCGTTTCATCAACATCTTTTCTAACTTTCCCGGACTTTTCTAATTATACGACTTTGAACGGCACTTTCGGAACTGTTTCTACTGAAAAGGAAAAACTTGCCCACTTCCGGAACTCCGGAACATACGGAAAATATCTCAAACTCGTCAAACCGCGCAACTCACACACACAGACACACCACAGGTGCTGGTATTCGGAACGGGAAAGGGGTAGTGTTTGGGTGGCGTTAAAATAAAATATATATGTTCCATTAAACCTTTGAGCGGCACGATTTAACATCATTCTCGCTCTCTCGACCACACACGCGGAGCGCGGGAAGGAGGTGCGCCGGAAGGAAGCTCATTATGCTCATCGAGTGTTGGGCGGTGCGAGAAGCGGCTCAAATACCAACAATGCCTTGAGGAAAACTCGACCAAGCCGTCACCACGCAGAGTGGAAGTTAGAAAGGGGGAATTCTTCAGGCCAGCTCGAACCAGCTGACGGCGGTGCTGCTCGTACGAGCGAGTGTACGTGTGCCTGTGGCCTTCCCCGATAACCGTCGGCTTCCCGGTGGTTCCACGCAAGCCCCCCCCCCCCCCCACTCCCTCCCCTATCCCTTGCCCTTGGCCACAC
Source organism: Anopheles plumbeus (assembly GCA_034621735.1). Classification (NCBI taxonomy): domain Eukaryota; kingdom Metazoa; phylum Arthropoda; class Insecta; order Diptera; family Culicidae; genus Anopheles; species Anopheles plumbeus. The sequence goes on along the minus strand of JAOEFI010000007.1, from coordinate 17,006,788 downwards.
GGTCCCTGGGCAAGGTGTTGGAATTGAAGTGAAGAATTTATGTTGCGCGCTTTTCCCGTTTCACCTTCGGTTCGGTTCACCTTACGTTCACCGTTGTGTTGCTTGCGCCGTCCACCGGCTTTGAACGATCTTCATCAACGCATTCCAGCGGCGCAACCGAGCGGAAAAGATACTCGCCAGTCGTCGTCGACGTCGTCGTCGTTGCCGAGACGTATGAGAAGTTGTCCCCCACGACGCCATAAGGATACCTTTTTATGAATTTTAAATTCGGCAATTAAATTAACTCGCTCGTTCTCGCACCCCGAAAAACGGAACGCCCACTGCGGAAACGGAAGCCATTCGGGCCCTCGCTAGGCGTGCGTGCCGTCAAGAGAGCCCTGCGCCTACCTGAAAGCCCATGTTCCACGGAGGACGTAGGCGAGAAATTAGGGAATGAGAGGGTTAGATTCTTTTCACCCCGGGCCTACTCCCACCCCCAGGGGAACGGCCTCTAACGCCAGCAGGAATTTGCATAAATTGTTCATCTTAATTTCAAAAGTTCGTTGCGCTCCGGTGACGGCCCCGGGTCGGTTGGCCCACTTTTCCACATCTTCTCCACCTAGAACGAACGGCATCGTGCAGCAATTGGTTCCTTCTACGAGTTCCGTAGTTCATTAATTTGTCACTGCTTTTAATGGCCGGTACCAAAATAAGAAAGCCGGCGAGGACCCAGTAGGATCGGGAAGGAAGGGGAAAAGTGTTCATTTTCTCTCCAGTCGATCGAAACTATCAGCTGGAACATGCCGGTAACTCGGTCGGTTCGGTTCCATTATACATTTCCCCGGTTTGCGATCGTTCCGGATGCGTGCACCTTCCTGCGGTACAGTTCCTGCGTACTTGTTGCCGTATCCGTGAGCAGGGTCGTAAAGGAAAACGTAGCCATTTACATATGCATCAGCTGGAATGGACTGATAACAAGATTTTATGGGCGGTTTCAATGCATTTTTTCCATTCGAACAAAAATTGTGATTGACGTTACGATTAATTATCATAAAATATGTAACCGAACATTCGGCGGTTATCTGTCAACATTACGAGAGACAAATTAGTTTCAAACCGTGTAATCAAGAAGACGGCTATAGAATAAAATCCATAAATTCTTAAAGATATACAGATAAAGACTTAAGACATGCTCTTGCCTTTAAAAACCAAAACATATCCAACAAGTTGATTTCTAAATCATCATTTATAAACTTTAACTTGATTAGTAGAATCAAAGTAATGTCCGTCAAAATCCATCTCCAAGCTCGCCAGTTTTCTGTCGAGCCTGCTTAGAAATGTCTCTCTACCGTTTTGAGCTTCAAAGTTTACAGTAAAATTATTCAGTTCTATCGCATTTGCTCAGTAATGTTTACTGTTCGTCCAGGAAACAGTCACTTTTCCCCACTCCCTAGGGAAAGTATGGCGTAGGACGCGGACGATTAAAAATAATTTACTCCAACCGCACTGGCCTGTGCTCGGCAGTAGTCGTCTGTTCGATTTGGTCAATTGGACGTGCTACGTATGAAATTCTTTTTTAAACACTCGTAGAAAACAGAGACATTCCGAGCCGTGGAGAACAAATTGCAAGAACTGAACGGTTGCGCTGCGCTCCCATGACGGCGGTTTTCGGATGACAAAACAATTGCGGATGTCATTCCACAGGATGAAAATGACACCTAGGGGATGGGGATGATTTTTTTTCTCCTGCCGTCCTTCTCCCGTGGTGTCCGGCTCTCCTAGGGAATGATTTTATAGGTTCGTTATAGTCCTTGTATTCGGTTCCGCACAGTTCCACGGTTGCGTTGACACTCCCCGCCCTTCTCTCCTTCACAGTTGGGTTTTATGTTAAAACGATATCATAACATAAATTTTTATTGCACTCTTACAAGCAAAGTTGAACGCGAACGGTTACTTCCTATTCCAGTGCAAAGTTCGGACTCATCGGTGTCGGAGCTTGAGGGGACAAAGAGGATAAAGCTTCCTCGACAAAGGACCGTGTCTTTCCTCGAGCGACTTGTCGAAATGTCTAGACTTTTAATTGAATTAGGTTTTTGGTCTTGGCGGTGGCCGGCTGTTTCGTCCTAGCCACGCCATAGAGCCACGCACACAAGCGTACACACGAGATCTCTGAATTCTCGCCATTCTAGTACCGAATGTTCTTCCGATGTATCGAGTGGGGCTTGAGCAGGGTGGGGAGGGAGAGGAAGAGACTGAGCGAAAAATAGGATCATTTCGAATTGTCCTTTCCCGAAAGCATCGGTTCCGTAGTCCGAAAGGGAAACGCTTAGTGGAGAATAAGTGGAATGGATAAAAAATAAAAATAAAAAATAAACCTGCCCGATAAGGACAACTGTCACCGATGACATTTATCGTCCCTCGTCTCCTTCCGCCCGCCAAGGCGTTGGCCGGGTCCATCATTCGCCCCTCGCGACTGCCGCTGACAAACGATGGGCACTTATTCCGATTTGTCTCCCAAACTGGCGCCCTTTGCCTTGCCGGCAAATACTCTTCATGGTCAGGTTTATGCAATGGCGTTCTCGATTCGGTTCGCCCCTCAGCCGCTTCCTCAATGCGCATTCCTCGCGGTCGTTCTTAAATTTCAACGAGATTAGATAACACACGCCCAAAGTTTATGACGGTTAGCAGAACACAAAACTGCAGACGATGGCGACCAGGACGAAGACGACAGAACCGCGCAAGGGGCGACGGTGTAGGCAACGCGACCAGGATCGCTTTCTTGGCCTCCTAAATCCTCTTAAGTCGATTGTTTTTTGGTCGTTCACGCTTCCGAAAGGACAACGAACGTTTCGCTGCGGACATTCGGAGCACACATACACGATGGACGATGGAACCGTACACGACGAACACTCCTGCCGCCGGTCGTCTCTTTTCATTGCTTCCGTCGCTCTCATTCTCTCTATGTTTTTAATGACTATTTCTGCCGTCACTGAAGTGAAATAGTTCCAGTCTAGTGTCCTGATAATTAGCGCTCCGCAGAGAATGTGGAAACGGTGGCGAAAAGGAGCGATAAACTGACGAGCGGGTGTCCTTTTTCGGTCGCCTTCGAGCTAATGCACAACAATGGACCCAATGTTAGTTTGACAGTTGATGATTCTTTTCCCGAAGGTGGGGCCCGGCGATGCGATGATAAAGATGTCGTTATCCCGCCTTTCTTTCATCTCGGCAGACGATACCGAGGCCAACCTTCTTGGGCGATTCTTTACACCTCTTACCAACTTGCAACTGCAGGCTTACCGGTAGTGAGTGGGTGTTGCACTTGCCAGTCGATTATCGCCGAGCAATCTGGCATCTGCGGCAAGGTGCTTTCGGTTTCTGAAACTGTAATTAACAAAGGAAATACGATATTGGTCTGGAAGGAGGCACACCAAAGGCATCGTTTGAAAGATTAGGATGAGCAAAGAATGCTGGAAATGTGACAATGACATAAAGTTAATGATAATGTTCACTATTCTAAAAGTTCGAGAGTTTTGCAAGCTATTGGGAAATATTTAAACAGACACACTCTCCCACCAATAAAATTACCAATCATCGATGATATCAATTATACTGATTGCAAAAGAATCAAAAGATTATTTGTTATATTCTCTTCAAAGCACTTCGAAGCACTTTCTCCATAGGAAGAATTTCTCGCACCGAAAGACATCGGCATGATATCCTTCAAAACAGTGACCATGGTCACCTCTTTATCCTTCAATTATAATCCATCGCCACATTCCCAATGGCTGGGATTTATTCAAGAATTTCTTCAACACGACCCAGCCGCCCGTCGGTGCATTGTCTAAGGAAGGACCGAGGATCAAATCCCATCGAACGGCACTTGATTTAGCATATTTCCTATCGTTCCATTCCGGCATCATGGCCGCCAGAGCAGGGGGATTCAATGACCTCTAGAGTGAGAAAAAGAATAGGCTTCACCACATTGCATCACTTGGCTGCAATCGAGCGCCCTCAACCAACCAGCTGCTAGTTGCTATTTTAATTAGAAATTCCATCCATCTCCGATTCCTGGCGGGCGTCCCACGCCTGCGAACCCGGTGTAGGATGGCTGGGGAGTAAATTATGCCCCGACATCCGAGGACCATTCTTCACCCGGTCCGAAATTCATCCCGCCCGGATGCAAATCCGGTTCGGATCTGACAACACAATCTGCTGTGAAACAACGTAATCCGAGCTTAGAATATCAAAACCAAAAACGCCTCTGGAGTGAAATAGCCCCGTTCACCGACCTCCCTCACCGGCCATGGAAAATTGGACATTCCTCTGGGCAGAATCGGTCCAACTCATCCTGAGTACTGATGGTGTGCAGATGAAGCGCGCACGGAAATCAGTTTTAATCAAAATTCCTTTTTCCAGCCTCCGTCTTTTCTGCTCTGATCGATCGACGCTGTTGTTTTCCTTCGGCCAGTCTCCGGCAGTTGGGAAAAAGTGGATCGTTTCGCACCCTAGCCGCTGTGTGTAATCGTACACGCTATCTACATTCGCCCCCTTTCGCCAATGAAACCCGCCGAACAGTGCAGGAAAGGACGAAGGAAAAAAATGAAGATGGAGAAGAAAATATCGATCATCTTCCGGCAATTTATTTCCACTCAAAATCACTTCCTTGCCACAACAAGCGTGTCGCTGAGCCGAAGGAAACAAAGTTTGTCGGAAGTCCGTCTACGGGCGGGTGGTGGAGATTTCTTTTTTTCTCTCCCCTTCTTCTCCCTTTTCTGACTGACTAATTACTGATGCAAGCGATTCAACATTTTAATTACGGCAATTAGTTCAAACCTGATTAAGAGCTCAACTTTATCAATCCTCCGCCGGAACCACCATCCGCCACAACCTCCCGTAGTGGGAGAGAGTGTAGAGGGGGAACATTATCCCCCCCCTCCCATTGCCATGCCCCCTGGAAAAATATTTGTCCACGCGAAGGACGCTACGGCCGCGGAAAAATGAGGCGCATACAAACCGGAACAATCCCTCACCGAAGGGCTCACCGACTGTTCTGTCCTTGCCCAGGTTTCGCTCTGTACCGAAGTGATTTTCTTTTTCGTCATTCGCTCTTGGGATGTCGCCCCCGCCGGGGTACCCAGACCGCCCACTTTACCCACCTAGGCTAAGCTGTCACTATCACGTAATTTTTCTTCAGCAAGGACCGCTCTCATGCAGCAAAGGGAGACCAAAAAAAAGGCAAGAAACATCCGTCCAGAGCGGTCACTGACTAATAGAACCAGGATGATCCACAAGGAACCACTACCGGTGGACGAACCTGGTGGGCGGGGGGAAAAGACATCCGAAAGTAAACACAACGATGGACATCGTTAGGATGATGAATATTTCTTTTTCGCGCGGCCACCAGTCCGCACCACCCCGGCAGTACAGTTAGTGTCCGGAAGGACTCGGTGAAGCTACTCGAAGGCAAGATTACGGCAAGCCGATGGAGCAGCTCGAGACTCCAGTCCGAGAGGCGGGCTCATGAATTATGAAACGATGTGGCAATTTCCCAGCACCAAGTTTGCCGACGCACCCGGCGGACGAAGGTTAAAGGGAACGGTGGCTGGTAGCCCCGGCGAAAATCCGGCACCGGTCGAGGGTAAAACGCGTGATGTCTAAACAAAAAGCTTCAATTAAGGGGGCCGAAAGAAAAATGGGATTCAAACGCAAGTGAACAAAAAAACCAGAAGCAAAGAAAACCGTTCGGAGAGCGTACCCCACGGTTGAAATGAAGCTAAACCCGAAGAGGACGAGAAGCAGTGACCTCAAGACACGGGATCAATCTTAAACGGAATCCTCCACCTCCTTGAGCAAGACTTTATCCAAGCCGGTTCAGTTTTCTCACCCCCTCGCTCCCGGGGGTCGGAAAAGCGAAAACGAACTAACTACCATTCATGCAATAAATCGAATACACGCAGACAAAGGTGGTTCTAATGATGAAAACTCGCGCGCCCCGGAAGCGAAGGAAAAGTGTGCCCAAAGCGATGAAAAAATAGCACTTATTTGACGAAAAATAATGATCGCGCAACGAAAAAACTCAATCGCAAGCAATAAATCACGCAGCGATGAAAAGGCGGCGAACAAAAGCAAACAGTACCAAACGGAGAGAAAGCGAGAGAGACAGGGAGAGAAGAAAAGAAAGACGCGTAAGACGAGATAAAATGACTTTTCTTTATAGCCTTTAATAAAAAACCTTCTCTTTTCTTCCGACCGGCTATATAAAAATCGCTCTCTGAAGAATCATTTAAAAAAAGGATCTGAACAAATCGTTCGGAGGGAGCACTTAGGAAAAGTTCAAAAAATAAAAACAAATTATTCATCTAATGCATCAAACAGCACCGCCCTGATATCTTTTATCCCTTTTTTTTTGCTATATTCACACCGGTTTCCTTTGTTTCGGTGATGTCCTTCCGAAATGGGAATGATCACATCATTAGACTAATGAAAGAACTTAAACTGCTTATCCACTCCGTTTTCATTACAATACCGTTACCTAATATGTTTAAACCCTTCGTTTGGTGGAAGATTTTCTTTTCAAACGATGAAGGATATTACAAGGATCTAAGACCGAACGCCTGGAATTTCTCTTTCCACCGAAAAACAGAGAGCGAGAAGGTGAAAGAAAATTAATGCAATCGAGCGTGTACATCGGTTATGTACCCTCGCCACTCTCCCATCACACCCTTCGCTTATCAGCAGTCACTCGAAACAACATTCCGAAGCTTTACCAAGCACACACCGGATGGTTTTCCGCCCAGGCGCAAACCCAATTCCGACCCCGCCAAGAGTGTTGTAATCATCATTTTTCACAAACCCATAATTTCGTGAAAAATGGAATGGATTAATAATTTAATGGGCACCGTTTTGTAATTGGCAGGGATAGCGCAGCCTTCGCCTTCGCGCTGACCGAAATAAGGACGACGAGGACGGCAACGGTCATGTCACGTTGTTGTTTTAAGTGTACCTTATTCTCTTTATCTCCGTTTCTTTATTCTACCTTTCCTATTAAGATCTACTTCCGTTTTTATGTCTTTTTTTCGCTGACTTGGCACTTTTTACATGCAAAGGACGAATGGAAACTAGCCTTAACAACGAAGGACATGTCGCGGCCAGCGGCGGGATTTGGAGCAATTTGGAATTTCAATCTTTTTGCCATCGTTGTGATGTTATTCGATAATGGCAATGGGCTGGCCCTTGGG
>JAOEFI010000007.1:16980855-16991178 GCA_034621735.1 Anopheles plumbeus | reverse complement strand
GGGGCCCCCCCCCCCCCCCCCCCCCAAGAAGAGGAAGATCATTCCACGACGGCATCCCAGTTTTTCCGACCATCCTGGGACCGGTTCCCGGAAATGAGAGGCATTCCCCGATAAAATTTCGCGTCCAGTGGGCCAAAGCAAAACAGAAAAACAAATCCACTGCTGTGCTAGGTTTTGACAGAAAAACCCCCCGTTCGAAAGTAATTTTGGATGAAATCCATTCGGAAGCCAGTAAAGTGTCACGGAAATCACGGAAACCTCATGAATGGCTACGGATGGGCTTCTGTTTGCGTCTGCCTAAAAAAAAACAGTGGCTAGGCTGCTAATGGAACGAGGCCGGGGGATTGGCATAGAACGGAAAGGAGCGAGCACAGGGACAGGGATATTTAATGGAAACAGGCAAGCTTGGGCACAAGTGAAAATTTGGTTGCGCATGGACGGAAAAAAGTAGGTGCATGCTAAACACAAGCCACAATTACAACACCAACGACAGTCTCACTTTTATGTATCTCTAATTTTTTTCCATTTCACATACTATGTTTCCTTAAAAAAAATAGCAGGGAAAAATATAATTCCACATACTCTCTCGAGGTCAGAACATGCACAAAAAAAAGTTGGAGTATTGCGAATGCTGTCGAAAGCGCTCGAAACTAATGTTACGTACCACTGCCGCACGAGCCATACTCTGGACTTTAGATGTAATTCGACGAAGTTTTGAAGTGGTTTTGAAAATTTAATTATCACTTTTGCTGGCCACTCAGCGCAGTGGGGGTGGCAGGACTGGAAAACGGAAGGATGCGTTGCTTTGGTCCCACACAGTTCCGGGCGTCCGGTCGTTCGGCGAGGTTAATTTACATGTTGATGAGGTTGAAATTGGGTCATAATTGGATTTTATACGCGTTCCCCGCTTCGCTATCGATGGGCAGCAGGAATAGTAACAGCCACAGGACATCGTGCCCTTGAGAAGGATGGCATAAAAAATTTAATCTCGTCGAAAACTGCATTTCGAAGAGGAAGAAACACAGGGAACGACACACACATACGCACATGAATAGAAATTTAATCAAAACCCCATTGCCATTCATCAGCAGTGCCGCAGAACAAAATGGAAACATCAAACCGTCATCGCGCGGCCCCCTGTTGATCGCCGCGCAACGTTCAATATTCCACTGAAGAAGAACATCACTTCGGCTTCTTTTTTCAATTTTCCAGTGAAGAAAATCGTGGAAAAACAATCATCGACTATTTTCTAGCCGTATGGATTGAATAGCAGCAGACAGATTCAGTCCCGTAGTGTAGAGTAAACGTCGGTTGCAGATGATAAGAAATAGTAGAAAAGGGTTAGACTTCAAAATTACTGCATTAAGCAACCCTTTTCCTGGAATAGTCTCAACACAATGCTAAATTAAATGAATCGATCATATTCGCACTTCTAGGTGATTCCTGCAGCGCTTCTAACGCGACATTATCAGCTGGGGAACAGTTCCGCGTCAGATTGGATATTTGATCCTGTAGGTGACAACTGTTCCCCTTTTAACGGCGTCTTTCACGACAGACCTGCTGCGCAGGTGCGACCTAAACCAACACACGGTAATCCATCAATCCGTTCAAGAGCTCCTGGACGTCCTCGAAAAGGAAGGTCCTGCGATTCCTAAAGGTATCGCTCCGTGTCGCTTTCGTCCAAGGTTTGCCTGTGGGTGTGCTTGCGACAGGCCGCTTTCCTTGGTTATGCAGTTCTCTTCTATCACACGGTGTCTCCAGCACCCCCCTCCGGTTGTCACTTCCGGTGCTTTGTACGGAATATCAATGGGCTACATGATTGACTGCAGATGATGAGTTATGGTTCTTGGAGTCACCCGCAGTCCGCGCTGAACTCGGTTCGCCGGTAGCGGGAACCTTAATCACGTGCCGGGTTTTCTCCGCTGGTGGAGCCTCGAACTTTTGGAAACTGCCCCCGGTTGTTTCCGGCATAAGAAAAGTATGAGAACGTGGAGGAAACGACATAATTTCCAGTCTAATTGAATAACAATACCGGGACCATGTGGTTGTTTGTCCCACTAGCCACAGGGTGTAACGGGTACGCAACACCTTTCCAACGTTACCCCAACTTGTGCTCCAAGGGACGGACGGGCCTTTGAACCGGTATCCTTTCCCTCAAGGACGTGGGCTCAATCTCTTCACGCTAAGCAAGCAAAACTCCCCATCCTTTCGGAGATGGATTTTCGCTTCAAGAAGGAACAAGTTTCCTCGCTTTCCGTGGGCGCTTAGAACTTTTCCAGAAACGGCCTTGGCTGGTGGAAATGATATGAATATTTATCACACCGGTTCAGAACTTTCTATTCCGAGAACAAGACCAAAGCGAGGGAAGTTTTATGACCAGTGGCGTGTTTTTAGATACTGTCAGTCTCCGGTTCGATCGTCCTTGACGCGTTTTCAGCCTGTAATGCAATGCTTCTTCCCGTGGGCGTCTTTATAGTGGCGAGCTCGGAGAAAGGAAAATTTTATTCCATTTGCACATTCCACTTACTACTGCTACTTCTAATCCTTTTTCACATTCATTTTAATCCAGCGAAAATGAGTAGTTGTCAGAGGATAACAAGTGGAAACTGCATTCTCAAAAAATACAGCCTTGATGTTATAAGTAGAACCGACATGGAAATAAATTCGAAAAAATGCATTACCATTTTCACAACTTCTTCCCTAATCGCTCCCCGGAGGTCACAGCTCACCAATTGGCCCACAATCACTGCACCAGATGGCGTTTTGGCGTGCGTGAAATTGAGTCATATTTCTTGCTCGTCGCCCATCATTAGGGGGATACAACACACCATCGTAACAATCCGTCTGTTTGCTTATAAAACAAGTGCGCACAAGCAGAAGTTGTTGCATGGTTACAAGTGATGCCGGCAAGTTCTTCCATTAGCTTCCATTTCGAATGGGAGGAAAAAAGCAACCAGGGAAAACCACCATGATGACGATTCGGTGATGTGCGTCGCCGGAAAAAAATGGTTATCACTCCAGATTTGGCCCCTACTCCCTGTAACGTGACTATGCGTCTTTAAAGGGTACAACTCGAATAAAATCAAGAATAATGAAAAAAAGGAATCATTTCGTTGATAGGCACCGAGATGGTTGTCAAGAATGATGGAGAATTCCGGTCGGCCAACTGGGACAGCTAAACGATCATTCTGGACAGATGGAAAACCTCCGGTGCGCTCGTTCGGAGGAGTTTTCCCGACCAAAAACACCAAATCTCAACCCGGTTGGCAAGGCTTAAGCACATTACGATGCACACGACTAAACTGCGGTCATATTTTCATCTCCATTCGAGTCACAGGAAGGGCAAAATAAAGGAAACGGGGATATAACAATTTATGTTGCAGCAGTAAAACATAATGTTGAAAACCTTGTTCCATTTTGTGGAACAAATGAAAATTAAAATATGACATGCCTTTTAATTAAAATTGGAAGTAATTCCTATTCCGCACTGCAGCGAATCGATTTTCGAAAAGCTGACAAATTCCCGATAACATGTCATTCCGCTCATAGGGAGGGGACTGAAACTTTACACAAGTTACTGAACTCCTCATCGCCCCATTTCCCTCACGCGTCCCCATTCCCCCGATTGCCGAATCTTGTCGATGCGAATCGTTATATTTAATTTTCCACATCACATGAAACGTTTTCGCGCCGCACTAATTGAATAAAAACTACTCCTACTAGCATTTAGAGATGCCCCCCGGGGTTCCACGCACGCTCTATTCTGTCACCGACTGTAGTGATGGGGAAAATTGTGCAGCAAGGCACAGCCGTCCGGACCTTGTCGGTGTGTCTACCTTTTACCACCACGTTAATCCATCCCTCGCGCTCGCATGTACGTGACGCAGTTTGACTTAATGAGTCATTTCGTTACACAACATTTAACCGTCGCCGCCTGTTTGCGCCGATGGCCGCTGATGATGGTAGGATGGATGGATCCACTGGCGTACCGAGGCCGACACAATTGCGCCCATTGCACACCTTTGGCCAGCGACAGCAGGACGCCGGAACAGGATACTACGGCCCGAGAGTGGCGTGCGAGCGCGCGTAACACATTTTCGGTACGGATATTACTTTTTACGATAATTGTTGCGTCGTCCTGTATGTTGGTATTCGTTTTCCCCGATTCTGGTCCTGGATCTGGATACCGTTCCCGGTTGCAGTTCGTTGGTAGCGACCGACGAACTCTTGGTGGCTTCGGACCGGCAAGCTTCGTTTATAGCCCCCAAACGGTTGCCGCGGGTGAGCATGAGGCACTCGTCTGGTTGGTGTGGTTTCCTGATTTCGTTTTCCTTTTCTTTTCGCTGACCAGGACATTGCGAAAAGTTGATGGACATGGCTGTCTTAATTTGAAAAACTTCCTCCCCCCTTTGCCTTCCTCCCCAGCAGCGGGACTGCAGTCAACGCGCATTCGAACATCTGACGACTGTTCCAGGAGCGAAATGACAGGAATGGCGCCCGGTCGCCATGGCGATTCCGTTTCCGTGCTTCTACGGTTCGTTTCACGAGCAAGCAGTTGGAAAAACGGGAAAACCATCGGCAAGCCCCAGCGCCGAGTGGCGAGCGACGGGCGCATAAAACCTTGGGGCGCATAATTTGGCCATTTCCATTGCGAGCATGTTTGGCTCGACGCGGAGTACCGGACGCCCTGTGATCCCGGGATACGTTACTGTTCCCCGGCGGATACGGTGCAGGTTTTCCATTCTAATGAGAGCGATTACGGGCCTGCGTGATTGAAATCGGTTCACTCTTTTATGGTCCAATACATGCCAAAGTACCGATTCCATCACGGTACGCCGCCCCGTGTCCCTTTCCCCTTTTGTCCTTCTACATTGTAACAAAGCGAGCTGCAAGGGTGGAGTTTCTGGTCTCGTAATTGGATTTTTTCAGCTTCCTTCCCACCGTCAATCGATCCCACCCGGCAGCACTCTACCCAAGCGTCCCAATGAGTTCCCACAGGTTTATGCGCTTTGACTTTGTTTTATGTTTCCCTGTTTGCAGTCGAATCCGTTGTAGCCCTCTGCCCGTGTCGCCAGAAACCCTTGACGCAATATGCGCCAAAACTGCTAATCGATGCTGCAGAATTTCCCTACCATGCTTTTCCGGAACATTCGAGGTGGACAATTCCAGAGCACGCACCGATTCTCTCTCTCTCTCTATCTCTCTCTCTCCTTTTCTCCCTCTCTCTGGGAACTATCACTCGTTGCTAGTAGTGGGTTGGTTTCGGAAATTGCAAACTATTTCTGGTCGGCCACACAGACCGTCGCCATTACGAGAAAACTATTTTCTTTTTATTTCATACACGACATATGGAAAACGGCCGTGTAGTATTTCTTGTTCGGTGCACAGTTTGGGAAACAGGAATTAATCGGATCCGATCTGCATTCGGGGCACAGCCTTTCGGTAGTAAAGAATTGTCATTACGCAGAGATTGGGCCGAACTTGATTACCTCACGGTTTGATCACGTTCAATCACGCCGAGACGTGCAGAGTGCGGTTTGCTGATGAAACGTTCTACAAACGTGATATTAACATTTATCTGGCACCAAATAAATATGCATGGTAATTCACTTGAAAGGAAACATATGTGATTTTGCTGACTTGTACAATACAACTCAATCGATATGTGTTTACATCTGGTGGTATTTTTCGGACAGTCTCTTTCTTTCACCATCAGGAAATGGTGAGTATTCAAAACAAAAATTTAACTTCGATTTCGTAAATGGGTTGTATGAGTTCTAAAAAAAAACGTGTTTGATAAAACCTGGATAAAATTATGCTTGAAGGATAAATAGTATGAAATATTGATCACCAATCATCCATCTATTAAACAAAGCATATCAATAGAAGTTGCCGCTCTCATAACAACCGGCTTATGCTTTCCAGCAGCAACAACAACAGAAAGCCATGTCCCACGAACCGATTCCGAATATGTTCTTAGCACACGATAAATCTCTCCCTAATCGTATAACTTTCATATAGAACTAATTCAATTCCGGAAGCCGTATTGTCATACCGAATGACTCCGCCGTTCGGTCGATTGGTGGAAAAATATGGATTTCCTTCGTTGCCCAGAACCGAAACCGGATCGGCAACCGTTTGGCAGTCTCGTGTCGAAGGTGCTCGTCCTGCCTTCGCAAGGAGAGCCGATTCGGAAGAAAAGACCCACGACCGTCGGCCAGGAAAAGCGTAGAAAGTAGACGGGACCGGCGGCCAAAACAAAGAAATCCGTCCCCAAACATAATATATTATGATTAGTTCCACCCACGCCTCCTCGCACGACCTTCGTCTGGGTCGGGAAAACTGAGGAGAGCTGTGGAAAAATATGTTCGACATTCCACTGGGGGGTGGATTGAAAAGGGCCTTGCCGAAAACTGGCTTGGAGTCGGTCCCTTAATGGCACTTGCCGTTCAACCGATACCAATTATGAACGCTTTCCATCCCAGCTGGCACTGGGAAAACGGGGCCAGTGGTGAACCAAAAAAAAACAAGCCAAGAAAACGACTGTGGTGTCATACTGGATGCTTGCGCGACTTGTGACATGCACGGGATCGCACATAAAAGTCACACGATTTGGGTAACCAATTTCAACTGCCCTCGAAATGGATCCAATTCCAATGCCCGGCATTCTGGAATGTGTTCGGTGTCGGTTCGTTGGGCTCATGTTTTGCGAACTTTTGAGCGGCATCGTTGACCCCGGGCGATTGCTCGATTATGATAATATCCTATCTGACCGTCCCGGGAAACGAGGCGCGAAGATGAACACACGGCCGGAGAAGTCCGAAATCGGGCCGAGAAAGGACGTTATGATGGTGACACACTGAGCAGGGCCCCGTGAGCGGTAAATCACCGATAATGGATGGATTTATCGTTTCGTATGTGAAAAATTGGGAATGTACTTAATTATGGAGCAAAGATGAATGGTTATGGCATTCGTTTGCTCTTGGTTCACTGCTTTTTTTTTTTGCCTTCCATTTGCCCCTTTTCGTTCCATTTTCTTTTCAAATTATGTTTTGCCCCACTCGAGCGATTGAAGGAGCCTCCGAACGCGTCCAAAACGTGTATAACCTTTGGTGTGAGCGAGAAGAGGAAATTCCGGCTAAAACAAAGAAAAAAATCCAGGAGAAAGAAATAAAACCGGAATCTATCGCTGCCCTCCCCCGATTCGATCCGCGTTCCGCAGAGAAATTGCTTTTGGAGTGAAATTAAAATGGCAGGAATAAAAAACCCCAACCTAACAGCGGAATCTCGCCACCGGCCCCTGAACCGGCGGAAGAATTATTGACACTATTTCTGTTGTCATAAATTTAATCCCGTGTCACAGTGGTATCCAATGTGGCCGACGATTCATCGACGAGAGGCTTGAGAGATTCATGGTGTTGGTGGGGCCTCGGAGGAGGACGTCGAGCAGGGGAGAATAGTAAACAACTTCAAAGTTTTGGGCTATTTCGTAAGACTTACGACGCAGTCAAATTTGAGCCATCGATAGAGACACAAATCAAGCACCGGAGATGGTCGTTTGGTGGAAAAGGCCAGACTATTTATCGGAACGATAATTATGAACAACAGAGGAGTTATGTTAATGTTGAATATCCATGTCCTTGAACATTAAGTTGACTTTACGGAGATTCTTTGAGTTTATTTAATTTGATTTGCATGATTTGATTTAGAACACTGTATTGGTTTAATATTTAAACTCCGAATATTTCCATCACGCAAGTTTAAATACGGAATTATAATGACAGAATACAAAACCAAAGCACCTTCACAAAATATCACGTATCTGAAAATCGTATGTGTATTAAAAACCTACTTCCATGTAGAACAAGTACAAGACCGTTGTAGTTGTACCTCCCTCGGGTCTCCAACTACACAGAACGTTTTTATTGGCTTTCCTACAGTTACGATTCTGAGCAACTTCCACCCCCGCGGCAACCGGGAGCAGTCATACAAATACTCATAACCAATAGTACACAATTATTACCGACCCTGCCCCCCACAACCCAACCGACACCGACTTTTGGTGAGGGTGAGTAAAATTATAAAAATTCACCTAGCCGCTAACAAGATGTTGAAACATTGCGTTTCCATTTCCAAGCTATCTCTTCAAAGAAGGGTTAACAGCGCAACCACGACGTATCCTGCGGCAACTCGAAAGGAACGGAAGCGAAGCAAAATAAACTCATCGTTTCGCTCCGTCCTGGCACCGCAACCTCCCTCCCGTTGCTGACGTCGCCTGGGGGGAAAAGGTAGAGAAGAACATCTTTCCTTCGCCCAAACACCGGAAGAGTGAAGGTACAAAAAAAGGATTCCACGGACAACTCATGCATATCACGGCCGCTTGTGCCTAAGGCTTAGCGGATGAGCGAGCCACCGAGCGAGCAGCCATACACCGACACACACCTGAAATAACTGCAAATTACCATTTCCCGTCGACGATTTTCCTAATTACGCAATTTTTTCTCACCATGTCTGACACCACGGCTTTCTCTCATCAGTCTCCTTCACCGACCCTTGGAGCATGAAGACCAGGGTAAAGAAAATTCCAGCTGCCCACCACCCATCGCATCCCTTGCCGAATGCGCCAACGGTGTAAAAGTTTATAATAACCAGCCCGGCTGGGGAAAGGATGTTTCATGCGAGGATCTTCTTTCTCCCACTCCAGCGTCTTCCACGAGCACGAAGATAGCGACGATGATTGTGATGGTGGCAGAAATCTGTTTTGGAGTATTTTTCTTTTCTTCTCATCCGTTGGGTAAGAAAAGTTTAAAACGAGGTTTTTCGGGAAATCCCAGAAAAAATACTACATCCAACGATCACACACACACGCTGGTGCACGAAAAAAATAAACGTGGAACGAACAGGTAACCTGTTGGAAAAATCTTTTTCTATGTTGCTTTTCTCGCATCCAACCGGTGGAAAACCCCCGCGCGAAGGTGCTGTCTGAAAACTGTCTCCTAAGACTCCTGACTTCCGTGCAAGTGATGCGCGACTTCGTTCATTCCATTGTTCACTTTCACCTTCACCCGCTCCACTGGCGCGTGGCCCCGTATTCGCTTCCTTTCTGCATCCCGAAAGCAGGCGTTAAATATTTAATTAAAACTTTGCCACGAACAAAACCGAAAAATCGTCCAACGGAGACTTTGGCGCTCCCGAAGGAGGAGCAGCGTGTGGGTGTGGGTTGCAGGAAATAAAAAGGTTGAAGACTGATAAGTTAGCGTTTGCCGCAAGATCCCCCACCGGCACCTTAATCAGGCCCCGTTGACGATGGCCAGGTGAGACCGTTCCAATACGGCGAGAAGAGCGTTTCCAAACAGTTGCAGGGAGCGGCGCGGCAGGCGGACGGTTGGAGAGACTGGCTTAATTTGTATTTGGCCATGCCGCTTGCATGTGGTCGGAGGAAAGACGTTGTCCACCGCGTGGCCCCGGGAAGGAAAATCCAGCTCGGGAAAATGATTACCTTCGCTGCGTTCGCCGCAATGCCGGAATAGACGGAGAAGAAGTTGCCTCCATTTTCAAATATTTCCATTCCACGCCGCCAAGCTTAGCTCCCTTGAGGTCCCCGAGGGGAAAAAGAAAAAAAAGAGATGAAAACGTTGATGCCGATTATGGAACCTCCCACCCTGAGTCCCGAGGGTTCCCGGGTTGCTGCTGTGGCTCGATTTGCGGAATGGAAATTTGATATTTTTTCGCTCTCCCGCTATCCGTCGGCAGATAAAACGTCGGATGGGTTTTCCCGGCCGGTCGCCGGAACGGAAGGATCAGTTGCCCGACAGCCACGGCAGCAAACGGCGTTTATCTGATAATGCGGCAAAGGCTTACCATGGGCACGGGCACGAATCCTTTACGTTTCATATTCCCCCCGGCCGGCGGTTTTCCTGCACGATGCGGTGTGATCTTGATCCTGATTAGGAAAATACAACGCAACTCGATACGCCACGGAATTCGCATCGAATCTCAATCCTCGGCCGAGGCTTCCACGCGATCTCGATTTACTCTGGGCCCCCGGGTCTGGTCGGCCGGGAAATCAGAAACTGGAAGCAATTTTAAGTTTTCCCACTTTCCATTTCCATTCGAATGGATGTGTAGCGATAAGAGCAAGGTCCCCCTTCTGGAAAGAAGAGTCCCCCTGCAATGTAGGGGCGGCAACTATCCTGCGAAATTTGACGATCCAAAACAACACTTCAAAACTCCCGTCAACTATGCTAATGATTGACGAAAGCGAGTCAACGTTATCGGCCTATCGTTTACCTCTCATCTACGCTCCCAGGTAGCATGCGTCGA
>JAOEFI010000007.1:16928074-16980755 GCA_034621735.1 Anopheles plumbeus | reverse complement strand
AATGATTGACGAAAGCGAGTCAACGTTATCGGCCTATCGTTTACCTCTCATCTACGCTCCCAGGTAGCATGCGTCGAATTAGACGTGCTAAATGTGGCTTCCGAAAATTGACTCCCTCGGTGTTCGACTGTTCAACAACTGCGCGCTATGCTGCGACACAAAAGCCTCAACAATGTGATGTTGCCTAAGAGCACATTCGAAAGTTCGGCGGGTCGAATTTCTAACCCCCTACTCGACCCCAAACACGTATTCGGTCGTAAACGATTTGTGCTGAAATGGCAACTCTTATCTGGAAATAATAAGTTCCGAAATTTAATCACCTATTTACACTTGAACCCATTAAGATCGGAGATACGTGATGGAGTATCCAGGCGACCGAAAACAAATTCAATAGGTTTTCTCTCAAACAAAACCACAGTGTCTCCGCGGACGAAATGTGTTAGAAGGAATATTTATAATCAAGCGCCTCTCGCACTAATACGTTAGAATGTAATTAATCTAAGCATATTTGTATTGCCTTAATAAATAACTTCTTGCAAACGGCACTATACCATCATCGAGTTGCATACTTTTAAACCCCTCCTAGAGCCTTCAAAGTGATTTTTGAGTTCCACACAATCCGTCAGTTGAGTTCATTTCATATGCCTCGCTTGCCGTCGTATGAATGTATAATCAACTTAATCTTTTATGATCGACAGCTCTTTTCTGAGAAGCCGAGCAAAGACCAAGGCACTATTACCCGAGGGCTATGGCTAAGTTTTTCATGCTGCTTAAAAGGGAACACCCTCTTGTTATTGTTTTTTTTTCTTCATTGCCGCAGGATTATCTTAATATTTCTGTTTATATAGAAAAGTTGGTTTTGGAAAGGATCAAACGAAGATATTGGATTGGCTCCAGTTTGGTGTACTTTCCATTGTGCTGCTTAGGAACGGTGGCATGCTTATTGTTTTGCCGAGACGAACCAACGCCTCAGAGTTTCCGCCACTTTCCTAGCACGATATTTCTTTCATCGCTGATCCGTGCTTCAATTTTCTTCCCAACCACTTTCTTCTAGTTATTTCTTTCTTGAGCCGCTTCTATTGCCTTACTCGAACAAGAAACCTCCCCACCCGTCAATAACTCATCATTGAACCCATCCTCCTGGGGCCTTTTTTAAGACGGACATTGAAAGAATCGGGTGAATTTTCCACCCGAACGGGTTCGTATCCATCTCTTTCAATTTCTGTATCTATTTATTTTTTGACAAATGTTAAAGATATCTTCCCCGTCAGCCCATCCGCACCACTACACCGGAATCGAGTCGGTTTCCTTTTTCCCTTATCCTCTGCTCGCTTGACCAGCCCCGCAGGAAAACCATTTTCAAAGAAACGAGAAATGAATAGCAACCAGGCAAAACTGAGGGTTGAATTGAAAGCAAGAACAAACAAGGGTGCACATTGGCCGTCGTCTTGGGGTGCAGAAGCGTTTTTAAGCGGCCGGGGAAGTGGCATCGCAAGAAGCGAGCGGAAAATGGGTGGAAATAGCTGGAAGCGTAAGTAAATACCTTTTATGCCATGTCCAGTCCCTCGTCAAGGGGTTGAGCTAATCGTGCATTCGTGAAGGGCCACAACACGGTACTGACCACGGCGTCAGCTCATCACTTTTCTGATCCCGAGTGGAATTCAAACAAATGGAGACTGATGGGCCACACAGTGCTTGGGATATCTGTGTTCCGTTTTCATGTGTATTCCATGCGCTGAAAGTTCTAAGTTAGAATAGAAAATCCTTTGAACAAAATTCGCACACACTTCCGCATGATAGTATGCTTATCACTGTAGAACTTTACCCCCACCTCGATATATCACATTCCAAACCCTTCATCACTATAGCAAACTCAACCGTTGTATGGGTCAGCTTCCTTCCTTCCTTGCCATTGAACACCTAAACCCATCCGGAAAAGGACCTCCTTTACTTGTGAATAAAAACACACAACAGAAAAAAAGGAACGCAACATCATCAATCATAATTTTGATTTTCGTTTCGCATTGCATTTCGGAAATCTATCCATTCAGCCAGAAAAAACGATCATCATTCACTTTATTCCCGGAGATTTTCGGGGAAGAACGCGCGCAGAGTTTTCCCCGGCGACGTCGACGGTTCTCGACTCGGTTCGTTTGCATTTTCCGTCGTTTCTCGGAAAAAAAATTACATTTCCGACATGTTGAGCCAATCCTATATCTTCCGTATCGTTCCGCGCTGGCTTTCCGCTCGTGTTCTCGGGTTGATCTTTCTTGCACGTTTTGGAATTTTCATTTCGCTCGCCGGATGGGAATGCACAAACCTTATCCTACTACCTGTTGTGGTTCACCCACGGGAAATAGATACGATCCTATCACGTGTCCTGCAGCTTTGCCTTTGTGCTACACCTGCTTCCTTCTGCTGGATGAATTCCATACTGACCCGGCGCCAGAAGGATATCATCATCGTCGTCGTCGTTGTCGTCTTCGGAGAAAGGGAAGCTCTGCATTTTGCAACGCAAAAGTTGCACACTGACACGTAGCCGCAAAAACGGGCGCTCATTTAAATTCACCGACTGTCGTGCTCGTCGTCGTCGCCGTGCAACCCCTCGACCCGCCCGAGGCAATCCGAAGAGCATCGTAGTGTCGGATGTTCACCAGGATCGGCACTACGCATTTAATTTCTTGATCCCTTCCGATGCTCCAGGAGTTCCGGGGTAGTGCACGGGGTTGTTGTTGAGTTATGCAAATCACTGTTGACATGATTCCCATTTCATCTAATTCTTTTCTTTTCGCGCATCCCACCGCGGGCTACTTGAGCGGACAAACAGTTGCCAGCCACCGGTTTTCCGGGATTTGGGTTTGTTTGGTTTGCGTCCAAGTACGCGAACATGCAGGCATGAAAGGGGTTTGGAAGTTTTGGAGCGGGACAGCAGGACGTTCCTCAATGGTATGGAATATGCCAAACAGAATTCATCTAGTGACGCGCACCCTCCATTCAAGAGTCTTTCGCTAGTTCAACTTCGCCTACTCCGTTCAATCTGTCAACTCGCATCGAGCACATCTCCATGGTCAAAGGGTGACAGCTGTCGGGGTTTTTTTTATTTCATTCGTAAACGAATTAAACATTTATGAGATGGAAAAGCGATGGCCCCCTCGTGTGACTCTATTTCCGATATCCTGCGTTCAATCATTTTGGTGAGGCCAGATTCTTCCTCAATGGAGGTTATACATCAACAAGGTCGGATTTTTGGTAATTGTTTTATAGCGCGCATTGGGACACAAGCTTGTATTAATGGGAGACCAACGGGAAATACGCCCTCCGGAACAGACCCGGAAAATGAAACATTCGAACACAATGAAAGGCCAGCGAACGAGGGACGAAGGAAAAGGTTCAACTAAAGTAACGCGGGAATCCCCGAAAAGAAATTAAATATGCTAGTTGTTCAGTTTGTGGGTACAAGCTGCTGGAGTTCATCCACCGGTGACACTGCATTTGTGTTATTTCATTAGCATGACAGATTTAACGGATTTCAGAAGGGAGCTACATAATGGTGTTGTTTAATCAGCTGTAGGGATGTGGAGGATGTATGAAAAGACAACGAGATGGGAGAAACACCGTGCTTAAAGAACAATCAATGACAGCTAGAAGAGATCGTGTCAAATGGTAGCCAAAATGATACCGCCATTTTAAAGATTTCATGCACATCAAAAGTACTTCGCAAGAGCAAGGCAGGCGCAAGGGCAAAGCACTTCTATAAGGGGGCATAATCGAAGAAAAGCGTACAATTTTAAACTAGGCCATGTCCACTCCTAATACGTTTTCGAACGTAGAACGATCCCTGTTCCGTTTCTCGCCTGTTTCATGTTTGGTTCACAGCTTCACACATACAACAACAATCGAAAATCTCGTCCTTGCAATACCACATGCTGGAAACGAAACATGGAAACGAAAACGAATCAAGCTAGAAGATACGCTGGATGAAAACGCCCAAGGAAAGCACCACCATCAAACGGGAGTTGATGAAAAGATACATTAATGATGTGTAATTAAAAAGAAAAACCGACACATCGGCGAACGGACAGCAACGTGTACATTTGATATTCGCCGTCCTTTCCCGAAGTCCGGCATCCTCGAAAAACTTTCTTCACACCACCGAAATTCGCCGGATCAAAGCGGAACGGAAATACCATCTTGAAGAACGAAACAGGTACGTTGCTGTGCTTTTACGGTCTGGAGTGCTTTTACGGTCTGGAAAACTCTCCTCAGGAGAATGGAGAAGAAAGAATCCTCCGGGCGAGGAAATCCCACCATCTCTCCCGCGGCTAGCGGTCGTTTCAGTTAAGTCTGACTTCGTCGCGTGCTATCTAGAGCCAGGACCAACAGCTTCATCAAAACCTCATTTATCGGTTGATTCAATTTCTTTTTGTTCAGTATTTGTTGAAAATTTTTAATGAGACCCTCCGTCGGATGGAGGAGTTAGTGGTGGGTCCGAACAGTGGAAGCAGACTCACCCAAAGACTTCCTCTCCCCTCGATGGCCGTGCAAAAGTTGAACAAACTTGTGCTTCAACGGAACAACGTGGAGTGAAACGGGAAGCAAGTGAGGATAAGAAAAATCCTCCAAATAGTCCCAAACGCACTCCACACACCCGACCAAAAGTATCCCCCCTTGGACGGTTGCAGAACGTTTCTCTGATCTTTTCATTTCCTGCTGGTGCCATTCATTCTACTTCCGGTCTACGAATTCATAATTGCAGCACGACTTTTCCGAGTCTTCTGTTCGAAGTGGCGGCGAGTGTCCACGGTTCACAATCGTTCGGTTCTCCCGCGTGGCTCTGCCGGTGGTTTGGTCCTGTCCGGTCTGCTCTTCAAGGCTGATCATCATCGTCCAACCAGCGCGAAGGCATAGCGCCTCATAAATAATTAATCTAAGACTGAATTCACAACAAGGAAATTAAACTTATCATTAGCAGTTTCCGGAAATTGTACCGGCCGCAAAATTAGATTCAATGCCTCCGGGAATTTATCCTACGTTGGGGAAATTGGTCAGTTTAGTTTTGTTTTCTTGATTGTGAAAAAAATACGGGCAAAATGTTTACCGTCATTAAGCCGGCTGATTTTCCATTAGGCACGAAACTGTCCTTTGAACTGGTCTAATGGTCACAGAAACATTATTGATTAGACTTTTTTGGTGCCACAGGTTTGAAAATTAAATGCTATCCATTCTTCTTAACAGTTAATAGAAACTGCTCTGACCGAAAAAAAAACTTCCTATAATAACCAATTAAACAGTCAGGCTTTGTGAAAGGCGATGTTCCTCTAATACTGCACGAACGAGTCCCTTTCTTATTGGGAAACCAGATTTTCCAAATTAGAATATTCTGCCTTCAGCCGGGTTTAAGATAACAAAAATCAACTGCACACAGCTTTAGCCTTAGATAAACAGTTGTTTAATACAAAATTTAAAAGAAAACCCATTGTTTGTCGTCTTCAACCCCAAGGATAATTCTTATCTCGCCTATCGCCATCTGTAATCTCGCATCCGACACTTCCTTTCCATCCTACAGCATCCTGCATGTTTATTTCCGAAACCCCGGCTACTGCTTACCCCGGAGGGAAAGCGACGAAAACTGCGCTGCTAACTTTCACCTTTAAGGTAACCTTTAAGGTGCTTTCAGGACACCGAATCCTTGGCAAACCTGTTTGCGTTTCTCTTTCAGTTCATGGAGGGAATGCCCGTTCCATTCGATCGATCTGACTTGTACGAGGGGACATCCGTGCCCTTACTTACTTTCCTTCTGCAGACGCATCCTTTCTTAAGCCTTAGTGTGAACGCCCTGACCACATCGAACCGCGAAGGCAAAGAAAACTCGTTCCCCGACGACAATCGTATAAGGAATGGGACAACAGGACGGGCAGGAGGAAAACCAGCATCTCACAAGGCGCAGCTGCCTGCCTGTAATCGAAATCCAGGTCCTTCCCCCGGCAATGATTCGAACCCATTTCCGAGGCATATCAATCATGGAACATTCAACTCCACGCTACCGGTTCTCTGTTTGATCGGCCACGGTTCCGAAACTAAAATGTATCCAATTTCACTCTCGCTGGACAGGCACGCTTGACTCATCACCATCAACGCCGTCGGCGGAAAACGATGCCACCCGGCTACCCCCCATTCTCCCATCGAAATGGTTCCCTCGTCGCTGTTCGCTGGAAAAAGGGATAAAGTAAAGGGGTCAACAGTGTTGCAGTGGCCACCACGACAGGACAAATGGACATCATCTTCATCCTCCGTCGACCGTTGGGCGTTGTTGGTTTTACGTTTCAATTTTACCCAACCTCACCTCGCCACACCCGCTCACAGAGGATCCACGCCGGGAGCGGCCAGGAATCGGGAAAGATTGATGATGGCGACTGATGGGTTTCGGAAAGCCATCCTCAAACGCGCGACCAGCCGGTCCTGCGTGAACAGTGGTGATAGGATTATCCATAAGTTATGTAAACATGCCGAACGAGGTTCAGACAACGATAAAAAGAGAAGAACCCGCTCACTCACTCGCCAAGCAGACGGCGAAAGAAAAAAGCGCACTTAACGGGCCACCGAATAAACGATGGATGATTTTCGGCTTTCGAAAACGCCGACCAAAAATTGTTCAAATAGGCCAAAAATAGCCAAGCCCACCCTCGGCTGGGGGGTTTTCCGGTTCCGTTTGTTTAGGGCCAGTTTGCTGGCGAAACGGCTTCTTCAGCAGGAGTGCCGGTTTTCCATGGTGGAAAAATGGTGGGAGAGACCGCTGTTTGCTTTTGTGACTTTTGTTCTCCTGGTCTGGTTTCTCTTTTGTAGCTAAATTAAAAATCTCTCTCAGTACAATGGATACCTCCTTACACCCACGTTCCACAAACAGGCCTAGACAAAACCTAAACCGGTAGGCAACAGTTTTGCTCCGGTTAGATTTTGATGACCACGCTGAATTTTAACACGCGTCCGGGAATGATAAATAAATCAACAAAAACTGGAATAAAATAAACACCCCCCGATGATGATCCAGTGTTCTCTGGGGTTTTCCGAGAGAAGGAAATTACTGATTGATTCCGTGTTTGTTTGTTTGTGCGATATTTTTCCAATAAAATCAATGGTGTTATCACGTGCGCTGAGGGGGAATTATGTATGTTACGCAAACAATCGTTATTGTACGAAATGTTGATAAATATTTCATCCCATACATATCCGGAACACTATGATGCTTTTCTTTACTATTGTTCATGTGAAAGAAGAGCTTTTTTAAATAACTTTTGTGTCATTATTCGGTGTAGATTCGGAAAACAATTAAGGTAACTTCTATTCAATTTAATTTTGATATAATATTTTTACACGTTCTACCCACCAGCTTAGTACTTGTAATCTTCAGTTTTCCTTTATCGATCGTATCTATTTAGCTCGATATCTTAAAACGGACGGCATTAGTTGGTATCTTGATCTAAACATAAAGATATCAGCGGGCGTTCAAGCTAAACCGTCCAGTGAAGAAAATAGAAACCGATGGGAATCAGTACGATCCCATCCTTGTCATAGAAAACATGAGTTTCTCGTTGGTGTGCTGCATTTTATCGGCCCTACTTTGCACCACCGGTGAGTTTTATCTTCGTTTATCGCCGATGTGCGTTGAAAACGCAATGTGTGTTCACTTTTCACCAAATGATAACGGATCAACACGGTCGCAGTATTGCAGGTGGAGCTTGGGTTTGCTCAGCAGGCTGTAGTAACCGGAGCGAACATCACTAACGTGACCCACGATAGCAATGTTACGTACGATGTGCAACCCCATTCCCCCGGCA
Organism: Anopheles plumbeus; assembly: GCA_034621735.1. Classification (NCBI taxonomy): domain Eukaryota; kingdom Metazoa; phylum Arthropoda; class Insecta; order Diptera; family Culicidae; genus Anopheles; species Anopheles plumbeus. Next base: position 16,972,920 of record JAOEFI010000007.1, on the reverse strand, counting down.
CCAGCTTGCCACCGTTGGCGACGACCTCCCCTGCCACCGTTTCGGCGAACACGACCGCAAGATGGGAACCGATTCCGCACTACAAACTCCCACACTACGATGCCACCGGGAAGGTGCTGTGGTTTCCGAGGATAATTGGCGGATCGCTGGCGACGAGCGGAGAGTTCCCGGCCATGGTGTCGTTGCAGCTCATCCGGAACTCGGCCCACGTCTGCGGTGGAACGCTGCTCACGATGAGCCAGGTGCTCTCGGCGGCCCACTGCGTCACCGATGTGCTCGGTGTGGTCAGCCCGGCTACGCAGGTACATGCACATGGTGACCCATTTATGGACGGCTTCTAACGAGACCATCTTCTTTCCAGTATCAAGTCATGGGCGACGACCTGTACATCCTACCGCTGATGGGAAATCCCACCCGCCAGATACGCCCGGTTCGTTCCATGACGATTCACCCGCAGTACGACGCGGCCACCTTTGCGAACGATATAGCCATCCTGCGGTTAGCGTCCGAGTTCCGCAAAACGGAGACCTTCTTTCCGGGCAAGCGCATCCAGAAACCGCCGACACCGGGCGATCGGTGCAGCTTGGCCGGTTGGGGCGTCACCACGGAACACTCGAGCATCATGAGCCCCAACCTGCAGCGTATCAACGTGGTCATCAGTGACTTCGGAACGTGCAACGCGGCGTTTGGCCATCAGCTCACCAGTGGGATGCTTTGCGCGGGCGCCCCGGGACGAGATGCGTGCCAGGGAGATTCCGGCGGGGCGCTTCTGTGTGGCGGTGGACGAGTGACAGGAGTCGTGAGCTTTGGGGCTGGCTGTGCCGTCCCCAACATTCCGGGAGTGTACGTGGACGTGGTGTACTACGAGAAGTGGATCAACGTTGCGCTAAAGAATGATGCAAAAAGGGCTGTAGAAGGACAGGTGTTAGGTCTAAGCATATTATTCTGGAGCGTACAGTTCCTACTTCGCAAGCACGTAAGCTAGGGCTACAGCAGACGACCTCAAGTCGAATGGAAATGCAAAATTGAGATGCTGAAATCACTGTACCACGAAACTCGAAGAAACCTAATTAACTGTCATGTGACAGACTGATGCGTCTGACTGATAGGTTATGTCACTGCATTGAAACCGACTTCTGTGTTTGTGCTAAATTTAATTCTCCGATGGAAGCCTCCACTAGACGGCACTTATCATAATCTCCCGTGAGATAAGCCCGTCCGTTGAACCCCAACTGCAGTGCAGTTTTGGGCACACGAGATCGTAAAGTCCGTCTGTTGGACAATAACTTCTTACATCACAGTTGCAGCCGATAGCATCTGTTTAGGTGGGGACCGGTGCGAGTGGAGGGATGGAAAACAAAAGTCCAAACCAAGACCGAACTGTCGCTCTCATCACGCGAGACACCGAAGTCTCGGGATCTGCCTCGGACATTCACTCCACGCGCTTCGCGGGGTGAAGCTACGCGCGTACCTTTGGGCCAGGGCCACGATGGCCCAAGTTCAGTGAACGCGCACTCCCTGACGCAATCTTCTTGGCTGTCGCCCGGCTGCCGGCGCATTTCGGCAACAGCACGAAACGCAACATCCGAACAGCCCATAGCCGCTGGAAGGGGTATGCGTAGCGGCGCGTAACGTACACCGCTTGCAATCGTGTGAGTCTCCATCGGCCCATGCCGGCTGCTGAAGAAACACACACGTGCCGCCGGCATGTCCAATCGTACCTGAAAGTGGCCGAATCGGTCGGCCGCGAGTGTTATTTCATCACTCCGACACTCGCGCGGTCGTTCACCCGCGAATGCAAATCCCGCGCCTTCTCACACAGTTCGATCAACGCTGAGGTGACTGGCAGAGGCCTTCACGGGTTTGCTAGCGTAGCAACCAACATCTCAAATGTGTACGCTTCATGGGTTGCTACGATTTCGAAATCGTTCGATCTTTCTTCCTACCTTTGAAGCATCGAACCAGAGGAAAGTCCCCGGCGCGGCACCGGGAGATCGGCAGACCGGCAGACCTGCGCTGGCAGGCTGGCTGTTGCTAAGGACGGCTGGATCTTGGACTATTCGGATCACTGATAGGGCATTGTCCCAGAGCAGAAGCACATTCACCACCGCATCTAGCGACATTTCCATAATCATGCATCTGTGCCGAATTGGAAATGCACACTTGCCAGACGACGGTAAATGGCCGACACCGAGAGCAGTTGGACGCGATGTAAATTACCTCCTGGTCTGCATTGTCGGCAGGCAACTCGTGGGGTTCGTGGTGCCTACCCATGGAAACAAGCAGCATACCATTAAATGGCCATCACCCATCGGTTGAATCCATGGTAGATTTTTTCAAGTCGGTTAAGCCATACGCAATTCCCACTAGAGTGACGCGCTAGGCTCATCAAATTGAAACCTCCTACCTGCTGGAGTTGCGCTCGCTCCAGTTGAGTAACCCGCCGAGGAGACGACGACATCGGCTCAGCTGTGGCCCATTATGTTTTTGAAATCATAATGAATTTTAATGGTTTTCTATTAAAAGTGCAAACGCACAAATGGGACCGAACCTCGCGTGTCGCCCCTGTTGCCCAAGCCCTAAACCTAAGTAAAGGGTTCGGGGAGCGTGCTTTTTTCGTACCCTTCTGCAAGGGCCCGTTGTCACCTAATGAGCGAATTTTACGACCGGACCCACCAACCGAGCCGCCAGAGAACCCTCCGGGCCACAGTTGGATAGGAGTTAGTTTTTATTTTTTCGGCTGGTTTGGCTTTTTTTATTTAGAACAACTATTAACTACAAAGTGCCTCAACACCCCAGAGGGCAACGGCAGCCGGTGAACAGATTATTTATTGGACCCGGCTGGAAGGCGCACTCCCGCGCTCCGCTCGGTGACACTTGACAGCTTGATTTCAACGGCTGACGGTTGGTGTCCGCCAGCAGTCGCTACACGAAATCGAGCGCCACACGCACAAAGCGTGCAGTCATTGTTATGGCCCAACCGTTACGAACCGTGAGGTCCTTTATGATTATGCGTTGTATGTGCGGTGCTTGTTCGTTTTAATGTGTGTGAGAGTTTTCTGTATTTTTTTTATTGTTTAGCAGTCCCAAGTGTCCTAGCGCCCTCTCGGGAGGTGTTCCGTCCGCAACCCGTTCGGTTCAACGGTTGGACAGCTTTATGACACCAGCTCAAAACCACTTCCACCACTACAAACCCACCGGGCCCCTACATCGCAGACGAGGGGCACCAGCGTGCAAAGTCGTTAGATGCAACTGGCATCGCTCCAACTGCAACTGTAACCGGGACAACCGGGACCGCCGCAAATGACACCGCGTGCAATATTGTGCAGCGGGTGCAATTAAGCTCGTTATGGAAATAAATTTCTACTTAAAGCCTCTTTTTTTATTTTCACGCACGGGTCACGCATGGGACTGTTTCTATTATATCGCCCTTCGGAGGCTAGGACACGCACATCGATGCAGGATCAGCAATGCGTTCCTTGGTTGGGTTCTTGTTTTTCACTCCTCCTTTATCGACGATGCTCCATCTGCAGCGAGTGGCCGTTACTTCTGAAACGATCGTTTCGTTTCGCAACTTGGCAGCGGTGTTGCAAAATTATTTTATAACCGCCATAACGGGACACGCAATGGGGTTGGCAGTAGCAGTAGCAAGAACGCTGCGTTGCCGGCACAAGTCGTAAAAAGTGAACGGAAATAATTTACAATAATATGCGTCAACTATTTTAAAGCCAATCACTTTTCGCATTTCGTGACTGGTCAGGGAAACTTCACTGAATCCTAAAGTCGCGTACCGTCACGTCATTTACGAACAAGATTTTGAAGTGCTGTAACTAATTTAACGATTGTCTAGGCTTAAGATTCTATCCTTGCTTGAAACCGAAATCCTGTCTTCATTACCTTTATTCCGAAGTTATTTTAGGTTTAGTGTAAAGACAAAATGAAAAACGATCGGTTTGTCTTCGCATGTATGTTTTGTTTTCAGGCACTTTAAATTGTTTGGATTCGCTCATATCATTTTGCTTTAGAAAAGTGTATCACAGATTGAGAAGGCTAATAGTAATCGTCAAATGGAAATGCAGAGTCCCACCATGAAAGCGGCATTCCGCATAACAAGGGATTCGGACAGCTTTTCGAGAACTCGTCCGTCTTAATGGCTCTGACATCTAACGTGTCAATTAGGCAGCATCAGCATCGCGACCGTGTTTCCGAAAGATAAGTGGCCGAAACCGCAGACGAAGCGGTGCAAAGGTGCGGTGTCCTGGTGTTTTGAAACTCATTTGCTACAATTTTCCCGCCACTTTTAATGACATACGCCACCGCGCCACCGGTTGATGTGCAGCAGGGAGGTGCCGGCGGCCAGGTGGAGAAATGAAAAACACCTCTCTAATGTTGAATCGAACACCATCGCGCATCGTTGCGCTTGCTAATGACGGCCACTTACGGGGGCGCTCCTCTGACGTCAACCACATTTCGACACCTTGACGACGCTTTCCACCGGCCGGAGAAATACTGGTGGCCTACATATAACGGCTGTTATGTTACGCTAACACATCCGGAAACAACTCTCCCAACAACAACAAAAAGACCGGCGGCACATCTATGATGTTAAAAGAAAACACCGGAATCTCTCAACCAACGCAAGGCTAACATTAGTTTCGAACTCTAGGAGGAGGCAGTTGCCATCACCTAGGAACTTTTGAACTCGTCCCTGCAATTCCCTCCGTAGTCCTCCACTAATCGGCTGTGCTGGTGCGCTGTGGCGTTGATTGGAAATCAACAGAGCCACCTTCCTCCTGCTGACCAGAGAATGAAGTCATCAGCAACAGAAGTAACCGCCATTAAACTAACGTTATCATAAATCATAATCCGCCGCCAACCGTCCACGTACCAGGGTCCCCGAGGTAGGTGGCAAGTGTGCGTAGAGCCTGCACACAAACATGGGATCCTGCGGGAATACAGAACCTCTCCTCCTCCTCACTTTCCCTCGGTTTCGGTTCGCAGAGATGATGATGATGATGACCACTTCGTTCGCACACCCAACGTTACCTTACGCGGAAAAGGAAATTATAGTTGTCAACCTCGTTCCGAAAACCGAGCCCAAATGATAATGTGTCCTCCCAATACAGTAGTTGTCGCATCGCATTTGAAGTTATGCCCCCCGAAGGGCGGGACGAACTCCCTCGCGGAAGCTGTCATCAAAACCCCGAATCAATACCGGATGGCTGTGGCTCTCGGTGGCATGACAATGGCATGTAGTTGGTGCCCACCCAGCTGTGTTGATGAGCAGCCCATTAGCCGACGGCTCGCCACGGACACACTGACAGTCATTATTACTTTTTAATTAGTTCTCTACATGACACTCGGTGCCGTTCGTCGTTCCATGCAAGCCATAAGCATGGTTCCGTTTGACCGGTTGAGCCGGCGATAAAAATCACGGAACTTTCCGGGCCCGAAATTTGATGTCCTTGCCTCCAGAGCATTCCTTTTCGGGCAAAGCGGGTTTGAAATGTGGAACGAGAGTAGTGGCCGGAGGTTTTCCTCAAGGAAAGATCATAAAAACCTCCGTTGTACTCTCCGAATTCTCCTGCGGAAGGCAACTATCACCGTTCCCACTGTTACCAGCCTGTTCGATCGACTGACTTTCACAAGATCCGCTGGGAGTGCGTGTGTACGGTTCCAAAAGGAACCCGATTTCGATTGACAAACTGCTCTCCGATCTCAAACACAGAACAACACGTGTGCTCGCAAGAGTCGTAAAAACTAAAACATTCCGAACACCGATGCCACACAGACACACCCACAAACCCCATCTATGCCTTCTTACATGAAGAAAACTCGTAAAAAATAAACCCAACCACCCAGCCAACCCCGGGGAAAACACCCGAAAAAAGTCATCAAATGGAACTGCTTTACGCACATGCTGCGCCGTCCCGACTGGTCGACGGGTGATCTTTTCGAGTTTTCCTGGCCGCATGAGGAATAGCTCCGTAGCAACGTAAGGAGATAGAGAGAGAGAGAGAGAGAGAGGAAGCGTGTCTCCAGCAACATCATCAACCGTCCCCACCAAGCATCGCTTCAAGTGGCTGAAAAGTGACGGAAGGAAAAGTTTCCAGCTGTGCTCGAAAATTGTTTGTTTGTTATTCTCCCCCATTACGGACATGATTATTATTATCATCAGCATCAACACGATCATCATCGACATCGTAATCATTTTCATGCTCAACATAGTGAAGAGGGAAAAGAAGCCCACATCTCGTGCCCAGACCCGTGTCGTCGTCATCATCATCATCAAGAAACATCGCTAGTTTTCGGATGCATGCGGCGTACACCGGCAAGAGTTCTCTCTCGCACCGAGGGGGCCTGTGTGCCGTGCTGGCCATTTGATTGCTTTTGATGGTGGTGGAGAAGATCGAGGCGGTTCCACCATCAACAACAATAACAACAAATAAGACACAAGAAGATTTCATTAGCTGCTGCCAGATCCGCTAGACGCTAGCAAACGGTCGTCTTCCGTAACTCTCAAGGCCAGTGGGCCCGCTGAGGAATCGGATTCTGAAAAACAACAAAAACCCGCGGAGGCGTGTGAGCCACGTTTTATGGCCAGCATCGAATACGCTAAAGTACGTTCTTTGATTTTGGCTCACGGTGCGGACTTAAAACTCTGCCGTTTTACGATCGATGGATGAGGAGCCAAAAGATGATAAGTTGAAGTGAAATTACCCCACTAACCAAGAACCTAAAGAACGCTACTCATTACGCATTCATTCCTTCATCGAAATGGTAATAGATGGTTCTTTAATCCCAACATCACCCTAGCATGTGCATAAGAACTGGCCGTCGCATAATTTTCCTTTTATATTGTTTCCTGATCTGAAAACTGGTTGTACCGTCATATTACTTCCGAGAAAAGGAGCAGATTAAGACAAAATAATTAGAGGACATCAAACCCATGCCCGACCCTAGCAGGACATCGGATGTGCCGTCCTATAGTTAATTAGATATCATTTGCTAATCGAATCGAATTCGCCGAATAACTGCTCAACGTAATTACTTCACCAGCGTCCAATATTAAAAGTTACACGGACACACGACCGTCTTCGCTCAATGCTCACTAAAGCAAATACAGCAGACGACCACAGGATTCATCATCAAACACACACTTCAGATCAGCGCAATTTTCCCACATTTTGATTTGGTTTTATCCATTTCGGCAGGATGACTTCAAATGAAAAGATCGCATCGAACCCACCCCCGGTGGGCTAGCTCGGTAAAGGATGGCCTGGAAATGGTAGCTCCTACAAGCATCACCACAGCCACAGATGCGGCCATAGCTTCTAGCGTCTATTTCGACGCCGGTCAAACATGTTCGAATGCGTTTGGTCGGAGCTCCTCCTCTCGCAAAACCACCCACCGCTGATTTGCGGTTTGCAGTACTAGCTTTGAAGCCGCGCATTAACCAAAACACGAATTAAAGCTTCAGCTCTGGCGTAACTGACAAGTCGACAGCCTTATCCAGAAAGGGAGTTGAATGGGGTATTGAATGAATTTGAGCCGAGTTAAATAAAAAGCTGCTCTCCTCCATACTGGCCTGTGTGTAAATTAGCGCTGGCACGTGTCTTTAGTGGATGCACGTGTAACACAGGGGAATATGTTTGTATACAGCGGGATGTCTTATGTAATTACACTGATTTGTCGATTCGAGTGACTGGCCCGGGAAATGGTGTACAACTTAGCTCGCGTTTCTATCACGCGTTTTTCACGCTTTTGGTTAGTGTAACAACACGGATCGAGAACAAAGCAGTTGCACTCTTGGTGGAGTTGTCTACAAGCCACCCGAAGAGTTCCGATTGGTAATTCGAAAACGCTCGCTGAAGAGTCCTTGAAGAAGGTGATGGATGAGCCTTTGGGCGACAGCTGGGCGCTAGGGAAGGGACTATCGAGTAGCACTTTCGCCTGCTTTCGGATTTCCTCGTAGAGTGTCGTTGATGCTTCCGGACCGAACTGCCGCCGGGTAAAGTGGCTGAGACAAATCGGACGAACCACCGAGCAGGCAGAGCCGCTGAAGTACGCACTTGATTTTCCTTCCCAAATTTTGACACGCACAAAACTGCGCGAACAAAACCGCGCTTCTTCCGCCACACCAGCGAATTCCCCAGCAGCTTGGGGTGGTTTTAATTTGGCGTCCATCAAACTGCAGCCAACGTTTGAGACCACTTCAAAGTTCACCGCAGAAACAAAAGGGAACCAAGACCGCGTGACTGGTTTTGTTGGAAGGGGAGGGAGAACGCGAAGCACTTCTCGGCGTTGGAAGAGATTTGAGGGCAGACTTGTCCGTGCTAACCTTGAAGTGCTGCTTCCTAGCGATCAATCGTACGCGGTTTGCTCTTTGGTTCTTCCTCCAGAGTGGGTATTTTTTCCATCGGCCTTTTCTTCGGCGGGGTGAAGAATTAAACCGACACCCGAAATTGATTCCTCTAGTGTCGGTCAGAACACAACTGTGCTGTGTCCAAATTAGGAAAGAAGATAAATTTGATAGCAGAAATAAATCGTGTACACATATACGGTAGGACATAATTTAGCTGAAGCGAAGTCAAGTATTGTAGGGATATTTTTAAACCAAAACCAACATTGGAGAATTTTCAAGGTGGATAAGAAAAATCGGATGCGAGCACTGCTGAAGAAACGGTACATACATCCATATGGTCATTATGACATCACTCAACCGCCACAAACTCACAAATCACATCAAGTAGTAACCGTCAAGCCGCGGCATACAGCTGGTAAACAGCTGAGCCGAAACAACTTCAAGTGTCAGTACCGCCAGCGTTCGGTACGACCCCAGCCAAGAAGAGTGTTGGAAGTTAACAACACCTACGGAACCATGTTCCCCTCTGCTCAAGCCCTCCCCCGGTCGTAACCGCTAGTTTCGTGGAATGGTTTAACTTTGTTTGCCCAACATTCGCTACCGGCGAAACTGTCAATCAGTTTCGTTAACCTCTCCCTCGTGAACCGCACGTTCTCGGGCAGCGTTGTTCCTTATTCCGGCTCTGGCCAGACCGTGATGGACGAGCAGGAACAGGAACGGATTGACAGCCAATGTGCGGAATTTTCGCCGGTGCAAAATAAAATAAACCATTTGGCGTTCCGTCGGTTTATTTTAGGAAAGAGTTCAACCCAGAAACGCGCCTAACGTTCGCCAACGCGTCGGCTTGACAGGCACCTGGGTGGTCAGAATATTTTGTTTCAATCATGTGAAAAGAAGTGCTGTCGATTTCCTTTCACTTTTGGCCCCGCGAAGGCCATTGGACATAGAGACCAACAGCTGATCCAAGGATGGCACAGTAAAGGTTTGAATCTCTAGCTTAAAAAAACTGCAGCAACGTCACATGGAAAGGTCCATGCTCACATGGAAAGGAAAATATTCATTTTATAATGAAATTTCGCAATACCTCAACAAGATCTAATTAATCCTGCAACACGTATGCCACAATGGTCGGCAGTCTTGGTAAGCATTACGTTTAATCTCACAAGCTGATTGCAATGTAATGCCCCTATACAGCTCTGTAGATGATACGCTTGCTATGGCTTTTAACGGTAATGAATACCGGCCTTGCACCGGCAGCTTGTAGCTTCAATCTGGGTGTTTGTTAATTTAGCACCTAAATTCTGTCTATATACATAGGCAAGCGCCTGCATTAGATTGTGGAGCTGCTGGCAACAGAACGCCATTAGAATGCCACAATATCCCACCAGAAGCCCAGAGATGCAGCCCGCAGGCTCATGCCTTCCCAGTGCCGACTCCAGTTTCACGGCTGTCTGAGCTATATTGGCACATCTTGTGAATAATAAAGCTTCCCTTATTACTGCAAAGTAAAGCCTTTGCTCGAGGACGACCAAATAGGAAAGTAATACCTGTTCCGAGACACCGATCCGGCCACGGCACCGGTACTCGAACGTCAGTACAACGAGTAATCGAACAAGCTCGTAATTCCGCCTGGTAGGAACACAGTTTGGCGCACACAACGCTTTTGTGAAGAGGAGTTTGCTATTTGAATTGTAAATTGGAACACTTGGCAGACTTGGGGCTGAACCCGGCCCGTGGGGCGGCAGACCACGATCTCGGCATCTCAGCTTCCGAAGCGGACCGAGCCACACGGCTGAAACGGTGGAGGATTTGACGAACTTCCCATTCCGGCGGGTCCACCGGCAAACTCCGGCCGTCAGCAAATGCAAATGCGCTTTATGCAAATGATGGCCGTCGGGCAAGAACTTTATCCGCCTGGTCGGACATGCTGCTCACAGCGTTCGCCTCCGGTAGAGCATTGCTCAGCTGAAAATCGATGGTACTTCAACGTACATGCAGGGTGATAGCCCCCCTCCCAGCGGCCACTGCAGTAACGTGCGTTGCGGCATGGCAGAGTACGGCAAAAGGGGGGCAAGTGTTTCAGACCGGGTAGGAAACGTTGACAGGCATGGCTCTGAGAATGGAAACGTTGCCTGCTTGGGGAGCGCAGTCTCCAATGAACCCCATATTGGCGTTGATTGATGCCGGGAATTGAAGAAAATGCCTTCTATTGACGCCAGAGACGCAATTAACTTCATGTCGATTTCCTTGTTTGTACATCAGTTAAAAAAGTAGGCAAGACTCCCCCCTGCCTTCTCTCTCTCCCTCACTCTTTGCCATTGGTCATGGTAGTAATGGAAATGGAAAGTAATAAGACTCCCACACCACACAGCCAAGCCCTTGGACACTCTTTTGTTACACCTTCGAGGACCAATCATCCGCGGAAGCGTTCTTCCGTCTGTTTGCAGCCGTCACTACTAGGCAAAGGTTTCCTTGCTTCCCGCCGAAAGTGTTGGCAAAGCAATCGTTGTCGTTAGGCAGGTCGTTATAGGTGGGCAATTCCGTACCGGTGCGTTTCCTCTAGGCTTTTTTGCATCGACTGGCCCCCTCTCGACGACAACCTAACGACACCAGCAAACACAGTAAATCAATTTTATGACTCCTCCGTAAGTCGTTACGCATATTGGAATTGATGACGGTTCGTGCCACCCGTGCCAGCCGGCCCAAGTAACGTGGTCGAGCGGAACCTGCCTTCGAAATCCTTTACCACCAGCTGACGGCGACGAGGAGCTTGACTTCACTTGACTTTGAGACTTTTCCTTCTTTTTTCGGGTCGCATTTTTGCTTCCACTTTCTTCCTCGGGAACTCCTTCAGTTATGTGCAGTTTCACGCCACGTTAACCGGGCATCGCCCTCGCCCCGATAGGGTCGCTACCGATGACACTCGGCGATGATAAAGTGGACAATATGCCCCTCTCCCCTTCCCTGCCACCCAACACGCCAGCACCGAAGGATTCGGAGGTAATATTCACACATGAGTTCGCCAACTGTGTGCGAGGATTGATGGTAATGTCTTCATGCGATCTCCTTTTTTTACAACCCCGTGGAATAACTTAAGCGAGAAGATAGGGTTGTGTGTGTGTGTGAGAGTGAGTGTTTGTCTGCAATACAGGATGCACAAGAGATTGGCAGAGAGATTGGCTCAGCTGGGCCAGAACGAATGGGAGGAAAACAAGCGCGACCCAGCTGCTGCTGCTCCTTCTGCTGCTTCGTCCAAGACGTTGCGCCGTGTGCATCGTCAGTGTTTGCACAGCCTTTCCCGCACGTACGGAATCGGTTAATATTTACCAATTCATATTTATTATTATCTCGACAAACAACCGTAACCACGGCTCGCGCATCGCCGGTCCAACGCCGGTGGAGAACGGGTTTCGGAAAACAAGGGCCGAGCTGGTCTCTGGAAGAAGGGCGTCTTCCAGACGACGTCCCGTCGGAAGATGAATTACTTCCCCAATCGGTAAGGGATACTCGCCGTGGCCATTAGAGCGCGTACATATAGGGCACTAATTCAACATTCGTTTGATTACCGGCACCGGGAATTGCCGGTCCGGGAACTCCACACCCTCGCACGCAGACGCACACGCACACACAAATGGCATGTTTTATGATTTGCAAACAGCTTGTATACCGCGTGGCGTACGGTGTGTGTTTGTCACCGGGTTCCCCTGGTGTCCCGTTGCATAAGGGCAATAAAATATCGACCCGATAAAATGATAACTTTACGAGCCGGCGAGTCAACATCAAAAATTGCCCATTTCTGGCGATCATGACCCGTTAGCCTTCCGACGACAGCCACGTAAACGCGTCGACGAAAGACGGGCTGCATCATCGGCAGAAACATGCGCCCATAAACGAGTGGGTAAATTGGATTACGCAATTCGAATGTCCTCCCAATGGCCTTAAAAGGTTTGCGGATGGAATAACTGACTATAAAAATTGTTTGTTAATATCCTTTCGATAGCACCATCAAAAATGGTCCGAATAATTCCTTATTAGCTGCACACCGCAGTAAACCAATATACTCCTCGTGTTGATGTGGGAGAAAGCGAATCATACGGTATCATATATTCCTCTACAAGCCGTCAACGCTTAATTCCAGACAACGGGCTGCCTATCAACATCTTTTCTATCCGCCCATCTTGGAACTGGATCCATCCGCCTCGGAATGCAGAACGAGCGAACAGCGCGTCGGATGTTTTGTGTTTATTTATATTCACCATATACATCATCAATATTAATTACGGATCGATCATCGACCGGACGATCGGATGGGCCGCGTCGGATACCGGACGGAGGCTAACAGAGACCCGAGCATGCGGATACACCGTTGAATATGCATCCTGATCCGCCATGTGAATTATTCCTCCCCGGGTCACCTGGGCCGTGGACCGAATCCCATCTGCCGAGAAGGGTTCGTGCTCTTGCGCTGCTGGGTCAAATTTCATGCCGGTGCCTCCACTGCCGAACCGGGATTGGAGTTTTGCTAGCAAATTGATGCGTTGAAATCGAAAACCTGATGTCGGCTCCCATCAGGTGCTCCCTCCCGAAAATCATTGACCCGTGGTGAAACCAACGACAATGAGGCGTGGTAGGCCGGGGGTGGACTGACCTGTTGATAGCACCCTGAAAGCATCCAATTTCCCGCCACTAATGAGGACGAAATTCCCGCAAGCCTCCCCGGCCGAAAGCGAAGCCAAGAGCCCGTTCGAGGGAGGACCGGGCAGAGAATTATGTTACAATTAATTAACTATCATCACGCATTGACCCACGATCGAGCATAGTAGGAATTTTCCATTTTTCCCATCGCCAGAATCGCCCAATGCCAATGGAGCGTAACGGGATGCCACTCAAATACGAAATTTTATCAAGCACGTGTGCATGAAGAGCATCGCGAGAGCAGCGGCAACAGGAACGGGATGCACCCAGCTCATCTCCAGTGCGCACGGTGACTGACAAATAATTGACATGTTCCACAAACAAAATCCATCCGCTTCATCTCCAGTACACGTCGGAGGAAAATGCAAATTGGAATGTTTGATGGACAACAGAAAAATACGCGAACTGCGGTTCGACGATATAAAAACAGACTTCCAGAGTCCGTTCCACTGTACACGTGCTGACAGCTTCCCGGCGCGAAAGGCAAACAATCCGCAGCTGTCAAAAAACTGCCCGAATCCGGACCGTTGTTGTGTACCGGTTTTGATACATCACGGTTGCAATACGCTTCGGAATGGAATTCATTACCACTAGCCCCCACCGTTGACTTCCACTCCTTTCCGCTATTCCTCACACCCGTTGCCCCCACACCCTGATGGTCCCCTCATCAACTTTTGCTCGAGCTCGGTGAAGTGGATATAAATACATGTCACAGTACAGGCTAATTTTATTCGAATGTTCCGTTCGCTGCAGCTCTGGCCCCACATCATCCTCCCGACGGGACCTCCTCCCGACTGGCGGTTATAACTTATTGCATCATTTGTGCACTCTGCCGAGCCGAGCACTCGAAACCCCGATGCCAGTGTGTGCAACAGTGCACATTGAATGACATGATAAAATCGTAACCATCGGGCAAATATTTAACCACGCTCCATCTCCGGTTCCCCCGCGGGGGCCTTCGTAACCCTGAGTGCACAGCTAATTTTCTACAATTAATTAAACTAGAATGTTCGCTAGAAAGAATGCCAAAACACTCCAAATGGTTGCATTACGGGTGCACATGTGTGCGATTGCACCGCAAACGCACTCCCGCACCCAGCGCGAAACTATTGCCACCGCAACGCCCGAATGTGAATATCTGTCAGACATTATGACGCGCGGAAGATTACTGCATCGCAGCAGGCATCTGTGCAGTGTGCAGGGCAGCACAGTGGGCGTGTTCGAATAAGTGACGATATAATTCAAATAAATGAAGAATTGCTTTTCGATATGTTATCATCGAACTGGATATCTATTAAAAATACTGCAATGTTTGGAAATGCAGTTTATAAATCATTCGTAGAATTTCAATGATGGGATACTCATGAAAACCTGTATTCTATTCGAAACTTGTACCTCGTTAAATTAATCTTAAAACCAACAGTGTTTTCCCTACGTTTTGGCCGCTTTTGAACCTTTACCATCGTATATTTTGTACGCTTCCTTCACCGTACGTCATTCCGCTTTGCCATTTGGCAGTCATGAAAATTAATTTAAAAATTGAACCTGACTTCACGTATCGTTTTTCTTTTCCTGCCTCAGCTCTTTTCCCCACCTGGTGTGTGCCGGTCCGTTCTTCCGTCTCCGCCGATGGAAACGCTTCCTCTCGGCTCGAGTTGCTCCTGAGAGAGCGGCAACATCACCGCCGAACCAACGACGTCCCCGGCGACGCGAAAACCGCTCTATATCAGCTGGCGGTTTCGGTTGCCAGAATCGACCGTAGCGTCAGGGGAAAATAGTTTCCCGTTTTCACCTGTCAGTCACGACTGCGAGCGTTACCGGTGCTGCCGAGAAACCATCAGCAGTATTCATAGACTGACTGTCACCATTAGGTTTAATATTAGAAACCCCCTCCCCAACTAGTTTCCTTGATGTAGTTGGTGGAACGTCTTAGGACAGGAACCTGAACGAGAAGACGCCGGACAGAGAGGTGCGATTGTTGTTGTTTCATTCTCGCAGACATTAAAAAGATTACCTCGTCAAGCAACGGC
This sequence comes from Anopheles plumbeus, assembly GCA_034621735.1. Taxonomy (NCBI): domain Eukaryota; kingdom Metazoa; phylum Arthropoda; class Insecta; order Diptera; family Culicidae; genus Anopheles; species Anopheles plumbeus. The sequence continues at coordinate 16,957,830 of JAOEFI010000007.1, read as the reverse complement.
TGAAGGTGGTGTGGAGAGGCGAAGTGATGTTAGTTCAGCAAATTTCTCAAGCACCGCAGCGAGCAGGAAAACATATCACTTTCTTTATGAGTTTGATGACATTTTCAATTGCAGCCGGCGGCAAAAGTGCACTCGCCACTGCACTGGTGCATCTTATGCACCGAGCAGAAGATGCCATCTTGTCGTTGCCGTCTTCACCTGTATGATAAGCAAATGTTGCGCTGCGAAAATGCATGTGCATTATTGCATATTATTTTAGAATTCTTTACTACACGCTACTTAATGTCACTGAGCCGTGCTCCGGTCCATATTATAGCTAATGAATGGTTCTTCGAATGGACGTTGGGAGTCGAGAGGTTTCCTCAATAGTTCATAAAGTCAAATGACATACAGTTTTTAAGCAAGAACTAAAATTGTTTCTGTATTAAACTTGAGATCTTCATCCAACACTCCATCTAAAAACATTCAAAAACTAGAAAAATCTGAAGGACAAAAATAAACCCTTATTTTCGGCATCATTTCCGTGCCCTACGCCTAACTGCTCTCTAAAATACTTTTCATTTTATTTTATTGGCTCTAACAGCGCATTTCCGCACCGGAAAGGACCTAAAACCTCCGCACCACCCAAAACTGACATCACGGTGACGGATAAATGCACACCAACCCCCACCGACCACAATCGTGCGGTCATGAATATCTTTCCGGGAGAGCAACAAAAAACACCGCCCGGGTGTGGAGTAAAAAGCAGCACTTTTTCATGAGAAAATACAAATCGTCGTTAATTCTGTTTTAGCACTCACTTCCCGTTGGTTATCCCAAAAAACCGCGCCATTTCATTTATAATCAGTTTCGAACAATTTCCCCAATCCTGAAAGCTACAAAAAAAGCACAATCCCGCCGCATGGGTGGTCAACATAATTCCCCGGTCCGGACCGGTCGCTTCTCACTTTTTTAATGCGTGTAGTTTAAGTATCGCTTTTAAAGTGCTGTTAAACTTTCAACTGTCGGTCGGTGCCCGATGCCTGGTACGATTCTGCCATGATACGAGTGACCCTGATCCCGGCCGGGTATGGGCTCAGCAATGTCTGTCGATGTCGTTCGCCGGCAGAGGAGTGACGAGTCAAAGTGACGCTGGAAGAGCGGGCGGGAGCTGGTGTTGACGATCCCACACCACCGTCATCACTGCCTCGCGATATTTACGTCCCTCGGGTGCGCGTACTACCGGAGATCGTGAATTGCCACCCCCCGAGGACTCCACCTCCAAGACGGAATAAAACACAAACACACCCCGCCATCGACCACCTCGGAGGTGAATGGGTCATTCGATAGCTGCTTTATGATCACGCTGCCGCTCATTAACCGCCTGCCGCATCGTAAAGACCTCAGCGTTCACCTGTGCGCCGTACCGCGTAACATTATCGTCGGTCCGGAAAAGCCTTCCAAAAACATCAACAAACGGCGCCGCAACCGTCAGAGATCGCAGCCGGGCTGGCCGAGTGCTTCAAGATTCGGGAAATGGGGTTTCAAAGGCTCACGACAAGTGGGCGAACTCTGGCAACGTGGAGCTGTAGTTGAAACCGATTCCGATACTGCGGAGTAAACATCGATTATAGTACCAGGCATTGAGCGTTTTGGGTGGAATACATTCCTCGAGCAAAGAGAACCACCACCCCGCCTCCGTCGACCCCAAACGATCTGGAAGTGCCTCTTAAAAAGGGAAGTTCCACAATCTTTGAATTGAGTTAAACTCTTTTGGATTCGTTCCGTTTTTTTCCTCCTGTTTTCTGACTGGTACGCAATCGGCCACGGCGTTTCGGAGAATGGTTCGCGAGTGAAGTCGAGAGGGGGGATTTTATTACCCACCCCCACCAAACTCACTCCTACGGCAATGCATATCCCTGGCACTCGAGAGAAATAAAACCACCAGTTTCCTGCCCAACCGGCCGTTCTGCGGAAGCTGCCGCCGCCGCATGGGAATGGGAAACTGGGAAGCGCCGTTTTCCATCCGTGGGTGAAAGAACTCGACCTCGCACTCGGCACTCGGTAACGATTTCCTATATTCGTTATCAGTTAATTAAACGAACGGCGGGCGAAATGGTAATGGCGAAGGAAGCGCACACTGCGGACCACAATGCGCAGTATCGCGAAAAAAAAAATGGGGCAGGTTTTCTACCGCGTGTTCTTCCTACCGATAAGTCGTTAAATGGAAGTGGCATTCCAATGCAGCTGGAGATGAGCTTCAAGTCCAGCGTGCGACCCGGTGCTGGGAGGCCCTGAAGGAAGGAGGAACAGTCAGTAATAATCACTCAGGCGGAGCACACAAACAAAACTCCTACTCCAATGGGCCGTACTGCTCGGGAATGCAGCGATTCGGGGAATAATTATTCCCATTGCCCAGGACATTCGTAATTGCTTGCGCACCGATTCAGCCGAATCGTATGGCCTGCCGTTTGGGTGTCGTTCGTCCGCAACTGTCTTGCAGCTAACGATGCACCCCCTCGGTGCCTCCGACGACGACACATTTGCATTACTTTCCCATCAGCTCAACCACGCGTGAAATCCTTGGAAAATCCCTCGGCCGCTGCCGGCTCTAATTCCACCATTTATTGCCAACGATCCATCCTAGGATGGAAATCTAGCGGACAGCACGGGAACTGAACGCACGCACCGCTTCTTTATCTCCACCCGACGAAAGCATTAGAAACTCCATTACCGCTCGTGCGGTGCGCGGCTGATGGTTGGTTTATTGGTTTTTTGTTCCTGTCGTTTTTTCAGTTTCCTTCTAATTGCTTCGTGGCAATCCTTACCACGCCGGCACCGGGCGGGGTGCTAAATTTGAGAGACTACAAAATGTCAGTTTTCCCAACCTGGCTCCGGGTGCTGGCTGCAAAGTTTGTGGCCCGAACCTTTTTCACACCCAACTAACGCCACACTAGTTCGCCGGCTTCTGGAGGTCCCAGAAAAACACCAACACGAATTGTGAATGGGTAGGCAGCGGGCCATTTTTGCGGTACATTACAGTTTTACAACCCAGCACACCAGCTGACACGGCTGAAATGCCGTGGGTCGGAAATGCCGTACCGGTGGAGATTTTTGACTCGTGAATCCTAGGAGCAACCGAACCGTCTCTCCCCTCCAAAATGCTTCGGAACCGATGTTTGCCCCCGGGACGGGCCTTCGGAAGCAATTTCCTACCGAAGGGCCCCGTTGTTAGGAGGAAATGTTTGTGTGCAATCAATTTGGAAGTCTTCATAACGACTTACTGAATTTGCTTTTCCCACAAACCTAGCGACGGGTTTGCAATAACCTTCCCCGTCGGAGTGGTACTTCTACCGAGCCATGCTCATGTCTAGAGCAATTTGATTTTCGTTTTTTCTTATTCATTTCTTTTCATTTCTTTTAGTTATTTTCTTTGTCGCAGGGAAAATGTACGCAATTCCCCAATGCGCGAAACTCGCTTCGATGCGATGCGATGTCATTTCAGGCGCTATTTTTGGCAGGAACGAGGAGCCCCCATCAGCCGGTCGCCATCCCACCTCATTTCCACAAAGGTTGGCCAAGTTGAAAAGTGAAAGTTGAAAGGAAAAACAGTTGCCAGTTTTGAATTTTCCACCCGTCGACCGTTCCTGTCGCTGCTCGGATGATGGCTAATGGTTTTCTCGTCCTTTGCCCGTTTGTCGATTTTGTTGGCCCCAAATTGGCTTCTGCTTCTGCATCGGCGGAGCAATGAAGCAATCGCGTGCTCATAACGATATTTAAATATTTGCGTACCATTTATGATACTCGTTTTATTTTCATTCCCTCCCTCCACCCGTCCCCGCCGGTTTGCTTGCTCCATCAGTAAGTGCCTTTCGTATTTTTACTTTCCTTTTATATTCCTAGATGTCAGTCAAGATGGCTCAGGATAGACCCTGTTTAAAGTCGTAAAAACGGTTGCCGATAGTGGAGTTACCTCGCAGTCGTTCCGGGGAAAGATTGCAATCTGCGTACAACAGATGATCAAAATGACGCACTTTTTCCCAACAATCTCATCGCGTGCTCGCTTCTCAAGATGTCAAGAAAATAACATGACAACTGTTATCTAGTAAAACTGCCGCAACAGACGGAAAGGTATTTTACTGCTAAGTGATATTAAACATATTGCAGTACATGAAGAAGTAGTAGAGTTCGGGTCTTCACAGGAGTCGGAAAATACAATTTGCTGCTGTTAATTCGTATGTACTTGTTCCTGACGCTTCCTGATACTGTCGAGCAGTTGTTCAACCAATTTTTTTGGTGACAAGAAATTGATGAAGTGAAGCCCTGTGGTGTGCAGTAATAAAACATCGTTAACCAATAACTGTAAATCGGGATAACGTGAACCATCGTTTCGACCAGCCCACGGAAGAACATTTGAACAGCTTCCGGAGCCCTATTTGCAAAACTTGTTGTGGCACACGTCACAATGAAACAATTCCAACCTAATCCATTGCCGCGATCGCATCTTTTAATGTTTAATGAATCGGAACCGTTTGGCCGGGACGGCTTCAGCAATAAGCAATAACCGTTCCATTTCTCCATTCGACTGCCTATCGATGGCTTCCTGCTACTTCTGACCCAGCAAAACTCAATTCCGGTGTGCGGTCAGCAGGAAGCAGCCGGCCTCGACCGAACTCAGTATTCTAATCAATATCGCAGCGGACATCACCGAACCGACATTTCCGAACCATTTGGTCGAAGTTCATTTGATTAATAGAGCTTCAGCCACGAGCCACCCGTTGAAACCGGAATGGGACAGGTACGGAAGGAGATGACAACACCACCTGGGTGAAAGGGAGGAGAACATGGTAGCAGCCAAATGTTCAGAACTTCAAACTCCACGTCCAACCGGCGGGCGGTTAGGAGTAAGCCGGATGTTGGGATGCTTTCCGTCTTCATTAAGATTTCATTTCCTGCCTGCCAGTGGACTTACCATTTCTGGTCCAAGCACTCGGAATTTCCACCCGGTATGGGTGCTCGATTATTTTCTTATGAATCCATCAGCCATTGCTTTGTCTCAGAGGGCGAGGTGGGGCGAAGGCGCAGCCCAATCCCCGGCTAAGGTAATGGACATTTTCCAATTTCTTTCCATCAGCTGCAGACGCTTCCCGGAGCCGGTCGATGCACACGAAGCGAATCAAAAGACGGACAATGTCAGCATCTCCACGACGAGAGAGCAAAACTTCTTCGACGTCAGTCGTAGCTGGACTCGTCCTTTCGGCACACGAATAGAAAGCGAGATGAAAGGTGATGCCATTTATTCGCAAATGCTCATCCGACTTACCTCGAGTGGGCCTACAGGAGGAGTCCATTAGGGCAACAGTTCCGGGAGCTCATTTGATGCTCCAGACGGTTCACCGGACTAGCGTGTTGACCACTCGACCGGTCCTGCATTCTCGGCATCCGCAGGCGGGGTTTCCATTATGCAGGGAAAATTGTTATGTTCGAAATTGTTTCTGTTCAGTCGAACGACATCCGATCCGAGCCGAGAGGGGGTGGTAATGTCGTAGACAGCATTCATTCGAATGATATGAAAATAATATCCTTGGAAAATATATCCTCATCAGAGCGTGAAAGGATGTGCCACTCCTGCGCTCCCTCTTGATGAGGCTTAAAAATAGGCTGTCCTTCAGTCACTCAGTGGAAGATGATTTGTGTAGGTAAAGATTGCAGCAGGTCCTCTTTATAAGGCATGTTGTCCGTGTATAGGGAACAGAAAACGTCAATTTGATTACGGCTCCATGGCGCTCCTTTTCCGACCGGAATCGATTCGAAGAAGCAACGAAGGCGCACAAAGAAATTGAAACTCCAGCACAACGTGCGGAATCGTAAGATGGGCTGGGGGGCCAGTTTGAATGAATATAATAAAAGGAAACTTCTACCCAAACAACACACCACAGAACAACAACAAGCCAGTACCAGTACAAGTTTTGCAATATTTACACCATTATTGGAAAGAAAAACAAATCAAGGCAAATGGAATCGGCTCGGGCGGGCAAACCGTACAGTTGGGAATGCCAAGCAACTCGCATGCATGTAAATGTCGGCACAAGAAAAATAAACAAATATTCATGCGAGCCCCGACACGATACGATTCCCTTACTGGAATTGTCTTGCTCGTTGATTGGGGAAAAAATACAGTATGACACTACTGGCTAAGGTTCCAGAGTCAAAGGTTTGACCAAATGTTTGTTGTATTCTCCCCGCGCCTGGGCCGCCCTGTTGTGGTTGTTGGTTGGAATCGTCCCCACGCCGAGAGTCGAGAAGAAACTTACTCGACAAAGAAGAAAATGGAACCATCCCCACCGAGTGACTTGCACCATCGGATTTCATCGGGCTGTGACTGTTGCTGTTTCCATGGCGATTTGCGTTGCTGTGCATGTTACTCGCTGCACAACTACTTAAGTACGTGTGCATGCGTAAGCGGACCCAACGAGATACTCAAGGCTCGAAGAAACAGTCACCCAGCGATTCACAGTCCGATGCCACAAAACACAAATAGAAAATCGAATCCATGCTCCATGCGTGTGTCCGACTCGGTTGTTGATATGTTTCCTGGTGGAAAAGATTCCGCCTCCCAGTTGACACTAGGGCTTAGAACGTGGGGTGTGTTTGCACAACTTCTTGAGTACGCTCCGTAGGCCAGCGGGACATAATCTGCAACATTTCTCCATACCACATGAGCACTTTGGAAAGTTTGCTGCAACTCCGGCGCAGAACAAAGACGACCCGACTCTAATACCACTGTTCATTACTGCCCTTTGTGAGCTTAAAGGATTTTCATCCCGTTCTAACGTATAAAGTATAAAATTTATGCAACTAAGGTTGTGCATACAGCAGCAGCATCGATTTCCTTGGGAGATTTCATGCACAAACATTTGAAGAACAAAATCCCTATACCCAAGACATTCACCTAGGATTCACTGAAGGCGCGATTCCATGTGGAGCTGCCCTTTAGCTGTAGCATGTATGGGGCATGTTTTCCGGGGGGAAAAAAGTTATGCTCCTGTTACGCTGTACGGAATGTACATCATGTCCTTTATTAATAGGACAACCCGCACAGCAGAATAATGAAACAGATCCGACGAAAAGATCCCGTAGCTCAAGGCATACATCCGGGAATTCAATGTTGTGGCAAACCAACCGGTATCCTTTACATCGATATTCATCCCTTCGAACGGCTCATCCCGGTGGATAATGTGACATCAAACGGACGGGTAACAGGTCGTATCATTCGGGTATTCAGCCGTAAACTTCAAACGTTCTTCAAATTTTGCACTTCATTATGCGGACTTGGTTTTATCATTCCGATTCGCCGGAGGGTGGGGAAACTGGAGATAATATCCTCGTTCAGTGATAATTTCCCACACGTTGTTAATTCGCCACCACGAGCCAGAACCGGCTCCGGTTTCTGTCTCCGATCGTTAGTTCTTTGTTTCCTACCGGCTGCAAAACGGAAAAGCAAACAGCCGACCGCGAACCGACTATCGGGTTGCACGCGAAAAGTGAAATTATTATAAAACGCCACACTGCTCAAGTGAAAACTATTAGCCCAACGAGTATCCAACACTGAGAGTTCCAGAGAGAGTGCCTCCGAGGGGCCTGCGTAAATGCTCGTTGCGATTCCCCCGAAACCGCTGGTATTAAGCCAGCATTAAGGTGGCATCGCTGCTAGGGCCGTAAACCCGAGAAATACAAACCGTAGCTACACAACACAAAACCGTAAAGACTCACTCTATCGTCTATAATTTCACCCGCACCGCACGAGAAACACGGGGTCACGGTTGGCGGAGAAGGGGTAGCGAAATCACCTAACGGAAAACTCCCGTAGCAACCATGGCAAATGCACCACTCTACTATCTGCTGTAGAGCCTGCCCACTTGGACGGAGAGTCCTGTGGGTTCGCAGCAGGCTCGCAGGGGGAAGATGAAATTTTAATTAAATTTTATCAAAAACGTATCTATTTTATCCTCTCTCCCCGGAGCGGGGGAGGTATGTGGTGTGGATGGTTTCGAAAAACAAAGCAAATGGCTTACCGTCCATTCAGCTTCCTCCCAAACACACACACACACACACACACAGTTCCTCTCCGTTTCATTTGGAAAAATCGGAAACGGGAACGTGCCCAATACGAATAGGATTTTCCGAATTGTGTCAGCATGCACGGCCGGGTTCGAGCAAAGAATCGAACCACTGCGGAACGGTGGAAGCGGGGGTAACGTGGTTTTGTGAACCGGGTTTGCTCGGGTTCTTTGTTCCACGCCATGTTGCCCCGTTTCCGGTCAGGGCTTTATTTCCTTTATGCTTTTCGCCACCGTTTTGCCTCCGGAAACAACTCGGGCATCTAACTAACGCGAACTGAACTAGTGCTTCGCTCATTGCAATCATTGCAATGGTTTTGGTTTTGTGCTCTTGTATCCCTTCCATTCGCCACCCACACTGCTAGGAATGCGGAAAAGGAGGCAGTTAGTACCGAACCGTTTTGCGGAGCATAATTAGGGAACGGTTTCGTATGACATTCCAATAATTTTGTAACGAGCATCATCCAGGCGCGAACACAGGGCGGCACCGCAGCATCGGACCCACCGACTTAGGGACTCAGGTCACGTCACAGATAACTGGAACGGAACGGAATTCCTGATTTTATGTGATTGTTTTTAATTTAAACACTCTTCGCGCACTATTCCCAACAAAGCGGCTAACAAAGAGATGAAAATGGAACGGGGTACCATTTTTGTTTCATAAATTTTGGTCATCTCATCTAATAAGAAACAAGGACATTTTCTCGAACTTTTTAGTGTTGTCGATTCGTTTAAGGTAATTATTTTCTAAATTTATTATTATTTTTTAAAGATCCAATTAGCAATACATAATAGTCTGCTTGGTTAGCGTAACTCATTCTAAACTGCCTTGGCTGTTAAACCAATTAGGCGCAAGCTGATTGAATGTTTTAGTCCATATGTCGCATACATGCCCAATACTTATGCCCACGATTTGACACGCTCATTTAGTCCTCAACGTCCGCTAATTAATTAATAAGGATTCAGTGTCGCGCATACGAAGCTCCTTATTACTATATTCCACTCATCAAAACACAGAGAAAACTATGCAAAACATAGGTACAATAGAAAAAAATAAACTCATCCAAACGATGTGCTTCCCGTCGACCACATCGCCACCGAATGGAATATCTTAGAACCGATCATTCTACGATCAGCGATCCACCGGAACGGAAACGAATTTCACCTGCCAGTAGCAGGCTCGGTGTTGGACGGCGGCGGAAGGGTTAAGAGAAGACTGAAGCCATGCCCAGCAAGAACGAAAGAAACGAAAAACGAATTGTATAACAGCCTGCCACACATTTTCTAACTGTTCCCCTCGATTCGTTCCATTTCGCATCGTAAAGAAGGCATTCTTGAAGCCGCTTCTATTCTACTTCCCGGGCACGCAAAACACATGTCCAGATATGCTAAACAACACACACACACATACACATACACGAACTGGAAGATCCGCGTGGACAAAGAATTCAAGAAACTCGAATTCATTCCGCGTTCTGCCAGCAGCAGCCCTTTGCAACTTCCGGTTGCCTGTGGCCGGGTGTCGAAAAAAAGGCAAAAGCAAACGATGTGCCAACACACCTTACGTCCAGCAGTTCCGCGGAAGATCAAATTTTCATGGCCTCACGCAAGCGCATCCAACCAGGACCCATTCATTCTGTGCCACTGAGGGTTTCGAGCTTCTTATGCTGTCGGTCTACGAAATTCTACGAAAATCGAAACTCACGAAGGTGACCCAATGCGTCGCAATGTGGCCGCTGCCACACTACTGGCAGAATACTGGCAGAAACATACATAACACACCGCGTAAGAAGCAAATGCCGATGGCAGCCACGGCAGCGAGGAATAAAAGCCGGGAAGCGAATTATGTATAGGGTATTTCGTACTGAATGGCCGGGTATGTGCCCGAATACCGCGAGATTCTCAGGCCGATTATACGCCTTCCGGAACTAACAGCCACTGGTGTGTAATTTCGACCATAAACAGCTGACTGGCCACTTCCGGATGCCTGATGATGGGAAGTAGAGACCGCAGTTAAAAGCGAACGAAAAGCAGGAAGAAGCGGCAAAGGAAAAGGAGGAAAAATAGCAGACTGCGAGGAAGCCAAAACATATGATAAACGAACAGGCACAGGCACAACGAAAATGAATTTTAAAAAACACAGAGAAAATGACCGACTAAGTTGATTGCATCGAATCAAGAACAACAGAAAAGGGGAGCAGCGAGTATTGCAAAAAAAAGGAGAAAGAAACAGCAAAAAAAAGTCGATGGAAACATACGCGCCGGCAGCAAATGCGATGATTGCTCCGAAAAGGAAAACATCGTGAAGGTCACTTGAATGTTGCACATTAAACAGGAATGGGGTGAGTGATGACCATGCCGTCTAGTGGGGAGCCGATGGGTTGCGATGGATTTGGGTTAGAACGAAAAACACGGAAACATGGCAGTAAAAACTACAGTGAGTAAGAATTTGTAGGTATACGTTAACTCCGTGTGATAAAGTATTATCCTGGCATAAATCAGAATGACATTCATCTTCAGATAATCGATCCCAGCCATTTAGCAATTCTGATCGACTTATTATAGTACAAGTCGATGGTGAAATGATCATTTCTGCGAACAGAAACATTGACTAAATCCGAGCCGCACTGTACCGAGCGGGGAAAGAAGAACGCCTCCAAAAAGTGTATCTGCTGATCGGAATCAAAATAATTATACCGAGCAAGTATTATATAATACGATAATTATACACTCCGCGCCGTGTCCGCCGAAGAATGTGCCGAAATGGAATGGGGTGGAACGAGCCGGGAAAGGTGTTTTGAAAAATGTTTCTTGCGAGGAATGGTTCCGCAGCTCGCAGCCATCATCCTCCAGGGGAAATGAGTTATTGCTTCGAATACTTTCCTCACGCCCCAACGCAAAATATGCCGAAACGCAAAGGCAATGCATGACATTGGGGGGCTGGACTGGAAAAAAAAGGCAAAAGGCATGTTTCGAAATAAACAACAAAGCGCAAACGAAAACGAAATGATCGGGAGAAGGAGGCGAACAAAATTGGCGAACTAAGTGTTTTTTTTTTGGGAGGAAGAATGGCAGAAAGGTAGAAGAAATTTTCCAGATGAACCGAAAAAGCACGAACATGAAGAAGATTGAAAAAGTATGGAAGGGGCTACAGCAACAATGGTGTAAGTTTTTATTCCGCAGAAAGTCTATACAATTGTGATAAAGCAATTTTTTCTCTAACCTTAAAATAGCAAAAAATAGAGTTAACTTTCCTATTTTTTTCCATGGCAGTTCTATAGAAATTGAACGCACAGTAAGTCTAAATGGAAGCTACGCAGTAGCAATAAGTTTACCCTTGGAATTTATTAAACGATATGTTACACTCAAATTTAACTCAAATATTTGCCAATTTTTCTAAACGTTGAACTAATTTGCAAACAGAAGTAATAAAACAAGCCGCTTCGCCCAAGGGCTTAGGATGATACAGGTGAAGGTGCTCTGCACGACAATCTGAGCAGCAAAAAGTCTACAGAACCAGTAGAATGCAAAAATTAGGCCAATTTGTTGCTAACTCACAGCAACAACGTGGAGGGGTTGGAGTGAAAGGGAAAGACTGCCGAACACCGAACACATGATGATCTCATGCGTTAGGATCATCATCGTCGCTACTGTGCCTTCGGGCGGTATAGACCTTCTTTTTCCGCTTCGCCAGAAAACAGCTTCCCCCTGTCGGGAGGGTGCGCGGTATTGGGGTGCGGGTTGTGTTCCTGTCGATTCGCACAAAACATTCGATCTGAACTGATGGCCAGCAAATGTGTGCTACTCCAGACGGTATTCGTTCTCCAGAAGGTAGTAGGGGCCAGAAATAACATCGAGTTAAATCAGCGAGTTTCAGAGGAGGTGGGTGCGCGCGGCTGTGGAAGGGGGCTGGCGGTCCTGCACTGCGCACTGCCAAAAATGGTGGGCCATAAGAATTAAATTATCATCATTATTCGCTACATCAGAAGATTGCTGGGAGTGGGAGGAGGATGGAGGATGGGGAGTTGAAACCGATGCTCGTCTCCGCGGAGCAGAACGCACTTTTTACGAATTTAGTAATCGTTTGGGGAGCAGAAGCCGTGCAGGAAAAGATTCGAAAAGACGGAACGAAGCAAAAAACATGCTCCAAAGCAACCAACAACACAGCAACACATGAGCCTCCGAGGGGGCAGGGCCGCTATGGCAAGTAGAAAGGGCGATGGAAGGAGATAAAAACTCAGCCTACGTGAAACAAGAACGCGCAAGAGGAATAGAACACTTAAACAGAAACCAGAAGAGTTGAGGAAGTGGAGGTAGAGAGAGAGAGAGAGAGAGAGAGAGAGAAAAAAAACGAATAGCACAATAAAGATGTGAGCAGAATGGGGAATGAAAGGCAACAACAAAAACACATAAAACCCTACATACATCGACGAGAAGGCAACAATAACAACGGCAAATTAATGGACCGCCGTCTAAAGCAAGAAAAGGTGGAGTGGGAGAGAGGGTGCAGGAAGCAGTAGGACGAAGAGAAACCCGAAAAAAGCAACCCAAAAGTTGACCTTGAAAAAAGCATACCAAAACGTAAACAAAAGCGCAAGCGTAGGAAGGTGAGAGTGAAGAACGCGATTCGAGTAGATTGGGCAGCAGCAGACGAGGAAGGAAGAAGAATCGGACGAAAAAGAGGCGAAGGAATACCGCAAGCAGAAGAAGGCAGGCAACGCACGGATGTGTTGGAGCGGCAACGACGGCGAGGGAAAACAGCTGGAAAGGAAGGCGAAAACATTACGACATAGGGAACCGGTTCTTGTTGGTGGTTGCTGTTTGTTTTTTCCCCTTCTTCTTATTCTTCTTCTTCATCTTCTTCGTCACACCGCCATCCGTTCCACCCCTTCGCCATTCTTGACAGGTTTCTTTCTGTGCCAAGTTCTTCTAGGTTTTTTCTTGCCCATTTTCCTGTTCGTGTTTTGTTTTCTCCTTCCGTTCTCTTCCATCCATAGAAGTTCCAGGCCGATGGGTTCTACTTGACGAATGCTGGCATCAATTTCGTCGGTAGGCCGTAGCGGCAGTAGGGTGGCAGTGCGGGATGCGCGCGGCCAGGGCCTGAAAATAGCCTAAGATTCTTTCTTCCTATTTGTTTTCCCTTCGCTCGAAATCGGAGAATTGGGGGGGAAGAATGCTACGAACGTAAGAAAAAGAACTCGCAACCCCCATCGTCGAAATGTAAGTCAATCGAACACACCACCACCAGCAGCGAACGGGGTAGACTTGTTCTTTTCCGTTTCGTCCCCCTTTGCACTGCCTTTGCGGAGAAGAATGCGTCACACCTGAGGGGGGTTCGCCACATCTCGGAGGAATCCGGGGGAAGTTCTGGAATGGTAGGAATGGCTGTGATGGACGGAATGAAGTAGAAGATTTTTTTCTTCTCTACTGTAGCTAGGGAGCCGCTGAAATTGCGTCGTTGAATTGCCTTCAAGTTCGTTCCGAATGTCTTTCGTTTCTCTCCATCGTACCCCCACTTCACGCTCCTCTCTCCATAAACAATCCTTCCTCGTTCGATGAGTGGAGGATGATCAAGCTCTTCGTGCACGAACAATGGTTCGAGCAAGGTGCCCTACGGGATAGAAGTCGTTCTAAGCATAAATAAACACCCGATGTGTAATTCAAAACTTTGACTGCGCTGACTTTGTCGTTGGCTCTGGGCGACGGGAAGGGAACGGATGGACCGTTCTGGAAATGAAAATGAAAGCGAAATTCCTTCGAATTAATGAAGTTTAACTTTTTGCAGCATGCAAGTGGAATTGTGTACATATTGTGTGTGTAAATTATGTTTCACGCATTGGAACATTTGGTAAGATACATAAATACAAAATTGGCTCATGTGGAAACATGTGATCGAATAAACAATAGACTTGATAAATTAGCTCGAATGGGTACATTCCCGTTTATCACAAACAGTCAAACATAATTCATTACTCATCCATTTCATGGTTTGCATCTGTGATTTACTCAACTGTGTACTGCAAATGAATACATTCGTTAATGCCTACACTGTGTTGTGCTGGAAATAAAAAAAGCTTCTCGCAAAACGACGAAGCATCAAAACCGTTCAAGGAGAAAAGAAGAATCAAGCGAATGGGGATTCTCCTTCATTAATGTGCCAGCTTCACTGCTTTCCAGAAGGCTGGAAGGGGTATAATTTACATTTGATTTTATGACTTTTGATTTCCTTTTCCACAGCTCGTCACTGCGTTACTCGATGATGTTGCTTCCAGCTTTCGACGTGTTACTATCATCGTAGCAGCCAAACCATATGCGAAAAAACAACGAGCCCTCTTCCTAGTAAGCCAAGCCTTCCTTGCACCGCGCTAACGTCATCCACCGGCAATACACACGCCGAAGTGCCACCGAATGGGGATGGCAATGGACGAATGGAGCGCAATCCTCCTCCATAATTGCTAGGGACGAGACGAAGGATGCTCGTTCGTTATGCTCGTCGGTTGTTCAGCAGATGTGGCTGTGGTTCGTGAGTATTTTGTCTGCAGCCCTCTTGTTTCGTAGATTTGTTTCGAAGAATTATTTTAATTGGGGTGGGGGTGTGGCACGATTGGAATCTCTCGGGTACCGAATTTTCCTAGAAATTGTTGCAAAGTAACACGATGTAATTGCACAAACAGTTTGCGCCACTGGGTGCATGAGTGGTTCAGACCGGATGGGTTGAAAAATGGATTGAGGAAGCGAGTTGTTCTTCATTTAGCACCGTCCATGCGCTGGAGGAAACTCGAAGAGCCAGTAGCCAGCACGGTAGCCGGTGGTTCATTAATCGATTCGAGGAAGCAACTGCCCTGCCGAGCTAGACGAATTCGTCTTGTCGTAGGGACAGATTCCATAAACGAATGAAGAGATATTTTCAGAGCTATTTTGATTGTAATTGTTTATATTGAGACAAGCATGGTTTCCAGATCTCTACAAAATGATGAACAATGATGACATGTTAAATCCGTTCATTCCAACGAAAAACCTGACCAAAACCACAACGGAAATAAAACCCATTTCATCTACTCGTGTTGTTTTCAGCAAATGCGCAAAACACACATGTGCATGAGCGTTGCTTTATGTTTCGTCCAACATACTTCCCCCCAAAAACCTAAGGCAAATGGCTACGGCCACCCAAATGCACCGAAAAAACCTAATGTTCATCCGCACACAAACAAATGTAAACAACGGGAAGGGAGACTCACCAGAATGGCGAGGTCAAAGCGTAGAAGACCAAAGCAGCATAAGTTTTATGTTTTTCTGCACGTCCAAACCAGGCTGGCACCTCTGGCCGCTTGCTCCTCAGCTGTCTCGGCGAGTCACGCACCACCGGATGCGATTCGGTTCGTTTTCGTAGCTCCGATGATGATTTTATTATTTTTCCCCCGTTTTTACATTCAACACCGGCCTTTCTGCGTTTTCTTGGTTTTTAGTATAAATAAAGGCAAACCATACAACGGTGAACGTACAGGAAGCTCCTTCTTGATAAAACATGAAGGTCTCTTAGAAAACCAGCACAGTAACTTATGATTTTTAAGAAACATTTCTTTTCGAATCATTTTTTTTTAACTCAGGTGTACAACAGGGTGTATACGTTCAACGCTTAGCCTGATTTGGGCATTATTTCATTACCTTATCACGAGAAACTTAGTCGAAACCAGTAAGTGGAAGTAATTTTTCATTTCTGTACAATTGAAACTGAAACATACTACGAAACGATCATGCTTTCGTGGCATCCAAAAGATTAATACTCCTCACGTCTTAATGCTCGGCTCTGTGGCACCATGAAGACCGAACGCACCAAAAGACAACACCAGCAGCACCATCATCATCAAACCTTTCGGCATGCCTTTTCCTGTTTTTTTAGTTTTCGTTCTACGGTACGCACAGCCGTTCTTGAGCTTCGTCTTATGTTTTCGCATACTGTTTCTTTTTTTCTTTGCTTTTCCCCCAGCACGTGTAGTTTCTTTTTTGTTTTCTTTTGGCGCACCATTTTTCTTCATTGTTATACTTTCCTTTGTGTGTGTTTTTTTTTTATTCTCTTTCGATTTTACTCCCTTGCATGCTTCGAGCCAAATGCCAAACGCTGCGCAAAATGACGCTTCTTTGTCGAAGGTCACCTCTAATCAACACCCAACATCAGCCTCGCAGATCCACCCACCAACTGACGCGCCGAAGGCGGGTGCACTGGAGGCCTGGCCCGACGGCCGGTGCCTTTCACTCCCCGGGCTTCCCCGAAGGGCTGACAGTATTTTCTTCCACGTTCGAGCCGCACAGTCCACGCTCGTTCGCCCAGCAGTAGCATGGCCGTGGTCGATTTGTTCCATTTCATTCGGTTTTTCGCTCCATCCGCATTACCATGGGGTTCTGTGTTTATGTCGCTTTCGCCTGCCAAAACCTCCAAAAACCCTGGTTGCCCTCGGCTCAGTGGCCCTCCCTGTACGCTTATTTTACTTGTTTTGTTGGTCGCTATTTTGGACGACTTCTATGCAGAAGCTGTCATTTGACATGTTCACACTCGGCGTCGCAGGCCAGTCCGCCGGCCCCGGGAAATGGACACCGGGGCCGCTACGGGCCGACAGACACAACACAACACGTTGTGTGTGTTTACGGGCGGGTTTCGTTTGGGGGATGGATTTTAGCATCACAATAACAACCATTCTGTAATGGCTGCTTTGGGTGGGGGAAGCCACCTACTAGACAGAGACCCGGCGGCAGAGGTGAGAGGTCAACCAGACGATGTTGTTGCGTGTCACGAAGGCGAGCCCGCTCCCCTTCTCTCGCCCGGCAGCCCTCGCGTAGCCGTATCGATTGTTCGCCCTCTTCCCGGCGGTTGCTAGGCGGTGGGTTCTTTTATTTCACGTGTGCATTGTTTCGTGATCCCCCCTTCATTGGGGGTCGGCCAGTTCGGAACATACATTAACGTCAAAGTGGCAAGTATTTCATTCAAGTCGACAACGCACTCCTTTATTCCGCAACAGATTCAACCTAATGGATGGTGGATAAACAAAAAGACTCGAGCAGACGTTCAGTGGAATGATACTAAACTTCTTTTAGTCGAAGATTTTTGCACATATAAGTTTCCCCTTTCAGATTTGGATTCAAATTATGATGGATTATAGAGTCGTAAAGTTATTTTTAAGCATTCAAATTAAATGAACGATCACAACAATCCCATCCATTTGAAAACTACCTTCACAAATGTGCTCGGTCACGATGAAGCCCGCCATAACACAGTGTGTGTATGGTTACACATATTTTATTACATCTCTGTTGATTTTAATTTATTCCACTGGTCCCCTAATCCTAGATATACGACCTAGATATTTATTCCAGCCAAGGGTATCAAACGAGCATAGTAAATGGAATCGCATCGAAAACTCGGGTTCAATTTATTAATTTGCCATTCCGCAACCCAGTCCAAGGGGCTGTTTAATCGCCCACATCTGTCAGGATGACTGCTTCGGTGCTAGTTAAAAGCACGGCCAAGCTTACACGAACATCCTTTAGGACAGTTTGCGCAGCAATAAAGCAAATCTATGGCCTTCGGTTTTAAGCAAATAACCACTCCTTACGATGGCAAACGATTCGGGTCAGCGGGTATGTCGGGCGGACGATTACCCCTTCCTTCCCGGAAAGGGAACCCCGTTTTGGAGATGGCTTAATCTCCGGCCAACGCTATCGGTCTTCCAGTGACCCGACAAAGAGAGAGGAGGGAAGCGCAAGGGTTGGAAATGCCATCGTGACCGCTTTGGAAACGATCGCAAATGACGCCGACGTGACAGCGGCCTGCGACAGTGCACTCCCCATGCCCATAAATCCACCCATTTGCCGGGTAATCCTTCACATTTGCTCCTTGCGGAATTATTCGAACGCTATAATGAACGATCAAACACGAGAAACTGTCTTGGAGATTCCTCCCCCCATCTTCTTCGCCCTGCCGAAGGTTTCCTACGGCCCCACAGGACTGGTAAAGATTTATAACGAAACCATCACCAGTGTGTGTGTCTTGGTGGGGCGGGAATGTAAGCGCGAATCTCAAGACAGCTCGTATGGAATGGCGTATAGCTCCACCACGGAAGGACACCACGGCCCATTTATAGTCGAGTGGTGTAACCAACTATAAACTGTAAGTACACCCATAACTCCCTTTTTCCCAGGATCGACGCAGCCAGTGCCGGTGGCCCGGCGAGCTTATTGTACGATAAATCACCATCCAATTACCCACTTAATAAACTCCGTGACTCTCCGTGAACACGGCGTGCAAGTGAACGTCTCGCCGCCCGCTCGCTGCCCCATCGTTCGCATCGTCCCTTCCGCTCGGTCGCCATTTAATTTAATTTAACTGCACACCCAAAGCTCGCGTCGGTTTCGCGTTTTCGTGTGTTAGGTGTGTGTGACGTGTTGGATGGTTCGGTTCGGTCTTCCAGGCCCGGCCCGTAAGTCCTGTCAAACCTGCCCGGCGCTGCCGTTCGTGTTTAATGTCTAATTTATGCGCAAAACCTATAAAACCTCGCTCCCGGTAGCGTTTCACTAAACTGGTGTCCCCGGATGGGTGGGGGCTAGTTTCTGTCCCACCGTCCCACAAAACTAGGGGTCTCCGAAATCCTTACGCAGACGTTCAAAGTCCGCGGACTTTTCTCCGCCACTCTCCAGTCAGCGGAGAAAACTTTCACTTTTAAACAACGTCTCCAAGAAGGTGCCCGACGGCTAATGCTGGTGTAGTGCCTAGTGTGTCCCACCGCTCGTGGTCGGGTGCTAGGTGATGCTGCAAGGCCATTTTCCGATGGCCGCAGCCAACCGCAGGTTAATGAGGCCAGTCACACGGCGGGTTCGGAGAGTGGATGCAAACTGCTCGTTGATTGGATCGGTGGCGAATTGTTTCTTCTTGTTCCTCTTACAACCGCTACCGTGACAATCGTGGTAGATTAAATTAACATCGCGAACTGTAAGAGCTTCCTGATGGATAAGATCTGCGACAATTTTGCAGGCGACATATAACAGATTCGTAGAAACAGAGAGGTCATTTGCAATGTAAGGCTATACATTAGAAATCTTGTCATCAACAATAGTGACGGTTGTCTTTTCTTCTAAAAGCAACAACAGTGCTCATATTTTGTGTTTCGCCGCTCAAGTTCTGTTGTTTGTTCTGAGGGAACAAAGATGCTTCAGGTGGGACACATTTTCGGCCAATTAAATATTGTTTGTAAATTGCCATAACACACACGGCAACCCTCCATCAGCGCAGTGGAAACAGCCACCATTTTGTTGATGTTTGCCGGAATTCATTCTTGCAGGGGTTCCGTCTTCGTAGAACCAGTGTATCGGCGGTATCCCAACTAATTGCGTAATAAAGAAAGGTGAGAGAAGCATCGTCGTTGCCACCGAAGTACGGAAACCGCGTCCAGCTATATGGTAACGTTTCGGAACGGATTCTGTGGTGGAGCAGGACAACGGGCACCCCAAATGTCCGGAGGACGCCACCAAACCGGCCGTTGAGTGGATCTAACTCTAGATCGCCGAGGGGGTGGGGACAAATTTACAGACCGACTGGAGAGGCGAAAAAATAAACCGGCTCAACAGGTTTTGCAACTCTCCCAACAGTGTAAAACAGAGGGAAGCGAAAGATGAAGCGAGAGAAAAGCAGATAAATGGAGAGCATCATTCGTGAGGCAGCCATATATTCGTGTGCACCGGACGGACCCATCGGCGGGTCGAAATAATGAAGGGGCCGCCAATAGGGGCTGTGGAGGCATCGAAGGGAGGCATCGAAGCTTAGGAGAACCCCGGCTCGATGTTCGCTTGTCGCTGTTATAACTGTGCCCCAGTGTTTGCCGCTGTTTCGGATCCATTTTGGAGACAACGCATGAACGGTGACGGCAAAAAGGCGACAAAAGGGTTGACCCGTTTGGAGCATTTTGGCAGCAAGGAGACAAATTTTGAGGAGGCTATGATTGCACTTTGTTTCCGTAGCTCGTTTGGACGATTGTCGTGCAACTAGATGCTCCTTATCGCCGTTTTCTATTAGGTGCGGCTGTAACCTGTTTTCTGATTTCCTTCGCTACCAACCCATCAACACACCGAGACACCAACCGGGTCGAAACCCGTTAAGAATGGACGATGGAGGTCGAGCGGGCCACGAAGAAACACAGCGAAACAAAATAGCCAAACAACAAAGAGAAACAAAATCTGTCAGAAAAGAAACACGCTCGAAACCGGCTTCGCTCGGGTCGGAACGAAACCCCACAGAGTTACTGCATAACAAAAAAAAAACACACAGACTCTTCGAAGCTTCGGCAAAGCTCGAATTCTGGTACGATTAGAGATGTTCTTTGGGGAAGGGACCCAAAAGCGGTTAGACGTGGGTCTCATCATCAACATCGTCGCTTTCAGGCCGCAGTTGAATGTCATTCAAGTACGTGAACGAGCAGAATTAAAGCAAAATACTGGAGATCGAATGGCGAATCAGGATGAAATCGATTGATTTGGAGAAGTGGATTCCCAGCGGGAAGTCTCGTACTCTACTTATCGTCAAACCTGTTGATGATCAGCCCGGAAGCATTTTTTCAGCCCCACTATTTTTAGGATGGTAAGATCAATGATAGAATAATAACATTCATTTTTCTTCCAATGGGATTGTAGGTTTGATTCATCCACGAAAAAAAAAATCATATGATCGTGGCAAGTGTTGTAAATCCATTCGATCGATCGGCTTTTTTGGTAACAGATTGAATTTCAACGCGGGGTTCTTCTTGAATTAATTCAGTGTGTAATCAATCGTTTTCGTCATTGTTCCATTGGCGTATATTTGGCAATCTTGTTTTACTAAAACAATGAAATACGTAGTTGTTTAGGTATTTAAAAACTTTACAGCGTGTCTCCTGAGAATATTCAAACAAAGCCTGTTTAGCCCAGCGTTATGTCAGTAAAAAAGAAATATATTTTTTACAATCTTTTGGTTCTCATTTTTCGTTCCAACTACATCTATCTAATGCAGTTGTTTATGGTAGATCGTTCCGATATAAAACTATACCAAGGTGCCGCCTCATCCCCTAAACATTGCCTCTATCATGTTCCATAAAATAATAGCTATAATTTCCTATCGCTGGCTAATTTTCAGCCCCCTCGACTAACCAGTCGAATCCGTTGGCCATCCCGTGTTCTGCTGTGACGATGGTTATCGCGGCAGTATCTCATATCCCTCAGGGCCATTACTGTTGGCCATAACCGTAAAGGCCCATAGGTGCGGCACTGGTGGTGTCAGTATTTCACATTCGTTGATTCCAATACCGAAACCGTTTGTCATAATTCATCACTCATTACGTTTGTCACGCACCGTCTGCCCTCCGTCTGTCACATACGGCGGGCAGGAACAAGGGCGCTGTGGAGGAGGGCTGACACTTCCATAATCTTCGAAACAAGTTTGAATTTTGTTTTTTTTTTCCCCACCCGTTTTGACATCATCGCCATCGACGAACGGCCACTAGATCGTTGTTGTTGGTTTTGTTTACCTGTAGGGTCTGAAAATAAATGCTATCGTACAATCTTAATGAATCCCTGGGACCGGTTCTGTCGGACCAGAACCGGTACATGGCGCTTGGTGAGATCGTTCGAACAGGGGTGGAGGAGCAGACCGGACCAATAGACGGCGCGAGCAGACATGTGTGTGTGTGTGTGTGTACACACGTGTGCACGGCTCTGCAAAACCGGTAGAAGACCGACCGACCGACCAACTGACTACAAAAAAGCAAACCACAAAAAAACCTCATCGATGTATTCCGAAGGCCCCGGTCTCGGCGGTGGGTGGGAGTGTGCCTTGGCGTGGTTCCATCGCTGCAGACTGAACAAGCCTCGGATCTCCTCGGTGGTGGAGAAGGGATCTTCTGGGGTTGGCGTGAGCAATAGTGAGCAATGGCAGCCAGGGAATGGTCGCTTCGCGGGCCTTCAAGTTTGGAGTTTATTTTTAATCTCTTCACAAGACACGCAGGCAAGGGGTACGTTTGTTGACGACGGGACCAGGGGAACGGCAACCAAACATCGCTCTAACCGACTGTGTCTGCTGTGTGTTGCCTAATTTCCTGAGTACGTGCGATGCGTGCGTTGTGCATACGTGAGCTCCTCGGTGCGTACCACATTAAGTTGATGTACGAAGAAAAAAAAACAACATCTTCTCCAATCGTTCATGCGTTTGGTTTTCTGTCGGTGGACCGAAACATAAGAGAAGAAAACTCTACCAACGTTGACGAAAGACGGTTGCCAGCGACGGGCGAGCGACATTTCGAGAAATCAAGCTAATGGAAGTGGTGAACTCAAGTTCAAGTTGTTAATTCATCGTCAATCATTTGCGACTGATTTATGATCGGACCACAGCGAGACTCCCGGTGCTGCACTACGAACCTGCTGATGCTGTCGCTGCTACTGCTCCTGCCGTTGCGGCCCGCCTGCTAATGCTTTTAGTAGTTGCTTCTTTAAAAATACGCCACTGGACCGAGGAGGGCAAAATGGAACCCGTCCTCTGGCTGGGGGAGAAGAAGACTCGAACTTTTAATGCATTTCGGTCAAACGGTGAGCGGCGAGTTTTTAAACCGATGATAATAGGGGAGCAAGTTGGGCAACCGAGGGAACCCCTCCCGATTACCGGCGAGAATGACGTGGACTATGTCAAAGATTAGCAGTTTTCCGAAATTGCTACATGACACGTTCAATAATTTATGTAATTGTCCGCGGGCGCAGCAAGCTTGGGCAAAACACTCTTCCCCCTGTGCTAATGGCCCTGACCGGGACTGGCTGTACTTGAGCGAGCACGTGGTGCGCTTGTCTTATCGTCGATTGGGGGAGGTTAATTAATTTTCAGACCAACTTTTTGGGCGGGTGTGTCAGTGTACATGAAGCATCTTTGTTTAATCTCTTTGGCCCATGGTAAAAGTTTCCGAACGTTACAGGCGATTTAAGACTTCCCGGAACTATTGCCCAATCCAGATGGTGCTCACAAAGTCGCCTCCCGCAGTATCCATCGGTAGAAGATTAACCGGAATGCTCTAAATCACTCAAGCGGCGCTTAATCCAGCACGAACCCTTCCCTGCCGATCGTGACCCCCCACCCCGTCGCAGCCCGATCGATGTCCTGCACTCGCCGGAGCGGAAGTCCATCCACTTGACCTAGATGGCTGCCCGGGTGAGTTCGGGGGCTGGTCTAAAATTAGAACCCACGGCTGCAACATCTATTTCGACCACCAAACAAACCGCACGTGCCCGAGAAGCGTCCCTGGAGACAAATTAACTCCGTCGCTGTTATTTGCCGGCAAAACCGCTCGGTCCTCGGAGACACAGTGTGCACCACGGGCTCCTCCACCTACTGCCACATTCGATTCCGTATCGCCAAGTGGTAGCAACAAATTCCAAGTTACCGAGTTCAGCGTCAACCACGGCCCCGGGGCAGACACCGGGAATCACCGGGTCGGGGTAGTCAAGTCGTGCAAGGACTCGCCCCGATAATCCAGAGAAGTGGTTAAGCAGAACGCACCGGAATCGAGTGTATCCGGTGCCATTTGTTTGCCTGTTTGTCACGTTTTCGGACGCATCACGTACCGGGTCAGTTGGCCCGGGCTCCCCGGTCTGGAAATAATGGCATCAACAGGGTCACTGCGGCACTTGCCCCATGTGAAGGGGGCAGCAATCAGCCAAAACCATCATCGACGCACCCAACTCCTGTGTGCGGTGAAAAACTAAAAGCCCCTTAGGCACTGGAATAAACAAACAAAATGACAACCCTGCGACCGTTTCGGGCCCAACATATAGCACTCATCAAATAATTGAACAGGTCGTCGGTGTTCAAGCGAGCGCGGCGTTTCCAGTTTGCTAGTTCACTATTTTCCAAAGTGGTGCTGGTGGCGGGAAATATTTAATTAACTAAACTACGCCCCAAACATTTTGGAGCGACAGAAAAATCGAACCTACTTGTACAGCACATTGCCCTCTCTAGGGGAACATTTTTCGGGTAGAATGAATTTAGTTTTTCTCGTTCACCAGCCCCCTAAAAGTGTTGAACCATTCCCGTAGGCAAATAATAGGAAGGAAACACGTGCTACCCCGATTTTCTTTCACCCACAACGCGCACATGTGTCACACTTGAGTGACAAAATTCTGCCCTTCCTTCTGCCACACACGATTTCGATCAAACTCTTTTCTACGGCGGGAATATTTCACCCCCGCCGTGGCGTGCCGTGCATAGCTTATTCCGGGAAAACTCATTACTTCGACACTCTCCCCACGGCGAGCACTCTCTCCCTGTCTCTCTCTCTCTCTGGGAAGTTTTGTTGTCAAATAAACAAAACTCCTAATTTCCGACTTCAGGCTTCACAAACATTCATGCCCCTCCGTGTGCACACGCCCCCCTGAGCAGGTGACAATCAAATTACATTCACAGCACAAACTGACAGTTGTGACACGATGGAGACGCTGTCAAGGACAAAGTTTACCAGATTGCGTGAAAGGAGTTTCCCAAAAATTAGTTTCATGAAAAAGTAAAGACCATCAACGGATTCTGGCGTTATGGTTTTTGATAGGACAAGCAACTTTTTGCGTTTGTGTTCGGAGAATGATAAGTAATTAACAGTTGATGATGACGATGATGGTGGTGATGATGATGATGATGAAAATGAATACACAATTGTGTTCCGAAACCCAAGCAGGAATAGGTATAACAATCAACAGCAAATGTTTACACTATTTCAATAGAATCCTAGTCCTCCTGCTCCCTGGAAAACTGACGAATCGAAGCACCGAGCGCTGGAAGAGAAGGACCCGTTCCATGCGTATTATTCCTGTGTCGTATGCCCTTTCAACTGAGTCATGCCCACTCAGGGTTTCAACAAATGTTGGGTATGTTGGGCAGCGGGGCTATACTGTACATCTATATCATGTTTGCCAGTGTTCCGACTGTCACAAACGCATGCAGGAACAAATGGTGCCACTTCTCTGCCGGGGGAACGATAAAGATATCCAACAGTTGTCCTACGCGATTAAGCGATGGGAAACCAACTTCCGATAAAGTGCTGCCTCGCGAGGACGAGAAACTCTGACACGGGGTGGAGGTTCGTGTGAATAATTAATCTTGTACGTGTTTGCTGTCGTGTGCGTAAGTGGGCGGTTTTGGAATAGTTGGGTTTTTTTTCTTTGTCCCGCAGGATGAGTGTACTTCTTTTAAGGTGTGTTCTATTGCACCATATGACACCAGGACGGCCGGGAACTACGTTCGTGAACCAATCTCTCATGAATCTTCCTGCGGGACGGTCCATAAAATGTCCCTGATGCATGGTCCTCGGCAACATAAAAGGACACCATATTGTCCTAATAGAATGCACGTGAAGGAAAAGGGAAATGATCCACGGCAGCGAGCGTCCATTCACAACTCCGGAAGGTGACAAGTTGCGGCAGGTGTCGAAAACTCCCAGCCCGAACGCATCGACTTCGAACGGATCGGAACAGAGGGCGAACTCTTCGACGGTGTTGTGGTCACAGGGGAAGTCGTGCAAGCGATGGGATAATATATTAATTACGTTTACTATTGTTCAGTGTTTTTAATATCAAGGAAAATTCAAATGTTTAACAACTATACCAATACACAAGCGAGTCCCTTTACGGGTCGAATTTTGAAGCATGCCCATGTGTAAACTTTTTGGCCTACAGGACCTACTACGCCATTGTTGATCCTTAAAATATTCATAACGCAACGGCACAACCTTTCCTCTGTATGATGTTGAGAGAAAAAGATGGAGAGAGAGTGAGACAACGACAGTTGCTGAGCACACGGGCCACGTACCACAACCGTCCGGTTCGCTTATCTCGCACCCGAAAATCCCACCGACATAAAAGCCTGAATCCCTTCATTCCTGGAAGATATCATTCCGGAGTCCCCGGAATCGGGTGGTGGTGAAAAATGACGCACTTCATTATTAGTTTTCCATATCAGCACGCTTGCATCGGAATTAATGAGCTCCGGCTCCGGGAGCGGGCCCCGGTGATGGCGGAAGGCTTGAACATAACATGAGCGAACCCTCGATCCCTGTTCACGTGCGGGAATCCTTCCTGGAAGCGTAACGGAACACATTCAACAACGCACTCCGTTAAGCCCTCGTACAAAGGCAGGCGGACGGCAAGCCTCACCGGGACATGAAATTCCAACCCATAATCAATACACTTTAATGCGTAACCCTTCTTCCGGCGCCGTTGGAAGGATCACATATCGCCCGCCCGCAGTTCGCCTTTGAGTGCGCCCGTTGTTGTGGACTTTTGGATTCAATTATCTGCCCACATCAGGCCCGAGGCCCAGGGAGGCACGCACACTTGACGACGTGACATCGATAGCCCATTCGGACGGTGTTCCCGAATGCAGTGCCTGCCGTGGTACTGCAGCGCTCGTCTGCATTGGGTCAGCAGATCTACCAAACAAACAAATTACCACCGGCCAGCTGCAAAACTCCACATCTGACATCTACACCGTAGATAAAGTGCAGTGCAAGTATTTCTCTATCAAATCCGGGCACACACGCGCCCGGATTGCCCAGTGGCTGGCTCCTTCGTCTGCCGGAACGACGACTGCGGAAGCGAAACTGCGAAGCCTACTCCAATAACGGGTAAAGTACTTCATAAATTATACCGTCACATCGGAATGGGCCTGCAGCTGCAATGGCGTTGGCTGCGTTAGCGTGTCTCTAGTACCGTCTAACCGTTCCGTTGCAGCTTGCATACGAATGCGCACTCCGAATGGATGGATTACAATGTGAAGGCTTACGGATTGAGTTTTGAGTTTCCTGTGCCACAACACACCCCCACTCCACGTTCTCTGGCTGGGTCCAAAAAATCAACAGCAGCAGCACAAAGATGTGCCAGTGGGGGGCTGAAGATTTATAACATCGCCTCGATCTGGCCCAGATCTGCCGCTTATCCCAAAGGGCGGGGTGCGCCACCAAATGAATCAGTGCACCGGGCATAAACAAATGTCCGGGACCTTCGGTGGGGATGCCGCTGACCCATAGTATTCTTTCCATCGCATAGGGAGCGACCTATGCCGGAGCGTAGGTTATGGCCGAGCATGGACGTTGGGGGGACGGTGCACAAATGGCACCAAATCGGACGGGGCACCAAAACTGATGACGACAATGTCCACTACAACCGTCCAACGCCAACAGCATGCCGCAGCAGCAGCTGTGATTATTTAATATGCACAGTAATGAATGATCTATGATACAGCCGCAATTGTATGCATATTTCATGACACAAACCAATGTCCACCTAGAACGCCCAGGGTGGGACTTGCGCGGTGGGGAGAGAGTTTGGTGGGATAGGATAGAGTACAATTCGTACCTCGTAAATCTTACTGAACTTAGCAGCCACCCCCAACTGCGTCTGTAACTCCACCCTCCCGAAGAACAATCCGGCACTCGCATTCGAACGAATTGTCGCACGACTCTCTGTATGGCACTCCACGCGGCTCCATCCCTGTGTCCGCGGAGTCTCCTCCTAGCGGACGTTGCTGGCTGATCGGACAACTGCCGCAGAGGACCCAACTCCGTTCCCATCTCTTCCAAGGTGCTCCAGTAAAACCAGCTCCGGCAGGACGGTGAAATTGAAACCGGTAGCTGACGAAACGCAATCTCACGTACCGGTTGCAGCGTTCTTCAAACTTGAAACCGTCGGTTCTGTAAGTGTGTTTCTATTTTTCCCTCTCGCTAATTTCTGCTACTTACCTCCGAAAACAAAAACCGGTTTCCAATCAGCATGGCCACACCGTCGTTCGGACATCGCGGGCTGTATCTCTCTCTCGCTCCGTTTCTTTTCCTCTTCTTCTCAACTCCACTTCGCATTCCGTCTTCCACAGCAAACGCTACAGCTACTGTTTTGAAAATTTGATCACAATCAGCAGTCGGCCTATAATTATCTCATCATCGATTCTAAGCGTGTTTCAAGTCAGCCAACACGTTTTTTCATCACGAATTGTGCGTTTCTTTGCTTGTGTCATTAATTATTGTTTTGCTCGATTTTTTGTGTGATTTACAATTTATCGTGGCTCCTGCTGCTGCTGCTGCCACAGCATGATGCTAATTGGCCTGAATTTTTGGACCGAAAGCGAAACTTATTACCATGCTACTCTCGTCAACATGATTTGCTCGGGCCCTTGGCGCAGGACCAGTCACTTTTGGGAGCTGATTTACACGCTAATTTAATCGAATCGGAATCTTCTGGTGGTTTTTTTTCTGTTCAAACCGTTTTTCTTTTTTACGTCCTGATGTTACTTTGTGTGCATTCTGGGCTATTAAAATAGAACGAGAACATCGTAAAGATTACAGTAATATATGTCCTTCGGCGATATCCGTTCCACACGCACATGCGGGGAAGGTCGTTTTTGATACGGCCATCTTTTATTGTTTCAAATGTGGCTCATTTTGACAAAAACGGTCAACGGGAAATGATGTTATTTATCTGCACGATCTTATCGTTACGCAACGGCGCTACGTTCAGCCCCGGAAGCTGAGAGGGAGTCCCTTTCACAAGACACGTCTTCCAACTGTCGTCCATTCGCGAGTTGGGTTATTGTTTCTAATGTTGCGCCTTCTATAATAGATCACCCGATTCGTCAACTACAGAGCGTGGGTTCCTGGGTTTCCGTCCTGCCGTTCGACCACTTTTCCATGCATACGTCACAATCACGCCAAAAGCATCCCCTCCCCATCTGCCCTCAGATACTCAGATACTACTATCTCAGTTAAATTTTCCTAGTTCAGACCGATTCCTCGTTTTCCGCGTGTTCTGTTCTGATTTTTTTCTTCTAAAATGCAAACAAAAACGGTCGAACTAAAGAAGGAAGAAAAAAAAGTGGAACACAAACCGTTCGCAGGGAAATGTGAATATAACTCACACCCGATCGAGCATGGGAAAACGACCGGTGGACCATGCACGAATTTATAACCTCGCTTATCAACAATTTATATGCGCATATATTTCATCCATGAAATATAGAAAACACCATGAATAAATTCTGTATCTATCATTCGCTCGACCACCAGGAGGGTGCACCGAAGAGCCAACCGGGCGCAGCGCTTTTCATCATCCGGGCGCCCCGAAGGCATCAACCGCCTTGTTGCGAGTATCCTCCGGACCACCGGACACCGGTGCCGAATATGCATACAATCACACCCTCATCACTAACCCCCATCCCAGCACCGGAGACCGGTCTTTGGTCAAGCGAACGGCGAACGGAACATCCTAGCGTGTAGCCGAGAGTTTTCCATCAATAAAGCGCGTCCAGCATCCGGAACAAGAGCCGGTGCTGTTGCTACGCAACAATTCTTGAACGTGTATGCAGAAATGGAAGCCCGCACCACTACTGGAAGGCCATTTCATCCATGACCAATGGCGAGCACGGGCCACATGGCTCATTCATTTTATTACCCCGCCGGGTCGCGCCTATTTCCCCGGGAACCGGTGTGCCGGTGGAAACGTCACCCTGTGTTTTGATATATTTCCGCACACAAAAGGGAAACCGTATCCATATCAAGCGAAACGACGGGAGGAGAGAAGCGTGTGGGCACGGGGGGGCTGACTGGGAAAATAGGTAAAATATTT
>JAOEFI010000007.1:16850263-16875708 GCA_034621735.1 Anopheles plumbeus | reverse complement strand
CCCCGGAAGCAGCCTTCCGGTGCAATTCCCGTTTCAGAAGGATGAAGTAGTTTTAATACCGGGGCAGCATTAATTTACCGTTTTCGCTACTTCATACCAGGGTTTTACAATCCTAGTGGCGGAAACGACACTTTTTGTGCGGCCCAAACAAACCGATTTCGCGGATGTTTAACTGCCACGGGAAGCTAAGGGATTTGGCGCTGATTCGTTGGTTTTAGCAATTCCATCCAGACCTTTCCAGACGTATTGCGGTTGTTTAATGTGCACGGACTGCCATTTCCTGGACCATTCGCTACCATTTGTGCAAAATAAAAAAGAGCTTCATCAGATCTGTTCGCGATCTAATCACTTGCACATAGATGATGGCGATGTGGTATGTTCTCCTACATTTAAAACTACTTCGCCAAAGCTTTTGTACATCGTCAGATCACGGTTTGAAAATACTGGCAAAGATGTAATCGTAAAAGTCTTCCAGAGTTACCACCATTAAATTGCGACACGGGACTGCAGGTCGTTGCTGGATTTAAGTTTACAGTTTCCTTTCAACAACACACTTTACGATATAACTGCAATCTGCACAGTGGAAAACGAAGTGCGGCGGTGAATTGGAATGTCTTGGAGCATTAGGAGAAGCATATTTTGGTCATCAAGGTGATATTCGATACAGCATTAAAGGCTAAAGTGATGCGTCTTCAATAGCCAAACGAACATGGCATCAGGAAGTTGTGGAGACTCGAGCTTCTTTCCTATTTCGGTGATCGAAGAACAAGCGAATTTTGCAGAAAATCGAAAGAGCAAGGAAGTGAAAACTTGATAAGCTAACCGTCTTTAACAATTCCGCCAAAATCCTTTACATCATGGGATGATCCATTATAAATTCTTTTATATGTTATTACGCTCCTCGCCAGATACGTTATGGCTTTATTGTATTCTTCCGATTGAAAATGAATAAGATTATTTATGAAATAAAAGCAATCAAATTCTTTACATTCAACTAGAAAAGTATTATTGAGAGAATTTATTGCTGACTTTAAAAATGTTTGAATTATGTCATTCAATGTTTTTAGGATGCTGCATCCGTAACAGGAAGCTGTTTCCGTGGCTTAACGAAGCGTTGTCGCTTGCCGAAGAAGGGTGGTCGGTTGAATCGTTTTTGTTGCGATTTACCCGTTTTGAGTGGATCTGCATCGCCTATCGCCTCGGCGCCTGTGTACGCAGTCGGCACCAGGTCGAGATCATCCGAGGCAAACGGGTTCACTACGCTCGCCGCATTGGCCGAGGCCGCCGGGGCCGGCGTCGTACCGTTGCGCTTCTGCTGCCCCGACTGCTCCTGGCGCATCTTTAGCTTGTGCTTCTTGCCGTACCAGTGCTGGCCGAACAGCTTCTCGTCGGCCACGATCAGATTGCACGTCTTGCAGTAAAACTTCCCGGACGGCATGCGGTACAGCGACCAGTCCGTTTTGCGGACCGGCTTCGTCAGGCTCTTCAGTATTGTGTCGGTCGGATTGAACGGGGTCGTGCGCACGGCCATTCCCTTCATCCGTGCCTTCTTGATGTGCTTCGCGCCCTTTAGGTGCATCAACATCTCCGAGCGTGAGGTGACGGACGTTTCACAGACCAAGCAGAAGGTACCCGTCTCGTCCACGCAGTCGAGTCCATCCTTCTTGCGAATCTCTTGCTCCAGTGTGGTGCTGGATGGTTTTGTCCCTTCCAGTTGAAGGGCGTTGGCTACCAGGGTTTGCTGCGGGATAGCAGCAGCAGCCGCCACTGGGATTTCAGTAGTTGCTGCAGCCGGTGCCTCTACTGCAACGTCCTCGTCACTTTCCACGTTGATCGTTAGAATTAGAGAAGGTTCGGTTTGCTTGACAGCCGCCACAGCAGGATTTACCACTGTGACGACTTCCGCCTCCGGCATCGGCTGTTTGGTAGCACCATTCGTGGACGTGGTTGATGCCTCTACGAGCCAATTTACTCCCGTAATCAACTCTTTCGGAGGAACTGGCGGTGGCTCTAATCGGGTTCGTTTTTCTCTATTCTGAGCCAGCAGCTGAACAGACCGTTTTTGGACGATGCTTGAAGCATCAACATTCTGATCGGGTGCTATGTTACCACTACAAGAAAAGAGAACAGTTGAAGTAATTATCCCTGCCAGCCTACACATCGTCCTCCGTTCAGTGTTCAAACATGGGTCCTGTGGAAACGATCTCAATTTTCTTCACCAAAAAAATACCTGTTATCAAGTGATTGCGTTTTGATATACAAACATCGTTCATTCCGCCTGATTCAATCGGGCGACAGAAAGTGTTCTAGCTTTTCTACCCAACATGAACCAGTCGGTGCAACATTACCCGCCGAAAGTAGCCACAACAACGATGAATCCGCGAAGCGCAGAGCTAACAGGGGATCGAATGGTGTGGCACTGGAAAGAGTATTACGGCGGAATAAAATGCAGACGTTACTTCTTTTTTCCCATTTTCCCTGGCCTCGGTAGACTCGGAACAGTCGTCTGGAATTTGGACCACTCGCACAAAACGCATACCTTCCACGAGGTTTCGTCTCTCTCTAAGATTGAGAGTTTGCCTCATCTGATTTAAGTGTTTTTGTTTTTTTTTTCAGATGCGTATGCGTTTCTCTTCCATGTGAATCATCTCATTTGACCAACGCACTACTTCGCTTTGTG
The DNA here is from genome assembly GCA_034621735.1 of Anopheles plumbeus. Taxonomy (NCBI): domain Eukaryota; kingdom Metazoa; phylum Arthropoda; class Insecta; order Diptera; family Culicidae; genus Anopheles; species Anopheles plumbeus. The sequence continues at coordinate 16,873,028 of JAOEFI010000007.1, read as the reverse complement.
CTTTCGTTTTTTCTCATTAACTGTTTTTCTACGCTTTTATTCGATTGTTTTATCGTGACCCGGAAAAATGGTTGGGCCTTGGAAAAATGAATCTTTCACATAACAAAAAAAAAATGATCGAATGGTCACGATAAAGCAGCATCGAATAAGACTGCGCTTGTGACAGTGCAATCAGAAAACGAAAGCCACAACGCCGCTTCCTTTCGCTTCACCTCTCGTACTTGGTACCATTCCGTTTTATTTTTTTTACTACAAACCTTCCCAAGGTTATATTGTATATGTTGTTCGTTGCTAACAAGCGATCATTCCATTGCGGATGACGCAAGTTGCTGCCCTTTGGTTTACGAACAATTCGCGAACATACAATATAAATCCTCCTCGTTTAATTATGCAACTTCAATGTCGTTTTGGTTTATAAATATTAACAGTACGTAAACAGTACGATTGAGAAGGGAAAAAGGGATAGAGAGCTTAGAATGATCAAAGCGAATTCCAGACCGGGGCTCTGTATAACGCAGAGAATACAATTTCCATGTTATTGTTGTTTTTTGTAGCTGAACCGTAGGGATATTCTCAGGTGACTTGTCTTGATTCCCGGTAGACGCACCACGAATCGAATTTCTCATAGGGTTAGTGAAGTAACGGCAGTAGTAGTCAGCGTAGACGGACTAACCCAATGTGTGTCGGCCAGCGATGATCCCTACCGATTGGCAGCTTATCAGATGGAAATGGAACCCTCACATTTTCTTTTGGTTGTCCTTCCCAGCGAACGATGAGATTTTCCCACCCTCCCGTATACTCACGAGCGTATCCACTTGCCCTCGGCATTGTAGAACCCATTGCCGGATGGGAGCTTCTTGCCGTTCACCACCATATAGTGCCGCTTGCCGGTGTAGTGCTGGTTCGCGTGCTGGATCGAGGTTAGCGGAAGATCGCACGACTCACAGTGAAACACCGACTGCCCGACAGCTGTGACCTCGGTGGCCAGCTCCGGTTGGCGACGTACACGCACCGGCATCGGTGTGCCGGTTTCCGCACAATACTCCTTCAGCCACTGGTTAATCTTTTTCTCGTGCGCCTTCGACTGGTAGTGTATGTTGGCGGAAATATGAGAATTCATGCGGGTGCGGCAGAGATCGCACTGGTAATCCTGGAACAACTTTTTCAAGTCAGCTGGCAGCATTGTTTCATCTTCCGGATTTACTGGAAACGGAGACACGAGCAATGGAGATAAAATCCACCGGAATTCAAAAACAGTTGGCCTTAATCATTAGAAGTAGTTTCAATTACCGTATATAATCGTTTTGGTGTGCAACTCTGCCTTCGCTTCTTGGCCGCGGAACTTAGTACGCGGTTCACGTGGACGTTTTCTGTTTCTACCCTTCATATTTGCATCAACGGGACTGACATACACCGGCATAGCATCATGTATTAAAGGCACCGCGCTGTACCCGTTTATTGAACTCGGAGTCGGCTGCACCGATGGAATCGGCGGTTGCTGCACCATCATCGGTGTCGACATAGTGTACGATTCACCCGACCAAGGCGTCAAAGAGTCGTTTGGCCGCTGCGGCTGATGGTGGTGCTGCTCGTACTGCTGCAACTGATACTGATACTGACTGTGTTGCTCCAGGTATTGCGAATATGCAATCTGCTGCTGTTCAACTGTTTGGGCATACTGTCTCTGTTGAATGTACTGCTGGTACGCAGCATATTGCTGTTGGTATGCGGCGTATGCCTGCTGGTAGTTCCGCCATTGCTCGACGGCTGTGGCAGCGGTCGCATTCAGCTCCGGATCGATTTCCGGAGGCTTCGTCGGTTCCCCCACTCCACTTTCATTTTTATCCATTACAGCTGTGTTTTAACACCCGCATTCACTGATGCAAATAGCTAGGACGAAAGATTTTGCAAAAATAATTCACCTCGTGAAAGTACCCCTTCCAATTTGCAATGTTTTGATTTGCCTACGCGTTTGACATATATCAAACCAAGCCGACCAAAGTGCCATAGGGTCTCGATTAGAACATTTTGACAACAGTGAAGATGTAGAACAAAGGGTTTACAACTGCTGTTGCGAGACCTCCAATCAATCATCGTCTAACAACAATTTTAACAATTCGCGATGTGATTTCAGCCTGAGTAGATGTGTTTTATCCTATGTATCGAACAAATCAGTGTATGTGTTTTATCCTGTGAAAACCACAATAATTCTGGGAAAATAATTTGAACATTCGTTCATGAAAACGTATGTCTACTGCACAGTAAATTTAATCGGTCGTACAACTGTCAGACAATTTTGGCTTCTTCTTTTTCGCTTCTGTCAAAATGTTCTAATCGAGACCACTCGTATGCTCTTTGGCACTTTGAGTCAGTCGGTCAGTTCGTGGTCGAAACGGCGAGTACCATTTTTGTTGTTTTTCTGTAGTCCCGAATAGCTCTCTTCACTTTTCGCTTTTTACAACGTACGTTACAGTGTCGAAAACGAAACCCGCTCGTTAGGAAGACAAACTTGTGGAAGCCCAGTAGAGATGATCGAAAAAAGGCGGAAATTTTAACACATCCACACTGTGTCGAAAAATCGTGACTGCGCGAGAACAATCCGCCGTCCGTCGACCGCGGAGCATACCGAGAGAGGAAGCAATCGTTACCTTTCTTATAGTGGACCACTTTTGTTCACCTGCTGTGGAGGAGTGTGAGGAACGCAAGCTTTCCGCACGCCCGACACGGGACCTAACCCATCGCCTGTTCCTACGCAGTGCTAACAAACGACGACGGCAGTACTACGGCAGCAAACTACGACCAGTGCAAACGGAGAATCAATCTGACTCTCTCGTTGCAAACAAAGAGGTTTCCATTCGCCGTTTTGTGTCGCTTACGAGGTCGTGGTGGTCACCGGAGTGTCGAGTGTGCTAAAATTCTACTCCGTAACTGTCTACATACAATCCCACATCAAGTGTAATCATTGCTCATGGTCCCCAGAGGTAGATGCATTAAAAGGAAAAGTGATATCCAGAGTTGTGTTGAATTAACGGGAAAAGTGTACTACTCCGCAGTTGCAGATTTCCAAATTCCTACCGATTGTACCGATCGAACGGAACATTCCTTGCTGTCGTGTGCCTATTTACGTATCTGTTCGGGTTATATCTTTCAGTCCTTCCGGTGCACTGCTTCGCACTAATTCCGGCTTACGTGACGGGAAGGGTAGCCGAGACATTGTAGCCAGCCAGTGGCTCACAATCGTGAGCGAGTATTCGAGTTATCTCCTCTGCCCTTCTCCTTCATTCACCATACCGGCTCTCAATTGGCTTCTCGGAGTGTGATCAATTGGCCTCCGCCAGGAAAGCTCATCCTTCGCCTTCGGCAGAAGTGGAATCCGGCCGAATGAACCGCCCCCGGCCCTGTGCGCGGCTGCAGAAATCACAACACCGCCAACGAAAGCAAACACCCGTGCCAAGGCCCGTGCCGGTCATCGATTCTGTGTGTCGCATCGAGTGAAGCGAATCGTTCCGGAATTTTCAACCGCCAGCTTAGTATTGATTCATTCGCAGTAACAATGTCCAGTCGCGTCCGGAAACACAACGAGCCGATGAAGGCGTTCGTCCCCGTCAGCTCGCTCCTTTTGCGTGGCACCGGGTCGATTCACTGCTCCGGCGGAAGCGGAACCAGCACCGGCCAGCAAACCGCCAGCCCAAGCGGTGTCAGCAGTAGCGCCTGCGGAAGTTCATACCCGGCCGCAGGAAAATCGCTTTCGGCCACTCTGTCCCCGCCAGTGCGACACATCTCACCGGAGCATGGCATCTGTGGTAACCGAAGTCCCGGTGCACTGACGTGCAAAGGTAATTTCAACCGGACAGAACATTCCAAAGTATATGTAAGCCAGCCTACCCCGTGGGGTAGGAAATGAATGAATTTTTCCATCGAACAGTGGCCATAGTTTCATAGATTTACGATGGAAAGATTCACCCCACCTCTAGTCCGTTTATTTTATTTTTACTTTTAGTTCTTCCAATTATTCGGGATAGGAGTAGTAGTAGTAGTACCCTTTGTGTTCACACATATTGGCTGCACTCTTTGCACTGATTACTACGGCCACTGGAAAAGGAAAGGGAAAGCAAGAGAGAGAGATAGACAGAGGGCGTAATCCATTATTGCGTCCTTCTCTTTCCGGTTATGTTGAGGACATGGTGTATTTGTATGTACACTACCATATTCGCATTCGCCGGACGTCAATCGTAGTAGAAATCTGTCGAATCTCCGGTAGCTCGGTGTCTCCGTACACTACTACTCGACGTACGTTTGCTTCCCTTGATTACCGACCCCCGGGGACCCTCTTGCATATTTTGTTCATAAAGGAATTTTATTGAGGGGTATTTTGTAATTGCTAAAATATTGCCATCATTGGCCAAGTGCTTTAGCTTTCATGAGTATCGCCTAAAATGATAGGCTAGGTAGTGATTTGCTAATTTGCAACATCAGCGTCTATGTCAACAGAATGATTTTTTCTTGGAGCAATCTCCGGTTACACATTAAAAGGAGCATGTCCGGAGCCAGTACATTAGCTTAGTTTCCACGAAATATTTTCCGCATTAATTGAACTTTGTGGAGGGATCACATCTAGTTTACAACCGTACATTCAGCCATCATCGCTTCTTCCCTCTCAGGGACACGCTTCTCTCTCACTCTCACGAGCTCTCCTTTTCATTCATTTTGTCCCACCCCTGCCTCGCGTGGTGGGATTGAACAAGAGGATGCTTCGTCGATGAAGGCGACACACACCAGCACCTTTGCGACGGTCGTCCTTTTTCAGCGCACGCATCCCTACTACCAATGCAATACCCAAGGACTCAATCCGCTCCGAACACACAGTGTTATTTATCAATGAACGTATATCGTCCTTCTTCAAACCCCACCCGATCCGCGGATTGGTATCGCGAACCGTATCAGGACCAGAGACCACTCTCCCGGTGTGTATACTGCTTTGGAGCGATGAGCAGGTGTGCTCCTGATGATATTGCTCCCCCGGTCTTCGGCCGGCCTCCGTGCATCGATGTGGTCGTGACAGGATATTGTGTATATTTTCGCAAACGTTGCGACCGGCCCTCCTAACACTACTTTACGCCACGATCCGGCCTCCAGGGCGTTTGGTTGTGTTGAACGGTGCCGTTGTGAAGGTCCGGGGAATGCGTAGGCGTATTTCTATCCAGGTCCGCGTTTTCGCCCTAAATAGAAACTATAATGTCATAGGAGTATTAACGGAAGCAGTAGCATTAAAATCCTTCAAAAGTGCCACGATTGGTTTGCTTCTTTTCGAATTTCAGCGACAGGAGAAACTTTAACTGGATGCAAGGGCTCGAGCGATTCGATTAGAGCGAATGGATTAAAAGCGTAGGAGTAGCTCCGATGCATTTGTACGAGTTTCGGTACGACATCGAACGAAAAAAGGACATTAATGGACGAACGTGTTTCGTTTTGATGGTGAAACTGGAACGAACTGGAATTTGGATCCTGACTGAGAAAGCGGAACATCATGTATATAGGAAATCTATCAAACTGAGAGAGAAAGGTGGAGATAGATAGAGGAAACAGACAACCACAGAGACAAAGAGCAAGAGGAAACGACCAGCAACATCCCAGAGCAACACTCATTCAACCCTCACACAAAATAGTGTCCTTGATCTTCAAAACTGAAGGCACGCGTACGTCCACGATGTCCATGGCCCCAGAAGCCTCTCACAGGACATTCGCTCTTTTCCTTTCTCTCGTACACTCATCGTGCATTCGCAGTCTCGTTCTCTTTCCACCGGTAGGCCCTTCTCACTTCTTATGGGCTAGATCGTTGCGTATGTTTGTCGTCCTGTTTGTTGGCTTGTTTGTAGAGAACACACCACCCCCTGGTATGAGTGAGCCAGTATCTTCAAGTATGCATTGCTTGCAACGGTTAGGGGATAAAAAAAAACTACCACTATGATGTGTGTACTCCATCCAATCGGGTCCACCGGTTCTCTCTATTAAGGATTGTGGGATTCAGCACTGCCCTCGATCGATGGGCAGATCTATTTAGCAGCATGCATCGAGGGTGGTACGGCACTTGAATGTCGCCCCTCCGTTTTGCTTCGTCAGAGGGAAATGCACCACCGGTGCATATTTTACCGGTACCGGGTGAATGGATCCGGTGCAGGCACCGACAAAGAGAATTATGCTTCCCCCTAGTACATGCATCGTTTGTCAAACGCAAACTGCAACTGTCCTTCACTACCACAGGGAAACGACCGGTCGTGTCGGGTGGGTATGTGCACCTAGGACGCGCAGTTCCAATAGGCTATTACTATTACGCTAACAACACCCGGACACGAACCGGTAATCGATTGGGCCCCATTTCCTGTTTTCCCGTGCGCACAACACCGACGAGGGAACACTGGATGTTCAACTCCGGCGCGTAGTAATATCCTTTGCTCACCCACACACACGCGACCATTTACGCATGCATGCCATTAGCACAGTTTACCCTCGACGCAAACTGATGGAGAACTTGTGCAAACGACTGTGCACCAACCCGGTTCGTCCCGGTGGAAGGAGGCAAATGCGGAGGAGGATTTGTAAAGATTATGGATGATGGGGTCTAGCGTACAGTTAAAGTGAGAAAGGGAATTATCTCTCCGTCCACGAAATCCTGTTTCCCTCATGGTACGGTATAGGACGGTACGGTTCGAAGGACGAGAGACGTCGGCCAAGCATATTTTTAGAATCATTGTCCTTGGTGATGGTTAGGCAGTTGTAATGGAATCCTACGAGGGAAAAAGTATCCCTCGCGTTGGTCGAAATACAAATGCACTGAAATCTGCATCAAGTTTACGAGGAGTAAAAACGCGATCCCCCGCCAAAAGAACGAATGCATAATGTTGATGCGGATGGCAATGATGCATTTACACATTTTTCCTTAACTTATTATTTCAGTAAGTGCGCCCAAGCCAATCCAAACTGTTACGGTTTAATTATTCTTTCTAGGAAAATTTGCCAACATCAATGAGGGCTGCATCAGGCGCACGGCATCGCTCGATGCATTATACCTGCGGCCCACGCCAGCCTGGAGCCTGATCACGCCGACGCTTCTGCAGCTGGATAAAGCGACACAAACCGAGGACTCGTTCTTCGAGCGAAGCCGCGGTGGCGCGACGATGCTCACAGGAGGAAACGCACAAGCAGCGCACGAAATGATTCCCGCCTGCTCGTCCACCTCTTCGTCGCCGGTGATCACCCGAACCGACGTGACGACTCCGACTGATTTGAAGATGGAAAAAGTGATAAGACAAAGACTGCAGCGTACACACCGCGGCGAACATTCCGTTAGCTCCCAGACGCTTAGCCCTAATCACGGTAAATCATTGAAAACGAAGCGTGTAGTCAAGGCCTCGCAATATATCACACTTAAAAGTACATTTTGAAGGCAATTTGTTAGGAAAATGGTGTGTTGTTCGCGTACTTATTTGGAAGAATCTATTTCTATCCTCTGTGTGTTCATCTAGCTAAAGCAAGCCCAGTTTCTATACCACCACGTACCTGTCCCCCCGTACACATACGGCCAATGCGCAACTCCGTCGAGGGCTTGAATCAGGAGATCGAGAAGCTGGTCCTCTTCCCGGGTCAACAGCACAGCTGCCGGTCGGAGCTGGAGATGGTACGCACACGAGCGGTGAATGAGCTGTGCAGGCTCGATATTTAGTTGTATGTCAACATCGTTCAATTTTCCCCTTAGTACTCTCGAGGAACACCAGAAGGGCATCGGGCACCGTTGGCGGACCTTTTCCACTCGTCCGGCCCCGTCTCGCTAGTGAGCGGCCCGGGTGACACGCGATCAGTTAACACGCAAACACCACTCGGCGACGCCCTCTCCTCGGACGACGGTAGCCAGAGTACGTCGCCGGACGAGGGCACCGTGACAACGAGCGCGTCGCCTAGGATCAACAAATTCCTTGCCCGAGAACCTCCGGATGGTTGTGAAAAAGTAGGAGCGCTCCCTATCGCACTAATGTGATGCGAGGTCAATATAAATAATGGGTTGTTTCTTGTTCCAGGTGAATCTTAAGCTCACTGAAGCCGATACCAGTACAAATACGGCATGCTTCAAACCGTGCACTACCGCATTCCAGCTGAAGCCATCCCTTGGATCCGCATTCCAGCCGCTGCAGCCGTTGCCGACGCTCAAAACGACCCCGGAAGATGAAGATGATGGTGGTGGTAGTGCTGACGACGGTACCATAGAAGGTGCCGTTGGTACAGTATCCTCGGAGGCTGCAGGTACATCCGCTACGGAGTAAAACAAAAGACCGGGCGAAGCTCGTAGAATTTTGCGTGTAAGATGTTTATTTTTTCCTTTTAATCTGTTCCGCGGTTTTTGTTGCCATTTAATAGTTTAAAAACAGTAACTATACACCATGTTTATTTTATGTACGACGTCAGCGATTTTTTACTTGGCGTGAGTTTTAATAGAATTCGTTAAAACCTTTCGTTACCTTTATGGCGGCACGCCAGGCGGTTTGTTCAATTACGTTGATGATTTTCAGCCAATCGATGAAAACAAACTTGAGACGAAACAATAGTTTAGTTCAGCTAAGTGTGAAAGGTTTGATAACTGAAATTAAAGAGAAAGACAGAGGGAGAGAGAGTGGAAGAGAGAATGTGCATGTGAATAATATACAAACATTTTGTATGACATTTTTGAAAGGCAACCATCAAATGTATTTCTTTACCGCTTGTGAAAGCGATATACCTATCGGGGAGGAACGAAGCCAGTTGGGAAGAGATTTGTATTTACAAATCACAGCAATGACAACTCATTATACAAGGCAACACATAGAGGGAAGAACAATAACACATCCATTCGGAATATCCTACACCACAGTACCATTGTGGATCAACACATGCAAACAATAATTTGTACATTGTTGAAACACAGAAAGTAAAAAAGGCAAAATGGCCCTGGAAGTATGCTCGAGTAGGTGGAGAAGTGCAACCGATGTGTGTTATCAAGTGTGTATGGTATGTGTTTGCTGGAAATTAGCATATCCATGCCGATTGAATGTGAAGCAGGCAGCGACGAAAAGAAGTGGGGAGTCACCTAGAGAAGAACATTCTCATGTCAATAAGCAGACGTGCAAACGAACTCAAGTAGCACTTTTTGGAAAAACTTTTTTTTCTATAGAAAATACAACATTACCGGTACGCACACATTCACATACCTAAGTCCTGTGTTTTGCAGAAATCAATAAATAATCAAATCCTATTATACAGCATCTAAGCACGAAACAGATATCAAACAGTAGAAACGAAATTTACGGTGAATGGGTGCCAGCACGACGTGACGATTCAAAAAAACGAAAGCATCATCAAGAGGCTACCCTTGCATAAGTACGATTAAACCGATAAGTTGTTGATAATGAAGTACCCATTTATTCAGCAACTATATTACAGTACAATTTTTATTTGAAAACAGAAAAACCATCATGGCGACTTGTTTCCGTGTTATGCTGCTCGTTTTACTTCTCATATACGAATTATATGTGGTTTCGTTCAAGCTAAAAATGTACTTCCCACAATGATGTGCCATGTACGTTTCATCATTCAATTTTAATTATGTTTTCAATGTTAAATGCTAGGCGAAACACATCTAATTCGATAACGCCACGGCTAACCGTCGAGAAAGGTTTGTAATGTAAAACTAAATAAACAAACTACAATAACAAACAGCAACCATAACACTAAGAAATCATGGTCAAACAATCTACGCAATAGGACGAAACACAATGGAATCAAAAATACATTACAGATATATTTTCTCTATGCAATCTTTTAAAGTGCTGAAGGAAAAAGATAATGGCAAAAGCGGTTTAACGGCGGATCGGACCACACGGATATGATATGAAAGGGTACGATTACAGCAACTTTGGAAGGATTCGAGGAACGATCGATTATTCCCTGCGGGTATGACATAAAAAAGCAGTGAGAAGTGCTTGAAGAAGCTTTCCCGCCTCTCTGCATAAAAATATCCAATGTTTGAAGAACAAGAAATTACGCGACATCCCTGACGAGTGGGTATTCCTTGAAGAACTCTATATTTTATCTTTTTATGGATATTTATGCATAACACTGGGAGATACGTTCGTTGATAATGAAAACAATATTATCTTAGCAATAAGTTTTATTTTCATTTTGAATAAAAGTTTCCATTAAGTTGTAGTCGGTATTGGAACAATATCCAAACATAAATATGCAGAGAATACGTATTACATATGACGCGTTCCACCCCGGCCTTTGATGAATGATCAAACCCGAGGCAAACGCAAGAAACCGTCAACAAGCAAGGAATGTTGCGAAAATTGCAGTAGCAGATCTACAACTCCCAAATAAACAATGTACAAATCAATCGTCTTAAGATTTTATGTTAAGAAGAATACGGGGAACTGCAAAGCCAACCAACAAAACGTGGGCAAAATGGACACATCACCATCATCGGTGTATGACCATCATGGAAAAAGTCGAAGTCGATATGAAAGTTTATACACGCTCCGGTGGATAGTAATGACGGACGTAGCATGATCTTTCCGAGAGCAAACACGAGACAACCTGCCGGATTTGATAGGAAGCCGAGACAACAAACTGAGTGGTAACAAAGAATGGCCACAGTCTGTTGAAATGATGTAGCCAGAGCATTACGATATTATAGTGTGTCCCGAATCTTCCCTTGCCTTTTATCGTATTTTCACTTATTACCTATTTTCCGTTAGATCCAAATGTTTATCCACTTGATCCAATTTGATTCTATTACTGTTTTTCATCCGATAATCTTTCGTACATAAGTTAGTTTCGTTTGAAGACGATTTAAGACAGCTTGTTTCCTCCATCCACTGTTCTCATGAGAACACCATTAAACGTTGTTCATGATCGTTTATCGTTCATGTTTTCAAAACTGGTAGTGTTTTGTTTTATTTTTTCTTGTCGTATCATGTTATGCTATTTCTTTCAATTTTATTTCCCAGCTTCAGCTTCCTATCCACCATAGAGCTTACTAATAATAAAACACATTAAATAAGGCACTATTATTTATAAAGCAAAATACATCATATTCCAAGGATAATCGACGGGCAGCTGTGAAAAAGTTCTTCGCGTGTATTTCGATTAACGGTTTGAAATTTAGAGCTTCTGGATGTTGCGTTTGAGATCGATGTATTACCTGCTGAAGTTCTCTCGTTGGCACTTTTAGATATAAACAAAACTGAAACACCTTATCGGTACGAAATTCTTTACATTTTCGGCGCCACAGACGTTAATGCCATCTCTAGAAGATCGATTTTAATCTCCACAATTGATTTAAAACTTGTTCGCGTCTCATGCACTGCGATGGATGGCACTCGAAACACCGATCGATCGATCCCATCGGATAACAAAACGATTACAAATGGAACTCAATACTAACAGTGGCAACCACAGTGACTGATTTAAAATTCTATAACCATTCCGTACGACTGCTGTAGTAGCTAAGAAGGAATCGGATCGTGGGGGGGAAAAACATTATTTAGCATAGGTTATGTACGGTCAAATATTAGTGGAACAAAAAGAGAAAGATGTTATTATATATTTTTGTTAAAAACATAATTGGCGAAAATGAAGTAGGAGATAAAATTGTTATTTATATTATGAGTAGAGTAGAAGAAAAAAAACAAGTAATTTAAACTGAAAAGTAGTTACATATTTGGGGGAAACAAAAACAAACAATCTAGGCATACTGGAACGAATTTCCGAGGGCGTTCTGTTTTCATAGCATTCGGACATTATTTTTTACCCCAGTCGAAGGCAAATCTGTCGACATTCCAGATCGATTGAACGGAGAATGAAAACTGGTTGGAATACTCTCCGGTTGAATAAGCAGCATTGATTGGAATATTGCGAACATCAAATCGAAACTCACTACGGCTCCTCCATGTTGCGAAACCATGTAGAAAAAAAAGGCTTCTCGACTTCATACCAGTTCCATCTTCGTTGCCTGCGCTAGTTTGTGGCTCGATGTTCTGTAACTGGGTTGGAAGATTGCACCATTAGTGTGCACTCATAATGCTCATCTATATATTTTCGTCGAAAGTACGTATCGAACGAAACATGTTATAAAACCCATTCACAAAACGCACAGGAAGGATGAAATAAAGGTATAAACTGCACATTATAAAAATATATTTTGGATACGAAACACAAAACGGAAACGAAACGATATCAAATTATAGGTAACAAAATGCACATAAAGCATATTAGGCATAATTATAACCGGAGAGAAATAAACAAAAGTAAGAAAAAACTCCACTCCGAAAAAGTGTGATGACTGCAGTAACAGTAAAGTAATTACAGACGAGGTAGTAAAATGATGACGAAAACAGAAAACATGTGCCTCGCCTTTGGCTATTTTGTAAAAAGAAAACAAGGAAATAGAAAAGTGTAGAACACGTACCGATACTACACCGACAGAATTTCACTATCACAATCGGTAAACAGACGTCACACCGGTCCATTCATACTAGCAGCAAACGTTCATCGTACAACACAGTAATATTTCGCCGAGAAGAAAAACAGCACATAAATCCTTACACCTACGTCTAGAGAAAACAGAACAAACAAAAGCATCGATTAACGAGGTAACACTAACATAAACAAAATATACGTAGCGAAATCCAAAAGCAAAAGTTTGACGCGATCGTGCAGGAAATTAGCATAGAAAAACTGTTTCGGAGCTTTAAATGAAAAATTAACAGAACGAAATCGTTCTGGTTCGAGATAAAAGAAATGAGCAGAGAAAAAAGATATATTAGAAATATTAAAATGCAAGTAACTGTGAATGGAAAATATAGAACAATCCCAAACAAAACATCGAGCACAGACTGGAGCAGTATTTTTGGTTGTCGAAAGTTTCGTGTTGGATCCTGTGACGAAAACAAACGAAAAATAATGGCTGAGAGTGTGAGACTGGGTAGGGAAGTACTTCGCTAGACTTTCTCTGTTTTGGACTGAACCTTTGGACTGATAATTCTGAAGAAACATGCTGGCAGAGCACAGGGACGCGCGGTCTCATTTTATCGGACGTTCGATAAAGCAATGTATTTCGATAAAAGTAAACACGTGTAATACTGGATTGTTGAAGCAATGAAGCAAACTTAAGGAAACAAGGCAAACAAACTAAGTGTCATTTAACAGGTTGTGGTGCGGTAGTTAAGTTACGAGTTTTCGTTTCACTAACGTAGTAAAATTAAACCGTGCGAATCAGACTACAGACTAAACATTTCGAAACGATGCAAAAGAATGCAAAATTTTGCGGAAATTATCATATAAGAGAAATAGCAGGAACGCGAACAACAAACTAGCAAAATTATCACACCCCTTCGTACTGGCACATACCTGTAGTAAACGTAATAAATGAATAAGGAAACAAAGCATATAAGATCTCGGAACCCCGCTAAAACAAACGGAAGTCTTACAAAACTGCTGCACGTACGATAGTTTATAGCGTGTGAAAATGATTGTTTCCTTTGCTCATGTAAAGACGGATATATTTTTCAGCATCTTCATACATAGGCTGTACTTATGATGGTACCGACATATCTAATACACTGTACGTGGGATAAATGAACAAAAACGCAATGCGAAACAATATCCAACAAAAGATACCGTAGAATAGATATTGAAAAACCGCCGCGGAATCCATCTCCAGTTCAGCGAGACTTCGAGATATATTTTGCTCATCGCATTGAATAATGATGATTTCGAACGAAATGGAAAAGTGGTGCAACAAGTTTGTTAGAAAACGACAGAATGAGGCAAAGCGTAAAATAACATCAACAGTCTGAAGCGAATGAGAGGAAACTGTATCGAAATACAAATAGACAGTTGAAACATATACTTTCAAGCGTAACTCTACTCCGTATGAAGGAAAGGTAGCGCAATAGCGAAAGATACACGAAGGGCATTAGCACGAACGAATCCTATGGATAAACATACAATATACACGGAAGAGCAGAAACAGAAACAAACCGTTACAACTACAAGACAAGAACAAAACCAAAGTAAATGAAATAAAACGGCGCATGAAGTGCAGTCGTTTAAACAAATGCAGACAAACGATGACATTTGCGAATGGAAAAATAAAGCCGTAATAATCAATCATCCGATATGTTTCAAGTTTCAGTTTTCTATGAGCATATTGGGTTACTGCCACTTATTCGTTCACAGTGGACGTGATTTCCTACAACACCATTTATTGGGCAAGCTACCAGGAATCAATAACGATACCCTCTGATTTATGGATTTCTCCTTCGTGACATCTCCGAAACATTGTCCGATCGGGGTTGCAAATCAAAATTCTTCTCTCAATTTTCCCCCATTCCCGCTGCCTGCCTGCCCTTGTTGTCACCCTGCTTGCATTAAAATTCTTTTTAAATTCCATTCCAACCACATGACATCGAAGCGATGGGGCTCCGTGATCCCAGAGGTGACATACACGGGTGGCGTGTTCTTTTACGCGGCCCCACCAGCATCCGAACGCTACTAAATGAAGACATCAATCTAGGGAATGAGAGACTTCAAACATCCGTCCGGAGATCGCCGCCATTCGATCAATAAGTCAAATGGGGTGCCGTGTGTACCAACCGATACGTGGAACACCAAAGACTGGAGCAGGTGGCGGGATTGGGGCAGAACTGGGGCAATATCAACCAATTGAAATATGCAACTTGCTCGGTAGCCGTATTTTGTGGGCCAGTGGCACATTTCTTGAAGCAACCGCCTGGTTTCACCAAACGATCGGCCATTTCCTATCTTTGTTATTTATTATTTTTTTTAAACTTCGTACTAGAAAAAAATTATTACCACGTTTTTATAAGCGCTTTTTCAAGTTTAATTATGTGTTTCAAATGACATGTATTGGGTACGTTGAATCTTAGTTATTTTAGTTTATAGTAGACAAGTTCCATCAATGCTTCGGGGAATGGTGAAAGCTAATGAATAGAAAATCCAGGATAAATCAACGATAATTCGAAATAACAGGAATCCTGTTGTCACAGGGAGGCGACAGTTTAGCTACAGTAGTTGGTCCATTTGTAACACGAAATGGATAGTATTTACTTTACTCGAATTACGACAGTTCAACTTTGCATGTCGGACTACAGCAAGAGCATGTTTGAAAACCAAATTAAAGTTCTGTTTAATCCTATACTCCGACCTGCGGCGGTTGGGATGTAATTCTTGGGGTGGTTGTTTTTTTCTTGTTTTCTAAAACACATCGTCGTTCCTTCGTTTACGCAGTTCGCGATAATTGTGCTAAACTGCCTCGTCGCATCGTAACGACGCAGCTCTACAACCGAGAGAATCGTTGATCAATGCGGTTCCCAGCCGAGCGTCCGAATGTCTGCCATGATCAGCTCGGCCAGTTGTCCTACGTGTGCACAGCCACTTACGCGATGAAGTCACCCACACCCGCCACCACCAAGCTCGCGGGCCCCACATATCTTCGCATGCCGAGCGCAGCACCCTCCCCCCCCCCTCTTTCCGCGATGCAATCGGAAGATCAATCGATCACGGTAGGCAGCTTCAATTGGCAGCGACCCATCACCACAGTAGTGCAGCGACGACGTTGGGCGGTGTTGGCGGTGGCCGAGGGGTCCAACATCGACGACAGTATGTCTCCCGTGACCGGCCGGTGACGGTCTTGGCAGTCGTCCGATGCTGGGACCGATCGGCGGCCATCGAGAAGCCATCACCGGGCACGTAGACTCGCTCACGCGCTCCTAGATTTGGTTCTTCTTTTCGCCGCTCCAATCGATCCAATTGGCCGCAGTTGGGAGCACTCCCCCGAAGGGCAGTGGTGCGGTCCGGAACATCTGCCCGCCGAGCCCCGGCCAGTTGGCGTAGCTGCGTGTTTGTAAAGGGCACCTTTATGCTGATCAGCGCGCATGCGGGTCAACGCGATCAAGTTCATGGGAGATCGCGAGCATTAGTTGATCTTTCTTAATTGACCGCAACGCTGCACACGGCTGCATCCGTCCCTTTCCGTCGCCCACCGCCGGGGGGCGGAAGAGCCCTACAGTACCCTTCCGAAATAGATATTCGTCGTACCATATATCGTCCGATCGATCGTTCGTCCAATCAGCTGCGTGAAACTCCGTCCCGCTACTATAACTCTATCCAATCGTCGCAGGATGTGGCCGAATCTGTGGCCGAAAAAAATCTGTGAATCCGTGGAGCGGTTTTTAAAAAAATGCAAGGTTATTTCATACACTCGTTCCCACTCCGTCGAAACGTTTGCAGGACGGGTTGTATAACGCGCCCCGTTTGGATGCATATGCCTGCGACTTCACAACTCAAACCGCCCTACAGCGTCCCAATCATGCACTCGAGCTGACGCAAAAGATGAGAGCCGGTTCACCCCAAAACAACGATGACACACCTTACTTATCGCGCCCTAGGCAGGAGTGTGGACTACCGACCGCCGGGTACCGACAAACGCGATTAATTACTTGGGTTTTACCCCTAGAATGTGTGTGTTTTTCTGCGTTCTTTATGAGCGAAATGTAGCGCAAATCGGAATACTTTTGACGCAGGCGATCGCGACAGTTGAGTAGTACAGGACTTCTGACTGTTGGCCGCACTTCATTTTCGTCCATGGCCGAAATACCTTATCGAGAGCCTAGATCGCCTGAGCGCCGCTAGAGAATGATCGTCCCTGGCTGGTTCGTGGAGAAGTGCAGGTAAACAACCGCCTAACAGTCCGGGCCAGTGTCCGGTCGGGGACTTCACATGGAATGACGCATTAAAATGACGTTTACATCGTAAACTTCTTGGCACATCCGGTGCTCCAAACCTGCTCGGCACAGGAGTCACCAGAGGGCGCAGCGTGCCGAGGTCAGGGGGAGGACTTTGGAAAAACAACATCTCCGGAATGCACAAACAGGCCTCTCCGCGTGCCCTCTTCTGTCCGGGCGGCGTCCGTGTTTGTTTGACGTCGTAAACGCGCGCTGCAACGCGCAATCAGGGGGAGCACATGTTATTGCCCAATATAATTGCTGCCTCGCTATTGGTCACAATCGGTGGTCGGGCCTCCGCGGGCCTCACGCGATCGTTGACGGATGGTGGGCCGCATTTTTTTTTTGTTCCAACTTGGACAACAACTTCAAACAGCCTGCGGGCCGTTCGTATGCCGCAAGGTGGGACACACTCGGGGGCTTGCCACTATCTGCTCCTACTGAACCGGTATTTTAGCTGCAGTTCTAAGAAGCTGGCAACAAGTCATGCGTGCTGCCTCACATGCAGTGCGGTCGGCCCAGCAGGTGTGTCGCTTCAAGGTAGTAGTAGCAAGTCATCGACGGAAACGGGAACTACTTCGAATCCCGGCCCGCACTGGTAGGGTTAGGTCGACGCGTTTTCAGGTCGTTGTCAGACAACATCAACATCGACGGCACCGATTGAGGCCACGTTCGCAGAATCATGTACATTTCCTCAATATGACGCCTAGTTATTAGCTTGAATGCGGTTCAAATCGCGCACAGAGGAAGCGTGCTGTCCTGCTTTCGATTAGCGGAAGTTTAGCCTCCTACGAGAGTTCTACAAATGACAAATGTCATAGGAAAAAAACATGTCGCACAAACACTGCTTTTTAAAAAACCACGTGTTTCTCAGCATGCGGCGCCATTTGCCCGAAATGCATCGGAACCTCAAGCCAGCGGGGAAGAAGGTCGGAAACTACAACAGAGGCCACCAAACTCAACGAGTCATAGCCTAACCACGGGGTAGATAAATGCAAGAATGAAATATTTGCCAAACCATAAAACAATTGGTCGATCCTTTGAGTGACGAAGTGCCGACAGTTGATCGAGGTATAGTTGTGGAACCCTCCTGCTGTCGGACAGGGTCGTAAAACCTCCTTTTGTCTGCCCTTTCACACCCGCGTCCATGCATGCTGCTGGCCTACCCACTGTCAGTTGTGCACCCGTATGAGGACCGCAGGCAGGCAGCGGAGGCTCGACCTGCCACACAATTCTAGTCTGAACCAATCGTTTGGCGAGGATTTGGCGTGGGCTGATCGTACAGGAAAAAGTACGGAAAGTGATTGTTGAAAGCCCTGGAAGTTAAGCCAGAAAGTCAGAAGCTCCCTGCCACCTTGGATCACCGGCGTGATCTGCAAACATGTAGCCATTAAGCCGGTACTTTTCCACTACCTTCAAAGACGCTCATGAATGGAGAGTACGCATGTCTGGCAGGTTGCTAACCGTCCGGCCAGGTAGATCCAAGCAAGGGTAAGTACCACACGGGTGCGGTACTTCCCGGAACACATTCGACACGATCCTCAAAATGGAAGAGCATTAGCGTGTTGTCCTGTCGGTGCTTTATTCTTCCCACGCCAGAATCCGGGATCACCCAGGTTGTTCCAGGAAGTGCTGCACTTCTGCTCAGAACTGCCGACACCTCACTGCATTCCGGAGCCCGTACGCAGAAAAGCGTGCGCTGTTCATATGTGGCTTTTTTTTGCCTTCTTTTGGGGCATTCTGCAGCATGCGTCTGAGCATGCCAAGAATTTGGTCGGCAAGCGGGCAAACTGCCCGAAAAACGGCGGTTGAGTGATCACATCACTCTTCGCCAACACCCCAAACGCCGGGGATCGGTGATCTACGGCCGAAGGGAGACTATTTTTATCGTCGTCGTTGTCTTCGCCGTGTGATGTGCGTCGCGTCGGACTGCAGATGTAATGCTAAACGCTCTCGAACCTCCTCCTCCTCCTGCTGGCACACAGCAATCAGACATCTCGCAGACGGTGTGGCACAGTTTTCCACCGCAACGGTCCCCCTCCCTCCCACTTTAAAACTTGCCCCACGCACTTCACGAGTTTGGTTTTTCCCGTGTGTCACCGTCACAGCTCGATCGTGATCGTGCATGTTCTTCGTATGCTCCGAATTTTCCCAACCGCTGCTCGGCACTGCTGGCGTGGACTTGACAATCGCCACGGCCCCAGAATAAATGGGTCCGCCAGTATAGTTTTCCACACCCATTGCGTATGGTTATGATTCAATTCGTCTACCAGGTTGCATCAGCCAACTTGGACCTCCCCGCAAACTCACTGTTCTTTTCTTCCACCGTCGAATCACATTTACCAACACTTTGGCACCTACGTACCCTTTACCTGGCAGGACGGACGTTACCGTCCACCGGGTCGATTTTGTGAATGAACGTCCCTGAACGTTCGACCAAAAATGCTGGGCCTTCTTCATAGTTCATAGACATTTTTCATGCTGCCGCACCCTTTTCCCCCGTAAGGGTCTTGCGGCGTTACTTTTCATGTTTATTTGTTGGCATACTATTGACTGAGGTGTTTCGTTCACGGGTGCATGTGTCTTTTTTTTTTTATCTTACCCTACAATTGGTACAGTTCCAAGCGCATCGAGTGCTGAGACTTCGTGCCTCATGTATTCCGTCTTTTTGTGCCTTTTCTCCCTCGTCTACAACCCCATGCAAGTAGTGCAATCCAAGCGAAAAAAAAGGCCACACCAGCGGACCCAGGTAGACGAGCTGATGGCGAGTGTATGACAACCGGCACTTCGTTATTGCATCATCCCGATGCACGTGCTTGCACCTGGGGTTCACTTGCGCACCGATTCCCGCCAGCACCATGCTGGCCAAGGATGATGAGCTTTGGCGCGAACAATGAAGGACCAAAAAAAAAAAAAGAAATGTTTAAAAATCATGCCAATAACTTGAAAGGGCGGCGGCAGTTGGTAACTCACAACGGTTCACTCGCCGCGGTTGCAATGCGGATTGGCTGTGCAGGACGCGTTCACTCACCCCGTTTTCAGGGTGCCGCATCGCAGTTTCGCGGGAAAATTGTATGGCCCGACCCGATTCGAGCGGCTTTCGAGCGGTGGAAATTCACCCCGTCTTGCTTGATTATAGTGCCGACTGTTTGCTGAAGTAATGAGGGAGCGTTTTTGGGAGGGAAAAAAAAAAGATTCCCAGTTCAGGAGATTTTTATAACATCATGTGGAATAATATGTTTCCTCTTATAATTGGCAGTAAAATGGTACAACTTATTTCTAAAGCGCAGTTTACTGAACCTTTAATGTGCCAATGGCAGCATCCACCAACGAGATAGACGGAGGGCCCCATAAGAGTGACTCAAATACTGCATCCCGTCGTCAAACGGTGGCATTCCACTTTTACCTGGTAATCTGCACCGCGCTGCACACCTACACGAAGCCCGGGCACGAACGGATAAAATGCAGTCCATCATCTGCTGTCTGGTTCATCATCATCAGCGTCGTAAAACATTACGAATTTTACCATTATTTCTTCCTTTCGTAGTAAAAACCCTACCAACCAGCAGGAGGGAGGAGTGAGGCTCTGCCTTTAGCCATCCGGGCGGGGATTGCAACCGGGAACCGGGATCCCCGGGCTGCTGCCGAACGGATACCGTAGCGCCGGACGAGGGCGCCGGTGCGGTCGTAAAACATTCGCCTCAAATGAGCGTAATTATGATGTAAAAATTTCATACGGGCGAACGATGGGGCCACAAATCGACCGGTGGCCGTGGGAGGATGCGGCTGCTGGTGAAGATGGTGGGCAACTAAAATCGCTGCAAATCAAGCATGGAAAGTAAAGGCTCGGTCGAAGCGGTGGCCAAACGGCCACGATCGAGCCGGAGCCTCATTACGGGGCGTAAAACGTAACTGCTCCGCGCCGGAACGAATGGGTTTTCCGTTCCGCGCCGGATCGCACCGGTTCGGAGCCGTACGGAACCGGACCTAATAAAATGCATCTGTCAGTCTACAGTTTTCTTCCCTCAAATGTTGGCCGGCGACATTCGATCGTTACCATCTATCATAAATGAATATTTGTTTAGTACCACCACCGTGCTGCTGGTTTTGATTTTCTCCATACGCTAGAGTTATTTATCAATTTTTTAGGTTGATTGAACTACGACAGAGAAGTCCAAGAAGGACGAAAGCATTTAATCATGTACTGCGAAAAAATAAGCAACGCAAAAAAAAACTACCCCCCGGCAGTAGTGTCCCGCCTTCACCTCCCCCCTCCCACCGCCCCGTTGTTAGCCGACGCCTCCTCTTAATTGGTAGCATAATAATGTTCCAATCAATACCCACCGAACGGATGATATAATTCAATTAACCGCGGGCCAGCATCTGTAGTGGCATCCTCAGCGTCCACGCCGCAGCACGTCATCCGCCTCGGGTGGGTCGTTCCTTAGGAATGTGGGTAAATTAAAGGCAAACGCAAAAGCAAAATCGGCAATTGATTCGATTGCCGCGGGAAATTCACGCGCCCAAACAGCCGCCGTTCGGTACACCCGGTACGGTCACGGCATGACGCAGTCGCATAAGCAATTGTCACAACAAGCGCGAGCACACTGCTCCTTCGCATCCCAACGAGCAACGGTCCAGAGTCCAGGATGGGAGAGTGCGCTGAATTTGGCTGATCGGAATTTCTCGCACCCGTGTGCGATGGCCTCGGTGACGATGTGGCTTGTTTGGTTTTTTTTTCTTCTTCTAGCAATAAAGATTGGCCAGTAGAGCCAGTAGAGTAAAATGAAATGTTTAACTCATCTGCCAATGACAGACCAACCCAAACGGAGATGCCGAGGCCTTGAATGTATGGTCCTTCAATTTCTGGCCAGTAGTAAATATCACAAGAATCTTTTTGGGATCTAGTTTATAATCAAGAAGGTTCTTTATACGTATTATAACAATATGTTCGAAAAAAAATTGTATATGCTGTATGTTTGACAAAATTACGCACTTGATAATGGAATTGTAAAGGAATTTTTTAATTATTCAATCATACAAGTGTTTCAGGTTCTACCTTTTTCCTGAACAAATCGGACGCTCAGGGATTCGATGCCCTCCGGCCCCGGTACCAAAAACGAGCGCAATCGGATTCCATCGAAGCCCTATCGGGCCAGCCTGATAATTGATGTTATTGCGCATTATCAGCACCGGCGACGGCATCCGGCGTTGCGATCAGCTCGTGGAATGGAACTTGATGTCCTTCTCGTATGCCCCATTCTCCCAACGATTGGCCCATATGGTAAGGCCGGCCACGATCCGCTTTCACACGCATTGATTCAACAACATGATCAAAGGAATTCCAAATGCTGGCACGATCTGGCCCAAGCGGTCGGCTGCGATTCTGATTTTCTTTTTTTTAGTTTTTTTTTTTTGTTTTGCGACATTCTCAGACAATTTTTCATTCTCCCGTAACTGGTTTTTGTACAAATAACAGTATAAAGCGAACGGGGAATAACATTTCGGATGTCCATTTGTCAAAAGCGGCAAAACGAAAGAGGCTATGTCGCGGCGCTGAGTCATGGGGGGAGGAAGGTCCGACCGATGCTCCCGGGTGTGGTCGCAAAAAAAAAAAAACACACACACAACACCAGCATCGAAGCGTAAATCAGCGGCCCCAGCATTCGTGTGAGTGTGGCTCGAGCATAAAAATATTTAAAAAATGAATAAAGCATCAAAACAACGTTTCCACGAGCAGTTGCCCCAGATGCGGTACAGCAGGGCGCACGAAAGAGGGAACCAAGACCAAGAGGGTGTGGGGTATTTAACCAAAAAAAAAAAAAAAAAATTCGATGGCCAATACCACGCACACGTGAGTTCGTTGATTCGTCCGGCGAAAAACTCGACGTAAACAAAGATATAAATTAATTTGCCGTTGATAAATGCCGCCG
>JAOEFI010000007.1:16816294-16827928 GCA_034621735.1 Anopheles plumbeus | reverse complement strand
GATGCACGGATCGGGTTCTATTTATTGTTCTACTGCACTGCCCTGCTGGTTCTCCGAGACGAAAGGTACCCGGTTCCGTTTTTGGAATGTAGATGCACGCTACTAAAACAATCACTCCGTTCAGCGGAACATGCTGCTGCGTTGTCCCGTCGCATCGGCGTGATGCCAAAATCAAAACATAAGTGTTTTTGATGTTGTCTGCTGCATGGGCAAGGGAGGGAACATGGTAAGAAAATCGGGTGTATCCACAAGCCCCGGGCATATGCTGATTCTACTCATTTGTTTTAAAATGGTCGTTCAGCTAATCTACCATGGTACATAGATCCACGAGGGGTCCACCAAATTTCAACTCCTCGGTCGGCGGAAGACGATCGTCGTCCGTCGCGTGACGATTAATTAAAAGTGAAATGATACCACCACTGCCTGGCCCCGGTCTTGTCCCGTCGGTAAAGATCCCAAAGAAGAACTCGTCGTGGCTAAGGGACACCAGTCATGCCCTTCTTTTTCGGGCCCTCAGTCATCCTTAACGATTCGCGTCAACACGAATTGGAGAAGAAAAAAAAAAGAAGTTTAGTTTCCTCCAACTACCGACCGGCCGAAGGCACAAATTGAGTGTTTTTCTTTTGTCTTTCGATTCTAATTTATCTCAGAATGTTTCGAGAACAAAACTGCACCAAAAGCCAGCGGCGGTTCGATCTCGTAATCGGTATTTTTTTCGTATGAACGGAATTTACAAACAACAGAAGCAGGAGCAGCAGCAGCATCCGTACAGCCGCTCCGGACGATATGTTCTATGCACCGTTCTAGATACCGATCTAGCCCACTCGGAAACGCAGCAGCAGCGAATAGCTTGGAGAAAGGTTCTTCAGAGGGTCGAAACCGAAAAACAAAAATTAAATAAAACACCATCGAGAAGAGATCGTCAATGTCGTCCAACCTGCTGCGGCCTCGGCGTGAGATATCCGTGACGTAAATTAAGTAATCGTTTGGGTGGAGAAAAACGAATGAATACCGTCTCTCTGTCACCGTTCCACCGGGTCCGGGGAGTTCATAAAAATTTACTGATCAAATTTATTGGATAATCCCCAGGGATAATTGTTTGCCGGAGAGCACCGGGCTTAGGGCGCAGATGACGAAAGCTTGCCGCTGGAGGCAGTGTCCGCCCGGTGCCGTTCCAACAAGCGTTGATTTTCTTGCTAATGTTTTTCTCTATGCTCTAATTTCTCGTTCTCTTCCAAAGTGGTATCGTTCAGCCATCGCGGCAGGCGTTGAAGAATGAATGAAAATGATTCGGTACCCGACAAAACCTGACGTTTTAGAGAGAACCACGGATATGCTAGGATTACGACATCTTAAGGTTCTGATTGCCCCCACCTCGTGGCGTGGAAATGTCGGTGTCCAACTCTTGACTTGTTGTTTTCCTTTCACTTTAGCTGGGATGACAAATGGTACCATGTTCTGCTGGTATCATGACGAGCGGTTACGGAAGCAGCTGAGAAACCGTTAGAGAAAATAGGGTTTTTTTTTCCATTGCAACCGATCATTTATACGACGGGTCTCCGAGTTCGACCGTTAGGTTAAGCGATTTGAATTCGTCCAACGCCTAATAAACACCACTTAACCCCGTTCGGGAAGCATGTATGAGAAGTTCTCGGACAGCTAATAGCCCATAAACTATTTTAGCACATCGGCGAAATGGCGATTCTTCCATCTAATTCCACTTGTTGACGCCTTGGGAGCAGGGTGCGCTAACTCAACACGATGACTCCTCCGATTTCAAGTCGGTTCCAAAGCAAAGGTTGCATGATACCGTACCTAGGAGAAGTTCCACCCAAATCTTCTGGTTTCCCACAGCCCGAGGAAAAACGATTCGGCTGCTATAAATTTGGCCGCCCACGCGCACGTGACATTGTCACGCCGTTTAAGCGCTTGTCAAAACAACCGATCAACTGATCTCGTTTTTATTCTTCTCCTTTTTCCGTTCTTTCCTCAGGCAATGTTGCTCCAGTCACGCTGCGTAGACCACGACGCAACCGTGGCACCGGTGAGCATAAATTTTCCCCCACACGGCACTTGGCATGGGCACAATAAGGGTGTCCGCGCCCAGTTGTTGCGTATTTCATCGGTTTCTGGTTTTATTTGACTGGTAGTTCACGCTGCAACATCGGCAACGACACATGTCGTGACGATCGTGTTACGTCGGTGACGATCCCGTGAAGTGTGACTCTTCGGATCTTCACTTTTATTCTTCTTCATTTTCACCTTTTTTTCTGCGCCTTTCGGTTTCACACTCAAACGGCACTGAGCTGAGGCATGCAGCCAAATTGGCGTGAGAATGCGTCCCATTCGCCCGCCCTAAGACCGCGTTGCATCCAGTTTTCGCCTTATTTGGTCCCACCCTGGTAACAGTTCGAGTCACATGTAGAACGCGAAAAAATACGGTCCCGGTTCAACCAAAAAATGGGCTACACTCTCCATTGCATAGTCGGACATCATCGCCAGTTTCGGTGGACTTCCCGCCGCACGCAGCATAGCGCCATGGAGACACGGGGGTTTTTTTTTGTTCATTGCCCTCTGTTTTCTGGTCCACAATTACTCAAACACGTCGCTGGCGGGTCAGTCCCCATCGAGAGCGGGGTTTGCTTCGGGGTTGGCCAAAAACCGACCTCTCACCGTGCGTGGTCTGTAATTAGGTATTCGAAACGGCTGTTGCCCCACGTTGCAGCCCGCCGGCACCAAACGTCGCGTTTTTCATTCCAGCCGTACTTTTGCGGCTTTCGCTTCTCCGCTCCCTCCATATTTACATTCCTTCGCTCCGCCGATCCGCGGACGTGGTTGCTTCGTGGAATTCTTACCCTTTTCTTTTGCACACCAAGCGGCGCGAAAAAGTATCGTACGATGTTTCGTGACGTCACGGAACAGTGGCTCAACGTGCTCCCCTTCAGCCCGCTCTGGTGGTCTCGTCTCGTACGACGGGTTTATGTGTCCATCTGGCCATGTGAGAACTGTAAGGGAAACACCTATTGTGAAGTGGTCCGCTTGTACCACGCCCGTAGGAAGCGGACGTCTATTTCATTTCCCTTCGCGTAGATATTGAGCGTTGGAACACCCTCGAGTGTGGAGTCAGCAAAATGACGTTTATCTATTCAATCACTTTTGCCGACCCATGCTAACTGTTTCAGCATCCCCCGGTTGTGTTTGAATAACTAGAACAGGGATTCTGTGAAACTGAGATCACTTAAACTTTGCATTCCACCCGTCGGCAGCACGGGGACGGAGTCGTTTATGCACTTTTAATCATCCGCCTAAAAGACACAGAGTAGCCACTGCCACCATGCGTTAAAAGTGGAACTTCGCTTCCATAAACCAACAACCAGGGCTGCCTGCTTCCGCGGCGACAGGGAAGGTTCTCTCCCCCCCCCCCCCTCCCCCCTGTGCCAGATCCGGTGGTGAAAATTCCCAAGCGGCAATTATCATTGCGAATTAAAATAAGTGTAAATCTGCGTCTAATCTGTGTCCCATTCCAGGCATCCGTTTGGGTCAGTTCCCAGGATTTTCGTGACCGCCCCTCTGCGAACAACTGCATTCGTGTAGAGAGTGAAGGGAGTGCAGTCCGTCGTTGGAAATTGCGAACCAAAAGGATACCTTTTGCGGCATATAAAGGAAAGGCGAGGGTGGCCCCTGAAGAACGAACCCTCCGGTCGGGTCGACCTGCATAAACAACACTGCATGTTGTGCTACCCTGTGTGCGAAGACGCGTACGTTAGCAGCTGTACCCTGATATTTTCAAACAAAGTGCTGCACCAGTCCAGCGAAAAGGCAAACCCGACACTCCCGAAAGTGTGCTGCTCATTTCGCTAAAAGTCCTTTCCCGGCTCCCTGCCCGGTGTGAATATTGTTTCATTTTCCGCTCAAAATCTGTGAATCGCTGGGAACAAACGAATGCTGCCGCTTTTTGCCCTTTACTGCCGGGGGGTTGGATGCGGCGTGCTGCCTGCAGCAGGATCAAGATAGATACGGACGGTGCATTCGTTGGGCAAATTGCTTTTAATGTTTTCATTATCCGTCCGTCCCCTGTGCACCCGCACCCGACGGGGCCTATGGGATGGGCGCGACTAGAGTAATTTGTCTCCTGGTTTGAGTAGCATGCACAATAGCTACACCATCATCTCCTTTTGATTGTTGCTCGCGTGAGTGAGCCGTCACTTTTCCGCACAAGGAAATGCCGTGAAAACAGTGCCCTAGACGCTCGTACAGTGAGGGTGACAAAGTTGCCCTCGAAAGAAACTGGTAGACTGAGGACAAAAACGTGCATGTCTTCGCCGGCCGTTAGGCGGTTGTTTTGGAGTTCCTTCCCCACCCCAGTAGGCAACGGGCGTGGACGGGCCAAACAGGGAAGCTTTGCTTAACTCTTGAGCTCTCTCGTTGGAATTTCCGCGCAAACAATCCAACATCCCTTTTCGGCCAGATTCGTAGGCTGCACTAGGGGCTGCTGCTGCCGCAGCCTTGCCACAGAGAGCACACTAACACCGCCGTGTGCTGCTACAGCGGAAGATTTGACGTGAGGTTGACATTGGACCGGGTCAAGTATGTTGTTTTCCCACTTGCCGGCATGAATGTTGACCCGGGGCGGTGCGATGATTCTCCCGGGCTCATCTTGTGCTGCTCATTGGTATGCTAATAGTAGTCTCCAGTCATTACAGGTGACGTGTGTCTTTAACGTTCTTTTTTTTTTCTCATCAAGGGCTCGCTGGAACTCAGTAGAGGTAACAGATGCTGCCGCTCTCCAGGAGGTAGCGCTCGCCGAAGTTTCTCGGACTAATTGAGCCATTGCACACCGACCGGGTGCCCAGTAGAAACTCCCAAAGGGTCACCGTGATTGCCGGGGCCAATCAAACGGGTCAATTAGTGTGGAACGGCGCGACAACATGCTGATCGGCGAAGGATTTTATCGGTTCGGTTCAATAAAATAACCCCCCCCCCCAGGAACTTACGACCGTCCGATGTCCACTTGATTCTGAAGCTGTGGCTGCATATTGTCTGGACCGAGCGCACAAGCCGACATGTTCCCATTTCAAGGTCTGTGGTGGAAAATCATTCCATCGTAGTCCTCCCGTCAGCCGGCGATTTAAGTGAACCATCTTCCCAGGATCGGGTCGTGCATAAGCCGTTCAGCTATCTCTGTTCCAATCGTGCAACGACACCGTGGACGGGTGTCTCTCGAAGCGGGAACGTCGAATATAGTTCGATTGTCGTTAATAAAACCGGGTCAACTGGCGTGACTTGCATCCGACACAGAGCGCCTCTAACTAATAAAGGCAAGCGGATCGATTGGGTGAGAGAAATAAAATAGGGACCCAGGCCAGCGTTGCGGTGGGGGCGTCAGGCGCAAAATTTCGGAGACACTGTGCAAATTCAATTAATGCCCACAGGATCCTGCTTCAATTGGGCATCCAAAAACCCACTGAACGGAAAGCCGCCACAAACCGCTTCCATCTGTCAGCGCCACGGTTATTTCCGCCACATTCGTTTTTCGTAGGAACCTTGTCAATCACCCGATCGTGTCTGCAGTTCAGCGGTCCGCCGTTTTCTTCGCTAGTTTACTAAAACGTTGTTTTCTTTACTACACCATGCCGACATCACGCCACCTTGAGTGCGTCAGTAACGGAGACATTTACCCGTCACGCCACCCCGACGGTATTTTTATCATTCGCCCGGGACTAAGAACTTACACGTTCAAAAGGGAACCGTCCGATATAACGCGGGAACAACACGACGACAAAGCCGACTAAATGCAGACTAACATACCTCGTACCTTTGGGTACTTGGTCGGTTATGCCATTCGTTTGTAAACAAACCGCGGGTGCTTAACGGGGAAACAACTACCCCGCTGCTCAGTACATGCCAAATTTTCTCCGACAGAGAGCGTGTAGTAATATTTTTTCCTGCCTCCGCTCTTTTTGCGTCCGACACGGCAATTATGCAATAGTTTCCCGTTGCCTGAATGGCTTACTCGCCAGCGCCGTATGATGGCAGATTTCATTCAGCGTGTTCTTGTACTACCTCCTACTACCTATACGACTACGGTCCTGTGAGCTATTTATATCGTCGCCGATGGTTTCCACCGAATCATCCGATGCGCACAGACGACCGGATTCGGTTCGCGATAGAATCGGCAAACGAAATCCGCAGATCTGGCCATTGTCGACATGGCCACATGGGATCTATCCCATGTTTCTCGAGCAGAAGGAAAACAATCCGGCTTCCATTCAGCTTCCATTGATTCGAAATGGTCCGATTTCTGTGGTCCAGTCATCTGGACCGGCGTGATTTGCAGCCCCAACGGAAATAGCGTGCCGACCTTGGCTAACGCCATTTCTGGTGCGATGATGAATGGATTTGCATGCTGTTGCTACGTTTGGATCTGGGGGACGTCAGCTCATGCAGGACTGTCACTTACTCATTGTGCCAAATATATTCCAACACGCGCACGTGGTTTTGTCATTCGATCACTCCAAATAGAAACAGTTTACGGGGAGCTTGAAATTAATACAATACTTGGCTGTGGCAAACGGAGTCGTCGGTTCAGTTCTTTGCCAAGATTCTGCGGTTCCCCTACACCGCTAATCACTAGTATTGCTAATCACAGGAACTGGTTTTATTTTAGCCCATTCTGATGATCGTGTGACTCCACCTGATGCCACTGACAACAGTACAAATGATCGTCCTTCCAGTGTGTCTTCTACGATAGTTTCCCCCACTCCACATACCGTAGCGGTCAAGGCAAACGGGCCACGATTATGCTTCTTCCAATACCTGTCGAGAACATCACGGCAACACACCTGAGCGAATCTCGCTGCTCGCTCTGGCGAAGGAACTTCAATCGGCCATTCCTAATCAGGTGACACTTATCAGACTAAACCTGTTTCTGCGAAATTTGCCGAAACGCGAAATCAAACAGCAAACGTCAACATCACGCCACCGTGGCTCAAATTTCGGAGCGCACCGAATTCCCAGCGCTCCGGCTAGCCTACCAGTATCTTCCAGTATGTATATGTGTGTGTGTGTGTGTGTTACAAGAAGTTGGTAAAGGTGAGCTTTTCACGTGCAACTAGCGACGTCATGATTACACTTTCAAATGTAAACCGTTTGCTCGATTTCACGATCGATTTCGTTCTGTGGACTCTCTTTTCTGGTCCTCTTCAGTTTTATTTTGCTTGTGCTTGACGGACCCATGCGTCTGCACCTGTTTAAAGACGATGCTTTAGCTGGGCCCTCCTTAATTGAAGTGGAAGGTGCAAACACTATGTTGTGCCACAAATTCGAACGAGAAAAAAGTACTACGTATTCGGATGAGAGCAATGTGCATCACGGAACCTAATGTACTCAGTCCGGAAAGAAAAATTGGCACCTATTTCGGTTTCTACCCTTAAACCATTGTTGCACGATCAGCAGCATAGCGAGGATAAGGTTGTGTCTGGTACGGTCACTCAATTAGACAAGATTTGCTAATTTTCTAAAAAGTCACAAACTGCGAAAGTTTACCGCGAAATGGAGTAACCTGAACTGAACCGAAGCGAGAAAGAGATGTCGGTATGGAACCATCGTTCCAGCCCGCCGGACGCGGTGAAAAGACATGAAGGGCATTCCGTTTCTCAAGTGGGATAACAACCGGAAAATTTGGTCAACAATTACGATGGAGAGAACGGGACGGGCAAATAGATGGGGGGGGGGGGATGGAAAAATTCCATAACTTTGCCGTTTGCAGAAGCCATAAGTGTTCAGGTGGGCACTTTGTACTGACCACCCCCCACCCCCAAAGAGACGGACCCAGCTGGAAGAAGGGGGTAATCGCTTTGACCTGTGATGACAACAATTAAACACTCCATCTTTTTCACCACCATGCAAACCACTAAAAATACCACTTCAGCATGTCCATCACGCTAGAAGCGGACAATTGAAGATCTGAGTGTCCAAGTTTTGACGAACTTCCGGTACTCGAAAGTGGGGAACCTGAGTCTTAAACGACTTTTCTAATTCTCCGGACGGATCGATTGGGGGGCCTGAAAGATTATCAGCGGATGATCAACAGACGCATCAAGAGTGCAGTATCAGAATTCCTGGCCCTACAAGTACGTTGACCAAGTGCAGTGAGATTTGGCCTTCATTGGAACACCCCACAACCAGTGTGGAATTTGGGCAATCAATATAGGAACTTACCTAGTATCGGCGAGACTCGTCTCCTTGCCGATGATACCGTTCCAACTGATGCGCCGTTCCCGTTCGCCATCGTTCAGGAAATCGATGAGTAGGAAGTTTTCCGAGTATTTCCCTTTCTGCCGGCCGCCTCCACTGCCGGCGTCGTTCCCATCGTCTATAACTTCCCGTTGATGGTGGTGCCTTTGCTGGTGCTTATGATGATGCGGATGAAGCGACCCACCGGAAGACGGATCCTGTGGCCACTCGATGCCGTCGTTCGCACTGTTTTCTTCCTTTAGCTGCTGTCCGTGGACGGCCAGCGTCAGTGTCAGTGACAGCAGAACCAGCATCACGGTGCTTACGAAGCTAGACCGTTGGATCCAGTCTAGCCGGCGCACCGTGTTGTGAACTTTCACTTTTGACATGTTGTTGGGCTGCTGGTGGTGCTGTTGCTGGTGCTGTTGTTGACCCTGCGTTACTACCATTTTGAAAGATTGCCTTATACTTTTGGCGCCGCGCACAGACACAGATTCCGACTTCGCGTCGCACAAGGACACCGCTGGACATTGACGGACACCGGCAAATCTGGAGAAGAAACACAAGCACATGGTTTAGCATTGGCTTACACCTTTCACCTTGGGTTAGGTTTCGTAACTGAGATTTAAATTCTTTAACCGTTCATTTCTTTTTAGCTTCACTTTTAGGCTTCCCCTTTCGATGGAGTGGAGCAGCAAATGGTATGGCATTGCACGAACCTGCCTGTTCCTGGCAGAATTCTGCTTCTTTCGTATCTAAAAACAGATCGGAGCTCTACTACCATCACTACCGTACGATAGGATCACTCGACGGTTTCGCTTACTCGATCATTTCTGCTAGATTATGCTAGACCACAATGCTAATTGGGCGTAAAATTAGCCCCCACGGTTTTCGGCGAGAAGAGTGCTCCTCTTTCCCAACGAACTCTCTGTACATTTTCACCGTTTTCACGAGCTCCTTGGCCAGCTCCTTTGGCCGGCTGGCGGTCGTCGTCTGTGGTTTTAGACGGTTCACAAACATCTCTTACTATGCAGTGCACTACTTTAGCACCGTTTAGCTGAACTTACTTTGGGCCTTGGTTGGCGGAAACTATCCTTGCAGGAAGCATTTTCAACATGCGGCTGAACAACAACTGCCACTGCGTCTGGCGAGAGTTACGAAATAACGAAAAGCCGATACGATAGCCTTCGAATACTCTTGATCGAACAGATACCAGCAACACACGGCGGGTGTAGAGCGAATCGCACTCGATCGGTGATGCTGAAGCTCGAACCAAACGGAAGCGGCTCGGTTTTTCTTATTTACGTTGGCGCGCGCAGACGAGCGGCAGATACACGACTAACGCGCCACCGTCGCGCAGCGAACAGTTTTAAATGAACGCACGTTTTGGCCAACGATCGTTTCGAGCTTCGCGTACCAACACATCGACGGTTCGGCTCGTAGCGCTTCGGCGGGACCGCAGCGCGCGTGCTAGGAGAACGGCGAGAGGCTCGATCGCCAAATGTGCCAGGAAAGCAAACTTGCGTTATACCGTGTCGAACGCTACTAGACTGCGAAAACCCACCGGCGGGAGGGAAAAAGAAACACCGTATGTAACAACGATACGATGATGACGTTGCGTTGCTCCAGCTCGAACCGCGCCACAGGGTGACGTGATGGTGGCGACCGGCAGGGACCCTAATGCTTTTTATACGTAGACCGTGGAACAGGTCCCGGTTTTCTCGGAATGGACGGCATGGATGTAGATATGATGCTTCCCCCGAACCGGTAACCGATACCCTTTTGGATATGTGTAATGCAGGTTTACCAACTTTCTTGTGTCATTTTGTACAATCCCAAGTAATCCCCAGACACACACGGCCACAGTTTTTCCTGGCGTCTTAGAAGCTGTTCTGTTTCAAAACTCTTTCTACATAATTGTTCATACCTGCTGCTATTGTTGGGTCGTTATAATGTAACAACAATTCTCCGCATAAACTGCGTTGCCACAAGATTAATTAGCTCGCGTCGTGACATCTACGTCAGCTCCGTGGAAGCAAGGAAAACAATCAGCGTCACAAAGGTGTGAAAAGTGGATCATTAAACACTGCTCATTAACGTAAAACGCAATGTCATTATTCATTAATACGTGAGATTTTTTTTTTTTTTTATCGCCATTCCTACAACTTTGTGCGGCATCAGAATCACCCTGTACAAAAGACTTAAGCCTGTTCGGGCTAAAGCGTACGACGGAAGCGGCTGGCGGAAAGTGGTATCTGCCGACATGGAAGGGGTGGAAAAATCATACGATACCCAAGCCCCCCGCCCCCCCGATACACGAGCAACGCTGCTCCATCCGGCGGTGGGCAGTGCTGAAGGCATATGATCCCCGATAGGCGAATTGGCTGATTTTTCGTAACCGCAATATTGCGTTATTGCTCTGCTATCAACGTGTTCGAAAGTCCGAAGGTGCTGAACATGAACCCAAGGGACTCGTGCGCACAGCCATACCTGTAGGACTGATAACAGCAAGGTAGGCATACGTGTTACGTGCTGCTTCCTCACGCCGAAGAAATATTTTCGGTTCGATACTGTGCGGAATCCCAAAAACATGCAAAACTGAACATCAAGTGAGGTCCAGCAATTTTTTATTGAAGAGTTTCTTATCAGCTGAATGGTAGTCGCTGCTATCATTCCCGAACATCATGCGGCATTGTGATAAGTGTACGAATCCTCGTAAAATGTCCCACTCATCGTGTGTGGCAAGCAGGCCCGAGACCAGCCCCATTGAGAAACGCCATTTAAAGAGCCACAACACTGCCACTAAATATGGTGCAACCCTTGGCGACGTTTCGCGTGCAACAAAAGTGTCCACCAATCTCTTATCACCGCCCGCCGAAAGGGGTAGTTTCAGTATACACCTGTCCCGATTGCACACGATTGTTGTGTTTGTTTTGGCCCACCCCCCGGTGAATAAACCACCCCGTCCGATGGCTGACACGTTGCTCACGGCGCAGGTACGCTCATTTTGCCGCTTCGTTGGCCTCGGACGCTGGAACGCGATCGCGTGATTTTGATGACGGCTGTGTGTGCGCGGACTGCCGCCGATCGTACGATGTATGACGTCACACGCCCGTCTACCTTCTCCGGCCATTCGCCATTCGTTCGTACTTGACCTACCGGGCAGGTATCTGTTCAACCAACTCACTGAAACCAGTAGATGACGTGGTGCTTCGTCGTCAGCTTTTGCTGGTGTGTTGCCTGGAGAGCTCTATCAATTTTGCTTTTCATTCATACCTTTTCCCGCATCTCACGGAGATATCGGAGATATTTTTCCACTAGGGCAAAAACTTTCCCGATCCTATGGCGCATCGACAAGGTTCGAATTTGATGACGGTAGCCGTTTTCTCTCTCCAATTT
>JAOEFI010000007.1:16780164-16793822 GCA_034621735.1 Anopheles plumbeus | reverse complement strand
CAGCAGCAGCAACAGCACCAGCAGACGGTTGTGGTGGCGCAGGCGAAACCAAAGTCGCACTACTGCAGCCACTGTGGCAAGGGCTTTGCGACGAAGCATGGTCTGTTGCTGCACAATCGGCGCCACCCGAACGGAGGTTGCACGGTGCGAACGCACGTGTGCGAGTGCGGTAAGGCGTTCTTCCAGAAGAACCACCTGATGTTGCACCAGCGTCAGCATTTGGAGCAGAACCAGCGTACGGGGGGAGGCGCTGCTAGTGCTGCTAATGCTGCTGCCGCAGCAGCCAATGCTGCAGCTCAGCAGCAGGCACAGGCCGGTCAGGCACAACAACAGCAGCAGCAGCAAGCACAGGCCGCAGCCGGTCAGCAGCAGCTCGTTGTGGTAAGTCTTTTTCGGACATTGTATCGAACGGGACGAGCAATATTCAATTATAACCTAACGCCCTCTCCTCCGATTCCTGCAGATCCAACAACCGAACCAGGAAGCATTGGTGCAGCAGCAGCAGCAACAGGCGGCTCAGCAGCAAGCACACCAGGCCGCGGCCGCTGCGGCTGCTCAGCAGCAGCACCAACTGCAGCAGCAGGCGCAGCAGCAGGCCCAGCAGCAGGTGGTCGCGGTACAGCAACAGCAGCAGAACCAGCAGAACAATCAGCACGGCATGCGCAACCTGGTGATCGCCAATCAGCCCGTGCAGGTATCTTATGTAAAGTTACTTTAATGCTTCACTACACGAGTGTATGTGTGTGGAAAGAGTGTAGAAAAGCAGCTCTACTAGAGACGACACAGGCATGCGCTTTCGAGAGGATGTAGTGAATCGGTTAGTTGCTTTTAGCAGAACTTCTTTACCCAGGATGAAAGTGGTTTGTTTTTTCGAACACATAGGATGTCAACATAGCAGTTTCCACAGTTTTACAGATGCTTTCGAAAAAAATAATCGATGCCCCTGAGTTTATCAAGAGTCTTAGTCGAAATATCGAAATTTAATCAAATTGTTATCGAAAAATAATGGAAGGTTCGTGAGCGCAGATCCGTCAATTTTAAGAAGCATATGATTTTTACATTTTTTCTGGCTGAATTTGGAATTATGTCACTCTTTCATTTAATTTCATATATATTTTAAAACATTGGAAAAACAAATCATTTTTATTAGGCATTAAGTAGTGTAGGAATTTTGTTCCGTGTTGTAGGAATGTTCAGATTCAGAAGTTTTTCAAAGTAGCTTAAGTGAATCTGAATCGCAACATGCATGTCTTGCCTTAGATCCTAGTACGATAAATTATTATTCCATCGAATGATTGATACCAATCTGGTTTCGTTTCTCCCTTCTCACCCCTAACCCCTCCGGCCAGGTGCAGGTTCTTGAGGGTAACACGACCCAGGTGATCAAGTACGAGATCATCCACGACACGTCGCGGCAGTCGAACGTCGAGTGAGAAGAGGCGATGCTCCGTATAACCAAACCGGATGGTACGGAGGAAATGAAGAAAGTGTTCATACTGAAGAACGAAATGGGATGAAATTTGCTTCACGGTGGCCCTGCTAGTAGTGGCGGTGCCGTCGCTGCTTCCGTAGCTGCCGGTGGTGTTGTCGTTTCAGCACCCACTGCCACCACCGCCTCTGCAATCGCGTCCTCCTCCTCCGTGGTCAATCCTTCCTCGTCGGCTGTTGTGGACGTAGTCGCCCCCGGAGGCGCTAGCAACAACAATCTCCACCATCATCAGCACCACCACGTTGAAGGGCCCGGTGAGGGGGGAGCGGCGGGAGGGGGACACTATTTGGTAGCGCAAGGAGGGCAACAGCACCACCATCACCATCAAGCGGCGGTGGCGCCAGGCACAGTTGTAGGAGTCATTGAGGAGACAAATGAAGACGATAAAAGCAGCATCATAATGAACCACCATCAACATCAGCAAAACCATCCACATCAGCAGCACCAGCAGCACCATCAGCAACACCACCATTACCAGCAGCAACACCACCGACAGCAGGGGGCAGTGGTGGTGACCGCTCCGGCGAGTTTGACGTCCCCTAGCGATCACCACAACTATGCCGCCACGGTCACCGACACCCGGCACGTCACTACGAGCACCAGCACGAGCTACCACACCTATCACCATCACGGTGCCATAGTGAGTGGTCACGCCGCTGCCCCAGGAGGTGCGGCCACCGGTGATGGTACGCAGCAACAACACCTTCAGGATGCTGGTGGGCACAACAGTAGCGGCGGCGGCGGCGTCGTGTCGACCGGAATTATTAAGCACGAAAAGCTATAAGTAGATGAGAGATGAAAGTTGGAAATGTCTGCTGATGGCCAAAGAGAGAGAAAAAATAGAGAAAGAGGGAGAGAGAGATAGCAACTGGGATAATGAAGGTATGTGCGAATGTGATCAGAGGAAGGATTGGTTACGATTACACAGTATGCAGAACAATGCATATGTTATAAGCATGTAAAATACTATAACGAATCAGAGGATGGCAGTGAGGCGATCCGTATTTCCTTCCCTTAAAAACTACCAACTTTTAGACGTAATTTGTTTTTTAACTACTTTTCTCACAAGGAAAACACTTGATCGGTGGAATTCGGTTTTGTTTATTGTATACTATCGTAGAATCTTTTTTATCATTTCTTATACATTTTCACGATTTATCAAAATGGAACTATTATAAAGCTAAACTTCTTTTCTTTATATGAACAAAAGTTCCTGTAGAAAGATGTGGAGTGGCAAAATATGGTAAACAAAGCGAACGCAAAAACACACATTTTTTTCAAAATCGCCCGTGTTGCCAAATACCTAATATAGGGCGGGCGGGTGTAACATTCTTTAATAATAGTTACTTTTGTTTCATTTTACTGTTCAATCACAATTACGCTTTTTTTCTATCCCACCGTGCTTTGAAATGCGGAAAATATGCCTGAACGTATGCATATGCGACACATTAGCTAGCAAAAGCATATGCGCAGCTAATCGTCCGCATTTCCTTTCTCCCTATGCCCTTCGAATGTACGGGTGAAACAATCGCGCAGAAAAATGTTACAAGGTTTGATGTTTTAGCTCGTAAACAGCAGAATTAAAAAAACAGGGAACTGTAAATCCCGCCAGTACATGCAACAACACACTGATGCATGCTTAACTATTGCAAATGTGAGAAATGTAAGAAAAACGGATAAAACGATGATTAAAACCATCAAAACAGTTAGTATACACGAACGACATATTCTAATACACAAAAACACATATTCTAATACACAAAAATGCAATATCGATGGGTGAAATGTACAAACAGAGGGAGAGAGAGAGAGAGAGAAAACAGATGAAGCGAATATAATGTAATATGTACAGGATCACGTTTACTTCACCGATCAGTTTCCTTTTGTGACTGTATCTAGAAAGCAAGGAGAACGCATCAGCGTGGAGCGAACATCTTTGTCTATTTTGAGATGGCATCCCGCTAAGTCCTGACAATTAATTTGCACTTATTTTGCACAAGTAGACAATCCCCAAGTCCGGCTGCTCCTGCAGGTGACGAATATTTCAGTCAGCGTCTTTTGCGAATCAACTACATCATGTGAAGGATGAAGGGGGATGGCTTTTACACTATTATTACCAACCGTTTTACCCTTGACTAGAAGACAAATAGTAGAAGCGAATGTTGTTACATTTTCTGGATCAATTATATGGACATACAAAAAAACCAGGATCCTAAGCGAATATTTACAGCCCATTGGCTTCAGCGGAAGTTTGATGCTCTTTCGATGGCACAGGCGCGCAACCATGCAGTTTCAAGACCTGTCACCTGTAGACATTGGAATGAACTAACGCTCACAACCCAATGGGCCCGAGAATTTAGAATTTTGGTTTTTTTAATCCATTTTGAATAGAAATATGCCATAAATGTTTTTTCTTCGTGCGCACTATGCCCCGGGAAACCGTGTTTTCGTTCAGCTTCGGGTTCAATGGGTATGGAAAAGTATAATATCTCATTAATGATTGATGTTTTGTGTCACGTGGGGCTCGTATTGCTATTGCGATTTTTTGAGAATGTTTAGAAGTTTACAACTGGGATTTGTGGATAACACTGGCCCAAGGACATGTACATATGGAAACGAAAATATTATTTGCCGGTGCAATCGAAAGCGGCATTGCAATTTGGCATGGAATGTATAAAGTGTTTGATAAAACCGCGCAACAACGTGTAAGGTTTACGTGTAATTTTTTTTTTATTAACCATTGGTGGAAGAAAGATTCTTTATTGCAGAGAATGACGATGTAGGGTGGTGCGACCGACCCTACAGGTAAGAAGATTTATGATGCGTGATTCGCCGCGTCATAGAACATTGTACATAGTTTTTAAAAGCAGAACACAAACAGTTCGGTGGAAAATCGAATGATACCGAAGCAGCCCAACACTGCGGGTGTAGCGGCAGAATAAATGAGGCATTATTTTCATCATACGTTAATATAATTCACAATGAGGGCGAGAAGGTGTTAAACAACAGTCGATAAATGTAGTTGGTAGCTTACACCAGTTGCAAAACCATTTTGAACACACACCTGCACCAAACACCAGCTGTATTAGTTTGTGGCCATATAGGAGAGAAAGGGTGAATAGAAACAGGCATGGAAGTTTTGTTGATTTCGGTACGCGCGCCTGTCTGTTTTTTCGTTCTAGAGCACCTAAAATAATGCGCTGTGGAGCGCAGTTGTTTATTTACCTAAAACAGTTAAGTGCACACGTGGATGACGATGACGCAACGTACAATATTAATCATACAAATGCAGGGCGAAAGCGAGACAACCGAGAGTTTGACAATTAAGTAGATAACAAACCTTTCTAGTGAGCGAAGAAACGAGAGAAGGCACAGGAATTTAATTCTAACTGCTCGATTTAAATGGATTCTGTTTCATTTCATCCTAGTTGTTTTCGCATACTTTTTGCGTAAGGATTTTCTTCATTCAGCTTATGCAAGCCAAACTCCCGCATTTCAATGTAACATCGAAAATTGGCCCATTAAAGCGCAATGTGTCGTCGTTGGTTAAAAGAGTCCAAAAAGAAAATGTACAAACGCTTGAAGAGGAAAGAAACAACATACCGATGCAGTGGGAATATTTTTTCATGAGTTTGATAGCTCACCTCGGTTCAATGGCCCCGTGTTTCAATCGTTTTCATGCATCCTTGATTCGATTCACATTCGATCCGCTTCTTTTTGATGTCTCAAATCACGATCGACTCAACGAAGATTTCTTGTTTGAATACTTGCGATGTAGCAGAACGTTAAACACTGTGAAACGATTTGGCGACTAAACGGTGTGTGTGGTTTGTAGATGTACAATATACGGAAAGGGAAAAATTAAAGGAGCGCAAGATGAAAGGGCTTTAAAAGCCAGTAGCGTAATCAAATCATTAAGATGTGTAGTAAAGTTAATAGGGCGGAGACAAATAGCTGATATGTAAACTATGAACTTTTGAAATAGTTTATAATAAAAACTATCTGCAGAATAATGCATTGATAGCATAGCCGATGTGTGTGGGAGTGGAAATGTAGAAAATCCAACGGCAGTATCTGCAGAACATCAACGTAATCATTTTTGGAAGCAGCAACGCATTCAGCAGCGTATAAATGCACCTCCATGGATGGATTTAAATCACAGGCGTAGGATGCTGCAGGTCGAAACAATAGCATGTTTGGATAAAAGTGGAAAGATTCACATGGAAAATTAAATGGAATAGTGGATAAATAAATGAAATATTTTAATTATATCACTAGCAGTGCGTAGAATGTTTTTGTAACGAATGCATTTAAGCAGTGAAAGAAACTATAGTATGCAGTATTTACGAACATTTTCATTTTCCGAATCCCAACAGTTCTAACAAAATTTCGACCGCTGCGACTCACATACGACGACATCTAGTGGCTGGTGTCGGTACCATTCTTTAAAATTGAAGGAGTAAGTGAACGAATACAAAGTCCATGGGTATGAACGAGATAGCAACAATAACAAGTTTGAATCAGATGTTTTCCTGTTCTGTATGGTGTTAACTCTGAGACCTCGTTGGTGTTGGTGAGTCGGATGGGGTAATCAATTAGATAGTGGCATTTAGCAAACGCTGTAATTGGTAGAAAATGTGTAGCGTATTAGCCGTAAAAGCACATTTAACGTTGATAATCAAACGGTATCACAGCGTAGATGACCGTAAATAATAGCGATTGCGCAGACCCCCACTGTCGACAGTAGCCCCCACGGCTAGATCACGTTCTGTACAAGTGTGTGCTCCTGCCTTAGGATTGGATTGCATTTGTTTACGTTTTGCACCGCTTATCAAACACGGCCAGCTTACCAGCTCCAAGCATCACGCATACCCACGTTTTCTTCCCGTTGTTTAGTAGTAGTAGTTTCGACCGAGAATATTTCTGCTGCATCTTTCTCTTTCGCTTTGCTCTCAACGCGCTCTGAGA
The DNA here is from genome assembly GCA_034621735.1 of Anopheles plumbeus. Classification (NCBI taxonomy): domain Eukaryota; kingdom Metazoa; phylum Arthropoda; class Insecta; order Diptera; family Culicidae; genus Anopheles; species Anopheles plumbeus. The sequence goes on along the minus strand of JAOEFI010000007.1, from coordinate 16,787,365 downwards.
GTTTCCCAGCGTCGCGGGCGCCCGAAAAATACCAAACACGCAATTTGTTTTGTTCGATCGACAAGTGACAGTGTGGCATCTCCTCTGAAAAACGGCAAATTCACAACAAACTCCGGATCTGCCGCTGTTGGAACTGTGCTGCGAGTGTGGAATAAGCGCCTCCTCCGACTGTGGTGTGCTGCGTTGCGATATTGAAATTGGAAATGCTTGGCAAATCGGTAAAACACATCGGAGAATGCGGCTACGGCAGGCGCACCGAAACGTACAATCAAAGAAGCTACAGTAATTGGGTGCTGGCACGGTTTGTAATTGGTGGTCAGTAGGCAGCTGCAGGCGGCTGCCCAAGAAAGCGGTGCGCAAATTGAATGAACAGTATAATCCAAAGAAATACAGTGCACGGGTAAACATTTCGTGCAAACTCGTGTGATGCTCCTCCGCGGCGGTGTGAAAATCGTGCAAAATTCCACTTACCCAATCAGTGCCCATATTTGCTGTCGCAAGTGAAGAGGGTAAAAATTCATCTCCAGTGCGCGCGGACTGTGCAGCGAAAAACGGTTGCGCGTGTGAGTTTTGCAATTTTCCCTTCTAAACGTTGCCGAAAGAAGTGCAAAAGCGGCGAAAATAAACTCACAGTAAAGTGTAACCAGTGTGCTGCTGGAACAACTTCAACCCAGCACCCTCGGATGCCGTGTGCAGAACGTTTGTGCGAGGCAGCAAACTTGTCGTCATCGAAGTGTGCAGTGCGTCGGTTCTGGATAAAGTGGACTAAATGTGGGCGAAATCTAGAGCAGGGGATGAAAAGGTGCTGTTAGCAACTTGCGGATTCGTTGTGTATGTGCGGAAGCAGAAAAGTGTGTTAAAATCATTGACCCCATTCTAAAGCCGCTGTTTTCCATCAAGCTAGTAGAAAAGTAGTGTGTGCGTATTGCGTACCTGTGGGGTTAGATGCGACGCAAAAAAAGCTAATTACAGCATTATATCCCAGTAGCCTTTGGGACAGTACGATTTCTGTTCATCGTAGCCGCGTGGAAACGCTGGACGTGATCAGTTGACGGTGTTTCATGTATCCGAGTAGAGTTCGCCCATTCTAATATAACGCGTACGGAATCTACCGTGAAGTAAAATATTGCTTTGCCAGAAAAACGTGGCACCAGAATCAGTGAAATCAGCTGTTGTGAAGGAGATCAGCCGTGTCCCAGCGTGCACGGATCGGAAGTGACGCGCCATAGCGAGTAGAGAGAGCAACGGCGTTCGCTGCGGGGGAGCCTCGTGTAGCAATCCAAGCGATCGCGTTAACAATTGTATTGTGTCCATCGATCAGTTAAAAGCGACCCGCGGCGCCCGCTTCCAGTGGGTAACAATCACCTCGCCGATAGTACGCGGTGGTGGTCGATATTATAGGTTAGCTTGTGGATCGGTGTCGCCGGATTCAACCACCGGGAAGCGTTTGCTTGTGCGGGAAGCTCGACAATGACTACTACCATCGCGGGCGGTTAGTGTCGTGTGTGTGTCGTCTCTGCTATGCATCGTAAATCTAGTAAAGCTGCAGCCGATCTCATCTCCCGTTAGAGGAGGGCTCGTTAGCAAGTGTGCTGCGTTTGGCGGCGACGTGTGTGAATCGTGTTTTTTTTTCGCCTACTCCAACCACACTAATCAGGGAAGCGTTCTTCGGGGGGCAAACGAGGCTCTTGGCGGCACGTTACGTAACAACGTTGCAAGAAATGTGAAGAATCGTGCGTTGTTTACGTTCGAATAGTGCTCCGCACCCGAAGCCCGCCGTGTGCGCACCTCCGCCGCAGGTCGACTCGCGTAGCGTTTTGCGCGTACGATCGGTGTAGCAATTGCTAGCGCGATTGTTTGCCCTCTCCGTTTCCGCGAGAATAAGCTTAATAAGTGTACGTTAAGTGTGCACACCGCACGCCGGATGTGAGCGAGCGAGAGCAAACCCATTGAAAAGCTGCGGGCGCGAGTGAGTGGAAGAGTTGTGTCGAGAGACGTATGGCCAGGAGTGCCGATTGTGGTGGTGAAGCTGTGGGTTCGATTCGATTGAATTCGATTGATATTTGAAGGCCACGGGCGTATGTTTGCTGTGTGCGAAAAATGCTGTGAAAGAAAAATCAATCCTGGTGTGGAAAATTGCTTGAAGGAAGGCAGGAAGGATTTCCGCTAGGTCCGCGAGTGATTTGTCTTTATTTTGTTTTCAACATTTTCGTGAAATTGGTGCACCTTTCCAAGCAGTTTCCTGCGAACAAATTTGGGAGAAGCATCAATCAATCCACAGTGAGAACATTTTAAAGTTAGTTTCCCATTGGAAGATGCTTGCAGGTAAGTGCGAGATGAACATTTGTACAGATAACATTTGATTATTTTCAATTGAACATTGAATTTACGCCAGGTTGGAAAATTTGGAAATTCAAGCAGAATAATTTCAATACCCTGGTTAGTGCGTCATAAACTGGATTAACAGGACATTTTCGCAGCAATGAAAGCAGCTCCGAGTTCCGAATAGTTCCACTGGAAATGTACATTTATGTCGATTGTTCCAAGAACCCTCGCCCATCCCCCCCAGTATCCCTTCTTTGCAAACCCTCCACTGCGGCGAGGATTCCGCCTTTCGTACGGCAGGAATGAAAGTTGCCCTTCACAATTGTGTTATTACGCTATAAATTTCTTCAGACATAAAGGAAAATCTCATTTCTATGCAAACAATGGAAGAAAAGGCATTCGTATTGAGCTATAACTTTTGTCGGAATGTGTCCCTAATCAAGAATCTGGACGAGAATTTCTTGAAATGTGGTCAGTTGTTACATGATCCGGCTAAAGGTTTAGCTACCTCTCCTTCTCAGAAATAAATTCCAACATTCCTTGTGGGGTATCTCGTTTGAGGTTTAAATCAAAATTTACTAAACAGTTGAACATGCGGACATTTATGCAACATTTTCCTTAAAGTAAAAATTGGGATTATACTGCTATACTTGTGCTTTTCCAACAGCAGCTCTTTATTTGTGTTATCGAACGGCACAAAGGTTGGCATTAGGCGATACTCGATTCAACGCTAGTTTAGTCTATCATCTACTGGCACGTGTAGAACATTTGGATGCTCTCAACATTCGACATCATGGAGCCACAGTTGGTGTCGTCTCTACGACGGGTTGTACGTGGCTGAAAAACCCAATCGGGGGCAAGTATTTGCAACCCTAGGCCACTGCAGGAAAATTCGCAATCCAACTAATGCCGCAGTAAGCCAATAAAAGGACCACAGAAGATGTATCATTTTGCATTGATGATTGGAAAGCTTAAAAGAAAAGCAGAAATAAATCGTTAATAGCCCGGAACCTTTATTTTATACCGCATGGAAAAACAACGTATTTGTCAGCAGAAACGGTTGCTGCTTGCGTCGCGATTTGCCAGTTCAAATGCAACAATCTGGTCGCGTTGTGGAAATTGAACCCATCGTGGAGTTGACCTTGTTTCCCCCGTTTCGACAGGAAATGCAAAAGTGGAAACAGAAGTAATTCATTAAACCGCCGACGAAGGGGTTTGTCGATTGATGTGTGGTGATTCCGTGTCCGCACGGCTACATCGACGACATTGGGAGATGCTTTTTCCGGGCTGGAATCGTGGAAAATGCGCTTACGACATTCCCGGTTTGCACTGGTCTGCCAACGCCAGGGCAGCACTCGACAGGACACAGCTCCTTGTGGCGAAGTAGGGAAACTTCTGGCTAGTGAATAATGGAAAATCAATAGGCGTTCCCGGTTGCCGGGCCGTGAAATGGGTAGTTGATGGTGCACACTCCAGGACTTTCGCTGGCTTTCGTTCGCGCCCTTCGCCGGCAGTCCGCATGCTCAGCTCCTCCAGCCGGTTGGTCACGTTTAATCGTCCTCCCACAGCTTAGGTAACGGAGAAAGAAGCACCACAGGAGATGCCTGGTTTTAGTTTCAAGTTCGCCTTCAGTTGAAGGAAAGTTGATGCCGGACAAGCTTGGAAAGGTTGGGAAGTGTTCACGGCGGTCCCGACAAGGAAGAAAGAGAGGAAAAAGGGATTAGGAAAATCACCGTACATAACAGTTGCAATCTAAACAACGTATGGCGATGAATTATTAATGACATAATCATACTGCGTTGTGGTGCCCCCGTCGTCGCTGCTGACGTTGACGTCGTAGAAATCGGTTTGCGGTATACGGGAAGATGGCGGGAAAGTGATTCCAATGGGTGGGGAAAATTATGTAAAATTATCCGTGAATAATCTGTGAATATCGTTATCTCAAATTCTGTTTTCCTACACGCAATCAACTCGGTCATATTTGAATAAGAAAAACGCAACGCGTAATTCACATGAACTACACTCCGTGAAATTAAAACAGAAGCACTCTGTTTTGGACCGCGGGTTTGGAGAATCTAATAGAACTAAACGATTTTTTTAATTGGACATCTGGGCCTAGTTTAAATATCTGGTCCTGCGTAAAGAAGTCCTTACTGTGTCACTGTTCCGATGGATTTCGCGACGTATATCATACAGCGCATATGCTTACTACCACAATGAACGAATTACGGACGAAACAGCGAGGGAGTAAACAACTGAATCAGTAATTTTCTATATGTCTTCCCCGAAGGGAACCGGATCTTGAGCCGGTTAGTGCATACGCTTAGTATTATCGGCTTATTTATTTCCAAGATTGAAGGGGCCCCTCGGGCCCTTCTGCAGTAATTTAGCCCCACCATCATCACATTCAAGTGCGATGGTTTGTTTGTAAACATCGTGTGTAACTATTGCAAGTCGAGTCGACTGTCGTGGGATCCATGTTCCATTTTTATTTCGCTATGCCGTAGGAATTTTCCGCAGGAAAAACTCTCTGTATCTTTCCTCCCGCCTAGTTCTCTTCGTACTTCGTTTTCCGTTTTTTCTATACATGCAAATGTATTTATTGAGATGATAAGTAAATGTTCATGTTTCCATATTACTTCCATACTCATTCGTTCGCCGGAAAATCGATTACTACTGCTAGAGTGTTGTTGAAGTGCGTAAATGCTCTTTTTCTTGACCATGCCTGCCCTTAGACTCTCTTCATCGCGCGTAGTGTGTTTTCCCACGCTTCTCCGTTTCTCTTGCCTTTTCTCTTACACTCTCCCTTTCACGATGTAATCTTTGTGATATTTTCTCGCCAATCCGTAGTATTTACGCATCGCAATTTTTTAACAAGTACACATTTTATTCCAATCGAATGGAAAAGAAGGAAAATGGAAGAAATAATGTTCATGCTCAAATTGCACAATTGAGCTTACAAAAAAAAAAAAAACGTTACTAATCCAAACCTAATTCAAATGTTGTTCATGTCGAACTTTGCAAATCCGCCTTTCAATAAATCACTGTAAATAAAACGCACTGTTTCAAAATGTGATTATTGAAAAACAAAACCAGAGCAAAACATATCAGGGTTCGATAGCCCATTTCGAATACAAACGAAGTAATTTTCTTTGTTCGTCACGGGTTGTCCTTTCACTAATACCATGTCGCCACGAGTGGGTCCCGTTTCGTCCCGGTTCCTTGGCATGGCCTCAAAAAAGGAAGCCACGGCCCTGGTTGTGTTTTGGTTTTTTTTTGCTCTCATCTTCGCTTAGGGAAAACTATGTGAATGTCAAGCATACATTGACTGGACCTGATTTCGTGCCTTTTTTGACGTCGTGGGTTTGTTTTCAAGTAGTTTTCCTCTCATTTTGCTCACCGAAAAGAAAATTGACGCAAAAGAAAAAGATACACAGAAAGAGAAAAGGAGATGGGTTTAAAGAGAGCCATTTTCCTATGAGTCGTCTAGCGGTTGCGCGTATCGTTTGTTATTATTATTGTTGCCGTCTCGCTTCAATCGATTTTCCTCACCAGAATCTCACTGGTCCGTGTGAGGGAAAATCCTTCTCCTTCCGTGTTCTCCCTCTGGTGGTCGGTACAGGAACCCGATAGGGTTTGTGGGTGTGTGGAAAAATAGGGGGGGAAATCTGTGTTTCCAAACAGTTTGTGTGTTTGTGTTCTCCCAATCTAACAACTGGCTCTTCCTCCCTCCTTCCTCTCTCTGTCCCTGTTTCTCGTGCTTTGACACTTTTCTCAGTTCATTTATCCCTAGGTGTGTCAGACCGATGATTTGTCCGTGTAGTAGTGTAGTGCAAGCCGGGGAAAGCCTAGCTGCAACCAGCTGTTTTGTGTTTTCGATTTTCCCTTGCGACGCAAATGCTCGCGGAAGACGTATTTTCTGTGTACGTTTCGACGCGAACGCGAAAACTCAGCTCCGAGAAAAGGCGATGGATCTTCTCTTTTTCCAACATTCGAAGGCGAGTGGATACAAAGTAAAATTAAAACGAAAAAATATTTTTTTCTTTGCGGCCTACATTTAGGCCAAATTTTGCAAAATTTAAGTATAAACAATACTTACTTAGAAGAAAAACGAATTTGTCAGGTGACTTCGACTAGTTCAGGGGATCAGCTCACTCAGGGGCTTGAGTTGGTTTGTACATTCCAGATATTTGTTGTTCAACTTCAAGTGTGATTGAGAGATTGGCAGGAAACTAGTACGCATATAAACAGCTGTTATTTATTATGCCACCAGATCGAATTCATCGATCTCTCCCACTGTGGCGGGGAAACTGCAATGGAATGCAAATTTAACGCACCCGCCGGCTTGGAAATAGGGCATGCACCACAGGGATTCGCATCTGCCGTCGAAGTCGATGTTGAGATGCAGATTCCGTTGCAGTTGCAGTGTGTGCAGTGAGTCCGCGCCCGCAATTTGTGATTACCATTACGTAATGCGTTCCACGTTTCCCTTTCGCTCGTATATCCCTTCTTATGACTCGGTTTCCTTGGCCCGTTCCACCTCCTTCGCTGGTTCGAACCGAATGCTCGTGAGACGATCGTGCGTCGATTGCAAAGGGGGTCCGTCGGGGTGCATCGGTGCATCGGTGCATGCTGCCCTCCGTGCATATGATTGGCGTTCTTACTGCCCATTGTTAAGTGTCATTGTCGGTCGATTGTTGTATTGGCCCCGCGGCAGTGACTGACAATCAGCGGAAAGGTATGCATTCTGCAGCTGACACGGAAGCGCATCGATTATCGGTCGCTGGTTCGCAAGATTGATGGGAAAGGGAGAATTATTATGCAATGCATGGGGCGCTGTTGGCCTCCGCTCGACGGGTCTGGATTAGTAGCGCTT
>JAOEFI010000007.1:16737460-16753175 GCA_034621735.1 Anopheles plumbeus | reverse complement strand
GATTCACTTACTACATACAGCTACCCCAATCGTAAGTCGTCAGTGCTTCTTAAGTGAATTTCTCTATTGAGATCTTTCATGGGTTTTAAGCGTAAACTTTATCTTAGGTTTGATGCCGTTTCGTTATTTAAATAAGTGTGTTTTTGTAAAAGATTTGTCTAATGAAAAGTAAAATATAGGCTTTCAAGGATACTACCACAAAGCCCACTTTAAGAAGCTCTGCACAAATGTTAGCCTCAGTGCATAAGTCACCCATCAACCAAGTCTGACAGTCAGCGTGTCTCGCTAGTTGTTGTGATTTTTGTCTGCCGCTTCGCTAGATAAGATGATAGATAACTGGTGCAGACTTGACACAGCAAAACGAGAGAGATCAATACATCTTGGCCCCTTTGCTTTTATCTAATCTCTCGGGCCGATTGATACAACATTGCCAGTCTTTAAATTTCTACCTAAGTACCAATAAAGTCGAATGTAACCAGTTTAAGTTTCAACTTTGGATTAGTTCGTGAACAGCTGATGGAAAGCCAAAAAAAAAAACAGTCGTAGAGAAAGAAGTATGGAAAAGTATCAATACATTGATGGCAAATATGTTACTATCGAACATATGGTTTTTATTTGCTATCGAGCGCGTTTTTTTCCTGCCGAGAGACAGAATGCTGGTGGGTACAAACTAGCTTACTATCAAACCCGTAGATATCACACTGCTTCGAACAAATATTGCATCGATAACGTATCTCAGGAAGGAACTAACCAACAGCAGGGTGGCGGTGTAATTTCTACTGGTTGCTTCCACCATTTTGCGCAACACAGCCCCCCCTATATCAAGAGCAGAAGGTGCTGATAAGGAAGTAAACAAAGTGTTGCCGCGGAAAAGTAAATATATATGGTAGAGGGTACGTGAAAATCACGTCCATCGCAGTATCTGCATTGCTCGGCATAGAAAGACGAGTGAACGAACCGCCCGACCTACTGGATGTTCTGGTTTTTTTTGTCTCATGTTTATCGTCTAATTGCTTTCCTATCTGTTCCTCCCGCGGATCGGCATGGCGGAATAAATCATTTTTGGTTTTGGAAGAATACACGAATCATAAGAAAATTGAGAGTTTGATTCATAGGATCTTCCTGTCCCTACTTTCCTGTGATTTTCAGCAATGAGTTATGCCATGCATAAATGTTTTAAATTTCGAAGCAGTAGTTGGTTTAGAAAGGTGTTCATTATCAGAAGCACTATGGCCGTAAACATTTCACAGGTTTTAACTGGCTTCGTTCATTATGAGGCAATTATGGAATCAAACTTTGGAGCAACATTGTTTATCATCGCCTGTTAGGGTTTATGTTGATGCTGAAGACTCTTGGTTTGTCATGTTGTCGCTTTTTTGCATTTATTTGATATTTATATCCAGCTCATTAAGATGAAGTTAATAATAATAAGATGAATTTTCGGCGGTTTCAACTAAAAAAGCAAGGTGATTGAGGCGAGGTTTCGTCGCGTACTAAAATAATATATGTTAAAGAAAATGGCAATCGTAATTAAATTTCTAGTTTCATTATGAACTATTCACGATTCATTCCGTATAGGCTCGTGGCAGCAGAATTGCAAACAGAACCGTAGTGGTGTTTTTCTTCAAATCGCATTGAAGACGTACTACTTATGAACCTAGTAGTTTGAAGATAGGCTAAAATGAAAGAGTAATGCAAAACATAAATGAAAGCACTTTCAACTGCTCTCTTTGCAGATGAAAAAAATTAAGGGCCTTTTGGGGCACGGTGACTGGACATACTGATAACATTGCGGTCGTGCTAGTTAACCGTTGTGCTAGTTTTCCTCTCCATTCTGCTACTTTTCCATCCTGTGGAAAGCGTTTGGCGCAGCGAAAGAGTCAAACGTTCTCCACGGACTATGCTCGGGAAGAGGTTTACACCTCCTTCGTTGGAAATGGCGTGAAAATGATGTCCAGCCTTCGGGCTGCGCTTGGCGCAAAAGAGTTTCTTTATCGTGCTGCAGTTTTTTTTTCATTTTCTCTCATTCTTTTTAAGTTCACTAACGGCCATTTTTTTCTCTCCAGTAGACGCTCCTTTCCAGTGCACTTGGTACCATTAATTTTCTTTCGCACATTTCGCTCGCGATAAACCCATCCGCGATTCACATTGTTAATGACCTTGCGATTCGACGGCGATGCGATTCCGCTTTGTTCCGCGGTTTCCCCTGCATCGTTTCAAGTCATTGTAATTTTTTTCTTCTCCTTTTTCCATCCGTGCTTAAAATTTCACCCAGAGGTGCTAGAACATGTTGGAAAAGGTTCTATAATGTGGCTTCCTACGCCGTGTGTAAGGCGCTTCGGAAGGCGACTGTACTAAACAGTCTCGCGGCTTCATTCCGACCGTCCCGCGAACAGTCCAATAAATCGTCGTTTAAAGCGTAAAACTTGACTTCCGTCTCGGGTGAAGCCAGAAGTAAAATAAAAAGTCAAGCTGTCCTATTTACAACGGTTTGCACTAAAACTGTTCACAGTTTTATTGACGCTCGTCACAGGTGAGCGACTTTAATGTGCATAGATAGAGGTCTTATCTTTTATTTCTTCCCCTACACTTGGGCCACGATAACATACTTCCGTGTACGATTTTTCTCGCTCCGGCGGCCTTCGGTGGAAGCAGAAGTTCACATCAGAATTCGCGAGCGAATCGAACCGGGTGGGTGAGTCTTTTTGTGGTGCATCTGGCAAGGGGTGGATGGTGAATGATAAAACTCACTCAACAAAATTTAGTAAACCAAATTATATGAAACCTGTATTTTTTTTCATTTGAAACCATGGCCTAGAAACAATCTGCAGGTATTAGTTCGGTGGATATGAGATCATAATTACCTTCATTATTATCTCGAGGCGACGACGAGATGCCGTTACTAGCGTATCACCTTCATGTCCTTAGGACGCCAAGTGCTTACTGCATATGCATCACATTGTCCATACGTTGTCCCAGTTTTCCGGTTTTTCTTTCACTCACCTTCTCCATGTCGCCTTGTTGCACACTATCCGTCTCTTGGGGAGTGATTTCTCGACGCCTCGCGATCAAGGTCTCGGACGGGTTATACGGTGGCAAGCCGTGCCGATTCCTGTCCATCCGCGATAGCTTCATGCAATTCCATCCCTCCCTGTTGCTTAATACTTGGCCCGGTTCCGTGGACGCCGGACTGATTGCTGTTTGCGTCCCCGCTGCTCTTCGCTGATAATGAGTGGCGTAAAGTGGCGCTGGACGGAGAGAGAAAAAAAAAACAGAAACCGCCAGGAAAACGGGTAGCGAACGAGAAAATGGGGAAAAATGCGCGATGAAGCAACCGCCAACTGCGTTGTTCCCGGCGGCGTGATGCACCTTTCACCAATCGAGTGAATTTTCAGCTTTCCACTGCGACGCGCATGCATTCCCGCGCTGCGTCCCGGGTGCAGATGCATTTTACTCGCCAACCCTTATTCGGTGTGTGTTGGTGTTCTATAAAACATTACGGCATCGTGTTGTAGAGGGTGACGGCTCGCATTTAGTCGCCATCGGTATCGAACGTGCACTTGACTTTCTTCCGACCAGTTATAACGACACCCGGAAGATTAAGTAAGTCGGACGTCGTCTTACGTTTCGTTTGAGAACTGCCCAAGCCGAGTGTTTTTGCATGATAAGGTTTAGCTTATGCCAAAATGTTACGTCAAATTAACAATTACTTTTATGTCCTTTTTGTTACATTTAGTGGTAATTTTTTTCATTTCATTAATTAGGATGACGCTTTACGACAAAAATTTTAGTTCGAGAATATTTTCAAAGAAAGTATACAATGATTTTGAGTATTTAAAATTTAAATAAACTCTATCAGAGTACGACATATACAACACAACAATTATATCCACTTCGGTTATCCGTAATGTTGAAGTCTCACATACCCTTTTTTTACCAGTCTGGCAACCCTGAACCCTAATCGAGAAAGCATGCACCTCTTCTCGGGCGCGCAGACATGTGCTGCCATCATCATAACCATCATCAACACTTACACTTGTGGCGCTCGTGGCATATATACCAGCGTCGTGTGGCGGCACGTTGTTGTCTACCATCCCCCGGTTGCTTATATGCTCCCGTCGGCGTGTTGCTGGTGGCCTCACATCACACACACACACACACAGATGGTTGATTTTATTTATCTTTTACCGTCCGCTTCGAAGCCAGCGACCACCTGTCCAACACCTATGCTGTTTTGGGGCTATGTTGCGTGCTGTCCCCATCCGCGGGGGCTCGTATGATAGCTTCAGAGCAACAGGGGCAAGTGTGAGTAGAGTGTGTGCGGTTCCTATTTGCATATTTCCGGGAATGCTTCCCATTGCACATAAAGTAACAGTAGGAGCATACCCGTAGCTCTGTGATGATAAACGGAAAACAGCTCAATCAGCTGTCGCTGGACGTCTTCGTTCGGCACCTGCCGAAAGGCGATCGTTTTATTTACCGAATGCGTACCCGGATCATCGCTGTGTGCGTGAGAAAGGGCAAACCAGCGATAGGGCATGGGCATCATCGCGTGCACTGGAAGACGTTGCATCCGTTTATCAGAGATGCAGCGCCGCGCACACACCGAAACGAACGAAAGATGTATCCGCACCATATGCACAGGTGCTTCTCTCAGCTTCCGTGTACGTACACTTTCCATCATCATCATCATCCTCATCCACTTCGCACCCACACAAGCGCGGAAAAGCAGCGCTTTCGACGGCACACGCGATCGGGGAGAGCCGCGAGAGAATATATATACTCGGTCGGAACGCGCCGAGACGCTTTCTCTGTATTATGTCCAGCATCGCGCCGCGGCTGGCACACGCGGCTGTGTTGTGTGTTGTTCAGCGCCGCGGCTGCGAGTCGGCAGCGAATAACCCGTAGCCGCGTCGCGCGTGTATTCTTCGACGGAGCCCAAAACACCCCCGGAGAGTCGGTCGGTCGTCAGTCCGTTCTGGTCCGTCAGTTGGTTCGGTTAGTAGTCGTCGCTCGAGCGAACGGGTGGAAACGCAAGCGTGGCAGTAAGCGTACGAGACGCAGAAGAGAAAATACAGCGAAACGAGAAAAGAAAAGTGAGCAGAGTTCGCATTAGGTTTCGGCATTTGCCTACGACGCCGTCCCGGGTTTGACGTGGAAAGCGCTTTTTTCATTCAATTCCCACGCCGTTTGAAAAAACGTTTGCCCTTCTTCCAGGTGGTTCTGGTTTCGCCAATGGCTTTTAGGAAAGGCCCTTTATGTGGGTGACAATTTTTCCTTTTGTTTTCCACCGTGGCGTACACAGGTGCACTGTGGTTCTGAGTGATGTGTTTCCCCGCTAAGTGACATGTGCTCTGCCTTCGACTAGCTTGACAACGCATTTTTCCCACTTTTGTACAAATGCAGGGTGTCTACTACCACGTTGTAGTATGAGTTTGTTTCAACTGAGTGATATTTCCGAATATCTTCAAAGTTATTCCTAAATGATCCTACAGTTTTTGGGTTTGATACTAGTGAAACTGAACATCGTCGACGGGGCTCGGTTCGATGGTTTTTCCAGTTCGTAATTAACATAAAGTTGCCAACCTTTGTTTCCCTTGCTTGTATACTCGAAGAGTGAGAGTGAGGTGTGAGACTTCGTTACTGAATTCAATACCATGATCACATCATAATCGCGCTGTTTTCCCCCCTACTTTCTGGACATCTTCCAGTGGCGGTTTTTTTTTTTGGCTAAATGGGCACTTGAGCCACTAAAGTTGCCTGTTGAAAAACGTTTTAAGTGCAACCCAGGCAAACGACCGTTTGTTTGACCATCATCACTGAACACACACACACACACACCGGTGAGCTGAAGTTAGTGCCTTGAGGAGGCCACGGAACACGTGGAATGGACCGCAAAGGGTCCAGGACCGGAACATGGAAGCGTCAGGGGGGGGAAAAACAACGATACTTCAAAAAGCTCCAAAACTGTTGATTCAGCAGCGGGGCAAGAAACCGTGGCCGTAGGATGTGGTGAAGACGAAGACGCGATAAAGAAGATCCCGGCCGAAGAAATGCCGGAATGTTGGTGAAAAAGGGAGAGCTACAGACAAAGTGAGAGAAAAACCAAACGAAAAAAGAAAAGGAAAGCCTAATTTGACGGAGCCGGCGCGCGAGTTGCGTATGTGCCAGTGGTTGCGCGCGACAGAACGCGGGAGCGCGTTGCGTGTGCGCGCGAGGCGTAATTTTCAATGTTGAATTGTGTTTTGCTTCCCCCGTTCGCTGTTTCCACCTCCCCTTTCCGGACACACGCACCAAGCCACCTTGGGTGGGGCGACCGGTGGTGATACGGCAGGTGTGGTGAGAAAGTGTCTCGCGGTACGCCGAGGGGCGAGGCCGCGTGTATATATTTGCGCACCCCACGACCGCCAGCTCCGCGGTTCAAATGTGTGGTAAAGAAAGGGCCGACAAAACAGAGGAGTAGAAGAGGCTTTAAAAGTAGAAAAAGCATATAAATCTAAAGCCCACGAATTTTTAAACGCACACACACACAAGCAAGCGTGCCGCAGCAAGGTGCAAGAACCGGCGAAAAGCTTCAACTTGAGAAGCAGGAAAAAAAGGGAAACAAAGGAGAAAATGAAAAGAAGATAAGAAGAGAAGAGAGAAGGTAAATGAAGATGGCATGAAGTGGAAAAAGGTGCGCGAATGGATTTGAAATCAAACGAAAAGTGTATCGAGATGAAAATTAAAGCGTGAAAATAGTGCTTGTGTGCCTGAATGTGTGTATGCGTATGGTGTGTCCGTGCGTCGATCGGTCGAATAGCCATTCTTTTATGATTGTGTTTTGTTTTCTTCTCTCGTTATCTTCTTTTCCTGTTCCATACTACGTTGGATGCCTTTTTTTCTGAAATATGTGTTTTATTTTTGTTTTTCCTCTTTTCCTAACGCCGTTCCCGGATCAGTGTTTGGAGAAGGTGTATGTAGTGTTTCAGCAGTGTTCATTCGAGTTCCGTAGATCATCGAACAGGTGAAAAACGCGCGCACACACACAACCACAGATCATCGGCTTATGGTGGTTACATTTTTCTATTAATGAAGTGTGATCGTGTGCATTGTAAAAGTTAGATGTAACTCGAAAAGATCCCGATCGTCCCGATCATCATCATCGTTAAGTTGTGTGGGTGCATAAAAAAAATGAGAAGGATTCCGAAGGATCTCATTTCCTAATCCTTGCTCACTGCAGAGCACACACACACGCACACACACTGCCGTGTATTCCCAGGGAAAAATCGACACAGCCGGCAGATTTTGTTTCCTCCAGCCGAACCAAAGCGATGATGTGCTGGTGTTAGTGGTGTCCACGCCAAAATATTTCAACTGAGTCAGCTGAGCTTCAGGGATTTGTTTTGTATTTCTGCTATCCTGCCCGAAAGGTGTTCAAGCACGGAGGCGTGGAAATTCAACCCACAAGGTAAAACAAAACTTTGAACACATTTTTCCCTCCTTTGTATCCGGCAGTCCCTTGCACCGCAACCCTCCCTTTTTCCCTCGGTGAAAGGTACATCCTGCCCGTCTATCCTTGCTCCAACAGCAGTAGTACCCTTTGATATTTAGCTCGTTTTTCCGGCTTTTCCTTGGGATATTGTTGCTGCCCCTGTTGCTTTCCACCTTGACCTGGTGTTGGATGGAATTTTTTCCTCTCCTACCTTTCATGCGCTCCCTCCTTTTCCGCATTCCGTCTCCCATCAAGATATAGATTCCTTTCATTCCGTCTTATCCTTTTCATCATCACCACCGTAATCTTTTCTAGTGGCGGTGGGGTTTCGTTTCTTTTTTCCCACTGCGTTTGCTGAAGGTCGACTGGTATTTCCGTCCGGTTTCCACTGGGAAGCACTCAGCGCTACTAACTTTATCTACAGCTATCTAGTTTGCACTAACATCACGGATAGCGGGTTTTTTTTTCGTGGTCCTTGTTTGGTTTATATTATTCTTGCTATGGAGCTGTTCTATATTCGATGGTTATTTTTCCTCGCTGCGCAAACAGACTGAAACATTTCTTCTTCTTCTTCCGCTTTGGTACTTCCGCTAGTGAAAATTATGGGAGTCGAATTAAACAAAAGCAGAAATTAATGAAAAATGGAAAAAGTGCCGAAATGACTCAATGCGCGGATCATCTTCGTCGTATTTGTGGTCAATTATGCTCTCTACATGTTAGTTCAATTTTTGGTTTCTTCGATTTATGAATACAGAGGGAAGGAGTTATTACTAACAAAAATATTAATGCAAAGCTGGATTTCTAACGACGTTAAAATGTATGTAACAGAATTGATTTCAAGTATTTGCTATGGAAATTCTTCTGTTTTCTGTCTATATAAAATGCGTGGAAATATTCCCCTTTGCATTACAATCGGTAAGAAATAGCAACAATCAATTAGAAAGCTATTTTTAATATTGAAATGGTAATGACTTGAGAAAAAAAAAACTACATAATAGTTCCACCTCGTGACCTTAGGTAAAACTATTCCCAAAAGTTTTGCGAGTGAGTTGGGTGCCAAAAAATGCCAGTGCTAAGTGGCAAAATCAGCTGACTTTTTCACCTTTCCCGTATGAGCACGTGCGCGTAGAACGGGAAAGAAAATTCGTGAAAAATAAACAAACACCATTACCATTTTGCGACCAGTGCGCGGAACCATCACGAGCCGGCTGCCAAGCGAGATAAAGCGCTGGTGCCGCAGCACAGATGCGAATGTTGGCAATGGCCACCGGTGCCAATGTGGACGAACCCGCTGCTCCCTGGCTTCCTATTTCGACTAGCGAAAAGGAAAATCTCCACTCTCGGTACGGGGCACGTTTTTCCCGCTCCCAGCTCATCAGCTGTTCTGTTCGGCAGTGTTTTCACTCGACTTTTCTCCGGCTGGTTCTGGTTCACAACTGACCGCGAAAAATCGAAACAGATTGGGATTTTCCAAGAGAGAGAGAGAGAGTGAAAGGGAGGGACAAATGGAGTGAGGAAGAGCGCAGAACGAAACGGGCAAAACGTTGAAGGATGTTGCATCCTGTTCTACTTTCCACTGCCGCTTGTTTTATCGATCCAACGATCCACTTTGAAGGGGATTGCATGCACATTATCCGTTTGTTTTTCTGCTCGAGATCCGGTTTTCCTTTTTCCTTTTTTTTCTCTTTTCCTTCTGAACCCCACTGTTGCAGTGCCGGAATGTGACTTTTCCACAGGCTTTTCCCTTCGATCGAGCGGCGCCGACCAGGGGCTCGTGTTTACTGTGTGTTGGTTCGATTGACGGGGGTTATGAAAATTTAATCTATGCATCCAAACCCGACTCACCCGACTCTGCGCCGATCTGCCCTGTCGTGTTTGGGTCCCTGCTACGGAGGAACGCGACGCGTACCGTGGTACGGAGAGTAGAGAAAAATTTCCACACAGGGGTCAACCTAATGGCGAACGAGATAGCAGACGGAGATAAAGCGGGGGGTTTGGGGGGGGGGGGGGGGGATTGGTGACTGTAGTGTGTGCTGCTGCGATTGGATTCACGTGCTGGGAAAACCAAAACTTTTGGGGCCCCGCTTTTTTTGTCAGCTTCCGCTTTTCCACCCTTGTTACAGGACTCACTTTTCGCTTCGGCACTTTTGTTTGCGCGCGACGCCAACCTGCCGCTTGTGGAGAGTGTTTTCGGATTTCCCCGTTTTCCGGTTTCATTCTTTTTTGTTCGTTACAAATTTGTGGTTGGTTTTTTTTCCTCCGTGCTGGGATTTTCCCATCCGCTGATCCACCTGCAGGAACGGACATTGGTTTGGTGGTGTGGTGCATGGAAATTAGGTGTGGCGGGAAAATGTTCCCATTAATTTCCCCAGCGTGCGATGCCGAAACAGGTGAAGGCCGCCAGGTCCGGCCGGGGTTTTTGTTTGGGACTTTCCATACGTGCCCCACCGTGTGCCTTTTTCCCCGGGTGTGTTGTTTGCGTAGAGGGAATGCATGATTTATGCGGAAAATCGCTCGGCCTTACCGGTGGGCGTGAGCGCGCTTAATTGTGCGCCGCAGGATAATCCCATTTAAACATCACCTACAGCTGATGATGCAGCTGTAACGTGAGAGCTCTAAAAACGGTATCTAAATAGATTTCATCCAACCGCCCTTCTTTGCATGTTACTGCATAAATCTCCTTTGGTCCCCCCTTTTTATGAGGATCTAGAGAAGCATATCTTTTTGGGTTCGGGTTGACTTCTATACAAAGTATGAAACGCCGGCAAATCTTTCATTTTTCCTCGACCTTGTTCGGAACGAAGATGAAAATTTGACGTCACCATACTAACGGCCGCTTCTTTTTTCATTCCCTCTGCTCTCTCAGCGGGCCCTAAAGAGCATTATGTGCAGCATAGACTCATCTGTTTCATGACGCATTTGCATTGGGACTTTTGCCACTGGTTTTTTTTCATGATTCGTCGGAATTTGGCAGACGGCTCGCGATAGATCTGTTTCGTTTTATTCCACTTCTTCTGCTGTATCCGGCTGCAGTTTATTCAGTTTTTCGCAATCCTACCTCCCGAGGTCCTAGCCGCCGAGCTCGCCCCGATTCGATCGATCAATCGCAAATCGAACCAAGGTTCCGGGCAGGCCTGGGCAGGCAGGCGGGTGGCATAGAAAAGGGGGAGATAAAAAGTGCAAAACTCTAATGCAAAAACTTGGGCGCCGAAAAGAAGGTCAAGTGTATATTTTTGGCACTCGGTGGTTCGATGTCAGCTCGGAGTGGATTTTCCGTCAATGGGAATGTAGAACGGGCGCCGGTTATGGAAGGATGTGGGTGGGCAGACACTTTTTTGTTTGATTTGAAGCAGAACTTGCCCTTCTTCGTCGTTTCTGATTTTACTATTCTTTTTCGGTTTTATTTTCCATTCGCCCTTGGCGAAGATGATGAAGCCGTCTGGAGATGCCGATTCGTCTGCCAAATGGGCAATCCCGTACTACTGAGTGGACGCTGTGGAAGGCGATGGCTCGAAAAAGCTGTTTGATCGATTGATTCGGAGCGGATTCAGTGGTGCGCTGGTCCAACAAAACGCCGGCGACACAGCTGTGTTGGATGCGCGAAGGTCACGTTTCATGTTGACGGTGTCGCACGAGGACAGGATGGCACCGAACAACCGGGAAGGGGTTTTCCGGTACCATTGTGGCTGTCGCTAAATCTGCTGGAATTAGTTATAGTAACTTGGGTTGTATGATTTCGCATGTATCGAAAGAAAGTAAATGAATGATAATTGATGCATCGATACATCAACCAGAAGAACAGAATGTGAAGGGCAACAATATTGTTGCAGGGCAACGAAGTCGTCTCATTGTTTCTTTCTTCACATAATCAACATGTTCCGAAGACTATGCAAGGAAAAGCTGGTAATCGGAATGGATCTCTTTGCGTTTTCGTTGCGGATTCTCCAATAAACGGCAGAAACGGTTACAACGATCTAGCACGAGACACGATTGTGGTGCCGATACCGCCCACGAGAATGGAAGAAAACAAAAAAAAACCTTCCAGCTACGCAGGTGAATGATTCAACATTTCAGACTTACGTAATGACAAATGTCACGCAGATGATGTTGAAGCCCGATTGTCGTCATTGGTGAACATTTAAACCACAAACAAGTAACAAAAAAAAAAACACGAACGTATCTTCTAATGTAGCGGAAAACAGCTTAACCGAAGGATTTTTCTCACTCCCTCACTTTCTTTTCCACACTCGCTAGTTGTTTTTCACCGAATTTCCCGACCATAATATGTACGCCTTAGGAAAAGCTTCTGATGCGGCGCCACCTTGTCACGGGAAAAAGGTGCGTTTTTGTTCCGAATGCTCGCCGGTAAAGGTCAAAGGTGGCGCGGCTCGAGTAGATTAATGTTGGTTTTGTCCGTGGGGGGTGAGGAGAATCCGTTTCGTTGAAACGCAACTTGCCGTGCCGGGATACAGTGTATTCGGGAAAGTTTAATTGAGCACACAAATGCGGAAATTATTGCCGACAAGAGATCGTTACGAGTTTCATGAGTTGATTTATTTACCCGGGAATCATGCGTAGCTGTGGTTCTTGTTCTGTTTTCGAGAACATAACGATGTATACAGTGGTCGGATAAGAAACGGCGTAATTAAAATGAAAACCTCTTAAAAGAAAAAATGGCAGCTTCTTCTTTAAATGGTTTATTGCAAAAGATTTCCTATTGAAAGCTACATCGGACAGTAATGTTCGATAATAGAGATACGCAGTGACCTAATATGTGCCCCCCTGTATTCACTGCTACGCATCGGCGTGCGCATCATTTCCACACCTGGGGAAAAGAAAAATCATGCTGCCGCCTGCCCATCCACGGATGGAACGGCCGCCCTTTTACGGCATCAATCATGTCCCGCCGTCCTGCCATATCAGCATCGTTCGATTCCGCACGATACGATGTTGAATGGGAGATTTCTTTCCATTTCTGTAAGATGATGCCATGTTGATCGGGCCGTAGTTTCTGTGTACCGTTGCACCAGCCGGGAAAGCATGTGCGCTTCTCGGGCCACACCGTAGTGTGTGTCATCGGGATTGAATTCATTAAGTCATATGCATCGGTTCGTTCCTATTTCAAGGTAATGATGCCAATTTGCACTCACAACCACCGTCCTTACAAGCGGGCACCTTTATTAGGAGCTTGTGCGAGGACGGGTGTAGAACTCGCCGCATCAGTTGGGGACAGGACAGCATCTATCCGCCGTTCGGCAGAGCACTTGCATATATCCTTCAACTGCACGAATCGAGGCTTCAATTACGAGAAAAGTGATTTGTTGACGGTGGAGCAAAGAGAAAGGGATAAAGCTGATCTCCGCTACATAGCCGTCACGGTAACCATGCTGCTTGCGTGTGCAACTGAAGGCGGAAGCTGGCGTTCCGAACGCAGCTGCGGTACTGCGCTGCTAGCACGGCGACGCGGGCACAAAGTACTGGTTGGATTACAAGCTCCTATTAGTGCGCGCGTCTGCTTCTGATAACAGCTCTTGGCATTGCAGAGATTTGTTGAAGCTGATCGAGTTGAAGGGCGTCCTGCAATCCGTTCTTCTTGAGTAATCTGCAATCATCTTTCAGAGGTAAACCTATCGTTAGTAGCTACTCGCTGTGAATCGTTTTGACACCGAAATGTCGGGAAAAGGGAAACTCCTTGACAGCGAAAGGGTTCCGGGGCGGAATTTTCGTGTGCTGCTGATTTATTTGGATCTTGTTTAACGTTGGATACATATGTTGTACATGTTTCAAATGTTTGCTTTTCATTTATTACAAATAGACTATTCAATAATGTTTGAGCTACTATTATGTAAATTTGGGCTTTTTAGAGATCTGCAACCGTGGGGACAGGTTTCTTAGGAGAAAGTTCTTCTCCAATGGTTTCAAAGAGCTGCGAGTATTGTATAAAATGTCTGTTTTTGTGCTTCACCTTTCCCTCGTAGACCTATTATTAATTGGTAGATAGAGGAGGAAAAAGTGTAGCTTTTTTGAATAATTATCCTTTTTTGGTAAATGTATTATGGGGCACAACTTAGGGAACTGCTTTTGAAGAAGATTTTTTAGGGGTTTTAGGCACAAACGTACCCCTTTCCATTGCATCGTCAGAAACAAAAACAGGTTGAGAGATGCTCTTCCTCCATTAATTGATGCGCGAATTTGTCGGCCGGAACTAAAGCGTACTAATTACTGCCTACTGAAACGATGCTTCCCAAACAGATGAACCGCTGCGAGATACTACCCTGGGGTGAATGTGCCCGGCGTAGAAAGTTGAACTGAAGACGGTTTTAGCGCCGACCGAATCATCCTACACCCTCCAGACAAAACCGCCCGGAGGAATGTCTTATCGGTGAGAAATTGATTCACTTACCCTAATGAGCATGCCAAGCTGGAGTGAGCTGCATTATCGTGTTTACAAACCATCTAACTGCACATTCTTCTGCTCCGGATGAAATGGAAGGTGGTGAACTCTAGGAAAACAGCTCTATCGTAGCGATCTCAGCAGCCTTCAGCTACTTCCTACACCACGGGCGGACAGCGAAGGCGGAAATGTTCTGCTATCCCACTACCGTACAGATCAGTTATTGTTGATATGATGCAAGTTATGTCTGGGAGACGATCGCTTTTTGATAACATTTTATAGTTGCATAAGCCCTTTACTGAGCCGAACTAGAGCATCTGGTATTAGAGGAATTTCATAATTAATCGTTCTCGGCCAGAAGACTAATGAGTCGGAATCCCTCGGAGGAAAATAAAAATGAGGGAGGTCGGTGTCTTTGTGGACATGATGATTTAGATCTGGCTAGTCCTTGATTTACGCTTTCTCGAGTAGATCTTGATGATTGAAGGTTCTGTTGGCCTTTCATCGCAGAACAAACGTTGGATAACCACCATTCCTTGGATGACTCTGCACCATAAACATACCGTGGATGGCCATGCTGGTCACTTCCAGGATGGTTTCTGCCCAGCACGTCTTGGTAGAATTGCGTACACCAAATGAAAACTTTGTCCAGGAATGATTAATGGAAGCTGTCCGTAGCGGAATTTGTTGTGATGAGAATTGTCTTGCCGACTTTTTTCGTATTTCATTGGCCATCTCCTACTTGGGCCGGCACAGATTTCCGTCATTCAGAGCCGCCTGTGGACTGTGACTTTCCATCAAGTTTTTCCTCTGCCCTCGGGACGACTCGCGCTCGCCCACCGTTGCCCCGATACATCGGAGAGTTCGTCGTTCCTTCCCATTGGATCGGATTAATTCGCACAATAAGCATCACTGTTCGCGATACACTCTTGATGGGCTCCCCCCCGTCTCTCGGGCACCCACCAGACGTGTTTCATCTGCATCATTGTATCAATTTGTGCAACTGATCGAGTAGACGCGAGCACCATCAGATGAGGTGATCGCTCTGATGAAGCTTCAACAACACCATGGTGTGTGACTTCGCCGAGGTGGCAAATTTAAGGCATTGTTATTCCTTTGGATACACCCTGCGAGGCGGCGAAGGGATATTTCTTCGAGCATGGCGCAACATAACATTATCGTAAGCTTTCTTCTCCAGCTCATCATTATCTGCTGCATTATCTGATCTCCGCCCGAGGGGTTTTCCTCAGCGAGTTGCCAATTATTGAAGGGAATTTAATTTAACGTTCAGTCGCAGCACGAGTGCTGCAGCACTGCGGTACGGCGGTTGCTGCTGGGGCTGACCAATTAAGCTTGAGCCGGTTGTCTGTCGGTTATCACACGGGTGCGGCGATACTGTAACGGAAACGGTGGCGGATTCGCTTCAGGGGAGACTTTCACCGAAAAGACGTTGCTCCGCAAATAAAACACGGAGTGGAAAAAGTGTAGTACCAACTCGTGCAGTAGTCAGTCAGTGGAATCCCACGAGTGCAGGCTGTTTCAGAAAAGTTTACTAAGTTTCTTAAGATATGGCCGAGCACACGCCAGACATCGCCCGGCATGCGAACGTTTCCCAAACTCGCTGGAAAACAGATCCTTCTGCATGATTTGAATACTAAGCTTCAATCCGGGTGCGGCAAAAATTCCGTGGGCACGGCGTACTGTCTGGAATCCCGTTGCAGACGACGGTCGGAGCTCCAACTTGATGAACTTGGCTGTGCACCTTCCTTTCGATAGGGCGCGCTTCGAGAGACCCTGTCAAGTTCCCGACAGTCCCTGGTCTACTGCATGTCCCTCCTCCGATAGCA
>JAOEFI010000007.1:16719046-16729960 GCA_034621735.1 Anopheles plumbeus | reverse complement strand
GTGACCAATTATTATGGCAAACTCAGTGCACCAAGGAACACAGCGGGGAAAACAGCCCAGAATCCGCGCTATCGGCGACCGGTTTGTGGTGCCGCCAGGGTGGTTAATTAGAGACTAGAGAATCGACTGCTAAACTCAACAATACTCATGATTAATCCCTCGCTAACAGGGGTTTTCCTTGGCTCGTACCTACTGTTACCCTTCTGTGAACAGGACGCCCAGTCAAACCGTTTGCTTAGGGTGGATAGCGTTACTTGCTTAGAGGCAAGCCGTGTTTCACATTAAAAAAAAAAGTGGCAAAAGTGGTGGGAAGCGAGAACTCAGTAATGCTCAAACGGGACGAATTTGCTAGACCACTAACCAATTGCTAGGGACTTCTTATTATTATTGGGTAGCGAGGAGGAAAAAAATATAATGAACATAGAACAAACATAACTCAAACATCAATCCTTGTTTTGTGTCTCAATCTATCCCTTTTTTCGTAATCAAAGAAGTAGAAAAAGGTACAACGCTGGCGGCGCAAGCTGTAACGGGATTTGTAACTGCGGCTTCATGGCATCAAGACATAATCAAGCCTCGCATGGCCTCGCAACCAAGTGAAAGAAATTCGAATTGAAAGAAATATTACGCGAAGAAAAATAAAACCAACCTTGATGGGAAATGGAAAAAAAAACTGAATCTCCCAAACAGGGAAACAAAACTGTTAAAAACAACTATCATCATTAAACGACGGCCACAGTGAGGAGAAAATTCGAAAGAAACAACATTAAAACATTGAAAATCTGTCCGACAAGTCCGGCCGGCATCCAAACAAACAGATCATAAAAGGGTAAGAAAAAAGAGTGAGTGATAAGAAACGCACACATTTATTGGTTACCTCTTATGACGGCTACCAAAATTATAAAGGATAAAGAAAAAGCAGCAAAAGGCGAACAAACGTGAAAGAGAAAACTTTTGGAGCCCGTGATGATTATGATCTCGTTATCGAAAGCAGCGTTTTCCGTTCCACGCGTATCGTATGTTTATGTTATTTTTTGGTTAAATTGCCCAGTGGGGCATAAATATCTCAATCAAATGAATTTCGGTTATTTTCACGTTCGTTTTCAGATTATTGCGTTTGATTTCGTTTTCCAAGTCGACCTTTCGCTGTGCTGCGTAGTAGTATGGAACCCCGAATACACCACGTGATTTTAATTAAACTTTACATTTCATTTGTTAATACGATTTTTACAAAACTGCAATCATTCTCAATATGCTGAAAGTGAGTGCTTGAAATTAGCGTGACGTGACGCTCATGTGGCATCCACAGTTTTCCCTTTCTACGTAGCTTTCACTATCGCCAGACGCGCTTTGGTGGCTCACGAAAGTTAGGATCATTTTAAACTCCCACACCAAGTTGCCTCGAGATGCTTGGATTCGTAGTCAAATTATGTCAACCCTTGGAGTTGGAGAAAAAATACACTCCCCTCGGTTGGGTCGGTTTCATCAGTTAATGAAAACCTCAACCCCTCCCGGCAACCCTCTGTCGGCTAGACAGTGGCTTTTTGCTACAGGTTTTCTGCAAAGCAGTTCCCACCCGGCCTGGCCAAGGCGGGCACAATTGATAGGGAAATCCATTTCCCAAGGGTTATCGGGAAAAAGAGGTTTCGATGATATTATGCTGAAGCTTTGCCCGTCCTTTTCGTTCCCTTCGACTATCATCCACTTTCGTACGAAAAACTATCGCTATCATCACGCGCGGGAAAACGAAACATTGTCTGTTTCGCTCACGGCTTCGGGACCGTGGAATTGGCACCGTATTCTTCGCTTTCCGCTGACGATCGTTTTCACAACAGAAAAACAAACCGGAAGGCTTGTGCAACGACGGAACCGATATTCCGACCAATTCCGACGAAGGAAGGGACTAGATGAAAGTGAGAAAATGAGTTTTACTGCAGGCATTTCCACCACAAACAAACAGGCGCAGCAAGTGTGGGAGGGAGGAAGGCATGAACAATGCCGTGCAGATCGAAAACGCTGGGCTTGATTATGAGCAAGTGGAACAAAGTGGAAATGCACCATCATCGGAAGGTGAATCGAAAAGGGGCGGACCCGGCTGGAAAGCCAAAGTAACCGAAAAGCTTGTGATCGCCGCTCTCCACGTGTGCCTTCGCCGTGCGCAGCATCAGCAGGTGAACATGATTTTTCCTCCCTCTCTTGAGGTTGGAGTCTTAACATTTTTTCTTCCTCCATTTATTTCGTTCAATTCGATTAGGTTCGATCAGAACCAGTAGAACGAATAGGGTAAGGATGGAGTAGGGAGCTTGGGTGGCATTGCGGAGCCAAACATTCAATTGCGCCGCATTTTCCATTGTGTGTGTCTTTGGGTCTGCCAGTGTGTCCGAAGGATGCCCCCTTGGGAACCGGTCGGAACCATTCATTCCATCCCAGACCACCAGGTCGTGCTTTCGATTATTTCGATTTTCCACTGATTGAATCCCTACGAGTGGCGAGCGCGGGGGACAAGGAAAGTAACATAAGAATAAAGAAAAGTGGTCCCGAACAAGTAGGTGGAGCGTCCGCTAGAGGGAGGAAATTGAAAATGGAGAGAATGGTTCCTACGCCCTTGACGCCAGAGTGCTCGCTTATTGTTCACTAGTGCTCACTTTTCAGACATTTCACGCTCGGTGTCCAACGTTCATCATATCGTGTTTTCCATCTTTTCTCCATTTTTCCATTGCTCCTGACTCCATTGCAATCAATCTGGTTTTAATTGTCCTCGGCGGTGGGTGATGCCACGAGCTGGAATGCACAACACAGCACACAATGAGAAAAACGCATATTTTCTGCTTCGTTTAAAACTGAGTGGAATTTTATGGCGGTCAGTCTGTGGCCCCCTATTAACGCGCTCACTGATTCTTGGCATGTTGGACTACCTAGCTGCAAGTGGGTAGGAGTGTCGCTTGTTATTGGGTCCTTACCTTTAACAACCACCTTTGCTTTCTCCAGGGAATGGAACATGTGTTTTATGGTCCAACACTCGGATGCGAGTTACGGTACATTTGAAGCCACACAGCGACAGTTTCGTTGTCATTTACCCCTATCCCCTGAGCCCCCTGTGACTATCGAGAACTGTCAACTTCACTTTTCGGCAAAGCCAAATCGCAAAAGCTTTCAGTTTTAGACATTAACACAAAAAAAGCTGAAGAAAATCAAATGTCGGACCCAACCCAACTAAAACGTTAAAACTATCCAGACGGGTGTAATGGCACAATCGTCATTCGCCGGTGGACGGTTTATGTGAGTTTTCTCGGTTTCTTTGATTTCTTTTTGTTCGTTAATTACGAAAACATAATTGAATGGAATGGTCCGCTTTACGGAGGTCGCTTTGCATGCGAATTGGGCGGTAGGAAAACTCGTGTAGGAGTTGTTTTTATTGTGCAGCAAAAGAGGTTTTCCTTTCATAGCTTCTCTCGCCTATGAAGGATCATTATTTAAGGGTTTGAAACTGGTGAGAATTCGAAAAACAGTTATTATCAATTGAGACTACGCCATGGTGGGGGAAAAATGGGCAATATTTTATTTAATTTTTTTTAAAATTACATTCCCATTGGCGCGTGTGAGAGTGCTCTTCTGTTTGGGGACGATAGGGACGGAAGAAAGTGAACGGAAATGTTACGTCCCTTCGCTTGCAATTACTTTTACCCACGTTGTTACCAATGCCGGTGGAAAAGGCGACTATAAACACAACTTTGTTTTCAATTGCCTTCAAGTTTGGGTGTTGCTTGTGTTACTTTCCACCCTTCTTGCCTAACAACCCACGCCAGTTTCTACTCACCGTGTACCGTGTCCTAATACGGTCGAACATATGTTCGAGCATAATGAGTGAAAAGCTTGTTCATTTTCAGACAATCCGGTTTGAATGGTGGTATGGTTAGGCACCAAACAATCCGACGAAGAACATATTGTCATTAATGTGTAGTCGAAACATGACTCCAGAAAACAGACATTTAATGATCGGAAGCACAAAAGAGTGCTCCTGAAAATGGTCGAGTATTAAAAAAGAAAAGAAACAAGACAGCATGCACCATGTGATTCGCAAAAACGGTGCGTTTTGTTTAACTTTTGTTATCCCCGAGTACAAGAAATTTGTGTTTGTCTTCTTTATGTTGAATTTTTTCTTACCGACGTGTTCCCTTGGGTGAAAACCGCGGAGATGGAGAACGATCTTACCTATGTAGCGTCCGTGTTCAATTAGGGCCGTTCGAAATGCCCCGTTCTTTTCAACCGTTCGAAATCGCTTTGTCTGCAGAATTTTCGACCTTGCCGGACAGAACGGGTCGCGAGTTTTTGCGTGTGTGTGTGTGTAGGCAAGAAGGTCTCGTGTAAATTAGTCCGCAAATTTCCTTTACCACATTTATCCGTGACCGTCCATGGTTAAAACCTGTCAGTTGAAAATGTTTTTTTCCTTGTAGTAAGTTTGACGCACAGACTCCATAGGTGTGTTTTTGCAAGCCATTGTAAAGCCAGAGACGATCGCAAGTGGTCTAGTAAATATTGACGGTAATTTTGCTGAATTATGGCGATGGCAATTATGCGAAAAACCCATGTTTTCAATTGTCCTCCAAATGGGTTCATGGTCGCGAAGGAAAGTATATACAAGAACAACTCGCTGCCTTCAACCACAGTTTAGTTACATGTAATTCGTCAAATTTTGATTGCTCAAAAGAACAAGTCTCTTGAATAACTCCACGTTCGCCGAGCATAACGCTTCAATAGAGATCGCAGTATTCAAACCAACATGTTCATAGAGAGCCACACGATGAACTGGGAATGAACTTCCCTGGGGTTGCTGTTTTATTCTCGACTCTCAACAAATAGTTTGCTCGCCCTGCGGTTTCTTCTTCAGTTGCCCATCGACTGTGAACTGATTGTTCCTCCTTCGACAGTTACAAATCGTTTTGCCCGGACACGTTTCCATCTGCGTATAAGGGAGACGCCGAGAAGAACATAGAGTAAGAAAAAAGGAGAATGGAATGGGGAAGCAAAAGTGCACTGTACATGGTTTAAAGAAGTCGTGCATTCAGCAGCATCCCCGATGGGAATGCTCAGGGCAGCCGATTACAAGCTGGTCTGGCATGTTTTCACCCACTGAGAAGGAACGAATAATAATCGCCTTAATAGCGCCGAAGAACCGGGCAATTTTCATTCCTCGTGACTATAACCGCGAAACCTTGGGAAAAGGTGTTATGCTAAACGTCGTTACTTATTTCGTTGGCGTTTCTCGCCCTTTTACGATGCAACTAATTTTGGTTTTTTTATATCAAAACGGTATCCAACTCGAAAATTGGGAGGAAAAAATTAAATTTCGGATAATCTAAGGAATTTTGAATCAAGGCTTAGTTTTTAATTCTTTTTCGCACTTTAAGTTGCAAGCGAAATTTCCCACACCAGTGCAGTTTTAATTTTTAATAATTTCGTTTTTTCGGTTCTTCTGCGGTAAATACATAAATTTCCTTTGTGTTTTTTTTTCTTTCACGACATTCAACGCACGAGTTTGCCAAATAAACATCGCGCCAAGGTCGCGACTGAAGCCATAAAGAGGTCATCATACACCTCATCCATTAGCAACTCGACTTTTTATGGTACATATTTAGATGCTGGACATTGGCGCACACGCCGGACAACCCAGTCTCGGTGTTTCAGGTGCCCCGGGAACGCTTGTGATCACGATGCGCATTTCCTCAGAACATGAACAGCGCCTACTCGATGCCGCTCAACAGCTCCGCTTTCGGACCCCCGAGGCAGTAGATGAGGTGTGCACTTCACTTTT
Source organism: Anopheles plumbeus (assembly GCA_034621735.1). NCBI lineage: Eukaryota > Metazoa > Arthropoda > Insecta > Diptera > Culicidae > Anopheles > Anopheles plumbeus. Next base: position 16,724,148 of record JAOEFI010000007.1, on the reverse strand, counting down.
TCGGGTCGTTGGTCTCCAAACGAAGCATGAGTTGGCTTTCGGCGCGAGTCTTCAGCGTCTTCCACGGGACGTCTTGTTTTTTTTTCCACGAGGTTTGTTCTCCCATCTACACTCTACATTATGCGTTCTGACTTCTCGTAAAATTAACGATCGTAACGTGGCTCGGACACACCAGACACCACTATTAAAACCACGGTACGAGAGTCCGCAGGATCGGGAGAAAAGCAAGGTAACACGATTTTCCGAAAATCTTACCTCTAAATAAAAACTAGAGTAAGAACGATGAAGGTGGAGTCAAAGAAAGGCCGAAGTTTTTTTAACTTGTGGCTTGGAGAGTGCATGTTTGAGAGTTCAGTATTATTTTATGATTGAAACCTTGTATTTTATCAACACCATGAAAAAACGTGAATACTTCGGGAGGTTTTTAACTAAGAATGAATTCGAGTTTACTGAACTCAAAACCGTGCTATAAAATGAAGATGCAAGCGGAGCTTTTCACCAACTAGGCGATCTTTATTTATGTTACTTTATGTCAAGTCTACGTGACATTTTTTACTTTCGGCATAAATTTTTGCAAAATAAAATGTTGACAATGGGTTTTTTTTTTTGGAGACTGTGAAGTGAAAAATCCTGTTAACTTTATCTATCTTGAAGGTGTTTTTATGTGTCGGCACAGACGCGTAAACCCATGCCGTGTTATCCATTTTGTTTGAAATATGATCTTCACGAATGTTATTTCCTCTTTATCACTTTCTCCTCACAGGTACGTTTACGACTGCACAGGTTGATGTTGGATTCGTTTAATAACGCCACGAGAAACAAATCTTATCGTTATTCTCGAGGAAGCATGCCACAGGGGTAAGTGAAAAGCATGAGAAAGTCAAGTCCAGTAAGATACGAGTGTCGGCCCTGTCCCTTTCGCTGGGTCTAAGCAAACAAGCTTTACAGGTAGTTTGAGTTAATTAGTTCTACTTCATTGGAAGCCACTTTCCGATCGAATCCAAAATCAAGTTATCAGATTTGATTGGCGTTATTTATGTTTCGTTTCTTCGTTTCACTTCATCATTTCGTTACTTCCCCGGTCTCCCGGTGCCAGCTAATGGCAGAATATTCTTGATGGTTGGGAAACTTTTTTCTATCCCCCAGCACTACGAAAGTTGGGAAAAAATTTGGAATGGTGTTTTTTTTGTGAAATGTAAATTTGACATCAATACCCCTGGCGAGAGCTTTTGCCAGTTGAGTGTGTTCGTCGCTTGGTACTTCTTTTCGATTCGGTCACCATTTTTACCGTTACAATGAACTCACCACGTTTCGAGCTAATATTGGAAGTGGGTGGCTAATATTGGATTCCCCATCACAAAGTTGGCGTTCCAATGGCGCAACCTATCGAATGCTGGAACTTTTCCGGCCGCCCATACACGCCATCGAGTGGTTACGCTTTTCTCTGAAAAGGGGAAAATCAATTCTAATACGATTGAAAATTGTGTCCATTTCTCGTCGAGCAATAGAAAAACAAACGCATGAAACGAAGACGGTTGGGTGGGGGTTCCATAAAATATGCATCTAGATCGATCAGCATGAACTGGAAAGTAGTTTATTTTCGTCTTCGGGTGTAATTATTGGTACCGCTTTTTTCCCAGACCCTGGGAACGGAAACGATGGCGACACTGGTTCATACTGGAAAATAAAGTCAAAGTCAGGTTCAATGGCGATTCGTGGAGGCCGCGCTGGATGCGAACGAACCAGGTGACGTAGGAGGAGTCGTTGACACTGCATATTTACCACGCAACATGAACGTGGTGTCGCATTTGTGAGTCTCCTCTAAGGCCTCCCTCCCTTCGGTTACACATACTGTTGTGGAACTAGGGGGTAATAACCTTTTCGTACCACCCGTACATTTTAGAGCATTGGAATATTGTCTCCAATAAGTTATGATCATAATCCCAGAATTCTAATACTCATCCAGGGTGAGCAAAATAACCGGATTGACGAGGCATCCTAATTTACAAACCGTTTGCCAATTACGAACTAACTCGTGGCAGATGCCGTCTGTTCATACCACATGACTCCGAAACAGTTACGGGAATAAGACAACTAACAATCAGCTTGCTGATGACAGATGAAGAGCGTACTGGCGGCGTTCGGTTGGTCTTCCCTCACTTTATTATTTTTTTCGATTCAACCGGTTCCTTTCAAAGTGTGTTTTTATTACACTGAGGCTCCACAAATTTCCTCTATTTCCACCTGTTGATGGATTGTTTTTTTTTTGTTCTAGAGGAATAAACTCCAAATTATGTTTGCATAACCGGTTATGGTTCCCATTTTTCAAAAGACGAGTGAGTGAACCTATTCAATATGAGTCTCGTGAAACCGGAATGCCAGCCTCGTTTATCATACTAATTTGAGTTTGTCTGGAATGGTGTCCACAGAATGCTCAATTGGAGTTGCGTATGGGAACATCTAACAATGAATTGCTGAGTTTCGAATGTATAATTTAGAAGCAAATGCAGAAAAAAACTATTTCGCAGGCTTGATTCAGTTGTGGGTCCCGCATACCAGGATTTTTATTTAACGAGTATTGGCGCTGCATTGTAAGTTTGTCAAGTTGTGGAATAATCATACCAATCGATATCCGGTTCTCGACGTGGCACATTTGAAGTGGTTAGCTGGGCCTGAGATTGTCTGGTTGCTACTGTGACTATGTTGCTACGTAGAGAAAGATGTTTTGTCCTTGGCAGAAGCTGATGACATTTACAGACTTCGAGAATCATCTATTGAAACGTGTCTTGTACAAATTGACTGTTCTGTCTATCTACTTTATATTGGCGGATATCTAAACTAAGGTACTTAAAAAAACCTAGTTCTACAGTTGCTTCAACTTGGCAGCTCTTCTTCGACGACACACTCCACAGCTAAAAGAGATCACCTTGAAGAGGGCATATATCGAGCCAGCCAGACATGCCAGCACATCCAGCGAATTGCGCTGCCAAAAGTTTAGATCCGCACCCACATAGCGTAGATGGGGTGCTCCCTTGTGGCGGATGACATACTCCGTCCAGTAGACGGCCGTCTCCATGGCACTCTGGGGGCGATCTCGGTACAACAGCGACAGCCGTTGCACATTCTCCCGATATCGGGGGTTGTTCAGTACCTCAACGATCGCCCCGGTCAGCGTTCCCTCGTCGAGATCCGTGTACTCTAGCACATACGCCCAGCCCTCCTCTTTGACCTTCGCCAGGTTGGATGGCTGATCCCCGAACATCGGAATCCCGACCAGTGGAACACCGTGGAACAGTGCCTCCGCAAGTCCACCCAGGCCACCGTGCATGATAAAGAGCCGCACGTTCGGATGGGCTAGGATGTCGTCCTGCGGCAGCCACTCCTTCAACATCACGTTGGCTGGTTTGTTCGGCATGTCCTGCGAGTCCCACTTCCAGATGACGCGCTGCTTGAGCTTCCGGAAGGTCGCCAAAATGGCGTCCATCTTTTCCGGTGGTATCGACGAGCTAAGCAGGTTCGTGCCAAGACTGAAGAAGATGACACCGTGTTCGGCCCCGTCGATCCACCGTCGCACATCGTCGGGCAGTGGCGAAGGGTTTTCCTTAATCTGCAGTCCACCGACTTCGACCATTGCCGGAACGTACGGTCGTGGGAATCCTTTGCTGAAGTGATGGTTCAGAAACACCAAAGACACATTCCGTCGAGCTGCCTCGTACGATGGGTAGCGATCGGACGGAAATAGTTCCCTGAGTTTTGGATTTTAATTAATCATTTTTCTGCACTACTACCGTATGCGAAGGGGGCCATTCGAACTCACTTGTAGCTATGTCGCTGGTAGTACTCCCAGACAGCACTGAAGGCTTCTTCCAACAAATTCCCCACAACGTTCGTCAAGCGTGCCCCGAATGTGGTCAGACTGGACGTGCCGAGCATAATGCTTGAAACGGTGGACATGGGCGTCGGGTTACCGACCATCGAGCTGACGGTATGCATCGCCGCATTTGGACAGACGACCACCGCCGTGCAGTCCAGGACAGTTGTGAGACCCAGCACCGCATCTGTCATGATGCCCGTGATCAGCAGATCGAACCCATCCTTCTCTTCGAGGACAGACTGCACCTCCGGAGCGCGCAGAGTCCTTTTGAGGCCACTTGCACTCATCTCAAGCATCTGCGGCATCAGTTTCATCATCGCCCACCGGCTGTTGCTGTTGCTCAGTATACTCTTGGTGAGTTCTGCGCGGAAAACTTTGATTAGTTCCGTAGTTTCTACCTAAGTCCATCCTAAGCGTGTACCTTTGCTCATTGAATCCGTTGCGATGGTGATCTTGCGATAGTTGGGCACCTTCTCCGATTCACTGTACGGGCTAACCATCGTCACCTGGTGGCCCCGACGGGCGAGCTCCTTCATCAGCGCTTCCTGCACGATCACGTGGGACCGGCTGGGGCTGGTATTGATGCCCAGTATCCGATAAGCAGCCGCCAGATGAAGCACTGTACACCCAACCACGAACAAGGCGAACCAGGCGGACACTTGCTTTGGTTTCCTCATTGCAGATGAGAACTATATGTTGATTTATTTTTAAGACACTTCACGATCGGTTTATGTTCACGTTCACGATGTTCCATTGAACCACAAACCTCACTCGCTTGCCGTCGGAGCAGCACATTGACAACTAGATCTGTCCGACACTCTGCTGGCAAGTTTTATAGTGCGGAGAGCATCTACCGGAAAACGTTTATTTTATCTCTCGGATATTGATAACAGACGAGACTTCAGCTAATAATTGCAGAGTGTCGAACAACAAGCGTGATTTATTCAGCTGTAAGACGCAGTCGTCTGATGACTCTCCGGTAACGCAAGTAATGATAACTTTGCAAACCGGCCTGCCAACACTGGATGGGAACCTACGATGACTTGCCAGTTGTGGATGATTTGTTCATTTTCCTCATTCGATTGCTCGACGGCAGTGGCTATCGCACTGGCTCAATTTGTCCCTTTTGGCTATTTCCGGAGTGTGTTGTTTCAAGTAACTCATTGCCATGGGCTATCTAATCGAACATTCGAAGACTGCCTTATCTAATCTTGAGCCACTCCAGATG
>JAOEFI010000007.1:16653732-16667693 GCA_034621735.1 Anopheles plumbeus | reverse complement strand
TCCCGGTCGAAATAGTAGCAGCAGAAGAGTAAGGACTCTATAAAACGGCACTGCAATTTTCATGCACACTCATGCATAGCAACGTGCAGCAGAGGGGTTACTGCAACAGAGACACACACTCCCACTCACACAGAGAGCGGGATAGGAAAAACATAAATGAAGTGCAACGGATCAGAAGGGCGAGATAAAAATGTGAACTACTGCTCAGTGCAGTTGCTCACATGCTACCCTGACCAATCGGCCAGGCGAAGCTGGTAGCATATTTTGTAGTGCTAAATATGTATTGGATGGGGGAAACAGAAAAACGAAACCTATCTCGTGGACTAAAATGGAAGGAAAAAAAGCCGTTGTGGATTGGATCAGCGAGGAAATCCTCCCGGAATGGATGTTTGAGGGATTTCATCCTCGGGAAAACAGGGCCGGAAGGAGATAATTTTAAACACCATCGCAAAACCCTTCCGGTATGTTGGGCGCAAAGGGGCGGCAGGAGCTGGTTGGTGTCCATCTCGATGTTAGTTACGAAGCCAAGGCGCTGAGCCAAGGCCATAAATTTTTGCTAGTTTATGTTTATATCCCGCAACATAAATCCATAGCTACCAAGCTAGCACGAGAGCGATAAAAAGGCGAGATAGAAAGAGAGAGAAAGACAGAGAGAGAGAGGGTGCATTTTCTACGATATGCCACGAACCGACGGACGGGTCGATGGTGAAACCCTTTCCCTACGACTGCCGTGACCCTGAGTGGCGCTGTGTTGTGGGTGAAAATTGGCCAGCGTACGTCTTAGGGGATGCAAAAAAAAAACAAGTGTGGACAACGACCGGGACTTCCTGCTGCAATGCCTTGCGATGGAAGCAGCACAAAGCTCAACTCCTTCGGGAGCTCATCCCTTCGAAAAGATGACCATTCCAAGTGTCCGTCCGCTCCAGTCGATCCAGCGCCAGCATCCAGAAAACTCCTAGGGTGGTTTTCTAGCCCGCCCAACCCGGGGCGGTCTCGAGGATCGATCGGGTTGGGAAATAAAACACAATTTAATATAATTTTACAATCCAGTTAAACTTCCATTAAATATGTTTTATGTGTGGCAAATTTTGTTGCCTTTCTACACTGGTCACGAACGGGTGCCGAAGGACTAGGGCGTTTCGGGGGTGGGGTTTTACTATGTGCCAGTGGTACACGGATCCTTTCGAGGAGCGTCCTGACACTCCGAGGCCAACGAGCACGAGTGTGCTGTGTAGTGCTGTGGTGGAATTTAGGAAGCATTAAACCTGCTCAACAGAATCCGTATTTTCCGGACTGGTCTATTTTCGATTCGATCGAGCATTTCGCGGTTTAGTTTTCCTTACAGCTGTCGTCCACTTCTTCACTTTACACAACGAAGCGAACCTCCAATAGCAAGGTGGTCTTGTATTCAACCACAACCGCAAAGATTTTTCCGCGTAAGAAAACATGAACAACGCAAACAACAACTTCGCAAACAAGGTCTAATGTCCAGCATGCCCGTCCACTCCTTCCCTTCCATTTCTTCTTGCCAAGCGTGGATAGATAAACCCGAAGTTGAGGTGCTTGCGGGAAAACCAAATTAAGATATCCTTAGAGCAAATTTTCTGCCCTGTTCGCGCTCCCGAGTCGGGGTCGAAGAATCGAAAATAATTAAATATTTAGCGAATGGCGAACTACAAAATTGTTGTTTCGTTTGTGCTTTTCGGTGGCGCGCGGTGGAGGTTCGCTTTTTATTGTGCCCGTTGGTTTTCCTGCAGTAAAGTGGAGAGGGAAACTGGTGAATAAAACACAACCCAAGACGATGAGAACGAGAAACGGACAGAGGATGTGGAAGGAAGCGAGGTTATTGGAAGAAGTTTACTCTCAAGGAAACTCTTCCCGAAGAGGTGCACTTTAAACCGTTGACCATTCAAAGCAGGAAGTAAAACTAGGGAAAATTTCACACCGACGGGTGTTTGTGATCCTGCGAAACCTGGACTAGCGGTTGCTTGAAGTAACATTCCATCCCAGATTGGTATGAAACGCTAGGTTCATAGTTTAAAAGTGGAAGATTTTTTCCGTCAAGTCTCTCCACCCCGATGGAGCAAGAAAGTTTTATTTGTTGTAACGTTAGAGATGAACTCGCCGTGGCCGGATGTGGACTTTTCCTAAGAGAGTCATATACCGGCGGCCCAATGTATGACTACGAGTCGTGTCTGCCCGGCCGGAGCAGCTCTTGGCACGGACCATTTTTACGACGGCCAGAATATATCCATGCGCATCCTTGGCCATCGTTCCCTTTCGTCTACGATCCAGCGAAGTGTTCTACGAAGGGATGGTAATTCTTACTCGTGGACAACGTTCGCGCCATCTCCTAGGATCAGGCACACTTTGGTAGTCATCGAAACTGGCCGTAGCAACCGGCAGGTCCTTTGGCAAGGACACTTCGTCCACACGGGATCGCGCTCGCCGGAAAGCCGAACGGAAGTACAAGACGGCCACACCACTAGGGCAAGCATAAATTTTCCTACCCATAGGGTTTTCTTCCATTTTACTTTCCGTGAAAGGAAGTGCTTATCCAGCTCACTCGTCGCGTTCTGCTGGTCGTCCGCTTGGCGAATTCTTTGCCATTCCCTACGCCGAACGGAGGCAGTCAAAAAGTGCCCAACGAGGATGCGGCGCAAGAATAAAACCGGTTACGAAACGATGCACTTTATGAGTTGCAATAATTTATTTACGCGCCGAACGGTTCATCCCCGTTTGCGCTGCGATGGCTTCTCGTCTCGTCTCGGACAGGTCGTCCCCATCCTTCGTTAGGTTCGTTATAGTGTTGTGTTTCTTTTTTCTGATCCTTCAACCGGCGGATGGATGTCTTTTTTATTGCCCTCGTCGTGTTATGTCCTCCCCATGCTGCTGATCGTTGGGAGGCGTTCGCCGAAATTGGCGAATATACGGAATGAAAAGGCTTTACACCTAATGTAAGGATTAAGGACTACAAATTGAAGTTTGTAAGGCAATGAGAATACAGGTAATCAGTGTTAAACCCGTTTTGGGATGCTTCGGGTTTTCCATCAAAAATGGTATGTGCCGCAGTGGATTAACAAACATACAATGTGTGGAAGAAGAAATTCGATCATCACATGTTATCCTTACGATTGTATTGTGTCTACAATGTCGGCCCAAATGTCTGGAAGATAGGATCGCTGACAGCATAACCATTGGAAAACGGGTGATTATTTGCTTCAAAGTTTTCCCAATTGGTTTTGGTAGTCTCACACATGCAAGCACAAAAATAAACCCGGAAAAACTTCAACAGTGTTGGCAGTCTGGCACATGAACCATTTCACTGCAATTTCCATCAATTCCTTGCGCTTCAAGTGATCATTATGCTCGATACGAAACCAATGTCGTCAATAACAGTTATTACGGCCCTCCCAGCAATTAGGTGCATGCAATGCAGATACTTTTCACCCGCCGATGGACTGAACGGAAAATCGACCGTCGTAGTCGGAGGGTGGGAAGGAAAACATTCTGAAGCCGGAAAGCAAACCCGGCCGTCGCTCGGTCGACCGACGTTTATCAAGCCACTCTATCGGCTGGAATAGGCGCCAATTTTTTGTTGTGTGCAGTTTTTTATACTCGTTTTTCCTCTCGCGCGAAGAACGGAAAACTGGGGGTGCCATTATGAAACACTGAATCTCCATGCATTAGCAAATTTCAGCAAGCTTTATTCACGACTCCGATAAAGAAGGAGACCAGGACAATTGAATTGCAACCAATCGAGTAATAGAGCGAATTTGAGAATGAAAATTTAAATACTAGTGAAAAACAAGTTCGAACATGGTCTGAGCATAGCTTCACACTCTTAATCAAACGTGCTATCAAAAACCTCTTTTCCTATTCCTTCGCCCACTTTCCATCATCGGATGAATTCGGATCGATGGAAAAGCAAATTATAACTTTCCCATTGCATTTCGGGGTTGCGCATCGTTACGAGCGAATTGCATCGAAGACACATACAAACACAACGATATCGTTCCTTGAAGGTGACCTGTAAAGACCGGCAAGTGAGCTAGCCCCCAACAGCTGATTCCGTACTTATGCTACAATGTTGGCTCCCGTTTCCATCGGTGACTTGTTGGTCCTAGTTTGCCTTTCCCTGGGTTTTTTTTTCTTACAAGAACTCTGGACCGTGGCAAATCGAAACAAAATCGTTAAGGGGCAAAAAGGACATCCCTTGCTAAGAAGAAAGCAATCGCAGTGATTCCATCCACCCCCCTTATGTTTTCTCTTGACCCTTCTATAAACTTTAAAAAAGTTGCCGAAAACTATTTTCACTCGTTCAGTTTACCCATTATCAATTGAAATGATAATTTCACTTTCAAACTTTCCACCCCTAGCCATGAGCAATCCGAATCCTTGCTTTGTTGCTGCACGTCGTCTCCTATTGCCAGTGCTGTCATTTTGTTTCCTTTTCCAAGCAAAACACGCAAAAAAATATCGAGAGGAATGGAGTGAAGCGAGAGGATGCGAGGCCGTTTGGAGGCAAGATTTATAGCTCTTTGGGAGCCAAACTTTGCTCATGCGACATTCGCGACTTTTCCCGAGAACAGACGTGGGAATGGAAAGAAAAAAGGGCTTTTATTAGCGGCCGTTTGGCGAGGATCGGATCCCGTCGGCAATCCACTAGACGCGTCTCGAAAAGTTGCCCTTCGCCGTGGAAAGAATAGGAACATACAAATTGGGCCATACACAAAATGAAAATGAGCGCCAACTAGATTGGTTCCTATCGGCACGCACTAAAAATTGTTAGAAAATGGTTCCGCAGAGGAAAAGGAAAAAAGGGCACGGTCGATGAGTGGAAAGGAGGGCGCTGTCTGCTATGCCCTCTAGCATCCATTACAGCGTCGTGTTAGTCGGCACGGCTAAGTGGAAACGGCAACTGCGGGAAAAGCTGTGTATGCCTGTCCGTTTTCCTTCGCACATGTTAATCAACAGGGTTGGAAAATTGGAGCACGGAACGGGCGCGGGCGGGCGGCATGTAAAGAAAATAGGCTTCGTTACCGGTTTTCCAAGCATGGAACAGCTCAAACAAACCCCCTTGAGAAAGGAAGCAGAAGGACGAAAGGCTTCGCGACGGCGACGACCGTTTTCCGCTAGCGTCAAACGATGAGCGTGAGTGCGGTTCCGGATTTTTCGGCGCCAGAAGGTCGACCGGCCGAGACCGACGCGTCCGTCTGGCGCCAGCCTTTGCCCGAGGTCGGCACGTGATGAGCTGAATGTTTCTCCTGCGGTTGAGCGACCGCGTGAGATGAGAAAAAGGAAAACGGCCGTGCGCTACTGGTGAGATCTCTCGATGGAAAACCGAACGAGTGAGAAATGAGATCCCGTTTTTTCTCCTCGTACTTCGATGTAATTTTCCGCATTATGAGAATGTGTGTGTGTGGGAGCGTGTGTGCATGGCGATGACAAATATGATGGTAATCCTAGTTTGGTTCACATTATGGGAAAATTGGAGCTGAAATAAAATGCAAAGACAACGCATAAAGCACGGCTAGCCAAAAAAGCAAATGACGTCGGGGGGACAAAAAGACACATTCGACAGTAGTAGTCGAAGAAAATCACTCCGGAAACCATCTCGATTCCATGATTTTCGACCTCGACGAAAGAAAATTATGTACGGGTGCCATCTACTCTGGGTATGTTTCTTTTCCCGCCTCACTGTCCGTCCATCGCTCCGGGCGGGGGAAAACTACCCAGACGACCGATTCGTTAATGTAGGATATCGGCCACCACACAGCCAGAGCTCTCACCCTCGATTTCTCTCGGAGCCTTCAACTGGTGGCCTTCTGGAAAGAGTCGAACGAATGCTGGAGAAGACTGGAGCAGACTTGCATGTCCCAGACGGGGGGACAACTGTTGAAGCTGTATGAAACTTTTCCGATGGGTTGGAGTGGAGCACGCTGAACTAAGGATTATTGGAAAACCCCCGGTGAAGCCCCGCTTGAATCGGGATCTCCCAAACCCCCCGATGCTCGTGGGAAAGTCGCGATGAAAGTCGTTTGTTAACCCTCCATTAGTCCTTCCCGTTTGTTGCGCCGGGAAAACAAGACACCCAGTAACGGACTCGCTCGCGGGATTCGACGGGGTACTGCGGGTCGCCATAGAAAGGAGCACTTACTTGGGGGATGGTTGGCAGCGTTCCATCCGACGCTTTTCCAGCGACAGTTGGGTTCGATCCATAATTGATCTTCTTTGTTTTGGGCGAGGACGAACAAACCGAAACAATCTTTCAAACTAGCTGCCCGAGGAGGTCGGCAGAGTTCGGTGGAGCAATGCGGAGCATCCTTTTGGCATCGATTACAAGGAGAATAATCGCAAATATTGTGTTCCTCCACAGCACAGTGGACGAACGGACAACACATATGACGCTGCCATTATTGATTGAAAAGTTTAAATAATCGGACTGGCGGACTGCTTCTACCGAATGTATTTCGGTTTTCCATTTATATACGAAGATAAAATGGAAGATTTGATGAAAATGGAGTGCTTCTTAGATATACCTTTCAGACCCTTTTCATAAGACATGTCAAATGTGCCCCGAATAATTGTTTGTATTAAATCCAACAAATCTAACCTAATAATAGGTAGGTCCTGAATATCCATTCTCAATGGGGCTGTTTGTTTTCCGCCATCGCCTGATTCACCAGGCCGCCAAGAAACACCATGGCCTGCTACTTTTGGAGGGCTTTCCGAAACTTTATCAATAACAAATTTAATTATCATAAAGTCGTCTTAATTATACCCCTTTGCACATTCGCCGAAACCGGACGAGAGGAACGAACGACCCGAACACATTCGTAAATTTGTCCCCTTTGGCCTGCCCCTTCGGTGTGGCCGCGAGTTTGCGAATGTGTCGTCGCAAAGGCTTTTCCCCTATACGACAAATGGTCGGACACACTTTCCCGACAGTGAACGGGGCAAAAACTTTCGCCATCGGTCTGAACGGTTTTCACGGCGCAGTTAAGCACTATCGGCCAACTATCGACCGGAGGGGGCCCGGAGCTGCCGATGCATCGAACCGTTACTTAAACGATGCGAGCCAGCTGTAGGAAAATCGAAGGGGGTGCAAAAACATTACCGAAATGGTGCGAAGCAAACTGCGGGCAGAAAGAAACTCATCATTCGTCGCTGGTGAGTTTTCCCGAAGGCGCACATGATGCACCGCGTGCGACCGTGCGACGGAAGTTTCCCATTTAATTTCGTAGATGAAAGTTTTTCTCTCCCACCGCGCGTCGAGTGCTGCCACCTCGCACAAAATAGTCTCTGGGCTTCCGGGGAAATGAAAAACTACACTTCCGAAGTTCGAACTTCGCGCTGACGTTATTGTGAGACGTGATTAGAATGATCGATGATAAGTGTTATTGGTGAATCTTCGTCAAGCGGCACTATTTTTTGTTGGACCGTTCTTCCTTCATCTTCGTCCTGACGCACCAACGAAGCAATTCCGTCTATTGGTCTTTGTTTGAGTTCTTTTCCTCCACGACGTGCAAAATTTAAACGAAAATATCGTATGCAGTTTTTGGCGCTGACTTGTATGCAGAGTGAAAGTACGCGAAAAATGTTCATTGATCGAACAGGAGTTTGATTTTGAAGTTGTCTGCCGGACTGTGTCCTTTGGTTTGACGATGGTTTTTCTTGGGCGCCCTCTCAAACGGCTGTCTGCAGAGTTTGTGAAAACTTGTGGGTATTCAATAATCCATTTACTGTTTGACGCAGTACTATTGAAGTTGCAAAAGAGTGTAAAGTGCAGTGAAAGAACAATATGATTTTGTTCCACTAAAATGTTGCAAAACTGATAAACGAATTGATTTAAAAACGAGACATCTACCGAAAGAGATAAATACATGTACAATATATCTTAGACGATGTATGTTCTTTCTTTCCAAAATTCAAATATAGATAAACAAATTTTTGCTAATTGCTTGACTTTCGGAAAACCTTTCGTCCTTACACCCCCAAAGGCATGACGTCTTTATTGCGTAACCCAACACCCCACATGTGACGCGTGCTGTCGTGGAAGGACAAGAAAAGGAAATAAAACCGAACCGCAGCACCGAAATTCGATCAACTTCCTATACATATTCAATCACTCTCACCGACAGTGCGGTAGTTCAGCATCCCTCCCGATGCCGCAGGACACGTGTTCGCTCGTAACCCTTAACCGCAGCGAATCGGAATCTACCCGCTTGTACAACATTGCTTTTTATTGAATTTTTAATTCATGGCTTCGAATTTATTGCCGTTTCGCCCACTGGGACTCTGGCTCTATTTTTGCCTTTTTCCTTCCAGCCGGTGCGGTTTTATGCCGCGGCTGGAGGGACAGCATTTTCCCAGGCCGGGAACATGCATGACGGGGTGGCCAAACATTTCCCACTCGAGGTTTTCTTCGTTTTTTTCTCCACTCTTTTAGGGGTGAATTTCTTTAGGTAATTTTACTACCTTTGCACGTTTTGACTTGCCGTAGAAAGTCGGAGAAATTGGCGGAGAAAAGTTTCAATCCGTCTACTCCCCCGCCCCCCCCCCCCACATTCCTTATTCGAACATTTCTATTTCCATCATTTTCCGCAACATATGTACTTTTCCTTCCGGTCAATTCGGGTCTTTTTCTTGTGGATTTCTTGCGCCCTCTTTGACTTCGGAAACGCTCCCGGGAAAGTGGTAGGTTCTTGCTGGCCCCACTCTCCTCCTTCTACGGTGGGAAAGTCCACCGCATCAGCCAGTAAATTGCTCGGCCATTAAACGTCCTCGTCAGCATCGTGGGCGGGCGGTTTTGTTGGTTTTTGGAGGCGGAAAACATATCGAAATGGAAATCGCCCTCCCTCCACGACCAGCCTCGTGGACAGACTTGCCGCCGGGTTTACCTTTTGGTTTGGATATGATTTTTATAAGTTTTTATTACGCCTCCATAAATTACTTTCCGGTTTTAATGCGATCTCACCTTCCTGCGAGTTGCCGTTTGTGGGAGTTTTATTTGCTCTCTCGTATCGTTTCGTGCCCTCGTGTCATGTTTCGTATGACGATCATTTCCGCGCCGTTGCAATCGAGGACTGCTGCCATAAACTGACTCCTCGGCTAGACGGGGGATACTTTCCCGTCTCACAACCGTTCAGAAATACAGGAAATAAAAACCACCAGACTAACTAACCCTAGTGGCCATGGCGGACGTGACGATGACCGGACGATCCACCTCTGCTGAAGAAATGTTCCGAGAAGTAAATCACACGTTACTTATGTTTGACGAGAATTGTTTGTCTTCCGCCGGACGGAACCGAGGCGTTGCGAATAATCCAGAAACGTGTGTAATTTTGTCCCCTATTTTTATTAATGCACCTTTTGACAGGACGTCCACCGTTTTTATGACACTGAGTTTCTTCTCATTTGAGAACATTGATCCTATGTATCCTGCCGGGAGAATTATTGGAATACCGTCTCGATGCAAGTGAGTTTTTGGAACGAGCTTTATAGCGTTTCGCCCTTTCCGATGCAGTCCGACACGATTTACTGTTGGGAAAACATAAAGACATAGATCCCCTATTCGTATGTTTTCAAGAATTCAAGACGTAGCGGATGTGAATAAACATCGTTCACGGCCGAGGTTATTCGAAAACATACAACTGCATCTTCAACACCGGGAGCAGGAATAAAACACCCGAATACCTATAATTCGTAATGATCCATAGATGAAAAAGAACATGGTGCCCGGTGCAGCAGTGGGAGAACACCAGGAGGTCCTGGTACGATCGTAACTCCTCGGCGTCAGTCTTCGGGGACCAGTTCTCCGTGGACATGGAACAGGGATGCGAATCATCTTATCGGCATGCGAGGGCTAAGAAGTGTGCAATTTTACGACCGGTCTCTCGTACCGGACCCTGGATTAGGATCAGTTTGTAATAATAAAAAAAACGAGTCCCACACACATGCTCTTCCCGGAAGTCCACCCTAAAACGAGAGAGCTCCTGTCCATTACGCGTCCGAGGTGTTGTGCATTCACGCTAATCACGTTAAGACCATAAACAATCCATTTAGTGTCACAAATTGCGCGTATGTGTCGCCTCCTACTATGTCGTTGTTGGATTTTCTTTTCGTGCGTGCTCAGCGCAAACATAAAATAAAATGTGTCTTTAATGTGCTGGACTGGGGGTCGAAGGAAGAGAAGGGGAGAGGTGCTACCGGAAGGCAGCGTATTTTTGCGTTACAACATTTTATTTTAGTGATGCATTACTGCAGGAATGATTTGTATCGCCACTGGCTTACGGATACACAGTATAATGTTTATGGTTGGTGGAATTTATAGTTCATCATGCGCCATTACAATTTTCGTTTATAGTGCATCCCTTCAGGAAGAAATTTTTTGGATAGTATTACTGAACCATCCTTCCAATATTGATGTTCATTTAAATGTAAAAAGAAACTGATGACAAACAGGTTCTGGAGCTCAAATAATTCACCTTTATATAATGGTTTATCAAACAAAACTACAGTAAAGATTTTCCACATTAGAAGGTTCTGCGTTTTTATTTTTTCAAACTCAATTCTGTAGATTCTTTTCCATTCATTCCCTGTCGGTTATCCACGAAACAACTTTGTTTGGCGAAATCCTGCTTGCCATGCATCGGTCACTCGAAACAGTGATCATAGCAATCCTCTTTTGCCACGTTCCGGCAACGGCATCATAAGCATAACGGAGCACTTTCCGTACTACCTTCTCCCCCGGGAGCGGGTGGCTTCCAAGGGTCTCCGAAGAAAAGCCGAAACTCGGGATAAGTTTTGTCAGAACGATGGCAGTAAAGTGAGCATCGGCCAGATGGAATATCGACTGCATAATAAATCAGCGCAAGTGATGTGTGCATATACACGTTTATGATGTCCCCATTTCGGTGCACCAGCTAGGGCTCTAAGGGCCGAGGGAAACTTGCGATGCTGATGATGACGTTGGGGACGATGATGATGATTATGGTGATGTTCGTAACATTCGGCGTTACGGTTCGGTGGTCTCTCTTTTCCTGGTCCGTAGGGATAATGATATTGGCTTGCCATTCGGACACGATTTGGATGTTATTTTCCTGCGTCTCGTGAACACATGAAGTACAGTGTGGAAAGGATTTTTGTGCACAAAGCATTTTAAGACGCAGAAAAATGTTCGTTATACATTATTTGAAACGTGAAAGTTATATTTCAGACAGTGAAATTTTCAATCCCGAATCATTCCAGAAAAAACCGCATCCTTTCTTCATGTCCACTGAATTTTTCACCTGTCTGAAATGGTACCACCGTTTTTCCAAACAGCAAGTTCCAGTTTATTGCAAACGATGGCCAAGGCAAGGTGAATTGCTGTACATTTACGATACTGTTGGTGTTAGAGCTAGTGTTTTTTTTGTGTATATTTTGCGTCTATTCGAAGGATTTCGACATGGCCGAGGACGAAGATGACGAGGACGCAATAGTGATGAGGAGAACGATTACGATTGATGACGCCGGCGACGGTGGATGCGAAATCCCTGCAGTGCGCCTCGACACCGGACATGTTTTGCCCCGGGAAGGACTGGTAGAAAATAAAATTTCAATCAATCATAAACATAAACATATGAATCTGGTAGCTTGCAGCAGTACGTGGGGGTTGAATGGTTGCAATATCATCTCTGTGTGTAAGAGAACGAAAACAACACTTGTTCGAGGAATTGCGAGACATGTTGTCTCTCGTTCCAGGTGTGGAGTATAGTTTTACTTGCTTTGGATCTCGTTGGATCATTAACGAGTTCGATTAACTGATTCGGCTAACAAAATTGTCAAAATCAATTAGGTACATGACTCCCACTGGATAGTGCTTGGCTAGGAAAGGGGACAAAAATATGCCCTGCATTATTCATAAACCCTCGTTAGGGCGAGGATGCACTTTCTACGATGGAAATGCAAAAAAAATGCTCCACGCCCTTAACAACCCCGTCGATGAACAGCATAAAAATTAATTCCCCTTCCCGGGGCGGGCACTGAAAAATAATCATCAGCCAATGCCAATTCCCGAGAGTGCTTTCGACAAAACAATTAAACGTGGCGGTGTGAAACCTCATTTCATCGGTGCCTGCGGCAATTTCAATGTTGCCCGGCATCCGTGAGCATGCATTCTCGCTTCGTGTGCCGTAGAAAATATAATAGGAAAGATCCTATTCCTTGACCGACCAGCTTTTTTTGTTTTTCATTTGTCCCGTACTTTAAATGAGAGAGGGGAAAGAAAACTGCACCCGACTGATGTCCCCGGTGTGCTGCCCCGCGGCTTGATGAACTTTCACCGGCATTCAGCCGGTTCCTTCGTTTTTGAGTGCAGATGCAGATAGTTGGCCCCGGCCAACATCTAGTTTCCGGCTAGTTAAACACGCCGGCCGAAGAGCGGAAAAAGTTGGCCCCGGTCCAGCGCCAGCAACAAAGTGGTTCAGTTACTCTTCCTTCTCGGAACTCGGGGCCGGTCGCGATGTCGACTTCCGATTCCACTTTTCTTCTGCATTAGGAGTCGTTTTTTTGTGTGCCGCGTCCCGTTCCGCTCTTGAAGCACAAATGTTCTCCGGCAGTGCAGTTTTCCGCTAAGATCGTAGGATTTACATTACAAGACCAACGAAAAGTCGCCTCGTTTCGCTGCCATCCGTATCTGCTTTATTGATGGGCTGTTGAATTCCTCCGCCTTCCGGTCACAGGATAAATAGAAAAACACTTGACTTTGCGGTTGAGCTAAAAGCGCTTCCGGACTCCTTCAGGAAAGAGTAATCGGTTCTCCGGAGGAAATTAGGTGAAATTTATCGATCCAGTAAAAAGAAGAAAGATACTGAGAGTTTGGTCTTGAATCAGCGAAGATGTTTTATTAAACTTTATGTATAGAGCTATGGTTTATCCAATTCGAAAAAGCGAAAACTATGTTAAAAATGTCCCCTATTTTTTATGCATTGCGTTAGCAAATGTTCCTCTAGAATGGTGATATTCTATTCAGCCTGTAGAAAAACTCAGGGCCGGATTGAAAGCTTCAGAAATTGTCCTAAAATCGTTGAGTTCATGCCTGTTGTTGCGGATCTCTCCTTCTCTCTCTTTGTTTATCTCACTGTAAACTAATTTGTCGTCCACCACTTCGATGAAGGTAGGGGACAATCTGTAAATTTTATCTTTTAAGTTGTTTTGTTTTACTTTTTCGTATCTTGTCTGTTTTTCTCCGCCAAAGCGGTTCGAGTTCAGTTTTTATTACAAGTTTGATATCGTAGACGTAGAATCATGTGATGGCAACCAGAACGGACCCACCGTGCTGCTGGTGGCCATGGCCTTCTATGGCGTATGGTGGCAATGATTTATTAAAATGCAGTGATATAATTTTGGCCAAAAAGGGAACGGGGAAGAAGTTGCCCCAGTCCTTTTTTTCCAAGATTTTGTTTATCTAAAGAAAAGTTCGCTTTCAGCGTGTGTAAATAGCAACAGACTTTCAGAGGCCAATGGCAATCTATTAAATCATCTGCTCGTTATATCCCACCCTAATCGTTTTCCACGGAGAAGCTATCCACGACGACTTATGTTGCGATTCCACAATTAGGTTGCCAGAAAAAACTGAGCCCATCGTAGCACCTGTTTCCTTCCGGTAGTGCTACGGATCGCGGGATACCGCTGGAAACTGTGCACCTGATTTCTGACGGAAAGGATTATTTACGATCGCCGCCAAAGTGGGGGGAAAATATTTACAAACAGCATCTTTCGACTCCGCCTTCTCTTCCTAATGGGCGGTGAAATAATGTGATTTATGGTAGCCAAACCTCACAGCGACGATTTTCCACGCTTTTACTTTGAAGGTTTTCCAACTGCTCCAATCGCGAGACATCACCGATCGTTAGCAGGTGTATTCCGAACGAATGGAAATTAATTACACTCCCATGATTGGGGTCAAACCGTTT
>JAOEFI010000007.1:16638101-16651669 GCA_034621735.1 Anopheles plumbeus | reverse complement strand
TCGCGCCTCGTGTGAAGCTGCCTTCACACTCTTCGAAGAGGGTGTAAAAACATCGGGTCATTCCCTCTGCTAACCCTCCGTCAGTACAACGAACCTGTGAAAATTCGACTCCCACATATTAGCTTTCGTGGGGTAGGCATTGTTGCCGGGGGAGGGAAAACGAGATAATCAGAGTCTATCTCTCTTTCTCTTTGGGCGAATTGCTATTTCATCATCTCGCCCTCGTTTCAATCCCGCTGTCCATTTTTTGTGCACCAGTTCCAACTACCCTGCATCTTTCTGTTACTCTCTACCACCACAATCTCAATGCTCAATTATGCTCCGATGGGAGGGAAGGAGGAAAACACGAAAAAATACTTGTCACTGCACTCATCTGAAAAACCTTTGACTTTCCCCGGCTCGCACCCTCCCAGAATTCAATCCATCTCCGCACGATCGTTGCTGATTCCGGTTGTCCACATCCTCGCCTAGAACACGTGCGTGTATGGGTGTGTGTGCGTGGGTGCGGTGTGTAGAACATGTTTTTGGGCAAAACACAATGAGGGAGTTGTGCGGTGGAAGTTGTCAAAGCTGGCGTATAGCCGGGAAAAGCAGGAACCATTCCGGGGCATGTGTGTTTGCACAACCTGATGAAAAATTTATGTTTGAGAAAATAAAACCGAATAAATAAGCGGACGGCAACGGGAAGGCGGTGAGGCAGATGGAAGAAACAATAAAAAAAACCCGGGACCGGTATCCTTTGCATTTGCTTCGCAGCACGAAAGACCTGAAATGGAGGAAATTGAAGCCGGCAGTCAAGAGCCAAATCAAGAGCGTGCAATGAACACTCGGGGAACAAACGGCAAGGAATGGGGAACGCATGCAGGAAGCACAAGACGTCGAGTGGTGGGTGGTGGGATGCTGTTGAATGGCGTAAAAATGACTTCCCATCCCGGACGGCGCTTGGATGTGTATGCTTGAGCTCGATTGGAAGAACTCCAGCAGGTTGGTTGTTTTTCCGGGAGGCATGGGCAATTGAATGAGCAGAACTGCCCCGAAAAAGATCGTAAAACAAAACGATCCTTGCCTTCACGGGGATGTAGAGTGCGGTCTGCTCCACCAAGGAGATCTCTACAAAACAAGACGGCATGCGTCATAGTGTTTGTCCCATCGAACAAGAGTACTCTAGTCGGGGGCTAAGATTTTAAAGAAAGAAGTTGCTTGATGAGTGAACAAACACTCCAACGGAACAACATTCAATCTTTTCGATACATTTCTCTGCTACCTTTACGATTGTCTATTGTGTTTTGAATCGCTCAGGGATGAACTGTCGGCGATTTAAATTTGTTCAAACAAGGACAACTCCTCTGTGGTTCATCTCTTCAGCGATGGAAAACTTCCTGACACATGGAAGTGGAAAAATACAATCCCTTGCAACACATATTCCAACAGCGTTTGGCGACACTTGTGGCCAGCGGGGATCGGGGATGGTACAGTGCCGCAACACCTTGCAAAAGGGCAAATCCCTTCGATCCTGTGGCACAAGGATTCGCGACGCAAAACGAAAGTGAGGCGCATTTCTTCGATGGTGCAAGCGAGAGGGTTTTTCTGTGTCTCAAATGGCGCCATTTCATTACCATAGTAATGGGTCCGATGGTCTGTGTGGTCTCGGGAAAACGACACTTCGGGCCGGTAGTGGTTGTCCCCGTGCGGTCGAGTCCCCGTTCGGAAAGGCGAAGAATATGATCATCAAGCCCGGCCCTGTGGGTAGCTGGAAGGAGGAAATAAAAATAACCCCGAACGGCTTCGGTCCTGTTTATGGTCAATGTGATTGCACTACTTGATTTTCATTTCTTTTTCCGCCGTAGAATACAGTTTTTCCTACCCCCTTTTTCGGGGCAGAGTGTGACTGGCTAAGCTGATTGACAAGGAGGAACGACTGGTTTCCGCAAAAACAATATTCCTTCTAAAGAAGTTGCGCTTCTCTGCCCGAGGGAACATCATTGTGTTTTCCGCAAGAACACTGCATACTTTTTCAAAAGACTATTGACTTCAAAACACACTCAATATCTTTTCGAAATGGGTATAAATATCTAGTACCTAATCTATTTCCGCTGCGCTGAAAGACGACGCTCGTTTCCTCGTCTGGCGCAGTCCAAATTAACGAACTCATTTGTATGTATTCGATTGACAGGCGAACGTGCGAATTGACATTGTCACGGAATGCGTCCGCCGAACTGCGTCGAGCTGTCAAACTTTCAGCGGCAATACGGCACGAGTAATTTATTGCAATTGGGAGGAAAAGAAAAACTGCCGAAACATGGAGCATTCTCCACCGGTTAAGGATGTTGGAAGTATGTTTTTTTTACCCATTGCTCGAGCAATGTGACGACACCGTATGAATCTAACCGTTTGGGTCTGCTTTCGGTGTTTGTATTTGTTCGGTGCGTAGTTTTAATTAAACTTATGTAAATGCGTATCGTTTGTATAGTAAATCGGTTGATTTGTTTTATTTGTGTGACGCATTATGTCCATTTGATTATCCAATTTGTGATGACGGATAGTTGATGGAATAGCATAAAATTGGAAGGAAATTATTGAAGCAAAATACTCGAACAAAAAAATGTTCACCGTAACGTAAACATTTAAACTTTGATTTTTAATTAATCAGGTCGAATCGTTTAAAACTTCAACGAAGAAACAATGCCGAACGGAAAGAGAATGGGAAAACACGACATAAAGTTTAGTACACTCAGGATGTCCCTAATTGGCGAGTCTTTAGTACAACTGACGTCATCACTTTACACTGTTAAAGTGTTTAGCATCCCGCCTCCCTAGAGTAGATCCTTGAAGCTGTGTAAGAGATGATGTAGTCACATTTTCCTTGTACACTCTACCTATGATTCACATTCTGGCACATGCGCATTCGCATCATGGGATCGTAAATTACACAAACAACATTTGATTGTAGGAAGAAACTGAACATATTCTTTTGATCCTAGAAAGCACAAAAATATGGAGCAATGCTAAATCCTTTTGTTGTTACAAACAGCACAAAGGGATATGAATTTTCCTATGTGCTACCAATGCTGGTAGTGAGAACATTTTCCATGACAGAGCCATCTAACGGTTGCTATGGAAGTGCTGTGTGGTAACCGATTTCATTTCCATTGTGACGTCATCGTTTTCGATGACGTATTGCTACTTTGGTACGCTGACTGCAAACCAATGACTTATTTGATTTCATATAGAATGAGATTTTATTTCCCCTTTATCTATGGTCGGAACTTCTGGTGATGAATCCGTCGACCAAAATACTTATCGTAGCACGGGAGGACGTTCATCCTGGACACTTTTCGTGCGGTGCGTGTATCCGCTAAGTGGACACGGCTAAGGTTGGCTCCAATATCCTTGTGCATCCACGCACGGAAGGCGCAGCACAGACTCCATCTGTTGTGTGTGGGGGACACTCTCTTCGGCTGACAGCTGCCGCGCGTGAGAGGCCCCCACTCACACACACTTCTCTGTGTTGGTGTGTGCGCTGCGGCGGCGCTGGGACTCCAAAGGTTCGACTCCGTCAGCAGCACCTTTTCGCTCTGCTCGTGCTACTGTTTGCCTGCTGTTAGTTGTGCTCTCCGCTTTCAGTGTTCTTGTTTTTCGCATTGCTCGTGTCCACCTACCCCGAATGTCCGCGTCCAGCGTCGTCGTCGTTGTTGCCGTGTGCTTCACGTTCTCCAATCCCTGGTGTTAGCCCGCTGCCGCCGTGACCAGGGCCGTGCGCCGTTTTCCCGGAGTGAATTTTCGTGCAACGGAAGCAAAAGAAAAAAAAGGTCGTCCCGTGCACCCGTGCACGCTCACGAGGAAGCTAACGCGCGTTAAGGACATTCCTGGTGTGTTCCCTGTATGTGTATGTGTGAATGCTCGGTGAGTAGTGAAACCACACGCACCCACACAAAAGACGATCCGTAGTAGCACATGCACGCCAACCACCCCGAAAGGTGAAAGTCTCCAGCAGCAGAGGGAACACTTTCCTTCCCGCAATCTCTCGCTTTCCGCACGTCCTGTGCGCGCGATAAACCCCCGGCCCGTACGTCAGGTGTTATTTGATTTTATTATTGTGGCCTAACGCACCACCACCACCAACACACGCGACAGCGAGTGAGCAACTCCGGAACCATGCTCTCGCTACTACTCCGCCGGTGTTAGTAAGCAACGCAAACAACAACAACACCCTGTGTTGGTGAGCAGCAAGGACACTTCGCCGTGTTTGTTTTACTGTGTGGAACACTCGGAACCATCCTTCCCACCGCCACCCTCTCACGCAGCACGCAGGTGCCGGAAAAGTGTGTCCTCGGGTCGGATTGCCTCGCTTCTCGCTGGTCAACCGGAGAATCATCTGTGCTTCTTCGCCGCCGTTCGTCCCTTTGGGTGCGCTTGCGACACTAACACCACTGCAACGACCATATTACACCGTGCCGTGTTTACGATAAACGTCGTGGAAAATCATAAACAGCTTGTGCGAGGAAAACTCATTTTCGGTGAAACACGGAGAAGCGAAAGTGGAAAACTGAAAAGAAAAACAGCAGAGATCTAATAGGAATCTTGTCTCGGGACGAACGCTGAACGCCAGCCGAAGTTAAAAGTTGCCAAAGGCTCTCCTCCTCTCAGCTAGCTTTAGGATATTTCATTCTCCGGAAAAAAGCTATCTCTTCACTGAGGGTGACCTCGAAAAGGAAAGACGTTGGTATAACTTGTCGAAGAAGAGAAGAACAAAAAACTCCCGCGTCCACTATCGTCATCGTGAAAGACCGATTAATTAATACAACTTCTGTGCGGGTTTTCCATTTACCATTCCTCCACTACTGTGCTCTCGTGTACTTTAATGTTTGTGGCTGTGTGAGTGCGCGCTTTTACTCGAGCAGTGGCATTTTTTCGCGGGAAAATACATTTCACTACCGGTAAGTACCGATTACGATTAATGTGTTCTGAGGTATGACAGTTTCAGGATTGAGGTTGGAACTATAAGAACTGAACGTGTCTTATTTGTTTGGCCGATGTGTAATGAACACACAAACTGTATTTCATACTTACATCTCTTTACAAAGGATTACATTTGAATGAGTTACGATAAATACAGCCCTCTGAAACGCTTTAGCATTACTGTAAGCTTAAAAAGCCACCCCCAATTACATGCTGCTCGAATAGTTTGGGTAAAGATCGTTCCACCGACCAGAATGTCAGGTTTTCCGGTGAAGCAGAATTGATGGATTCCATTGCTTTTCGTAGAGGAGGCCCGACGGCCGCCGGGGCGAGGGAAAATCACAATTAGTGGTCAAACCCCCGGTGTGCTAGGCCCCCAACGCCAATCTATTGAATAGCTCAATAAAACTTCACTGCAGTTGCAGTTGCACCCAGGATCGACCGCGCCGTCGACGTGAAATGTGAAATTAGTTTTCATAAAGGGACTCAAGTGCCATTTCGGGCGGTGGTGCTAGGGTTCGGCCTCCCCCTATAACACGAAACTATCAAACTAACGCTCCCAACCGCTCGGTAGGTTGGGATGACGACCACGTGGCCACACGCGCTCACACGCAGTAGACAAACACACGCGCAATCCGGCGAGGACATCGAAAAGGACGCGGTGCGAGCCCCAATAATTACCGCTCAAAATTGGCAACATTCGATTGTAATTATAACATAATTAACCCTAAATAATAGCCTTATTACAGGGCAAATATATGCACGATGCAGGTTGTGCCGGTTGCAGCACGGAGCCACTGCACTGCCATGCTGACTGTCTTGCCGCACGTGACATTCAAACAAACGCACACATAGTTAAATACCTATCAGAATACACGGCGTACATGTTCTACAAAAACAAAAAAACAGTACGTCCATGAAGTAGCCTCCCGCGTATCAACCCCGTCTTTCTGCTAAGGGGTTGTTATTTTATGTGCATGCGAAATTTTCGTCCTTTTCCTCGAAAACAACATAATGAAAAACCCAACCCCAACACCGTATAGTTACGTGGGGTGTGAGTTTTGTTGTCGTACGTTGTTCTCCTCGGCCATGAGTGCATTAAGACGCAATACACCTCGTTTTTTTTTCTCTTCCTCCTCGCGTTGATTACATTTGTGGAGGTTTTTTTTCCTTCACAATTTCCTCGCCACTGCGTTTGCCGGAACCGGAAATGGCAGACATGGCAGAAGCAGCAGCAGCGAAACCTACTGCAGTTTGCAACTGCATAGGGCGCCGGAGTCCGGAACCTCAGTAGGGGTGCATCGGGCATGCACTGGGCGCAAACATAGTGACCCGCCCCGCGCGAGATATGATCGAATGCATTAACAAAATGAAAGGGTTTCGCTGGCGGGCTTTCTTGGTAGCGCCTGGCGTCGCCGGTCGTAGGGTGAACCGGAAATGACCCACCGTAGTGCGGTGGGGCATGGTTGGAACAGTTGGCGCAGCGAACGGGGAGGGGTTTGGTGATATTAATCTTGTTAGGTTTACCTGCTGGTTTACTTTAAATTATGTGCCTTTTTGTGAACGGAGAAAAGTAATCATCATCAGGGTGAAATATAAATTTCCTCCTTTGGGAACACCGCAATTTTCCTCAGCTAATTTTGAATGCACCATACGGCTGTAGTAGCCAAAACAGGAGGTGTAGAATTATGGGACATTTTTATCACTGCTCATATGTCTCCCATTTGGCACAGCCACGATGTACTCCAATGTTCCGAATGCGAGTGAAGTAGTTTCCCATGTAACGAAGGGGGATCGTTTTCAATTCCGTACTCCGAAATATTTTCCTTTTCAATTGACATTTACATCCCATACATTTTGCCGTAATTTTAAAATTATGCTTTACTAGAACCTGAATGCTGAGAATAATTTATTTGCAAACGAGTGGCTTCATAGCGGGTTCCTTCAAATGAAATCAACAGAATAACTTTTTCTGTTGACCTTTTCCCCGGTTGTTTGTACGACGAATTCCAAGAAAGTGATTAAGTGTAATTTTAAAGTAAATATCAAGCCCGTCGTGTGCGGTTCGGGCTTGATTGATTGAATTCGACATAATAACAGCGGGTTCCGAAAGTCCCGCAGAAATTCCTAATGGTTCGACAACGGCTGCCGTGCCTTATCCCTTCCACACACCCTGTTGCCCATTTTCTCCAGGCAACCAGGCTTTCCCCGATTGGAAGTGGGAGGTTAACAATATTCACCCTTTCACAAAAGCAATGTTGGGTAAATGTACTGTACAAAAAAAAAAACAAGAAGCCCTTAAAAAAAGCAAAATCAATAATTACGTTGTCAATTACCTACTGCTACCGACGATGGTGTGCCGTTGTGGTTAATGTTTGGCAGGTTCTGGGAATTTAGTCCACGTATCGCTGCTTGTGTCGTTTGCAGCTAATGACAAACTGACCACACGGTGGACGTACTGTGTGGAAAATCATTGGAAAAATAGGGGCTTCAGCAAATGATTTATTAATCTGTGAAAAAAGAAACACAATACCATCGATTCAAGAGAGTTTAAATGAGTTTTAGTTGGGGTAATATTCTGAGTATACTGTACATTTTACAGCCAGGAGATTCATTTTTATGGAGCCGCTGTATTATTGTCCCAGGCGATATTAATAGATTGTATTTTGTGGCTTCCCTGGAGTCATCAGTCAACGGGGCCCGCTGTAATCAACGAATACGCCGCTTGACCTCGGCTGTAGATATTTTTGTTCTTAAAAAACCCGACCATAATCGGTTCGCAAAACTGTAATCCGATATGGTTGAAAGGAGAATTCGGCGGTTGCAACAATAATACTGCAGCAGAAGGCGAAACTGTAGACTGCAGCTGTCCCTTGTCGGGGCAGCGCAGCGCGGCCCAATGATATCCATTTCAATCCCCCGAAATAATGGCCCTTGTGGAACATTGACAGGTCCCGCGATGCAACCTGATGAATTGTCAGCCGTCAGAAGGATTTCCCGACCGCCAGATCCTGATTGCCGGTGCCGTGCGGTGCTTCATTTAGGGAATCAGAGCTCATCGCGAGTGCGTGAGCGATGGCAGAGATGAAAACGGGGATCACTACGTGGAAGGTGAGAGGGCACAACATGACACAATAGTTTGATGGATTGCAGACAGCAGTAGCGAGAAGGAAGGCATGAAGGAAGGGCGGTCGGGCAGTACGCGCGTACATGTGGCTCGTAAGGAAATTAGAAATGCCTATCAATTAACCGAACAGGAAACGACAATTGGCGGCATCAGGTGCGAAGTGAGGGCAGGAATCGGATGGACAGGAGACCGGGAAAATCTGTTTGCCGCGGGGCCAGGGCGAGCAGGAGTTTGTGCCGTTAAGCCGCATGATTAGATTACGCTTTGTTTCGCGCACACACTCACGCCTCATCGGCATAATAGAGTTCGCATAATGCTGAAGCGATTTGCCAGCGATAAATATCCCACCGTTCTCTGGGGCTAAATTCGTGTACAGCAACAATAGGGCGAAGAGAAGAGATTTTCTGCCTTATTGTGTTTGTCTTTCTGATCCTGAATATAATTGTGGTGGCAAATTGTATCGTATTCCATGTTGAAGGTAAACGGCTTCATGTCAGCCTTATTTTCACAAGCTTTGCTTCCGGCGTTACAAGGAACAAGTCGTGATTAACAACCTCCAAGAATATGTTTTCTATTCGTAAAGGCGAGTTTTTCTTGCTACAAAAAAGCCAGCGCTCCAAGCTACTTCTCATCACGATTTTCATCATCGATTTGTTTGACTTTCCCAGCATCGGCAATCGCAAAGCTATCTAAATGTTTTGCAATGATTTACATAAATTCCATCAATCGATAGCGTTCAAAGCGAAACGTCGACGATGACGGATTTCCACTGGAGCGGAACAATCGCACATGCTGGAAAAACACTGCGACTTTTTCCGCCGAATGCCGACCGCTCGCCGTGTAGAATATTAGAAGTACTTCTGGAATTATTCCTATTCTATTGGAGGGGGTGGCCTGCTTTTCACAAAGACTTATCTTTTTCCTGGAGAAAATGGTACTGATTGAGACTGTTGATTTGAGGTTTGATTGCTGTTGTTCGTTTGCTTGTTGCGAGTTGTCAGAGGTTTGACTCGGTGAAGTCGGCTAGGCTGAGCTGTAAATACTTTTCCGATGCCAGAATTTATGTAAATTGTATAACATTGATTCTTCTTATCGTAATTACGTTTAAGAATATTATTATAATCTAATATTTGGGGTTACTTCCTATGGGAAATGTATTTAGTATTAATTGATTCCGTGTAACAATCGTCGGAAAAAGATAGTTGGCATGTTATCGAATGGGAGGTCAACTGAGGTTATATTTCCTCGTGGTTAACTTTGTTTTGTGGTGTCCTGTTTGTAGTGTCATTTTTAAACATGTTTTACTTTATTAACTAGTTTGACGTTTGCTCTCGCGATTTGTTTATCTGTTTGGAGTGTGCTATCGGTTTTGCGCTCTTATTTTTCTTCTAGCTTTCTCTTATCACACCCCTTTAAAATTGCCTGACGATGGTGTGAGTCGCTAAGTCGCTGGCACAACAACTTTTATGTTTTCGCGCTGTGTTTTGGCTTTTTACGATTCGTCAACGTTCGTAAAATGGAGGCGAACCAAACTGCAGTAGGTTCATTCGTGCGGACATGCCCCGGAACATGCGGGAGCGCCAGTGGAAGACACCGACTAAATTTCCGGGGTAGTTCCGCGCCATCGGCTCTCCCGCCTTCTGCGCCCACCGGTTGGATCCTATCTTGATCCGTAATATAAAAAAGCCGGACCGAACAGAAAAGAAACAATACTCTCTGCATACTCCAGCGAACGAAACGGAACGAAAATGGAACGAAACGCAGCAGTCGCTTATTGTCGTTTGTCACGTGAGCATTAGATAATGGACCGTAGTTTGGTTTGGTTTCACGTACTTCTGCCCTGGCCCTACGAGGCTGACTTGTGTTGTCTCCTGCATGAGGATATGTTTCTACCGCTGTTCCCTCTCGTCACTTTCAGGGCAGCCATCGTGCCGTGGAGTGTCGAGCACTATGCTCTTCGTGCGAACTATGTTTGTGTAGACTTGCGGATGGAAGCACAACCTCCGTGGAGCCGCCCCACCAATCAATGCCGCCCGCCTCGCCAATGTGCTGGCTTGCGTTCGTCACGTTGACTTGGTGACATTTTTATGTTGGACATTACAAAATACTTGTTTGCCAAATGTATCGCTGACAGTGCTCGAGCCCCCTTTGGTCCTTTGGAGTTTGTTTGTTGATTTGCTAAACTGCTCCAAATTACATTGGAATGATTCTTTTGAAGTTTTTAAATTTGTTTGTGGTATGACAGTTTTATTACGGTTTATGTGTCTCTCTAGTTAGAAATATAATTAAACGAGTAAGTTAAGGGCTGGTTATTTTGCGTTAATTTGAACTTGTACTTGTTTGAAACTATTATGTTTCTTGAACATGGTTTTTGGTGGTTCAAAAATACCAATCGAGCTGACAATCTTGTTTGCACGAACAGGTATGATATCGTCAGGTTATGCCTCCGCTTCACGTTTATTATCCCTTCAGCATTCGCTTTTAATGCCGCTATTAAGAGGGGCCAAACTTTTCGATTACATGGCAACCGTTTTCGCGTAAAATTACACAAGACATACCAGTGGTGGTACGGTAAAGCCCGGCCATCGCTGTAACATGGCCCGGTTGTGTCGTTTAATTTTGAATCACAAGCATCGTGTACATCCGTTTCGTATAAGACGGTGTGGCCCATCGCTGTTCTTTTACAACTACTGTCGCGTCCCCGCGTGAGATAGTGTGGCAGGATGCGTGGCAGAAGCGCCGAGCGGTGGGATCGGAACGCTCTTGCGATTTGATATTCGAGCGCTCGTAAGCATTCATAATCTGGGTTAGTGGTTTTTGGTCGTGGTTCAATACCATTAACGATTCGTGTTCGCTGCTCATCGAGCAGTCTTCGAGATTGTGGTCCTGGACTGAGAGGCCCGGCCTGGGATCCTGTGACCCGTTTCCCCAATTTTTCCAGCACCCCAGGAGGTTTTCTTCCACATCCTTTTTTTTTTTTGGCCTCACAATGGGGTACGGTGAAGGAAAGTCGGCATATTTCTCAATATGAAGTCGATGCGATCTCAGCAAACGCTGCGGATCCGGCGAATGCGCCTTCCATGGGCAACCCGATTGGCGCCCGGCCAAAATGGGACGTGTACAAACGGTTCTATGTAGGCTGGAAGGCTGCAGCAAGAACATAAAAAAAAAACTGCAAGCTGCGCTCGGGAGACGATGGCACGTATTTTCTTTAGGGCGCCCCTTTTAAAGTTGATCTTTTTTGAATATGGTTTTTTTCCTTCTCCGGCCAATGGGACGGGATTTGGGGATCCTTTGGGGAACGAATAATCACCTCACCCGAAATGTTCTCCGTCATCGACAGCGCGCGCGGACCACAATCGGAGTGGAACATGCGGCACTATGTATAAACATTAACAGCCTACGAAGTGAATGTCATAAAAAGAGCATCTACAGGCAAGTATGGTTGCACATATAACAAGATACAGGACGGGCCGGGCCGGTCTGAGAACGAGGGTAAAAAATAAAACATTATCGAGAAGAAGAGAAGCCCGAAAAAGGCTTGGCGGACGACGAATTGAAAACAACGTCCGCGTCGTACGTGCCCGCTTGATAATGATTCGAGTAATTCCGGCCAGGCGAAAAAGGCGGCCCACGTAGCACTGCAGAAAAGACAGCAGCAGTACTTTAGGCCCGCAGCGGCACAGCAGAAGCAAATGCTGCGCCAGCAGAGCCGAGAAAAACCCGATGTCGGCCGCCGGCTAGTCCGACCGATGGAGGCGCATGGCACGCGGTGCAACCGATAGGCCGGAAAGTGAGAAGTTGTTAGGAAAAGACGCATAAAAATGGCCATTTCGAGCGAACCACGTAATGCGAAGGACAAAATAACTTCATCAATATCTTAATATTGCCCACTAACTCGTTTTTTTCCGCCTGCCTGCCTGTCTTTCGCAACATTCGCTTGTGTTTTGCTTTGCTTATGCATAAAACGTCGAAGTGATGAATCTTTTTCTTTCTTTTTCTTTTTTACTCTTGATAGAATATCACCAACGGTACGTGTTTGTATTTCGCAACACTTGCTAGAAAATGATCCCCAAGAGCGCCTTTTTTCTTTTCTTGTTTTTGGTTTTGGCGCATGGTCCCTTTTTCATAGGAACTAGTAATTAATTTTCATAATCTGCCTCTGCCTACAAACCCCCCAACCCGTCAGCAGTATGGATTTTAAACTATTCTAAATGGTCCCATACTTCTGATGGTATAAACGGGAAAATCACTTTCTCCAAAGCCCATCGAAAAAGTGTCGATAATTTTTAGATTACCCACCATTCCATACTTGCCAGAATGTAGTTGTGCAGGATGGTGGACGCGTATGAAATCGATATAAATCATGAAAATGCTTCTCGTATGTCTGCCGGGAATTGGGATTGAGTAGATAATGATCATTTTTTATCATAAAAGACCACAATGAAGAGTATTTATGCCTTTTTCATGTCTTTTTTATCGATGGTCTTTTTTGCTATTTAAAGAAGCATAAACAATGGTTAGACATTGACAAAGTGGGCTGAGTTGAAGAAGAACCCTTTAATGAATGCGGATGTGAGACTTCTCATCCGAGAGTGAGACTAGTCTTGGAATTTGTTTAACAAACGCAATCACTGTCAATATACAATTTAACAACTACGAGGAACAAAACGGAGCCCAAAATAACCGAAGGTGTCATCGAAATGCTACCAAATGATTCCCCATTCCGTTTCCATTTGGTAAGACAATCAGGTGCCTTTTGGAATACATTTCGGTGGCAGGCATAACGACTTTCCTCATACTGTTCCCATTTATTGCACCCGTTGTTGCGTCAGGGATGAACATCGGCTCGTGTTCGTCATTGTTCGTCGCGTGTTTTACCCACCCTGAATAGTTGCATTCATAGTTATGCAAGAACCACATAACTATAAAGAAGAGGAACATTACGGATGACAGGGTGTAATGTTAAACCAAGTTCAGTATACTGGAGATAATAATCAATAAAAGTCATTCTGGAAATGAAAACAATTCTGTGCTGCTTGTTCCCCTAGTAGCCATTGCTTTCATACTTTACTTGAGAGCAGCTCCTTGGAAGCGATATAATATTTATGGAAAGAGGCCAGAAGAAAACCGCAACAATGTACTGATACGTCCCTCGCAGAAACCAATTTCGGAAATCAAAGTATGTGTGTGTGCGGTATGATATTTTTAGAAATTCCAAATCACCTTCAACCTCCGCCGGAACCACTAAGCAACCTACGTCTATCCCTACCGCCCCGAAAAAGCCGCTCAAATAAAACCCGCTGTGGTCGAATCGAGCGAAGTTTAGCGAAACCAACGACGCGGGAGACCACCTTGCCACCGGTGGTGAGCACATTTGCAGTCCGCGGATTAGGGACAGCCTGTAGTTCTTGAAAAGGGAGGACACTGGGACATGCGAGTGTTGCCACTGTTTTGCATGTCGGAAAAAGGGGTGAGCTAC
>JAOEFI010000007.1:16591605-16638001 GCA_034621735.1 Anopheles plumbeus | reverse complement strand
TAGTTCTTGAAAAGGGAGGACACTGGGACATGCGAGTGTTGCCACTGTTTTGCATGTCGGAAAAAGGGGTGAGCTACCCCCGGGTTCTCGATCGTAAAAGAGGACCAGTGAAAACGAAAAAAAAGCGACGCTAAAGAAAGCACCAGCAAGGGACACAAAGGGACACTGCTTAACGGTATCGTTCGGGAACGGGGCGGTTGTGTCACAAGGTGTCGGTCGGTAGAGTGTGAGCCGCTAGATGCGACCGACGATGGTTTGGTCGAATGAAAAAACCTCAACACACACACGCATCAGGGACCGGCAAGCACACCCTGCGCTAGCGAAATCCGGAGCGCCACGTCAAGTAGCAAGTGTTGGGCGAGTGAATATAAAATTAATGCAGTCATATCAAGCGGCAGAAGGGGTTGCAGGTAAACGGGCGTGGGCGAGAGGTTCACGAGGACAATATGCAGACCCGCACACCCTCCGCTCGGACGGAACGAGGGCACATAAAAAACACTGGCACTCTCGGAGCGGCTGTTGCTGCTGGTAGGAAGTTGATTTCGATGGAACACGGTTTAACCCGATCAACGATCAGTATGAACCAGGAGTCATGAGGACACACGGGAAGGAAAGCCGGCGCACGTGGGGTAGATACTTTCGTCGCATAAAATGGTGCTGGCGGAATGCAAAATACAAATTATATGCAAATGTACATATTGGAAAATCAACTGCCGTGGCATCAGCTGTGTCCTTTTCCTCTATATGTGTGTGTATGTGATTCAAAGGGTGACTCTTCGCTAGTTGCGTGATTTTATGTCCCTCAGATGCCGTTTCCCATACGACCACGCGCTGTTGCTATTCGGTGAAAATAGGGATGCGGGCCAAAGAAAAAAAATTGAGGGCAACAGTGTAGCAGAACTGCTGACGTGACGTGGACGCGTTGGATGCATCGCCCTCCTTTCCCTTCAGGTTGATTTCCCCTCCAGTGTCCTTTTTCCAAACAACCCACAGTTCAACGGTCACCGGATTTGTCTAATGGAGAATAAATTAAAATCAACCCAGTACATCGTCCATCGAGGATGTTAACAGGAGGTCTCTTTCTGTTCTTCAAATCTGCCGCGGCGCGTCTTAAAAAATGGACTAGCGCAGATATTTTCCCACAGAATCCTGTTCCTAGCTTTGAAGAATGCGGGCATGATGATCGATTTAACAGAAAAAATCTAACAGCATCCTTTCAAAACTGGAAATTCTGCTTCGCGATACAAGATCGAATGCTGCCTCAGACTTTAAAATTCATCTTCGCCTTCGTATATCTCCGGAATAGAATGGGTTACTGAACCATATGGGAAACTGGAAACGAAACTCCAAAACCGGATACAGGTTGAACAGGACATGCCCTCACTCTAGGAGGATGAACTTGAAAAACTCGTTTTAAATGTGACGGTAAGGATTTTTTTCCACTCTTTACCTCCAGAGTGGGTCCCTGGGCTGTTGGTCTATCCCATCGGTTTTTAAACCCCTTTTTTTCGGGACCATTTTCTCCTGGAAACATTTATATCTCTTGAAAAGGATACGTGTGCGAAAGTCAGAGTACCTTTAAACGTGCGTCCTGTAATGGGACAAAATTCCACCGTAACATAACCGGCCTGTTTCCGGTTGCAGGTGTACGAACGCAACGAATTAAATGTGTTAATCGGTCGTCCCGGGGATGGGTCCTTCTAGGATGGGACAATTTAAAAGGCAGATTACCACAGCAACGGAATACAGAAAAAGGGGTGAAATTATATACTGTTCCTTCTGAATCCTTACATATTCTCGGTCGTTAGCCACCAACACTTCCTTCCTAAGAAAAATAAAAACAAAACAAAAGCCTTTATTCCTTCGTTCCGGTTTCAGCAGAAATCTGAAGTGAAGCTTTTTTTTTTTGGTTTTTATTTAGATCTCTTCCGGGATAGATTCATATGCTGTCCTAGGTGCGTAATGCTAGGGGATAATTTCGGAGACACAAAAATGTATTATTTAAACCGCCGTTTGCGATGGTTGTATTGGGAGCCATTTCATGGTTTAATTTCTCTTCAGCACAAATGGGACCTGCGAAGAATGTTTTTTACATCTACTTTTGGTAGGAACATAATTCGATATAATTAGCAATAATTTATGATTGAGGAGAAAAGGGTTTCTAGCAAGCCTGAAGGGAGCTCTTCTTCAATTTTTAAAATACCTCCCTATGGAAACAGGGGCTCTTCTTTCTATTTGCAGAGAAATGTCACAGTAAACATTGTCATTGCGTTGGTTTAATCCCGGGCATGCCGTAAGATTCTCGGTATTCTTGAGAAAATTAATTAATAGCAGAGCTTCAATCCTGCGGCGTATTTGCTCGCTTCAGGAATGCAAGTTCAAGCGCACGATACACACCTTCCCGTTAGCCCCCTTAAGCCTTTCGGACGACACTGTAGCAAATTCCGGTTCGCCCAACAATTTCTCGCATGAGTGATTTTCGGAAACTGCAACTGTTTGTTGTGCCCCGTCTTGGCTGCATCGTCCAAGCTATGGTAGATTAAGTTAATCTCATTAATACCACCATCCAACGAGGGGCATCACTTTTCCTGCTGGAAAGCAAGTCCAATATATTCTACACACTCTCCTTCGACGTTGCCGCTTAATTAGTTGTCCATCACCTCCCGAAGAAGTCGAGAGTGAGGAAGAAGACGCCAGGAGGGAGAGCCATTCAGCTACCAGCAGAAGTGCCCACCGAAAAATTTCCTCGGCCAGAAGTTCTTAGCCAATCTTGACATACCGAAATCCACCACCAATGGGCGGATGAACATCTTCCTTCCTGAAGGACCTCACAAGGGCAAGGTGAATGTGTATTTGCGGTTTAGGATGGTTTTGGTTGATTTTTTCCCCCTTTTCTCATTTGCCCAACTCTCCCAGTCAGTTGGAGTCAGTGGAAAAACATGATGATTCCGCCCGACAGCTCCTCGACCATGCACTTGATGAGTAATTTATGTTGGGGCTCGCTCCCGCGCGCCCGTTTTCCACTACGCCGACCGTGTAAATCACCCCGACGGCGCCGGGCGGCTAAAAGGAGTCAATTACCTACCGATTACTTTCTTCCTGCTACACGGTTGCCTTTCAGTTCAGCTTGTTTTTTTATCGTCCTCCTCCACCCGACGAGCTCTAAGGACATGCCGGGAGGATTTTCTTCTCCATCCCTGCCAACAGCATTCGGTGGCACGTGTACACCGGAATGACTAAATGCAGGATAAGTGGCCGGCGTAATGTTTCGGTATTCGGTTTCGGGTTGCATTCCCTCCCGACGGCAAAGAAAGCACCCCTTTCCCATCGTCCCGTCTAATGCTACGTGTTCCCGTACGCCTCGAAGGGGGAGAGTTTTTCTTTTATAACATGTTTATTTCGGACGTTCCCTCATTCGGCTGCCGACACGGTGCAACGTTAATGTGTTAATGGGATAATGGTGGAAATTTTGGTAACAGTTTGTTGGCCCCAGTTGATAATGTTTAGAAAACATTTCCCTATCGGGAACACCAAACAGATCCTGTCCTGGTGGCTCGCTCGCAATGGGCCCTTTTTCTGCTGTAGAAACGGCAATAACTTGCAGCGTGTTTTTTTATTTAACTCGTTGTTTAGGCAATAAATTCACAAACAGCAGCCAGGCAAGCATGGTGGAAGCGGTTCGCGAAAAATAATCACTATTCGTCCACTTTGCCAGCGGAAGCCAAGGGTCGAAAGTAAACAAACTCCCAGCAGGAAGCCCGCATCGTGCGACATGCCAGCGGTGTAATAATTCTCCGCTGTTTGATCGATTTCGTAACTAAATAGTAAAAACAAAAAAGTTGACGTTCCATGTTAGCAGCCGTGTGCCGTTCTGGGTCACAAGAACATTTGTGTGGTTCAGAATGCGCCGTGATTATACGTTCGTTACATCGAAACATATCGATTGGAGTGCGGGGACCGTTTTGATATTTTTTCAAGCACTTGAAACATTCGTTTTTGATTTTGTTTAGAAGCAACATGAAGGAACGTATTGTCATTAGAATTTAATGGAACTTTTGAGCACAGCCAAAAGAGTGCACTTGCATACAATTCCAAACACGATCCCTATCCCCTGCCGATCAACCAATTTCATGATCTTCTTCAATCATCGAGATTCAATGAATTTTATCGCTCCCTTTAAAGCCACCATAATCATGAAACATGACAGTCGTTTCCCAAAGTAAGCCGATGATGTGAGCTCCCTTTCGGGCCGCATTACTCTCCAATGCACAAAAACGACATTAACCAGCGGTGCTCACTTTTAGCCGTTGTCCTACACCGCACTTAAATCGGAAAACTATCAGAAGCAGACGACGGGAGACCTTAGAACGCACGGACCTCAGGGCTACACCCGATCGAAAGCAATCTCATCTTTGAAGATGAACTTTCCCCCGGTCCGTGAACCTTCTCGGTCTTCTGGTGACTGCCGTTTATTTTCGGTTCGATTCCTGGTTCGTTGTGGTATGGGTGGAACGTGGGAGCACTCGATTTTACTATCGCTACTATCGCCCCGCCAGCTGTAGGATCGCGCTGGCTCAATAACTTCCCAAACTACTTTTGGCAGTTGGATCGAAAGGGGAGAAGGTCAGGAAGGATACGGGCTTCCCTTGAATCCCCGGCCCCGATTCGTGCAATATTAAAATACTTCGATTCGGCAAGCATCACCTCCGTGCCCTTTCCGCCGCGATGACTTTGCCCCTTCTCTGTGACCCTCGACGCTTCGCCAGCAGTCACAGCAATGTCACTGAGATGGTGCATAACCTCTCCATTTGGGTAGCGTCTTCTATAGAATGAGGAAGGGAGGGCGCATAGGACCTTTCGTATACAAGGAAGTGTCGGGATCAGGCGTTCAAAGGTAAAAAAAAATAAGTCGCAAGAAAAGGAGTCCTGATGGCCGCCAGAGACCAGCAGAGACAAAAGAACGCCACGCCACGCCACGGTAGACCAGTTCTGAAGCGAAGAATCCGTGAAGGAAGCCATTGAAGGGAGCCTGCTTCGGCCTGAAAGAACGCTTTCCCCCACACGCGATCCATGTCCCACCGGTCCGGGGGGAATTTCCTTTGTGCGGCTGCCACCTCACGACAACCGAGTGGGGGCTTTTCCCTGTTGTTTCTGGTGATTTCTTGCCAGAGATAAACCGACCGACCGACCGACCGCGTCTCTGCACCACACGGTCGCATGCCAGCAGTGTTAGCCTCAGCACAGGCCTGTCCTTACCTCCTGCCACCCACTCAGCGCCGTTAATCGTGCGCCTTCCCAGTGCAGGGTTAAGGACCAACACCACCACCATCATACGCTAGACTTTAATGTTACCTCTTTTGGGTGAGATTTTTTACGGCTCGCTGTTGTTACTCGTCCATTCTTCTTATGCTATTTTTTATTGTTTATTGCCCGCTTGCTGCGAAACGGTTCCTACGCGGTATTGTTTAACATCGACCGCCTCTCCTCCTCTTCCATAACCTCTCACACCTCCGCGTCCTGTGCCCCCGATTTGCCTCATCGCATGCCGAGTGGCAAGGGTTAAACAGTGGCTTGCAATACACACTGGAAACAAATAGCATAAATACTGCTAGAGACTGCGCCTGGTGCCCTGTAAACTACATTCACGGCCGCACGGGAGCGGGAAGTTAGTGGAACGGAAGAATAGGGTGGGTTGCGTTCGGAAGACTATAGCACTCCCCCATGGATTCATCTGCATATCTAAGTCAGATATCGAAAAGCCGGGCCCGCCCCTCCCCGACATAAGATTCACCTCCTCATTTAACCCCCGCCTCCTGCATCCTTGCCGGGGGGGCTGGGTTTGTCGGATGGAGGAAAGTGTACAGCACTTTTTGTTGTCCACATTTCTCTTGGAAAGAAATCATCGGAAAGCTCGATTCCTAGCTACAGCTTTCTGCGCAGAATGAGTCGTGGAGTGACCACATTGGAGGAAGGGAAAACCCGACGAAGAATCTTGACGAGAAGCCGAGTGGAGGAGGAAGGACGTTGTTCTTGTGAGGTCTTTTTTTTCCTGTTCTGTTTTAACCTCTCGACAGAAGCGTTCAATTCGCATGAAAAAAAAAAAATTTCCAAAGAAATGGCACACCGTGCCAGCATCAACATCAACATCCTCAACTGCAAAGACACATCGACCAGTCATCGGCCCCGGGAGTAGCTAGAATCTTTATCCGGCTCGTACGTTCGTGGCCATTTTCCAACACGGAACGAAGAATCCAATGAATTGTACATGAAGTGATATTACAATTTCTTACTGGCGTGCCTTTGCACGCTCTACGGCCGGAAAAAGAATCAAACGAAGAAAAAACGCGAGCTGAAATTTGAGGAAAGTTCTTCGAGAACAAGCATGCGGCGACTTCCTTTATCCTTTGAGTTCGGTTGCGGAGGATAGTTGGCGATTCGGTTTTTCTTCTTGCGAGTACTTTTTTATTATTGCGTGTTTTTTTTTCCTTCCGCCTTCGCTCCAGCCATGCTACTCGTAGTACCGTATTTTATCTTATTTTATTTCGTTTTTCTTTCAGACGGGCAAGGGAGAGAGAGAAAGATGGATTTCTTTTCTCTTGCTTACTCGAATAAGATTTTTTCATGACTCCATCTTGATCGTGATCTGGCTCCAGCATACACTAATAGTTTCCCTTTCTTTCGTACCTTTGCTGCTTCGAAAACTTCTTCATCTTCTCTCTTTCTCTTTTTCTATCTCTCTCTTCTCTTTGATAACCTTGTGAGTGGTTTAGTGGATCGCTTCCTCCTCCTGCTGAGTAAAGGAAGGCGAGGCTTTTTCGAGGCTGAAAATTTCAAGGGAAAAATATATTTGTTATTGCCCTCGGAAACTTTAACCTTTTCCCCTGAGTGGGGTTCCCACACCGCGAGGATGAGGCTAGAGGAGCAAATGTGGCAGTTAAAGATGGTGGATGCTGCCCGGGCATTAGAAGATGCTCCCTGCTGAAACACGAGCTCCAGATCCGGGGCAACATATTGTGCCTCGAAACGGCCACCATCGTCGGCTCCATGGCCGGCCTTGTTGGTGCGCCGGTGGGAGAATGTAGTTACAGTTTTCCACCGGGTTCCAGCACCACACCATGTCCTGGAGGATGTTTCTTGGGCCAATGAAGAAAAAAAAAACCATCCCACCCTTTATCGTCGTCGACCCCGAGGTGCTCCTAGGGAGCTCAGAACGATCAGGAGCGGACTCGACAGCGGGCGCAAATGCCGGCACTTGTCTTCCACTTACGGGCGCCAAATCGAATGGCAGCAAGTCGTTGCGCTTCGATGTGCGGCAGGGTAGCGAATGGTGGGATCGGCCACTGGCATGGGGAGGGGGTAAATGGCCCTCCAACCCCAATCCATCAGTAAATCCGTGGCGGGCCGTTTTCCTGCGTTGCGCCAAGGCCGGGAGAAAAAGGTTGCAGGCGGTTAAAACGGGCCGGTTTTATCTGCGCTGTTATGTTTTCCGATTTAATGGAATTAAAGCAATAGAGAATATTTTTATTTTCGCTCCATCTTGTTTTAATTTGCCCCCAGCGGAACTGATGCCGGGTGGGGGCTCTCGCTGGTGCCCCCGCGTAGTAAGTTCAAGTGTAATTAACCTTTGTGTTTTGAAATGTGCCTCGGCTCGCTTGTGTGTAGAATGGTGCCTCCGGAAACGCTTAATGGACCATCCCTGGTTGACCTTGCCTAAAGGTCCTTTTCTTCGAAACAGTATTTAGATAGACGAAACTTTGAATAATGACCCATCCGAATATATATTTGTTTCAAGTAAATTAACGAGAATCATATAATGTTTTTGCTCTTGTGATACAAACTTTATATAGTCCGTTCCTATAAAGATCGTTTTATTCTATGCAGATAATTGAGAAGTGCTCTTTCCAAACACTAATAACTATGTTGGATCTCCTGAGGTTAGTCGAAACGTCCTTTACCATAAATCGTTAGTTTTGATTTAATCATTATCACCACCGTCTGCCATTGGATGAACAAATCTCTTTGGCATGAAAAGAAATATCTACTCCTCCTTAAAAAAGTGGCGTAGATGCAGCACACAGATAAGTTCCCGGCTGGCCTCATCAGCGGCATCAGGAGCCAAACCGAGCACCGTCAATTCATTCCACATTTCGGTCATGTTTTCCAATTATGAAATTTTATGAAACCGATTCGTGCGCTCGCTTCATGAAAGCGAACCTAAGCGATGCGGCTACAACTGCTCGCTGTCTACGTGTAAGCGTCGTCTTGAGTGGACGGGCGGGCCAGCACGGGAAGGCGAGAAGTAACGTCGGCCAAAGTATCCTTGCCGCCGTGCGCCTAGCAACTAATGCTACTTCAAGGTATCGGACTTTTTCAACCACCTTCTGCCCTGACGAGGCGGGCTCCCTGAATCCACGCACTCCGAACTCCTTGCACCCATCGTCTTTCTCAAGGACCCAGCCGCCTTCGCTGTGGCGGGGAGGTAGTTGTGGAACAAAGCGAAATGAACTTTTGCCCCCAAACACATTCTTCGTTCTAATTCCAATTTGTTCTAGCCCAGCTAGGGCCGTCCTCCGAAGGATGCTGACGGAGAGAAAGGATTCTCAGCTCACCTCCTGGAATGTCTGTCCCGCCGACGTGCGCTCGCCGTGGAAGGTGTTGAAACATTTGTCGAAATGCATCATTCAACCAGACCAGTGTCGACTGCACGGCAACACGTCCTGGAGCGTGTCCTTTTCGCAGGACGAACGCCCGACGTTCGTTCGGTATGCAAGCCATGGCGCGTACGGAAAAAGGATCCACAGTTTCGCATGTCTCCGTCCTCGTGAAGGTTCCGTCCGTCGTCCGCCGTCGTCATGTTCGTGTTTTCGCTGACGTCTTCCGGACACTCGGCCAGGGATCCGATATCCGTTCCGGTTGTGGCCGCTTACATTCTCCCGAACAAGGGTGGGGCCGGGGATGTACGAGAAGGTCAGGAGAATGACGACGACGACGTCGACGGATCAGTATCCTTCTTCTGGAGCATCTCCGGACGGATGATGATTATGA
Organism: Anopheles plumbeus; assembly: GCA_034621735.1. Taxonomy (NCBI): domain Eukaryota; kingdom Metazoa; phylum Arthropoda; class Insecta; order Diptera; family Culicidae; genus Anopheles; species Anopheles plumbeus. Next base: position 16,628,956 of record JAOEFI010000007.1, on the reverse strand, counting down.
GGAAATATAAATCAAGAAAGATGAAAACCAGCAACGAAAGCTAACCTCAAAATTCGGCTTATGGCGGAAATGAGTGCGGGATATATCTGTGCAACACTCTATGAATACTAACAGGCCAAGAAGGCTTGCGTGCCGACAAGCACAGACGCCTTGGCGGCCAGCTTGTTGAAGATGCACAAAATGCAACATGCCAATGCTCTGTCCACCGAATGCCAACTGTAATTTTGTGGGAGTGTTTCCTTCGGCGAACGAAAACGAACGAAGCGAAACACCTTGCCATGTTGACTCCTTGACGGTTTCTCCACGGCACTCCAAGATTCCTCCGTCCTCCGAGATGTCTGCCAGATTTTCGAGTCTCTTATTTTTGATTTCATGCCCGGAGAGGTCGCTGACTTGCTGTTGCTGCTGCTATCCCAATAACGTAAACTCGAAAAGTTTCCAATGGCTATCGGCAGCTAATGTGCTTTTCTTTTTCCAGTGATTTTCCGTTCTTCGTTCTAGTTTTCCAGTCTTCCCTGTTGCGTTTTTCTTTTGCTCTTCCGCTGTGTTCATGCGTGAGTATTATATAGGATTAGACGGGCTTGCCCTTGCTGACTGCGCCGTCAAGTGGCTTCCACTCTTCAACCGAGACAACCGGGAAAAAACCGAGACGTCCTTAATGAGCGTCAATCGTCTCATGCCCTCCACTGTCCCGGGGCATCCTTGTGCAGAACTGAAAGCAAAAACTTTTCCCTCCATGCCATTGATTGATCAAACCCAAACGCTCTTCCGACGGCCGTTGGGTGAGCTGATGCTTTCTCCGTCCGTTAAAGTTTCCCTTCGGCATTTCCACCGGTTGAGCCGATGCTGCTGATGATGGGGATGATTGTTTATTAGGGATGCATTCGGGGAGACGAGTTGAGTGGTGCCCTCGCAGCTTCCCTTGGACGTGACCAGATTGTGCACAACGGCCAGACCTTCTATTAATCAACTCGCCAGCGTCCGCAATCGGTATTGGCTTAATTGCCGGCACAGTACGCAATTTTTCTGAGCTCTGGAAACCCCGTTAGCGGGGGAACGGGGAACATCGCAATCTGAAGTGAACGATCGTAAGGGGAGGGGCGATAAAATATGCCAACCTTCGTCGGTGAATAGTTTCCCTTTTCAATAAATTATCCGTCATCTAACTGCTAGAGTTTTTCTGCTTCCCAAATGATCAATCTGTTTCTTTTTTTCGAAACACAAGTATTTGAAACATTCAAGAGACTCCAGTATCAAATATTGGCGTGATAGTTTTCCGCTTTCCATCAGCTAGCAAAAGTTAAAAATTTCGCTGACCGGAGTGTTCCAAGGACTGCACTACGAGGAACACAATGTGTCTTTAGACCCCTTGAAAAACTACATTCGAATTTCGCGTTCCTGCACGCATCATAATCTCGTCCCAGGTTTCGTTTCGACCGAGAGAGAGAGAGAGAGAGAGAGAGAAAGAGAGAGAGAGAGAAATAGAGAGAGAGAGAGAGAGAGAGGTATGGAAAAAAATCTTTGCAATTCAGCATAAAATAGTACTCCCTAACCCATCCCCCCACCTCACTTACCCTTTCTTCACCTTCACCATCAATCACCGGTGCACCACTATTCCATTCATCGCATTGCGAAGGGTTTATTTTCCACCCGCCACCCTTTCACCGTTCAGCCGAATCGAATCGAGTAGCTATCGTTATCATTGGAAAATGGCAACCAGAGGATCCGCCCGAAATCCACCGCCCCTTCCCCAGCCAGCGGAAAACTCCCACCGCAAGGAATCGACAATTTTCCGGCTCGCACACTAACCATACCGAGTGCCGATTCGGAAGCATTTTGGGAGGGGGGTTCCGGGAGAAAAAAAGAAGATCGGTAGCCGACCGGTGAGAGCATTATCATCATCCGCCGGCACTTGTCGAAGGGATGGGATGGGTGTCCGGAGGATGGGTTAACCGAAAGTGATGAGCAGGTGGTGATGGAAAATGGTGAAATGGGTCGAAGTTCCGTTGGATTGAAATGAAATGTTGACTCGTCAAATGAAGATAAATGGATAATAATTTCATATTGAGCAGCTTACCGATTATCTTCTCCAGATCCAGATTATGATGACATAGAGTGAAAGAGACAGGGCTTCTGGGGGGATGAAAACGAAAAAGCATATGATGAAAAGGGAATGAGAGTGAGAGGAGGAAAGTGAACGGTAGTGTAGCAGACGAAGTGGCCTTGTTGGTGGTGGTGGTGGTGGTGAAGAGCCAATGCATCGAATAGCATGATGGTTTGAGCAGCATCATCGGATGGTGAAATCGAACTTCTGTCACATTTTCCGAGGATAGGCCGCTGCATCGGACGACCTGGCTGCAACCTGGCTCCGCCACAGAGGCATCGGGAAATGTGTGCGACGATACGCTGCAGATGCAACGAACAAATCGACCCCCGTTGCGCACATCCTCTCTTCTCGGAATGCCAGCCCTTTACCCGGTGACTGATTACATCTCATTTCAATTAACACGTACACCTACCTCAGGTATTGCGAGTTGGTTGGCGAGCTGCACTGGTGGCCAGAAAACCCGTTTTTCGAACCTTATAGTCTTCTTCAACAGTTCTGCGTGGACGGCAGTTATTTTTGGTTCGTCGCTTGAATCTTCGGTTTCAATATCGTAGACCTATTCAAGCACACCTACTTCAAGAAAAGTATGTCTTTTGTCAGCTTTGAGTTATCCTTTTGTGGGATTATTCTAGAAACAGCCAGGAATCTATTCGAGGCATTATCGAAACAAAGACACCTACACAAAAGCAAGCGCACGCACCCTAGCACCTTCGTTCAAGGGCGCCCTGGTGCAAATGAAGTACACAGACGCTTCTCCGAAGACAATTGGCAAGAAGAAACAACCCGGTTTTTATTGCAGGAGTCGCGTGAGGTGCACCATAAATTGTCAACCCATGCAAATGGCCAATCAACCCAAGAACCGGCGCAGAGTATGGTTGTGTTCTGTCGCGCTGTCGATGCAGTTGTTGCTTCCCATCGTGGAGCACATAAATTATACTACGATTTTAACCCGCTCCGCAGAGAGAAAAACGCGAAGACCTTGCTTGAATCCAGGGTCTTCTTTTAATGCAGTTCTCCAGAGACACCTCTGTAGTGACAAATGTTCAAACAAAAGTTGGATGGCATTACCTACAGCCCCTGCAATCGAGTCGATGAGATTTGGTGCCCTTGGAAACTTTGTTTTAAACAGCATTGCGGAGTTCAAACATGTATCAACAGAAACTGTCAGTTTTAGTAAAATCGGGTGGACGAATGAAGAAACAGTTAAGTACACTGCAAAACTCGGGAAGCAGTGTTCCTCTGTCTTCTGATTGTGTATGTTTCTCCGTCCAAAAATGAATTACTAGTAAGCTTTACTATGCATCAAAACTTCACTTCCTCTCTTCGATTTCACCTTTTCAGGTGTTTTTTTTTACCGTAAGACAAGTTTTACGCCACTTTCATGCTTGCGGCGCCCCATTGCACCACTAGGATGTGGGTTGTTTTGCGAGATCAGCGATTGCACCCTCCCTACCGCATGTACTAGAGCTTGAATCTGTGATCGATATCATGTAATCAAATGACCCGCTCGTACGGAGGTGTGTCCCACCTTGCGCCAGACAAATGCATTATGTGCTGTGGTGGGCAGTGGCAGCAGAGAGTGGCGCAAGCTGTAGAAAAAAACTGCACCTTGCTCAGCCTCCATGGGGTCGCACAGATGGATACTGAGTGAGAGAGAAGGTTGTAAAGGGACAGCCCTGTGGTTACCGGATGCATAATGCGATGCATAGTACGAGCATCTTTACACTGCACTGCCGGAGCTGGCGTTTGCAATGCGAGCAGCAAAACCGGTCCTGTCACAGGCGCAACGGCCCGGCCCGCGTCACAATGCTCCACGCCAGGATGACCAGTTTGGCAGATTGGCCGGCAGTGACTTGGAATGGATCCAAAAGTATCCCACTTCCTCCCACCGCCTAAAAGGGGGTGGTGCCGATGGGTGGGTTGTGAGCCGGCGATAACTCAATTCACCTTTTCCCTCTGCATGCCGATGTAGGTTAAAGACTTATGTGACGGATCATCGATTGACGCTGCTAAATGCAAAGTCCCGGAAAGGCAGCACGCGAGAGGGGGGGGGGGGGGGCAAAAAAGGATGCCAACCCCGATAACCGACATCGGCCACACGTCGAGTGACGGCGAATGACGATTTGCGCCTGACGTGCGATTTATCGTCCAAAGGGTCGCCTTCGCTCACGCCGTCGGCCGTTTGTTTGGCAACACTGTTCGGTACGTGCGAAGGTTTAACCACTCTATCGCTGCGCAGTTCTTGCCGCTCAAATCAAATTACTATCGCTTCCGACGATTGCCGGGCAGGGTGCGTCGAGCGTCGGGCTGAAGTACCTTCCTCTTCGGTGGAGGCTGTATATTTGGCCGGGATCATCCGATGCGGAGGCGAAACCAACTGACGACTTGTGACACATCCTATATCCGCTGGCTTTTCCAGTGCCCGTAGTTGGGCCCGCTGTCCGGCGATTGTTTGTGTTTGTGTTTCTGCTATATGGCGCAACTTTGTCAACGGATGGTGCTCTATTAATCGCGTGACTGCAGCCTTTGCGAATCTGTGCAGAGCGAGTGAGGGCTTTAGTTTCGTTGGACTAAATAGCGAGCAGAGTGTTTAGTCATTGTACTTAGGAATGTAATGACAGATTCGGAAAGGATCAATAATTATTACATCCAGCCTAAACTAATAGACGAGAAAAGTTGTGAATGTGCATTACCAACAAAATGTGATTAATATTTATTATAATGCTCTTTTATCACCGATTCAGTCTTTTATAACTCTTGTTGCTTGTTGCCTTTCTTTGTTGAACCCGAACTTGAACTTGAAAAAAAAAACGTTAAGAGGATGTAAAGCTACTTAATGGTATTGATAACTGAAACGTTGCATGCTATACAACGCTCAATCAAGTCCTAGAACAAAAAGTCCTATGCAAAAAGTAACTATTAACTACGAGTTCCCTATCGGAGGCGGCGACATGAGATCTTTTACACATCCTTTTTAAGGTCGTGTTTTCTACTAACAGTTCTTCGATGGTTTCTCTAATGGCTTTCAAACAGGTGAGGTTCTGTTTGGGAGTGATTCGAAAAAAACTCCACGTGCTATCCTGATATCGTCTTCATTGTTGCAGACGGTTTGTTCCTTCTCGTGTCGCATTGTGACTCCTCAATAGACGGTATTGGATGGATTGACTTGTGCATTATGTTGTTGTTTAGTGCTGGATGCTATTTCCCCGTCACTGACGATCACACGTGGACCTTTCTGTCTCCCGAGGGATGTATAGATTTTGTGCTAATAGTATCGGGCTAATCGCAACATGCATAAATCCATCGCAGTCGCAGAAAAAGTCTGAACCTGGTTCGCTTCGGCACGTCCTAGCGACAATCTAGCGTTGCCGATTGGCACGAATTTCAAGGTGTAGGTGTTTGTGTGTGATTGTCCTGATGATTGAAGAAGATAACAAGCTGCCTTCCTTTGGCCTTCCTACGTTCCACGACACTCGAGCAAAGGACAACTCGCAACCGAAACCCATCTTTCTTCGTGCCGAAATCCGAGTCCTCGACTGTGATTGCAAAATAGGTGCGCCCCCATCTCGCACCGGTCGACGCTAGTGGCGTTCGCTCGCAAGATCACGAGCTTTCGATCGAAGGATAAATAGAACGTCACTCCTTAATTAACACCTACACCAAATCAAAATGGAACGGAAAATCAGGCGCCTCCCCGGGTCCCGCGTGGGGAATTCATCTGGAATTGAAATCACGCTTTTCCTTTCCCGTTTCTCTCCTTGTTCTTTCTCTCTCTCTATCTCTCTCTCTATCTCTGTCTACTAGTAGCTGATGCCGGCTCGTTCCGGAGTCATCATCACACCTATCGAGGGCATGCGCTCGTTGGAGCAAATCTTGGGACGATTTATGGAGGTTTAGACGGCTGTTTTAGAGAGAAGGTGCGCGGAAAGTCCCTCTGGGCGCCGGTGAATAAATAGGTAATGGGGTTTATTATGTTTTTCCACGTCCTAATGTGTCATTCTGCATAGAAAAACACACAGTCCCGGTGCAATTTTAAAACCATTCGAGAATGCGTTTTCGTATGCAACGGAAAAGTCCAGCCATATCGATGTCATAGGGTCAGGTTTACTCCAAATTGACTGCAATCGGTTTGATTCGCTGCGACACGGAAAATAAAACTGTTCACTTCGGTTTGCTTTCCCCCTACACGCCTACCAACAGTTTTTCACGGTTGAAGTATTTCATTTTCGCCGCCTGTAGTTTTATTTCTGCTTTGAGAAAAAAAATAGAAAGATGCAGGCACGTCCGCGTAGCGGCGAAGTCAGTCGGCGGTCGAAGCAATCATCATCGATAAATATATTCCGGTGGGATTAAATTCATTTTGCAATTTAAAATTATCGCAATCAAATTGAGAATCAAGCCACTATCGGTTCGGATTCGGTTTTCTCCACTTTGCGGTCAGTGATTCGGCATTCGCTTCTTCGATCGTTCCCTGTTCGTCAATCTCCTGGGATTTTATGACAAAGCAGGAAAAAGGACAAAACTAATCGTATTTTCCTCTCGGATGCTTGGAACAAAATTGCAACTCCCACCGTCCATCTTTCATGTATCAGCATTAGAAAAATTCTAGTAGCAAACGACCGCCATTTCGGAAGCAAATTTTCTATCATGCACATTTCCGATTGATTTGATGCGCGATGCAGCTTTCCCTCTAAGTAGCCATGCATTCTGAGCGAGTTAAGTATTCGTGGAAGATCAGTACAGAAGAGCAAAGTCTTTAAACTTTATTCTTCAATTTTGTGTTAACACAAACAAACACAATTTATTTATTCTCCCATCAGTTTTTTTTCTATGAAAAAAAAAGGCAAGGAATGAAAAAAATAAAAAAGAACGGCAGGGCTACCACATTATTAGGAAAGTACTTTCCGACGTGCCTGCGGAGAAGTTGAGAAAACGGAAAAACAGCAACGAGTTAAACAGTCCGTCAGTCAGCAGCCAATGGTGAGTTTGGGTTTTTCCCTTTCAAAACCACAAAAAAAAAGAATCTCAGGAAAACAGGATGCCGACGCTTACGTCTTTTTCATGACGATCAAGTCGATTTGGCTCGAATCTCTTCAATCCGGGGAATGCGAGAGTGAGAAAAACACACCGAAAGAATGAGACAGAAGCGGAAGCAAAATCAGCAAAAGGGATAAAACAACAAAATAAATGGAGTAAGTACCATCGTTGCCAGTAAAAGGCAAACGATTTTCGCTGAGTACAGAAATAATAGATTTCAATTTATTTATTTCCATCACCGACGGCCTTTCAGTGTTTTTTTTTTGCCAGAAAGGATCCAGGAGTACACCGAATCCTTTCCCGTGTCCGGGAAAGTCTTTGGTTGTTCTGTACGTTTTATTTTTCCTTTTCTCTGTTTTCCACTGTACCGTATTTCTGTGATTTCGAGTTTCTTTTTTTCGTGATGCCCTGAAGCGATGAGTTCGGCCTTCGGTTTTATTCGTAATCGATTTTCATCTGACTTTTCGGGATGCTTGTTATCGTTCGGCGAGCTTGGGCTCTGCTTTCGATTAAGAAGTTAAAGGGAAAATTTGGGGCCAGAGAACAGATTTGGTTAGAGCGAGAAAAGATAGAAAACATGAAAATACACACTGAAAAGTCTTGAAGGAAACCATCCTGTCTGTCAAATAGTGAACCATTTTGAGAATGCAAGAGAAAGAGTGAGAAAAGACCGAGGATGAAAAGGCGGATCGGAAAGGGCCTGGAAGTGGGAGGAACTGTGCCAATTGTGCGAAAATGGCATTCCTTTGGTGGAAAGCTTGTTGTCAGTTGCAGCGAAACTTGCTGTCGACGATTGTGTGTGTGCAATCGAACCGGGGCCGCTTTGCTTTGTTGCGCTGCGAACCCAAAACGCCGAATGAGGGCAGCTGCCGAACGGAAAGTGTCATTGAAAAAGAAAGCTAATGGACAGTGGAATTTTCCTTGCATTAAACGCTGCGATGCAGCGACTTGCAGCGACCGGGTAAAACCGTTTGGCTTTTCGAACGAAGTTCGAAGAATCTTAACGCTGGATAAACTCTAGGATTTTCTTTGGCTCGAAGGTTTTAGTAAATAAACAAAACATTTAACATTCCTCTTCTTCAAGATCTTTAGCCTATGTTCACCCGGACCTTTCTGATGGGGTTGGTTTAAATATGGTTTCAATTGGGCCCATTGCGTTTACTCTTTGCGGGCCTCAAAATCGTCTTCCAAACCGTTCCCCAACACTCTTTACTCTTTCCTCGCTCTTTTTCCACCTTTCAGAAACATAAACAAGACCCTTGTGCTCTGCCACCAGGGCCGGAAACAAACCAAAGCTGGATCAAATTAATCAGTGCTGACAATAAAACTGTCAATATTAACAAATGCGGAAGGTGCGGAAATTAATCCTATAATTTGTACCTTCACACCGTGGGTGGCCCCCGCCGACCGGCCCGGCCTTTCCATAGGCACCTTCAGGGCGGAACCTTTTAGCCCGGGACCCGGAAAGGCTTTCTCGGATTTTTCCTTCCTTTGCGGAGGGAAAGAAACAACCCTTTTTCGCACCAATAAATGGGCGAGCAGCAGGGGGTTGCTACGTAAATCGGTCGAATCGGCTTCCTTCCCCCCATCACCACCAACCGACCCGATGTCTCATGTGGAGCTGGTACAGCCTGCTTCCCTCCCCCCGACCCGAGGGTGTTAGGGTGAATTGGATTTTCACTTTCTAACAAAACGTATCATGCTGGTGAAAATTGCTGGCCCCTGAAGGTTGGCTTACACAACTCTCCTGAGCGGTTGCACAACCGAGCCCTTCGGAAGGTAGGAACAGAGTTAGGAAAACGTGGTCTAACGGCAGCTCCGAGGGTACCATTGTCTTACGTGACTCGCCGGACACGAAAGGGCGAAGGACTTTCCTTATTCCGAGCGCGGTGGACAACGATAGGAATCAAGCGTCGGTTCTGATCCTTTCGTGGTGCCCTTTAGTGCTGGCTTTCGGTCTACTTTGTTGGCCGAAGCAAAGCTTCCACCCAGCTCTCCCTTCCAGCCCTCCTTCATCCACGTCATCCACTTTCCATCCCCTGCTGCCCTGGAGGGAGGAACGATTTGGACGAAATTATTTATACTAAATCAATTTGTCATTTTAAAACCCCTTATACCGCCACACGGAACCGGCTAGCTTCACGAGATTCGTCCTGTCCGTTGTCCTTTCAACTGGCGCACGTCTGTAAATGATACCACCCGAGGAACGACGTGGCGAACAGCGGAGACGGGTGGAAGCGAAAACATCGTAAAGAAACATAAGCATTTAAAAAAAGATACCCAACTCAATGGTGGCCTTCGTCCTTGGAAACATGCGCACTTTTTTGGGAAAAGAATAACAAACTGCGAAACAGGAGAGAAAAAAAAGGATGTCATAATACACGATCGGAATATTAATCGAATCATCAACCTCATCATTGGGAAATTTTTTTTTGGTCCCGATACCGATTTTTCTTTTCTCTGCTGTGCGTTTTTCCACACCGTTCCTTCGTTGAAGAGCCTTCGCTGTCTTATCTACACGCGGATTCGTTCCGCCATTCTGTTCTATTGTTTCGAACCGCGGGACAGTGTGCGGGGAAAATGAGAAGCTTAACGACTGCGGAGTACATTACGAACCAGGCTTATGTTTTCCCTCTTGCTGTGTGTGTTGTCGCCGCATTTCCCTGCCAGAGCACGTTGAAGGGGACGGAATCGCGGAGCAAGATTTTCAGTACCAACCGTGTGTCCGCTGTGCCGGCCATACATGGTCGGCGTATCATCGGAATGCTCTACTGTATCCTGTCGGGTGCCGGAATGTGAAATTATCGTTTGAATATTAATGTGCAGCTCGGGGACACTTTCAATATCGATGCTTTGCGTTCGGCGAGCGAAATCGGAATACAGATTTCTGTGTAAACATGTTTTGATAAGCACGGTTAGAATGGTTCTCGGGGTCAACTTTAGGTCAAGATTTCACATTGTTCCATGCAGTCGCTGGTTCGTGACATAGTGTGAATAGTTTTGGCGCACCGCCCCAGAATGTTTCGTGATAAAGAGAGAAAAGAAGAATCGACTTTCAACACTCAAAAAGACTCGGCAGTCCGAACAGGAAACCAACAAAAAAAAAACGCTACTAAAAGAAAAACAATCCCAGACACGAGACGGAACAAACGTCCTTCGGCCAGGCGATCCTGGCGGGGAAGACACACCGGTAATGATTACGCAGCGAACTTTCTTCTTCATTCCTGCACATACTTTCCGCGACCGAGCGCCCGCTTGCCTGCGGTCCACCCTTCAGTCAACAGTGAGGTTGTCGAATTTTTCCACATTCTGTTTGCAATGGAAAAATCGGTTTTTTCGCCCTTCGCTTTTCGCGGGAGAGAGCGCTCTAGTTGCTGGGCAAAGAAAAGCAAAATACATACTACCACACCCATACATGCTCGAGATGGTGGCGGAGAGCGTTTCAAGGAAGTCCTTCCGAAGACCGAAGGACTCTTTCCGAACGCCCGAAGGAACGAACCGCCTGGTGCTCTTCGGTTCGTCCTTCCGAGCGAAAGCGCACGAAGACACGAAGCCTGCTCACTGGCGGAAGTAAAGTGAATTCATTATGTCGTCTCACAACTCACAAAATGGACGAATTTTCCTCACCTCACTTGCGTTGGTATGTGATAGTACGCGTTTTCCCGTCACCTGCTGGGGATCTGGCTCTTGTGGCACATCAGCTTGTGAAAGGTGGTCAGGAGAATTAACAGTGTAAGATTGAAGAATTTTCTCACAACTCCGTCAGCGCAAAAACAGTTTTCCGACTGTTTAATTATTATGAATGAGAAACCAAAGGAATAAAGTAGGAAGCTCAGCATCTACTTCACCATGCTAAAAGCGTCATGTGAACAGTTCCATTACCATCCAAGAAAATTTTCCCTTTCCTTTGCTATCACACTTTCACTTTCCCAATACCTAGAGCAGCTGTCCACCGTCCCGATGGAGTGTCATCATGGGAATCGTTCCGATGGAAAAAGAAAAGAAAAAAAAGAACCAAGCCGGGATCGAGGCAAGAAACGGCAAGGACGATAATATAAACATGACGACAATGATGAAAATAGATGATAACGGTTTCCCAAATAAAGATACGCGGACACACAACGACACACGAGCGCGCGCGCTTGAGTGTTTTTCGGGTGCGCCTGCCAGGACAATCCAGCAGGACACGATGAACGGAAGGGCTTTCCCTTTCCCCTCGTTTTCTCGCTGTCCTTGGGTTCCACAAACACACATACTTGGCCATTCTGCGCCAAACCGGCCCTTTGCCATCAGCTGGTAATGGGTTTTGACGTTCTCTGCTCGGTGGTCGCGCCCGTTCGGTGATGATTTGAATCTTTGATTACTTACACAATGTCACCGGCCACATCGCGGGCGAAAGCTCTCCTTCTCCTCGCTGTGCCATGGATTTGTGTAGAAAGATCATTCGCTAGGGTACTGGGAAGGACACCGCGGACTCGCTTCCCCGGGCGGAAAAATGCTGCATGGGATTTGTCGGTATGTTTATGGGAGGATTAAAAAATTGATAAAGGAATTAAGCGATAATGGAGAAGTACGAGCATGGAGGCTTCTTTTTTCTTCACACCATTTAGTTCGGCGTTCTTTCGAGGCCGAGTGTCCTTTCTTCCCACCGTCGACTTCTGACGTCCGTAGGCAAATAAGACACCGGTGGAATTGAATCTTTTCTTTCGGCTTCTTCCACGAACTAAGGCGGAGATACGGAGTCTCGAATGGTAACGAATAGTTACGAGCATGATTTGGGATTTTCGCTTCAAGGAGGAGATTGTCCAAAATTAAAATGGACATCGGCGAAGGTGAATCGAAAAGTAGGAAGATCTCCCCGTGGTACCAGAGGACAAGGTAGAAATGTCTGCTTCAGGTATTAGTTGCCATTCGGTTGGCTCTTTACTGCACGGCAGCTTCGGAAAGCAGACGATTCCGAAATTCGACAATCGCCACCGACGGCTGGCGTGAAATTGATGCCATAAAGTCGAAAATTGCGCCCGCCAACAAATGGCGACAAACGAGAGCATCATCACCATCAGCGCAGGGGTGATGATACCTGTAAATAGTGAAAGCCGCACGTGTACGTCGCGGGAAAACACGCGGCTGGAGTTGCCGCGCGATCAGATGCTGTTGTCGCTTTAGCCCGGGGGAGCCTTCTAGGGCTCGGACTCCAAGCCCTGATCATAATCGGTGCTAATTGTTGCTGTTTGTGCCGTTGTAAAAGCAAGCTTTAGAATTTGCTGGCAAGGGAGTGCTGGATGGGCCGTAATGTCCATCGTCGGGCGGCGCAACTAAATTTCCCCGACGCCGAGGTTCTATCAAACCGGCCGAGCGTGGCCGTTTCGGGAAGGACGAGGGCATCGTTATGATAATTGTTTGCATTCGTTCGTTAGTTTCGCGTTTATGGGCCAGAAGGAAAGAGATCAGGTGGAATGGGGGAAACTTTCCCGGTGACGTGGGTAGGAAAATAGTACGAGGAGGAACGATAGACAATGCTGTCACAATTGACTGAACGTTTCAAAGCGGAAATGAAGAGTCAACTAAATTTCGTCCCTTGGCAATGTTGACATGAAATGCTGTGTCACAATCTTTTCCATATCTCTGAATGTTTAAAACATTTTTTTTGTACTCCTTTTCTTCCAGGTGTAATCCTACTTTTACCGGATGGATGCGTGAAATGCTGTAAGTTTCATCACTCCATCACAGTCGTTCAAGTAACATTTTTTCGGAACAGCCCCTGCACGTATTTCAGTTTTAATTTTTCTAAAATTTCTGTCACTCCTTTCTGATTCCTCGTATTATCCTTAACCCCAACTAGCATGACTTGTTGAGGTGTTTACCTAATACTGGATCGAGGTATGCTAGATTTTTTTAGCGAACTTAATGAACTAGAGAAAAAATGGGTTTTCACCTTTAAACCGTTTAACCTACAAAAAAAAACGTCCATTAAGAGGTGATGACTCGGTGGTTAGGGGGAAAGGAAGAGGTTAAAACTTCTTTTTTTCTTCAAAAATTTATCAAATTCAGTTTGCGTGCGTTAGAGTTTGCCAACGGAACAGAACAGCACTACCTCGGCCAGTTGGGACAGAGCTTGTGCAGAATGAAATAGGATGAATCACCAACATAGCACGAACATTTATTCGGAATCAATCAAATTAACAAAAATGATATTTTTGAACAAAAGTATAAACAAGGGTCAATGTTGTGCAATAGCATTTCTTTCTAACTGTTACCAGGTTTGGTTTCAGTTTATCAGTTTTAACGTACCGCTTCTATCTTGGCCAACTAGGTATTAAATTCTTCGTTGGACCCGTGCACCCACCTTGAACTCGGAGTCGATCCTATAATGCTATGCACATCACTACCGATGCACATCACTCCTTCAATTGGCTTTTCCGAGCGAATTAGCCGCAGCGGCTAGGTCGATTTTCTCTTTTTTGAGGAGGAAAGAGAGAGACGGCGTTCTCCTCACTATGGCGAGAAGGAGAGATGGATTTCAATTCTCCTCTCGTGAAAACCACGATTTTTCTCTGATGAGCAAAACCTCACTATGGTGAGAAGATAGTTTTAGCCGCCGAGAGCGGTATCTCACTATCTATCTCACCAGTATCTCACCAGTTAGCCGCAGGCTTTTTAGCCGCTTTTGAAAAAACCGGCTTTTTAGCCGCTGCATCGAAGTAATGCACAGCAAGCAATCGGTACGAGTCAGTCTACGAGCGACAACGTTAACGGAAGGTCGCGCTGTTTCGCATCCCCGCAGAAATTTTGCCGCTTATTGCTTATTAATGTAATTCCGGTGAAATTACACTACGCACGTAATGCCCGTTTCCTTACCTATTCTTCTGAGTAGTTTAGGTAGCTTAATCGGTGTGCACGAAACGAAATCGTTTCCTTGCCTTTCGCCCGTCTGAAAACGGGCATTGAAGATAATTTGTGAACCCTCAAGTGTGCACGTGGAAATTTCTAAAGTGTCGGCCTCGAAGTAGGAAATAAGAGGCGACGGTCGAGGACACAAAGTATTCAAGCCGGAAAATATATCAAAATTGTTCATCGTCGTGTGATAGTCAACATTCGTCGCCTCTGCTGTCGTAGTGAATCGCGAGTGGGATATACTTGAAAAAAAAAAACCAGCAGTCACACTTCTTCTGTTTGTTTAAGCGGAATCGCGGGCTCTGATAACATCGAAAAATTTACAAACGGGAAAGCGCAAGGTACCGGTAGCGAAAAACTGAGCAAGTTTTTACGAGCCCCAAAGAAACCAACAGAAAAAGCGGGTATTCTCGATTCTGTTCCTGGTTTTAGTCAGTTTTCGGAAATTCTGTTCGATAAAGAAATGTGTGCCCCGTGAGCTCAAGTGAAGTGCGAATACGATTGGAAGTGAAAAAAAAACTTTATTAATTCAACTGGAAACATACTACGTATTAGAACTCACCGCTATTTATCGTGTTGCCGGCGTTTTGCGAAAACAATAGTCTTCGGAAAAGATAAACACATTTCGTTTGCTATAAGTTCTTAACTCTGTCAGTCGGTTAGCAGATAGCCTACTTAGCTTAATTCTAGTTTCAATGCAACCGATTTCAAAACAAGCCGTCTTTTAGCGTTCTTCGTATCGTCTTTCGTGTATATGGCATTTGATTTGTGTTTTCGAAATGTTATAAGTGTTTATCGAATTTATTCATTGAAATTTATCGCTTCAATATGGAATGTTGATCATTAGTCATTCATAGAACAATTGTTTCCTTTTGCCCATTTCGAAAGTATCTGAACATGCTAAGTGCATACTTCATAAATTCTACAGAATTAGGAGTTGCTTGAAGTCTTTACTGAAAAAGTCCCATTTTCCAAAGCACCATTTTCATCCGGTTCCCTCCCACTATTTCATTTGCCATTCCCACCCCAACACTCATTGGCTACTGGTGATTCTTTTAATTTTTCGTGCAATTTGTGTCCGTTCTACCATTCCTTTGTGCTCCTCGTATCGTGCCGATGTGTGTGCTACTCATTATACTCGTCGCCGGCATCTTCTGCTGCGAGTGCATATAATTCCGACGACGAAATTCTTCACCTTTCTTGTGTCTCTCTCCCGTCTGCTGCAGCGTATTTGTGTGAAAATTAATTCGTCTTGAAAAGCTGAGTAAGAAAAGAGAAAAGAAGCGAGCGAGAAAAAAGTAATCCAACAAACATCAAAACCAAACACCCCCCGCTCACCGTTCGTCACCGACGGTCGACGCGATCGCGCAAAAAGTAGATCGCCATCAGCATCTCCTCTACAGTGTGCAGTTTGCCGCTTTGCCGAAGACACCTGCCGAAAGCCACCGCAGCGCAACACGTCGTCCAGTTCTGCAGCCGGTTAAGAATTCGAAAGGTAAGTCGAATTAATTATATTCTACCTAGCCACGCTTTATTATATGTAATTTCAATCGTCCAAGAGCTTCGCCATATGGTTCCAATTTCGCCATTGGAATAACTACTCTACTTCGCTGCGAACTTTATTTGTTCCCAAGGTTGGAGGTATTCCGTTTCGTTCGGCCATTTCGTCTTTTGATATTCACAGCCGTGTTGACCAATTGTTTACTTACCAGCGGCGTTTGTAATACCGATGATCGCTCGATTTTGATCGGTTTCTAGCGAATCGAAAAAACAAAATCGCATTCCATTCACGATATGCAATATTTGACGAAGATGTTGTTTGACATTCAGAGGATTTATTTGATATTCAGGAAGATTTGCTTGTTTTTTGACCCAATTTCGTGAAATTGTTGCGACACGCGCGTGGGCCGTTAGTCGATTTTTTGTGATAGTTGTTTACGAATTTGGCGAAAAAATGACTGCCGTGCTTCGAATGGCTGTGTTTGTGCTCGGTGGTGTGATAAAAACCTCTTCGGTTTCATGTTCTAAATGCGATGCACGTTACTTTCTGTGGTCGTCGGTGCAATTTCCCTAGCGCTGTTTGGATTGTTTTCTACCGGCCAGTTAGTTGCTGGCCATTCGAGTGGAGCCGTCGATGATGGCGTCCGCTATCCCACACGCCCACTACCAACCGAAAGCCACCGGTCACACCACCACCGAGGTGGTTTGTGACATTGTCCCACCATCCCACCCATCCCCCAGAGAAATCGAGCTGATGGGGTCCGGTTAGTGATAAATGTTTTGTTTGAACTAGGCGGACGTGCGAGGCGAACGGACTCAAAAAATGACGAGTGTTAGTGCGTGGTTCCTTTCTTTACGCCTTTTGCTATAAAGGTGCGATCGCGTGTGTGTGTGTGCGCTGGCTTCGTTGTCGCGAGTTTTGTTTGTTTTTCTATGGCCTCGCGCGCGCTTCTTCGATACCGGGAACCGTAGGAAAACCGGCGTTGTTCGGTTCGTTCTAAGCGCTTACCCTCTTTGGATATGTGCTGTGCGTGTATACGTGACAACACTGATACGTGTCTACCGTACAGTTAAGTCCGAGCAGTTCACTGTGAATGCCCCCCAAACTGGGTTAGACACGCACAATTTAAATGTCATGGCTTGCTACCGGTAGCCGGGTTCCAGTGAATTCAACTCTTCTCAGACAATAATTTGTCCAAGGTTTAAAAAATTGACGACAACCGTCACGGTAGGTGTGTAGCATTTGCAACCTAATCTAGTACTCTACGACTCCGTTGTTTCATCGACAAACTCAAGACCGGCTCCGCGGTCGGACAGATCTGTGAAACCGGACAAGCGGAAATGGTCGAGTCGCGAGGTGAGCGGGTTAGTTGGGCTTGCGACGGATCAATGGGATGATGGAGGTCGTGTTGAGGAAAGTGAAAGAGTGAGCGAGAGGGCCAAGGCGTGCCGGGGAATGCGACCGACGATCGGACGGAACGGAAAAGACGGCGAATCGAGCGAATGTTCAACGAAAGGGAAATCAAACCTGATGCGCTCGTGTTTCTTCTCCGTTTTTTCGGTACGTCTTTACTTTCCGCTCATTCCGGCAAGGGTGGGGGGAGGGATACGATGGGCCGTAATGTGGCCGAGCTGCGAGGTTTTATGTTGAAACTGGAAGTATGGAACTGTTCGCCCGAAGGAAGAGGAATGAAAATGAAAACGCAACCCGAAACCTCATAAACGGGCAAAGTTTGCGGCGGCGACACACACTCAGCCAACGGTAGTTGTGTGTTCCGTCGTCGTTCTCGTCGTCGTATCTGTTGTTTGTCCCATTTTCGACGGAACGACAGGCGATGGGGGGATAAAACCGCACACAAAGGCACGCAGCAAATTGCTTAGACTAGCGAAAACCTCCTCCGCGAGATCTGCCTCGCGAAAGATTTCGATTCGACTGACCGTGGCCTCGTCGGCATGTTACATGAGACGGTGTCTTAGAGACCAATGTTGGGCCGGTGTTAGTGGCCTTAGGTTGAACTCAATCTTGTTTTTTTTTTTTCGATTATGCATTCTTTGATCGTGTGCATTTATTCTAATGCGGTTTAAAAAGGAAGTTAATAGGGGGATGTGCATATTAAGCTGTACGATTTTTGCAACCTTTTCGACCATTTTGAAACATTGTGATTCTAAAGGAAATACTTACTAACAATATATATAGCCACACATGCGAAACACGCTCCATAGTTGGTCTCAAGCATATGTATGTGACATGATATTTCCCGTCCCTCGAATTTATTAATCTGCCATGATTAGATCTAACTTTGACAACCAGCGCGAACCATCCGACGTGACAGCAACATGGTCCCAGTTTTTCATTGGGTTGAATATTTTTAGAACGGAAGCGCTCTTCGGCAGCGCAGATTTTGCAACCGACGATGTAAACTCAGTCCCATCCTGCAATCGACGACGACAGTGTGGGGATTAATGATTCATGCTTTAAACAGTGACCTCATTTTCGTCGGTTTGGTGGAAACCAATCCACACTTCACTGGTCAGGAAACATCAGTTGGGAATATTTTCTTCGGAAATAGATTTGCCTCCGGTTTGCTCGCGAGTGAGTAGGCGTCGATGTGTGGCACCGGTATCTAACGGATGCTTTGGAGACTTGTTCACCACTTTCCATGGCATCCTTGATCCCCCGTTTTTCATTTCGGGTTTAACTTAACCGTTTCTCCTCACGCGCTCCCTGCGAATGGTTCTACATGACGACATGTGGCTTTCGGAAGCTGCCATCGTGATATCGACGCTCAGCGATCGATGTGCAGAAACCATCACACTAATTGACAGCGACCCTGGTGGAAGAACATCTCCCCGGTGGTTTTGGTGTCGGGGTTTCCTGGGATCCTGGGAAATTTAATCTCGCCCCCACCACCGGGGGACAAAATCAGCACAGAGCAGTTTCCCGACTCTAGCTGTGGTACATTCGTCCGAATTAGCAGGACTTTTTTTTCGCTTGTCCGGGGCGGGAATAATTGAAGTTTCCCGTCAGGTTTGATTATTCATCTGCTCGGTTTCAACGAGTTCGCCGAGTGGAACGACGCAACACAGAGGAAGGTACCGAGCCGGGAAAAAGTTACATCTCAATCTGTCACAATAATTTAGCCCATTCCAAATGGTCGGGCCCGAGAGCCCCGAATTTTTGCGGCAAGAAGTTTACCTTCGGATGGTCCGAGTCCGAGTTTGGGAGAAACCTTCGGGACGAAGAAAAAACCGACCTAACAAGCGTATTGCTTATTTCCCGATGATAAGAAAATGGTAATGCTCTGGCGGGCAGGATGATGATGGTTCCGCTTTCTGATTTCATTAGAATGCGCTGAAATTGAACATGACGGGCGAGTGTGTGTGTGTGCAACGTTTAGGAGTTTGTTCTAATTGCTTTCCTTCGCGGTTTCTGCTCGGGAGGCACTTTTTCTCAACGGCTGCGGCGCAAAGGTGAGATGCTGTGATGTTTTGATGGACATTTTAGGTGAGGATTAGAAACATTTTCATCGCTTGAGTTTTGACGGAGTCCTTCAAAAAGCCCACCTTTTTGTTTCGAGACATACCCAAGCCAACTTGCCAAGCCAAGAGAACACAGATTGAATAAGCTGCAACTTAAAGGAAGGTCTCCTTCCCATGTTGAGTCCGCCTTCGCCAACTGATGTTTCCTGTTGATCCAAACCAGGATGCATGGTCCGCCGGTCGGTCGGTTCGGTAATGGGGGTTGGTTAATTTTCATCCGTTCATTTATGCTGCTGCCCGAGAAGCCACATCGCGCTATCTCCCCGGCGGCCATTAATCAAGTCCTGTTGCAGTTTTTTTTTTTGCTGGGAGTCCCGGGTTGCTTTTCCTGGGTTCCTACGACTCTGTCGGGCGCGCTGTCTGGTTTCTGTGTCGTTGTCGTTTTCCGCCGTTTTGGTGTTGCCAGAGTTAATGTCTTTCGTTCGATTCGGCTGGTGCGCGTTTGTGTGGGACGCGCACCGAAAAAAGGTCGGAAATGTATTCATGAAATGGCGAAAAATGGGTACCACAGAAAAAGCGGGGCAGAAGTGAACAGGATCAGAGGCCGAAGTAGAGGGGAACTATAAAAAATAAGCAGCCAAAAGGGAACGAAAACCCGCTGATGCTTATGTTTACCATGCTTCGTGGAGGATGTTGAAAACTTTCGTCCACACGCGATCCACAGCAGCCTCGTCCGTCTGGTCATCGGTGAAAAGAAGCAAACAAACCGCCAAAAACGCAGGATACAGATGTGTGGACCGGAGAAGGACCAGCAGAGGGAAGGAAGGACTCCGCCAGAAAGGAAACTCGAAATTAAGCAGCAAAGCAGTGAAACAGCAACATAGAGCTGATTTTTTTATGCATTTCCACCTTTTCCACTCGCCAGCCATCCTTCGAGTATGGGAAAGATTGGCTGATTTTTGCGCGGATTTTATGTGACGGCAATCTGCTGGGCTCTGCAGGATTCAGGATCCTGTGTCTGTGCACATGAAACGAGCGCCCGTTTTGCAAGGCGGTATGATCACGAAAGTAAATTGGCCGAAAACCCGGTTTAACCGGTTCCTTCTGTCTCGTGTCGTGCTCCTGTGACCTGTTTCTTGGGCCCCCTTGAATCTCTGCCTCTCTTGCTCGCTGCGCCAATCGATGGATGCTGCTGTCCCGTTTCCTTCCTGCTGCATTTCGGCTTCGATCTCGCTTCGAGCGCCGATCCCTCCAGAGCAGACGGTTTTGCTCCAGTTGGATTGCGTTTTCTTCAGTGGCTTCTAGGTGTGTGTGCGTGTTTGATACTCCCTGACCCTTAACCGGTTACCGAAGGTGGCGAGAAGCAGCGCACAACTTCCAGGCCAAAGCAAGCAGGATCGTGAAATGTTTTGCGATTTTGAAAATGCAATCAACAGCGATGGCGTGGCGATGGCGTTGTCCATAATTTGAGCGAGGAAATTAGTTGGCAGGGCGAATTTAAACGATATAAAACAAAATATATTAAACAATGATGAGGATGAGTAGTGTAATAGAAATTGGGATATAAGTGTTTTAAAGTGGAACATTTTACAGCAAACTACAAGGAAGAGCCTTCATCTAATTAGTTTTCAAACACTAAGAACTTTTTATTTGCTTCTTCAAATTGAAACATCATCAGTTCGGAACATCGTACCATCAACGTTATCTATTCGTTTCTCTTTTATCAAACTTATCGCGATCATGACTCTTTATTACGAGGTTTATTTCGTCTGCAGTCGGGGTTGCAATGATAAGAAACCGCCATGTGATTTCTCTTTTCGTTTTCGTTATTCTGATTGTGACACCACTGTGAAAATGTGAAAATGAATTCAATCCAATGATTGAAATATGGCCACGCGGAGGACTCCCAAGAGCCAAAGCAATAACGGAGAAATTTTTACCAAAAACCGTTTCATTTCGCTTCTTTCGAGCTCGCACCCTCGCGTTCGCCCACATGACCAGACGGAATGGGAAAAACGGAAAAGACAGCAGACGGGCTGCCCGGACAACACTAAGTCAGCCGAGCGCATCCAAAATTGTGAACGGCAATAATCCTCAAAGTCAGCGCCGGACAACTTCCGTCGCCACCGTCGTTGCATCTTCGCGCGACGAGGGCGAGAAATAGGCATAAGGAAGCAGACCAGAAGGGGCACAAAACAAGATACCAGAAACGCGCGGAACGCTACCAAAAATGGCCCCATTTTTCTCGTGCGGCTGCGGTTTTCTTTTCACCCCTAAAACTGACTACACGGGCCACAGGCATCGTCCCGTCCCATTCGCTTCGCCGTGGAAGGGGTTTGTGATTTTCAATCTTTTTCTTTTTAATTTGTCGCAGTCACGATGTTAGGTGTGTGTGGGAGTGGGTAAGGGCGATGGTATTTTGCTTTTACTTTTTCTTCCCGCCGACAGAGACTGCATCGTCGATCGCGTTGTCGATCCGGGTGCCATGTTTCGTTTTTTCGTTAGCGTTTCGTGGAGTGTGATAGGTGAGGAAAGACGGATGGAGGGCCTGGGGTGAAGTGTCCCCCCGCTCACATGGGGCAGATGTATTGGTGGCGCTCGGGGATGTGTGCTGCTTTATGTTGCAGTGTGGGGCAGTGAGGCGTGAGTAAAAAATGCACATAATAAACCATTTTTCGTCGGTGTTGACGACTCCCACACACGTGCCGCGTGCTTAGCGTATCGTCCGAGACGGAGAGATATCTTCGTCTTCTTTCCTCCTTTGGTTTAACACGAGACAGTGTGCTATCCTTGGGCTTATACTTGGTTTTTGGTCTTTGCCTTTTCTCGCTGGCTTTCTCCCTGTAAATTGATCTAATTCAGTTTGTAAAGTAAAGCGAGAAGCGATCTTGTTGGAAAATCGTCTCCCTCCCTCTGCAACACACTTTGACGAGGTGATGGAAACGGTTTGATAAACAAAATGGAAATAAAATCAATGCGAACTGGTTGCCATTTTACTTTGCATCTGCATCATTTATTGCGATCACCATTTTGTAACCCGGTACAGGGAGGAAGGGCAGGCAGGATGGAGACAGGATGTTTTGCGGCTCACTGTGGTGTCAATTTCAGCACGTCGTCTTTTTGTCGGAAAGAAAAGATGGAATCATTTTTAATGGAAAGCACCTAAAAAGACGATGCACGCAACGGAGCAACAGAATCCTATCGCGGGATTGCCTCCAATTTCTTTGGCGACCGTTTTTTGCGGCTGCGGCTTTTGCTTTTCCTGATTTTGCCTCCGGAACTCACCACTACAAGCACGCTCGTACTCTCTCGCCATCGTGATCCGACCGCGATCTGCGCGCGCACAACGTTCGCGCGTTCGTCGCGTCATTCGCGGAACACCGTTTCTCGGGGGGAACCTCAGCGCCAAGACGTCGGATTATAGGCCGGCGTGTGTGAGAGTTGAGTCCCGTATCTCGAAAACAACGTGGACGTTTTTTTTTTTGAAAAACACGCACACCATCCCCGGCTTTTTTTGCAGCCGACCGGGGCAGGCTAAAAGGTGGCAGCAGAGGTCTTGACTTTCGGCAGCACGTTCTTCCCCGCCTGAGCAACCATTTTAGATCCATTTTTTGTCTGGCGCGTATTTAACCCCAAAGCAAGTTAAATTTCGCCCCTCGTGAGGCCAGAGGTTGTTTCTTTCTTCCCTAAATTGCGACTTGAGCCGACAGACGCTGGCGGCTCTGAAACGCTGGATGGAAGATAAATAAATCGCCCTTTTTGTCGTCGTAACGATGATGGTGTGTGGCAGTGGTTGTGAGATATGCGTCCGCTCACCGTTACGAATACTAAGGCGCTTCTCCCCACCTTGTGAAAAGAAAAAATAAACATTTAAGCCGCACGATGTTGCGCAAAAGAAGCATGTTTCTTTCTCTGTGAGCGCAGCTGAGATGTACAGACAGAACAGGGGGTAGCTCTGGGGGTGCAGAGGACTGCTACCGACGTTTTCCATCGAGCGCGAACATGGTTTTTGAGCGAGTGAGGTATCGAATTTCGTTGGGTTTGAAGTTTCGATAACACAAATCCGCCCTTTTGCCCCATGTGACTCAAAAAAGGGCTGAGCTGCCTGCGTAGAATGTGTGCGGAAGTGGCGCATAATCAAGCATGTGTTCGCTCTCGCGATGATGCATGCGCAAGACCTCGGCTGTGTGTGCTTCTTCCCTCCCCCACGAGTTTCGTTGCGCTCTTCGTTCGTCGTTGATGGTTAATTTTCTGTCTTCTTCGACTAACGATGTCTCTTCTCTTGCTGCATGCGAAAGGAGCGAGAGAAAGGGAGGAGAGAGATGCACGAGTTCATACACGCGCAAGCGCCAAATCACGCGCGCACCGAGCGCCTACGCATACCAAGGCGGGCACAGACCGCCGGGAAAAGAACACACGCTCCACGAGCCGTTGGTTTTGGGGTTTGTTTTTCGAATTCATAACGCACCACCACCACAACCACCACCCTCTGGTTCGATGCAGGTATTTTTACTTCTTCTTTGCCGTTCTCCCTAAGCTCCCTCAAGATGTTTGCTCCCATTTTTCCCGCATCTTCCACTGGCCTACCCCGCGCGCGTGTTCTCCGTACTTCTACATACCGCGGTTTTCCCTTTTTCGCGCTCGCCCGATGTCATCATCATGTGGTGGTAGCTAAATTTAGGCCCCCCCGAACGCTGTTTCGGAGATGTGTTTTTATTTTTAAATTAATATAACCTCCAAAACGGCGCATGGCGTCGGGCGGCCGACGTTCCTTTCGGTCGTTCGTTCTCGCGCGGGCTGCTTCTGACTTGTCTACTGCTGTTACATTTCCATCCCTGTCCCTTTGCTGTTCGGCGATATTTTAAATGCCGAAACTCCTACGCCTCCATTTTTTTTTTCCATCGTCACCTCAACCCAACGGAAAGTCAATTATGCTCGTGAATGTTGCACTCACATTCTTGATCTTTCGGAAGGGAGGGATCGCGAACGTGTGCCGTGTCGAGATTTTCTACGCAAGGGGAGCACACAAAAGATGGGAGCGCATTGGAGTGACGATCGCGTGGGGAGGTTGGTTTTTGGAGGCCATAAATGTTATTAACTATTATACTTCCACGAACATATTACCGAATGGTTATGTACCCTGATGTTTGATTTATTTGTGCGAGCTGCAAAAGGATTTGTTTCCATATTTCGTGGTGCTACTTTTAAACGAACGATGAGTATAGTGATGGGAAGTGTATGGGAACGATATTTTCTCTTTCATTATATTCGATATTGCATTAATACGTGAAACAATTAAGTAAGATTTTATATTGTACATTTTGGAAGCATTTTACACAAACCGAACGTTTTCGAAATACATTTTAAAGCTATCCGAACAAACCTTGTTCAATAGTTTACGCGATTTGATTTTCGTCCACACTTTAAGACGGTGTGGATTCGATTGAATGGTTTCGCCTTTCGCTTTAAAGTTGCTTGAACTAAACGCAGCTGCCTCCAGCTTATCCGTCCATTCGCTCCCCCAGCCCCTCTGGAGTGGCTCAGCTTCACGTGGCTTTTCTTGCGCAGTGACTTTCCACGCCGAAACGAGGTAGTTTCACTCCATAATCGGAGCACCAAACTGAGCAGCTAGCTGAGTCACTTTTCGGTTTTCCTTTTCCTTTCTCTCGGTGCATGGCAGCCCAGCTGCTGCACTCGTATTGCAAATCATCGCTGTTTCCACCTGTGGTGGGGTTGGCTCCTTCGTGTTGGGTTTGTTCAATATTATTTATTTTACTGGTAACAACTGGCTTCTTTAGCGAAGTAGGAGAAGCATGTTGATCATGTCTATGGTAGTGCTTTTGTCTTTCTTTCTCTCTTAGCTGCCTTTTTCTGAGGATTAACCGAGGAGGCTTGTATTTCATTAAATACGACCTGAACATGAAACCTTTTCGATTGTGTTGCAAACTGAATCTACTTCTGCTCTATATTTAGACGACTAATAAGTCCCTGCATCAGCACCTTCCTTGTTCACAAATAAAGGTTTCGAGTGCGAAACTAATCGAGCCTTTTTGCATGACCTTCATCGTCTGCGACGGCTGTGGGAGTGCCGCTAGTTTGCTTAGTTAACTCCTTGAGCTTGAGCTGGTATGATTATTTTCCAATCTGCCAAACGAGTTTTGGGCTGCGGGTTTTTGATGGATTGGACGAGTCTACAAATCACAAAAAATGTGTATTATGTGTGTTTTTGCGCAAGGTTAATTGAAATTTGACGAAGCGACTTTTTCGAAACGTTACGTTTATTTTTCATTTTGCCGCAAGATCGCAAAGCATCGATAGGCGGCGGCGCAGATGCTAAGCCACCATTGTTTAGGCTCTGTGTTGTTCCTCCCACGTAGGCCCGGCGAACGCCTTAAGACGTTTGCTTTTGTAGTTATCACCGCCAAGGCCTGCGAATGCGCTTGGGAAGCAGTTAATCACTTTGTCATGGCTCAAGACCGGCTTTGCGACGCAGAAAAGTGAGTAAAGTACGCCAGCGAAGCACCGTACGGGGTTGATTCGTGTGCAGTAGCTCGCCACCTTCTGTAGGGTCAGCCTCGGCACCTTCGTCTCGTGGTTGTAAAGCCGCACGGTTCGGTGCGTCCGTAGCGTTAACCTTCTGCAACTTGTCTTTTTATTTATGTTTTTTGTTTGGTGCTGAACCGCACGAACCAAGTGACGGCCACAACGGAACCATTCCAGTGGAATGATCATTCGGGCGGACTTGGTTCTGCCGAAAAATGTACCGTTCGTCCCATAAAACACGCTCCAGCCGGTCCACTACCATTTCGGAACCAGCCGTTTTTCCAACGCCCCTGGAGTTGGAGCTCGCTTGACTCACATTTCGCGGAACACGTTTTGACTGAAAATCTTTGTGGCAGCGTGAACGCTCGTTAGCGATTCGTTGGCGCCCAGAGAGGAACGGCAAAAAGTGAGTCAGGTTTGGCGACTCTGGCCCAAGACTGGATTGTCCATTTTTGGCGAATGGCCGCAAAATGTTGTCAGGGCAAAATTTTACCAAACCAGTGGAAGAAATCCGCGTTTCCATTCGATTTTGGCATTCTACGCCTTTGATGGGATACGCTGTCGGTGGCGAACGGCGTTTTGCGAATTTTAAATATTTAAATCTATATGATTTTCGTACCGCCAACTCGCAAACTTCCGCGAAGATTTGAAGGACAAATCCCAAACCTGGGGGCTTTTCGTAAATCATTCTGTTTTCAACAAAGAAAAAGGCGTTCTTTTTTAGCAATCTGAACGAGATTTAACGTTTTTTAAATTTCTAGGTTTACATTTCGCCAACACGTCTCACGTTTCGTAAGGTGTGGACCGCAGTGTCCTCTACCACTCTCCTGAGTTTAATGGCCTACATAACCGGAAAGCGGTTACAACTACTACGACGAAACCGGACAGGAAAACAGCCAAATTGTCGAAAGGGAAAGTACAGCGAGAGGTAGAATAATTCCCACAGACAGTGGCGACGCTTCAGTTTTAAATGCGAAGAGCAAACAAAAAAAGGGGACAATAACAAAAAAACCATGAAAGTGAGAGTCACGGAGGAACAAAAGAGGTAAAGGGGAATCCAATAGCTAGGGAAGCGGTGGAAACTAACAAAAGATTCATGTAAAAGAGCTCCAACTACTCAAACAAGCACAGGTTGAACAAAAAAAAAACACTAAACAGATATAAACACAGAAGTGACTTCACAAGTGACGATTATTGCGCCATGTCGATTTGGGGTTTCATTCATAGAAAAATGCATACCAACAATGAACACAACGCCAAAAGTGGCGGTAGTTAAAAGGGGTGGGGGAGGCACCTAAAATACCTCCCATTAATGGTGGCTTCGTAGCTCGGTGATTTTCGCCGACTGGTATTATTTTCTATTCTTTTCAAATGAAAGGTCTACACTTGAAAAGCGCATTTTTTGTGCTGAATACGGTAGAACGGATTCATGAAGGTATAACCTTTTTCACCATTTTCTCACGTCTATTTTCCATACAAGAGAAGGAACTATTCGCTTTCTTGGTGGTACTTAAGAGCATCTGATTCCTTTGTAAACATGCACTAAAAGTTACGGTACCAATTTCCAGGGAGCGACTGACCTATGGCTATGTGTTTACTCTAATTGGTGCTGGTGCTGCTTTAATGAAACATTCAACCGATCGGGCTCTTCGCATGTATGTATGGCTGGGCCAGAAAAAATGCCGACTAGTGTAGTAATCGATTTTTTTAAAATCGATTTTTCAATCAACACCACTAAACCGACTGAGAAGCCGCATTTTTTCCCTTACTCAATGTCGGGTGGTTGGTTGGTTGGGATGGTTTTTCAAAGCATTTCATCCCTTCCTTGTTTCTTGCCAGACAATCAGCTTCAGTTCAGCCGTGAGTGTTATTGAGGAATGTTTAACATTTCATTTCATCATATGCCGCCCACAAGTTCTCCCAACACTAAAGACACACTGGAACGAGAGAGAACGAAAAAAAGTTTATATGCGTTAATTTCCTCCGCCTTCAGAAGGATCTGGATTTAATCCTACGTTGATGGAAAAAGGTGCGCTACCGAAAGAAAAAAGGAAATTAACCCAAGGTTTCGCTGCCAAGCGGGTGGTGGATTTCGATGCGAGTTTAATTATAACGATCCAATCCATCCATCCATCCATCCGGCCTTTCGAGCCCGGCACGGCTGACCAGAGGAAATGGGCGGCGATCATAATTTCAGCTAGTTTGCATCCCAAGCGCCTTCGCTCTTTCGCAGGCGGGTGGAGCAGCTGGAGGATATTGGTTAACAATTAATGATTATTTGATTACGGCCAATTACATCACTTATGCCGTGTTTCGCCTTAATGGCTGATAAGTTCTTCGCGGCTCGTGCCTCCGCGTGGTGGAGTAAAATCGTCGAATTAATTCCTCAATAGCTTGGATAAAGAGAACAATCGATTACCATTTCCGGTGGAAACAAAATAGGGCCGATTTATTCTGTCGATGAACTGATTGTGACGAGCGCCAATTTGGCCCGTCAGAGATGAAATGATATGTGTCTTCCGTTTTTCATGTCTGTTATGACCATTCTTCGTTGGACCGATGCATGATTGATTTTATAAATGTTTACTGAAGCCTACAGGTCGACCGACAACGGGGCAATAGGACGGATGGAAATTCCTTCACCGCGGGATTATTAATATCAAGGATGTGAAAATTTACGTTCCTCTCTTCGGACAATATTCAATGAATTGCATTCGATGGCATGACAATGAAAAAAGCAGCACTTTCAGCCCCAGCTGCGCTCGTATGAACTCAGTTATGTCTACAAGAGCACCAACACACACAAAAAGGTGTCGGGACGGTGCCAACCGAACAGGCGTATCATAAAAGTATTCGCTTTATATCCCTAATGAAAACATTATACCACTAATTAAACTTCAACACTTTCTCTGTTTCTCGATGCCCGTTCCGCCCCCCCCCGCCAGGGATGAGGAGGTGGCTTTCCATAATGCTTTCTCGTCATATGCATAAAAAAAAACAACACACACTCACACTTTGTCATCCTCACTTGCTCCCTTTTGCGCGGAACGATGTTTCGTTTCTCTTTCGCCATTCGACTTTTCCGGTTCGATTTAAGCACCCAGCAGCAGTGCTCTTCGACGAAAGGACCTCTCTGTTGGTTGGTGAAGTTTTTTCGAGCTCCCCGTTAAGGGAAAGGCTTGCCACATCAGGAACAGGAACCCGTTGGACCTTGACCGGGACGGTGGGACGTTGAGGGAACGAGGACTGCAGTAGGGAAGACTCGTCGAAGACCAAAAGTTTCGGAAACCTCCCGAGGTCCCTCCTTTGTGCCGCACTACATCCAGTCCTGGCTTTCGAGCGCGGAAGTGTGAGTGGAAAACTCTGGTCTGGTTGAATTTCGGCAGCTCAATAGGGACATTCTGGAAGTAGTGCACGAGACTCTGGGTTTCTCTTCCACCCGAGCACCTCCGAAAAGCGATGTTGTTGTAGGAATACGAAGGAACCCAGATGGCTGAGGCCGGCCTGTGGTGGTGGTCGATGTTGCAACCTTCATTGTTGGCTTCTGTGTAGCTGCTAGAATTTGCCACAGTGTGTCCCGGAGTTGGTTTCACTTCCCGTCGGTTCGACCGTCAGACCCGCGCCGCCTGACTTGTCCAACCCCCCAAGGGGGTTTCTTTTTGGCACTAGGCCCTATCGGCCCTTTGTCGGGGCTTAGCACAGCCGACGTCATCGTGGCCGTCATCCTTTTTCCGAAAAGGGCTAATAACATTCTGATCCGCTGATCCGCACGATTCGACCCGAGCGTAACAGAGCTGCTCATCCTTGCAGGATAGTCTGCCAGTACGATGCAGAGCGAAATTTTCAGCAGCTGGTCTGTGATACAGAACCTGCCAACCAACCGACCGGCCAAGGATATGAACCCTATGAATACATTTATGTTGTCTAACAGTTGCTACCCATCAAGCTTGGGAGCAAGTGGCGAACTGCGGTCACCGGGAGGGATGGGATGAAATTTAATTTTTTTTTCGTTATAAAATGAAAAATATCCCATTCTTCTCAGCTCCATCCACCCAGCAGCCGTTGCAGGTTTCCGTGTGTGTCTTTGGGCAGAGCGTCATGAAGAGAGGCCCTCCGAGAGTGCAAGATGATGCATGTTTTTCAAATTCATTCTAGCCCCTATGCGTGGGGGATTTCCACAATGATTATAATGACGATGATGATGGCGATGATTGTGAGAACTATGCATCTCCAAGCTCAATGAACCGCAAGAGAGCTCTCGTGGTAGTGAACGAATGGAAAGGAGTTGTCTGATACTTTGTCATTCCTTACTTTATGAAATTTTCCGTCGCGGAAAGGATTCAAAAGGACCCCATCTCCTCCCGGATCGCCTATTATGCCCGAATGGGTAAGCTTCGTGGTCAAGTAGGTAAAAAGGGAAAACATCTGTGACCAGCAAATTGTGCTGCAGAGTAGCCGCATTCGTTCGGGGTTTCGAAGAAAAGCGGATCAAGGAATTAAAGTGTTTCTTTCTTTTGTTTACTAGTTTAGTCCTGGCGCATACGGTCGCGAAGCAAGATGACATGCTAAATAAGCTAACCTTGAATTTGAAGCATAAAAGGGGTTTTCCTAGAATATTTGGCAATATGCAAACTACCCCAAATCAATGGCCTTACTTAGGAGGTACCCAGGCTCAACTGACGGGGATGGACATGAAATTGAAAAACGTATTTGCATAATTTATTTCTACGTTACAGTCAATCTCTCGTAGCATGAAATGATTCATTATTCATCCGCATGCACGAAATTCAAAAACAAATCGATCCGTCTCGGTAACGGTAAAACAAAACCAACACGCATCAATCGGGAAAAAGGGGTTCCTTTGGCAATTGACTCCCTTTAAATCAGGGAAGGGCGCAGGGAACGTAGCTGCTGCGTACGTCATTTTTACTCCGTTTGATTTGCATGAGTCAATAGACGCTCGAAAACCGATTTTACAAGTCGAGTGACGAGTTTCCGAGCACGCACTTTCCACTTTGGAAAACATGATCCCAACAATCAGCGCGCACTCGACGACGGTCGCCTCGGGGCCTTTCCTGCATGCGGCACGGGCGTTGGAAGACGCTTCGAGGTTGCTGCACTCATCAAGCGGGCGGTTTGACGACTATTGCCGGGTTTCCGGAGTGTTGCTGTTTGTTTCAAACGCAACTGCCGCACAATACGCTCTACCCTGCGTCGGGTAGTGTAATTGTTGTTTCGAGACACCGAAGCAGTTGCCATCAACCCCTGGAGCGGTTGCGTGGACTGACGTCGCCCCCGACTGTATTCTCCGCGGCCGGAAATCCATTGTTTTTGTGTGCAGCCCATTTGCACTTTAGCGTAGGATTTTTGTTTTTTAATCAATACACTCGTCAAGGACTCGACGTCCTTTCGCACGAGTCGTGCGAGGCGTCGTGCGTAGGGTTAGGCGCGCACTTCTTCACCCCTTCGAGCGTGAATCCTTGAAGCACACCCGATACACGAGAACACGCCCTTTGGCAGGGCAGGAGTGGTTCTACCGAAACGGAAGGTTCCTAGCGTCTGAACTCTGTACGGGACGGGTCGGGGACCCTTTAGGACCTTTTCATTCTGGAGGGGGATAACTAGAAGAAGAGGACGTTGTGCGACGGAGACAGCAAGATCCGGTTGGTTAATGTCCTGGGAGGGAACGGCAAAATCGTCCCTGTCGGGAACGATTGGTGCAGAAACCAGTGGTACACACACAGGGGCGTCTTTCCAGGGCAGACAACACGCCTCAGGATAGTAATCCCTCTTCATTTGCTTCGCGGCAGCAATCGTCGTCGTCGTCGTCGTCGTCGTCGGCCTATTTTGCCTCCCGGGCGAAACTCCCTGGCTAACCATCCCGGCACGGCCATTTCCGTCGCACCCTGGGATTGGGGTGCCAGTTCCTCGAGTGTTTGTTTGTTGAAAAAACTGAGACTCTCACTCTCACTCTCACTCACATTAAGAAAATAAAAACCCAACCTACAAAATAGAACTATAAATTTTCCTTCCTCACACAATAAATTACGTGACATTTTTCGGATTCTTGACGTGACGCCCAGGGTTCGACTTGGAGAATCGGGCCTCCTTCTCAGTCTTTCAATTGTAGGATACAGATTCTGTATCTAAGAAGAGGGTAGACATGCTTTTGCTTTTGCTAGAACGTTCCTGTATTTCGTTTGCTTATGCTACAGAGCTTCCCAACCTGTCACCGGAGGGAGAAAGAGCAATAGGAAAGGATTCTGGAATTCGATTCCCTCCCCCCGACGATCGATACCGCAACTCTAACTGGACGAAGGATATGGCGTGCAGGAAAACTTTCGCAACCAAGGGGAAGTTGGCAAAATATCGCCGGAAATGGATTCTTTTTGTTGCCCCGTCTGTTGTTGTTCGTCGGGGAAAGGGGGGAATTCCTGTCAGAAATAAGGCGGAACTGTAAATACCAGTTTTGTCGCAAATTTGGGAGATCCTGAAAGTTTCGAGGAATCACAGACAGACTGCTGTTGTGTGATGGTAGTGCGAAAATTAAAAAGTAAAATGATTTCTTTCTCACGTTCTTTTGAAGCTCTCCCACGTTTCTCCGGGACGAGTTGCGCTGACTCAGTACTTTCAATTTAGTATTACATTCCTGTCGCTGGAACTTCACTGGTTGACGGGGACGAACTGCATCGATGTGGTCAGAGGACGTCGCAGAGATGTTCCATATTCAGTTCACCGCTACTGTGGGGTTTGGTGACCGATTTTTTTGTGGCTATGTTTTGACACTTTTTGGTTCCCGTGCCAGACTTTCCTGAGCCTTCGGGAGCGGGATTTCCGAGCAATGTAATCCTTAAACCGCCACCGATTCGTTGTTGGCCTGATGGCGCTTCTCTATCGCATATTTCGGACGTCCCTGTGTTGGAGTTGAGTGCGCTACCGCTATGTCCATCTGGGACCGGACGAACGTTCGGGTCGATGCAGTGTTGTGTAGTATATGCTCCGCCGAGTTGGTCTGTGTCTAATTTGAATTACAGATCACAGTGGGCAGCGGCCGCTATTCCATGGTCTCCCGTCCTGCCATTCTATGCAATGTAACTCCGAGATCATCATCACTTCATGGTCGACACAACGCCGACGGGACAACGGTTCTGTGTGCCAGGCGCAGAGGGAGAGCAGAGTGTTGTTTGTTCGTTGTTTGTCGTTTGCGTCGATGTCGAAAAATGAAAGTCAAAACGGTGTCGGAAAAACCGTTCCTTCCATTCCGGCCCTTCTGCTTCCTCCCCGTTCCCGTTCTCCCTTTTTGGGGGTCAATTTCGGAACGGCTTTTGTTGGCATACGGCAGTGGCGGTGGGGGATCGTGTGACGGATGGATGCAAGTTTGACCTGGTGTCGAATGCTGAACGCGAGAATGGAAAAGTTGTGACCACAATGTCGCACAACACATGCACACGGACGGGAAAGGGGGGTTTGCCGAGCGAGGGTGTTTTTGGTAGGTGGTAGGAATTCGGTTTCTGTTTGTTTTTTTTTTCAAAGCCTTCCATGTTTTATCTCGTTCCCGCGCATCGACCGGGGCTGTTGTCAGGGTGAGTTTTCCTCGCTGCCATCATCCAATATTTTCATCTTTTTCGCTGCAAGTGAAGCTTTGTGCCCAAATTGCACGAATCGAGTTTCATGCAATGCTAGTGATTTTGATTTAGTTTGGATATGTTTTTTTTGCTGGCCCCGTTTTCGGTCGTTTGTACGTTCGAGACCAAAGTCACAAATATTTTCTCCTGGATGGTAGTGGGAATTCGTACCGAGTGTGCGTCGTTTGCCAACCGACGGCGCGCGGTTGAGCTTTTCCGAATCCGTATTTTTGCGATGGAGTTTGCGATGCATCTCCCGCCCTTTGGACTTCGGCATGGTCCGGTGTCTGGTTTCAACGATTTGAACAAGCAATTACGCTGTTCATGCAGTCGGTTTGGCGAAGCTACAAAACAAATTTGTCGACCGGTTTTGTTTGATCCTTTTCGCCAGGATCATCATCATCATCATTCTCGACACTGCCGAGCGCGCGGACGCATGTGACTAATTGACTAACAAGAGGAAAATTTAATCGGCAACCATCTTGATCGAAAAAAAGAGATTCGGAATGTTTAAACGAATGCGTATAGAGAATCATATCCGCAACATTTAAAGTTTACCAAATAGGCTGTAAAAGTAATGTTACAAATTGTGGCACATTTTTGTTCAACGCCATCCGCGATTCAATTGTGCTACAAGTATCAATGGCTTTCGGAAAATCAATGAATCTGATCGTAATTTTCCACGATTTTTCCCACCACCAAGCGTCGTTGAAAAATCATGCCGTAAAAGACTGCTGGGTGACGGGGCCTCAAATCTGGGTAAAATTCTTTCGCACACTCGAAACAACCACAGCTGGCATTTCACGACGTTCCATTCCTCCCCGCCGAGGGCTGTTGTCGATAATGGCGGTAGTAACGCCGGCATGGTGACGGTTTTTCCATTGTTTCTTGCAATGGTGTTGGTGTTTTGTTTCTACAGCTTCGTTGCCAATCGCTTGGCTCCTGCATTAAGTTGAGCACTTCTTCTTTCGCAGCCTGTCGCATTCACACTATCGAAAAAACGAAACACGCCAATTGCTAAGGGCGGATATGATTCGGGCATGCGAGGATGCGAGGGGAAAACCGGTAGCATCGACGAAAAGTTCAGCCAGTCAGCCAACCAGCCATCCGGGCGTGGGTGATCGTGTAAACCGGGCGCGGGTTCTGTTCGCGCCACCGAAACGGCCAACATTAACATATATTTTCAATATGTTTTCATGCAAATTTAATTACATTCATTTACAGTGCTTATTATTGCACCGGGCTCTGTGCGAGAGGCCGCTCGGCTGGAAGTGTGTGTTTTGGAGATGCTTTTTCGATGGCACGGCGTTTTCCGTTGGTCTGCTG
The DNA here is from genome assembly GCA_034621735.1 of Anopheles plumbeus. Classification (NCBI taxonomy): domain Eukaryota; kingdom Metazoa; phylum Arthropoda; class Insecta; order Diptera; family Culicidae; genus Anopheles; species Anopheles plumbeus. The sequence goes on along the minus strand of JAOEFI010000007.1, from coordinate 16,594,444 downwards.
GCGGGTTTAAATGACGTCTGTTGTTGGCGACTGCTGCTACGATCGCTGATTCCAGCGGGTCGATCTGCGCCGCGATGTTTTTGTTGCACATTTGCATCGGTGTCTCTAGTTTCCCTTTTCCCCGGTGTCTCTAGTTTCAGCTGAGGTTGGATGAGCCGCTGTCTAAGGGGCAACCTTAAGCATGAGTGATGCATTATCCCATCAGTTCATAGTATTCGCTGGCGTTTCTGGTGCTGCATAGCTGGATGCTAACTGTTGTCCATAAATGCATTACAATGCAACAAACAGCGCCGCTTGGGGGTGTGCATTGATTTGTCCTTGGCCTGGACGTAGGGCACCACCATTATGAAGTTTCGTGGGGACCCTGTACCTGGCTTTACAGGTGGAAAAAATGTGTTGAATGCGAAGATAAACCGTTGCCCTCGTGCGAACTAGCGGCCAATAGAACGAATCCAATCCCAACTAGCGACAATCGAAGCCGCGAGTACCTTCAGCCCTTCGAGATGGCAAGCTATCCCCGTGCCACGGTGACGATTTTCTCGGGTTAGCGTTGCCCAATGATTTCCCGGGTGGTTGACGCGTACTCATTTCCCTGTGCCCGACCGAAACGCACCCTGCTCAACTCTTTCCACTTGACTGACGTTAATTTATGTCCCAGTGCTAATGCATTCGTTTTCCACGAGTGTGTGTCCGGGGCGGCGGAATGGGATGGGAGTGTGGTTTGTTTACGCGCCGACGTTTCGTTTCGCTTCCCGCATTCGTTAGGTAGGGGTCGCATTACATAAGGTGGGGGGAAATATCCGAACCGATTAGAAGACGGTGTATAATTGCTCGATTGTGCCGACGCAAGAATGTTGCTGACCAGAGTACGGTGTTGGCGTGGAAAATTGTGCGATGAAGCTATCCAACCTTGGCTGTTTATCGGGAAAAAATAGTTACGCTGAGAATTGGTTAAGGTGTGACTTACCACCTCGTAGCGTTTATAGTTTTCTCGAAGTTTTCCTCGCTGTTTCCGCCACAGTGTTAAATATCGCACTGTTCTAATAAGCCCTCGAGATCACATCGACAGAGACACACACGTCTGTTTTCCGTTTCACCGACGGTTACATGTTTTCGACGGATTAGGTGTAGCAATTGTGTCTTTATTTCATACTTGAACAACGATTCTCTTTGAAAAGGCGGCTGTTAACGGCGCGCGGTGTAGATTGTTGAACATTACCAAGTGATACTCGCTTTTACGTTCATCAGAAACAAGCGTTTGCTGTACGAAAACGGAACATTAGCCCCAAACCTCGCTTTGAAACGATCCATTGATCATTACCCATACACCCTATGCACAGCGATGATGTGCCGCACGCGAACTGACGGGGGCCACTCTCATCCCACTCACGCCCCCATCCTGACAGCCGATCCGAAAACCAAATTATGTTTTGGCGCTCCCGGCGTCTTCACGATGTATCGCACGCCGTTCTGTCCTTCGACCGTTGGGTGATTTCCGAATGATTAATGTTAAAAGTCGCGGCATAAATACTGCGTTTTTTCCCCACTCCTCCCAGCTACTACCCACGGCTAACAAATGGCGCTTTTCGGCTGACTCGGAAAAATAGAAAGCCTACCCAATCCATCGATTGAAGCGATTTTGTTTTTTTGACGTTCGAAATATGTGTTATGCAGCCGGGCGTAAGAAATAGTTCCAACGAATAGAGAGAAAAAAAAACCCCTTTGCGGCGGAAGCGACCGCGTGACGTCGTGCGGCACACGAGAAATTCGTGTCTTCTGGGGTGGGTTTTGGGGTAACACTCCATTTATGGCGATCATCTCTCTCGTAGGCGGAAGTGATTGTGCATTGGTTTTCAGTTTGGCCTGGCTCTAAATGGGTGGGATAGACAATTTTTGTTTTGTTTTACGACCGCTTTCGAGTGGATGTATTAGGACGGAAAACCATACAACCGCGTCATGGAAGGATGCATTAATTGATGCCAGCTGCTGAGGATCTCATTCAGGTCCACTGCGGTAAATATCATCGGTGAGGAGTAGGAAATGGGCAGCGATTACGAGATGAATCATTTATTGTGACGTTTGCCATACGGATTCGCTCACTTTTCGGTTCTTGGGCAGAAGAGAGTGAGTCGGGAAATAAACCTTGATGCAAAGACCGTTCAAATTTGAAACAGAGTTTTTTTCTGAATAATACTAAATAGTTTTTAATTCATTTGTCTGACCTTATGGCAACCTAGAAAATTAATGCGCCGTCGTCCATCACACGCAATAGGGATTTTATGGGTTGCATTTCATTCACACGATTCACACAGGGTGCGATAACTAGACCACCCAATCGCCCCAGGTCATTTGGGTCCGGAAGTCACTCCGATATGCGTGCAAGCGTGAATGGGAATTTATGCCACGCCATATCCCCAGGGTGGCTTTTTCCAATGCCAATGTGTGCCCCCAGAGGACTCCCCCTGAGAACATCGGCTAGCCCAGTTTTCTGCTTGGTTTCGCAAGGACTGCTTCGTTTTAGACCTCGGTTTGCAAAAAAATGCGAACGCAATCGAAACATTTCCGCCCGACCTATGGTGATGACGGTTCGGAGTGGGTTCAAGACAATCAAACAAACCATGTGACGAGTGGCGTGTTAAGTTGCTGCAAGTCCCTGTGCATGGATACGTATCCGCGCTAGCGTGATCGCAAAAAAATAAAATAAACACACCCGAATAAACCGAGACTGAAGCTTTGAAGGGTAAACAGATCGGGAGTAGGGAACAGAGAGTGTTTGTGCAAAACATTGAAGAAAATCATGCGCTAAACCGCAATTGTATCGATTGGTTCAATCGGAACT
>JAOEFI010000007.1:16581077-16591505 GCA_034621735.1 Anopheles plumbeus | reverse complement strand
AAAATAAGTTCTACATGAAATATGTTACCGCATTAGGATGGAAAACAAATGCGAGGGGTTGAATTTGTATTGAAACTTATATTATAGAAGGAGCAGGTGAAAAGTAAGTAAGAAGGGTAGGTACGGCTTGTGTGGTGGGATATCCCAACAGCTAATGGAAACCTCAATCAGCTTCACAGTGATCACTTCCTTTGCATCCTTTTCCGAACCTCAATGTTTGTATTGTTGGAACCGGTATGCTTTTTGCCAACTCCTGCCATTCGCGCTTCCAAGAAACGAAGGCAGAAGAATTATTACAGCTCATTGTTCCCCTAATGACCACCGTCCTTGATCTCATGATATATATGAGGTAGGCTTTTGGCGTGACGTCTACCATTGGCCCGTGATGTGTCCTTTTCCCTCGTTTTTCCTCCGGTGGGAGTCTAGCAATGCGCAATGGTAGCCTGTGGCGGAATCGTCGTCCGCTAATCATTTAAATGACTCTTTAAAAGTACGTTCTCGTTGGAGAAATTCGTTCATCGATCCTGACGCTTCCTTCCTCTGGCTGCCCCGGAATCAACAGTGGTGCACTGAGGGCTGGCGACTGCCGTGTTTATACATTATAAACATTTTGACAGTTGCCTTGTTCGCTCGGCTTCTTCGTTCGGGGGGTGCCTCAAGATGGAACGCCGGACAATGTTGACTCCAGTCCCGGAGCGTTGGGTGCGAGTTTGCGTTTAAAATCAAATTTATGTTTTCACGCTTCAGTGCCGCCCAGCGTCGCTCGGCTCCACTTGCCCCTGTTCGTTGATTTTGCAGAACAATATTTGGAGAGGTCCTGTGGTTGGAAGATACACCCATACCACAGGAACTCACAGCATACGGTTCGAGCTTTTCGACCTAGATTTAAAAGCAGGCTGATGATACGACAATCGTTAGCCGTAAACAACAAACGGAGCTCGGCTTCTGCCAGCAGGTTTTCGAATTACTTACTTTGGCGTGCGTAGTCATTGCGAACTGTAGCACTACGGAGGACTTCTGAAAGCACCGATGTCCAACGTTGCTTGCCTCTCTCGGTCTGTGAGGCAATGAGTTGGCGAATGTTGAAGAGTGGTGCCCCCTCGTTCACTAGTGGCCTATTATGATGCCCCTTTAGTATAGCATGTCCCGTTGACGCTGTTTGCTCACGGTGTAGCAGCAACATAGACGGTGACAATGACGAATGATAATTCGAAGGCGAATTGTGCGCGCCCTGTAGACATTACATTTTCCTCCTACACTTAGTCCGTTCGTCAAACTTTCTCCAATTGTCCGGCGGGACTTCTGGAGCGCTTGTTAGAGGTCTAAGAGTGCGGAGAGTTCATTTGGTGACTATTTGGTATCTGGTGGCATCCGGCGATGCCCCGATGTCATCAGGGAACCGCGACAAGTGCAAGCTGCCTTGGGGTTTGGTGCGTGGAAGGCAGGATCGGAAAGCAGGAAACATTACGCTATTGGGTACGACTTTCTCGAGCCCCGATGGCGCACGGTTTAGCCGTGCTTTGACGATTCATGCCCCATTCACCCACGCTCACTCGACTTGCTGAGGCGCCTTTCACGGCGGCGAGTTCTCGGCGAAATGTCAGAACAATTATACGCCATTTCCTATCGACATTTCCGTGCCATTCTCCGGCACGAAAGTGAACTTTTACAGCCACTACTGGGGAGACGGGGTTGAAAGGCTTTCCGAGTCTGCCCTGGACCGCTAGATGCGGGCTGGAGAGTCACTCGAAGCTGCCCTGCGTAGGACGACCCCTCCTTCCGCCCCGTGCAGTATCCTCCATTTGCGGTACTATCTTCCTGTTTGCTGTAGCGATTATTTCTGCTCCATATTGTTCGCGCTTGTAAGCTTAATGTTTTACCCGTTCTCGCTGTCACTGTGCTGGCCCTCGAGCCGGCTCATCATCCTCCGTCGGCGCAGTCTGAACGATGGTCTCGTGACTTTCCGATTCCTTTCACTCGGGTTCCGCAGCTTGCTATTGACCGTGGTCCATGATACACGTCCTTTTGCCGTGGGTTCTTTTCAGCGCCGAAGGGAGGGTAGTTTTGTTTGCGCCACGAGTAGCAAATCCTTTGCAGTGTTGTCCATGCGCTTGCCGGTAGAGATCGTTGGAAAGTAAATGACGCTGGTTTTGCGCCTGCAAACCACCGAGAGTGTTCGACGAAAATCGACATCATCCTTTGTGGACAGAAAGGGAGCCGTGCACTCGCCGTGGACGCTAATCGAAAGGTTCATTGTTGACCTTCTTGTGGTTCCGCGTTCGCCCGCATGTGGGATAGTGCGTTCCAATGTCCTTCTAACGGATTCAACAGCATCGTAGTGTGCACTTCGAGTTGATTTTAGTGGATGAAATGGATTGTAAAGATCGATCCTGTTTGAAAAAGGCCCTTTGTATGGTCGAAAGTAAGCGTTCATGCATGTAGTGCTCGAATAAACATGGATTTTTGCTTAGATTGGTTACGACTTTTTTCGAATATTTCTTATACGGTCGGCGAACGCTGAACAGTGTCATCTGTCTCTAAGCGGTCGTTGTAAGGTACCCGAGGTTTAACTGCATCTTCAGTTACGTGTCAAGCTGGGCTCAGTTTGAAGGCACACAAAAAGAACTGCAAACTGGTCCTGTCTGCAGAAAAGTAACGACCTTATATCCGGCTTGAATTGAAGTAATCGCTATGCAGATGGCGTTTCTGTAGGGATTTTTTTTACCAACCCCCGGACCCGTGAAGATCTTTCTATGTGCGGGACCAGTTAAGGGCTAGTTTGTTTGAGTTCGCTTGCACATCTACCCGCCACCACCACCCGTTTCGGCGACTTAATGCTCAGTTCATTCAATCTTTTGTTTCTCGCGCATATAGTGGGGCGGATCTCCTGCGGCGGTACTCAACCTACATCGCGAGTCCCGATGCTCCAAGCGCGGCACGGGGGGGAGTCTTGCCGAGGTTGCAGGCCGAGCAAAAAGAGGTCGAAACGCTTGGACGTCGTTCGTTAGACGTTGCAGAGGATTTCACGGTGCCCTTTTTTCTCTCGCACTTGTATTGCCGTTTCGATTGCACTTTAATCAAACGGCTGCTCGCGGAGGGAGCTTTGACTGGGTGACAGGACGCGGCTGAAAATCTGTTTTTGTCCTTTCCACAAACCGAATCGATTTACTGTTACTTTTTGATTGAAAGATTGGTTGATAGGACAGTTGCTTTGTATCGTGGACAAACTACCCTTTTTTCCCATCATACAGATCAGCAACCGCAGTTGGAAAACCGAGATTTCTGCTGCGTGGAGCAGCATGACGAATCTATTCATTTCTTTCCGAGATAGCAGGAATAGGTCTTCGCCGGAGTAGGCAGCAAAATTTGCGTAGTGAATCATCCTTCCAGTGATTCTTCGATTGGGGAAAACCTGCCCCAACGCTCGAAATGGCAACCGAGACTGGAATAGCGCTCCACTTCTCGAGCCACTGTGGAGTTAATCTCTCAATCTCTCACCGGCGATTCTTGGCCAGACTGGTTTCGATGCATGTGAGCCAACCACGTGGGTGAAGTCGTGCAAAAGCTGCAGAACCAGAATCAGAACTCGTTTAAGCGCGTTGCCCGGTGCCGGTTAAGTGTTGCCACACACACAACCCCTTTTGGATCTACATAGTGTCCCTCTCCTACGGCGCTTCTGGTGCAATATGTAGGTGAATGCAATGAGCTGCTGCTGCCACTGAAGTCGGTGGCGGTATGAAACTGACGCTGAAGTTTTCGCTTCGCTGTCGTCAACCTTGCGGCGCCGTCTTCGTCGTCTCCGTCTTTAGCACTGGATGGTGTGTGTCGAAGCGCCATGTTTGGCCGCCTACACGCGCTGCATGTTGGTTTCGAATTCGCTGCTTCGTCGAACTGTCACTGCCGGTTAGTGTCCCCTCGGGGAAACCACACTGTCTGTGTTTAGCGTTGTATCGCTTTTTGGGACCCGGTACTTGGGCCGGGTTTGTTTCAGCATGACTTGAGAACATTTACGACAGCTTGCCGGCGACGCAGTGTGTCGGAAGCGCGGTGTTTGGTTTACGTGTGCGGACAAAGTCAAACTTGCCCGGCGGGTGGGAGGGAGAGGGAGAGCGACACTTTGCTGCACTTTACGAAACATGCCCTAAATGGGTCTAGCCCTGGTTAATGTCGCTTAATCAATAGTTGCGCCTACCCTGGAGGTAGGTAGTGGTCTCCGGGGTCAGATATGTGACATTTCAGAATCGCTGACTCCTGTATCCACAGGAATTACTTTGTATTTGCTGAATTTAATATATTCATCAAAAGTACTTTTCTTTTCTTCATATAAGAATGAAGACCGTTCCGTGTCTAGTAGCTGGCAAAATTATATGTGGTTCCGTTCGCTTGTAGATTAAAAAAATAAAAGAGGCCATGGCTTATTTTGCTTCGATGGAACTTCTTTTAGGCGACTGTGGAAATCATCAAATATTCCGCTCCAGTGCCCTTCTTGTCCTTGTCCATTTGCAGAACAATCTTCCAACGAAGTTGCCAGTGACTGATACTCGGTTGATTCTTGTCGCTCGCTCATTGGCTTGTTTGTTTGCGTCCCCAATGTATCGTACCCGGTGGTACGAATTTTAACTGTGCCAGATTGGCATTGGCAGCCCAACATACACACAGACACACAGTGTACTGCACAACAGCACAGAGGGCAACGTTGCACCACTGCGTTGCGATCTGCATTTGCTGCACGATATCGATAGTTCCCAATTCCGAAAGTGAGTTCGACTGCGGTTAAGGTGAACTGCAAACGACGACGACGACGGCACATAGCCCGAGTTCGGCTTTCTCGGGGGAATGGGTCGAGTTCGGCTTCTTCACTGCAGACTCCACCGCTCTGTTGCAGAACCGTTTGTCGTGGTCGACCTAATTGATTGCGAAACTAGTTTAGACAGGGCCTTTGTGCAGTCGAGAGTTGCTAGTAGTGGCGAGCGAACTCTGAACACGCCCGCTGGAACGTTGAGAGGTAAGACACAAACGTGTTTTGGTTTTCCGGAAAGGTGGCCTCCGCCATCCCAGGGGCATAGAAACGAGAGTTGTGTGCAGTTGAACCCACACCCACGATTTAATGCTGCCTCGAGCCCCCGAGTTTGATTTTAGTTCTGCGAAAGTTGGCATGGAAGCCTCGGTGTCTGGGTGTCGCTAGGAATCAGCAAAACATATGAGGTAGTGAAAGTTGACACCGACCAACTCATCGATACAGTAGAACTGCGACCCCTATGGGAACCGAGAGGAAAGGGCGTGGAGGTGACCAGTATCAACTGCGCCATGGCGCGCTTTTCAATTGACTGTACCATATCGCTTTAAAAGATTTTCCCGCCGATAATCGGAGATGATCACGAATGAATCGAGTGAACGTGAACCCCCCGTTCGGAGAGTGTAATCATGGCGGGAGGCTGTTACGAGCAAACCGCTGTGATGCTGCTTCCGGGCACCGGTTTCTGTGGAAGGACCCGATGTGCCACACTCACGGTAGGGTGCCGCTTTAATGATTCCAATCGCTCTCTCTCTTTCTCTCTGTCTCTCTCTGATACCCCCGGGTGGTATACTATGCCTCCGGTGGGTCGATTGGGTGGAGAGCCACGCGTTTGCCGATGGGATTTATGCGACAAACGAGTTTCTCGCGTCCGATCGGTTGTTACGAGTGTGGCGAAGGCCTTGATGATGCGAACCGTTGTAACGATGCTTCCTGAGGATGAGACTTTGGATGGGCCAAGTTTTGTAGCGCGTCGCGAAAACCCCACTGGTCGGGCGCCGTCGTGTGTGTGTTGCGAGCATATTAATATCCGCGCGCCGGCCTTTTTTAATTGTACAAAAGAATGGGAAGCATTTGTTAATGACGTGGACGTGTGCGCTATCTTCATGCGATTTCTCGCCGATGTGTGGGTACGGGTTTTTTTTTTGTAGCACTTCTCGCTTAATGTTCTACTCATGAAAAAGTCTTCACACGGTAGGAAGAAACGGGTGTCGTTCCGTTACGAGTGGGAACATTTGCATATGAGGTTTATCGATGGTGTGCGAGCGACGATTGTTGTGTGCTGACGACAATTGCTCTTTTACTGCCACATAACAGAAGGTCTTGGGTATAGGGTCCGTCTAACAGATTTCAGCTGGCGAATTTAAATCCCTCCGATATGTTTTCGGTTCACTGTTTTGCTCCAGTTGCTGCGTCACGGCATCAAATTCAACCGGCTTGTCCAACGTGACGACGACATGCTAGTAAATTTAATAATCGGTCTATATATTGATGTGTCGTTTTTTCTGCGAGAAATGTATCTTAAATCAAACGGGTGATCAAGGTCGCCATAAACAAAAACGTGTTCGCGCATGGTCTCCCAAGATCCTCCGAATGACTCGGTTGAATCTTTGGCAAATGGAGGAACATTTGATCATGTATGTGATTTAATATTGTCGTTTGTAACAACTTCCACGTTTTGTGGGTCTCATATTTAATTTTTTTTGTCAGGGGCAGTCTTGACGAGATCCCATCCCCATCCGGGAACGGATCGTGACCGTTTGTTCCGGCTGCGTGTGCTGTTTGGTAAACAAGGGGTTAACTTTGAATTCAATGGCCAATGGCTTTCGGGGGAAAGGAACGAACCCACGCGTCTTACGCGCCAGCGCCGGCAGATCTTGAGGACGGCACGAAATGTCATTTGCACACGAGCGATGAAGAAATAGCGGAAAAGCGAGGCAGCGGTACGCCCCCGCCAACATGCGTGGGATCGCTTTTTTCACGCTGCGGTTGCTAAAGGAAGTAATGCGTCCGCTAAAGAGGAGCGACTCAACGATGAGTCTCTATTTTTCCCTAAATGGTTTCGCCACATATTTACGCGCGGGGGAACGCTAGTGATCTCACCGGACCTCATCATTATCGTTTCGAGTGCGACCAGGGTGACACAGGGAGGGCGGGGACTGTTGAATGGTCGCCTGCGTGAAGAGCGAGAGACAACAGAGTTCATCTGCTCGCCACGTTCGACTTAAGTGGCGTTTGATACCTACAGACGCCCAGGCGGCCCGAGAATATGGTGGGTTTGGTCGATACTTGCGCCGACGGACATCGCCGCCGATTCTGAACCAGCCGGCTCTGCCTACATATTCGGCTGTTTTAATGATCATTCATTCTACTGGTCCTCAGTCGGATATTCTTCGACGGTGAATGTGCAAATGTGTGATGCCTTCTTTTTGCACCCATTCGATGGCCGATGGTAATATACTCACCCGAAAGTGGACCGTGTCGCGTTTCCCGTGCCATGTTTGCCTAATGGCTGGAAGGTGTCGATAAAAACAGTTCCCCACAGTCATGCAAACGGCTAGTGGGCGGTTATCGGGCAACGTTCCCTTATCAGTTCTTATCAACGCACCGATATCGGCAATGGCGTTGGTCTGGAACTCGGGAACCATTTTACTTATGTGATGTTTACTGCAAGCCTTAAAACGACTTACCTGGCAACACCACGTCCGTCGGTACTGGTTTGTTTATAGATGACCGATAAAAAAAATGCAAACCCCTCTCGGTGAGGGGTTGCGAAACTGGAACCAACTTGGGGCATGTTACGCTATAACAATAATCTAGCTTTGCTCTGAAGTCCCGCAGGTCTTATCCCAGCGTCTTAAAAGGTGCCAAAGTACAGTGTGCTTCAACGGGGTCCGTTTCGGGCAGTGTAATCTCTTAAGACATAAGATGCTTTTTCCCCCACATCTTCTTCTTCTGCTTCTATGCAGTGGTAAACATATCCGCACACCCTCAAGATATGGAGCCTGTCTCCTTCTTCTTCTTGGTAGGATAGCGCTGGTTTTAGAGAGATGTTGTGCGCTTGCTTGACATTGCGTCATCGTTTGGTTTGCGCATGCCAGATTACGTACATGTATATGTGTGTGTGTCTGTGTCGGTTTGCCGGCTTGGCTTCTCGGGGCGCAAATGATGTTCGCAGCTGCCGCAGCAGCTCGGTTGCGTGCGCTGTTGCGCGTTCAGCGGCCCAAGCTATTTACGTTCCGTTTTGCGCCATGACGCGCGTCTGTCGGGCAAGGGAAAAGTAAAAACTGGAGCGAAACGTGGCAGAGTTGATGAAGCAGTGTTTCGCTTCATTCGATTGCCGCCAAGCCGAGCGCGGAATCGAGTCCACCATCGGGTGAGCTGACCGAGCCAAGGCACTAACCGAACCGATGAAAGGGCCCGCTGCTAAGGGTGAGCGAGTGTTGCCAGACAACTTTCTCTATCGATCCGGCCAGGCGGCGATACCGTTGGGGCTGCGGGTAAAGGTCGGATCCCCCTCGAATAGTCACGATGTTGGGCGAAGCCGGTCGACCAGCGGAAACCCCCTAGGAAAGTGTCAATCTGTAACGGCAAAGTGAGACAGCGGGAGAGACATAACATAATGACTGACTGGCAGCAGCTTGGAGTTCGAAATTAGTTTGTCCCTCTCCGATCTTCCCTCCCCGACGCAGTGACCAGACTGATCAGGTCTGTGCCGAACAGCGGTCAAGGCATAAAACCGTCGTGCGCGCCTGTGTCGGTAGTGGTGGTGGATACTCGTGACATTAGACCGATGAGAAGCAGAAGAAAGATAGGAACAAGAAAAAAACCCACAACCACATGGTCAGATAAATTAACATAAACATTAGTTAGTACCCGTTTGCCACCCGTTCCGTTGGGCACGTGGGACGATTTTCGCTGTAATTGACCGACGGAATTGGTCACCGGTCGTGGCGCGGGTCTTGGGAGTGGCTAGAATCGATCTAAATCGAACAGCAGGAACCCTACCGGTGCGCGATGTCGTTGCCCGCTTGCGTACTCAAGACGACACACGTTGGGGCAATGCTCGCGAGATGATTTTTCAGCGTATTTGATCACGTTAGGTATGCAGATGTGTTTGCTTGCGGTCCACTACCAAACACATCTTCATCGACTTCCCACCATGATCAGACGCCTCATGTCTGATCGCCAGGCCACAGTTAAGGACTGTTTGCGGAGTAAGATGTCGAAAAAAAAATAACAAAACAAAGTGTACATACGAAGAACAAAACACAGCAGCCAAACAAAAACGAATCGACCTGGCCGGTCGCGGTGGCGCTGTTCAGCGGTGCTATCTGCGCACTTTCCAGAATTGGAGGTGATCATGCGTCGCCGCCGACTCTGCGTGACTTTGTGACTCTTGGAGCCGGAGGACAACGAACTCATTTGCGGAGACGATTTGTTCTTCCGCGTGCTCGCCGTGGAGGAAACCGCTGGTCATAGACCCCGTGAGGGTTTGTGCGATGACCGCAGGGAGATAGTATGTGCCGGCGTAAGGTGTGGGAGTCTGAACCGGATTTTCCCCGGGAGTGTACTGCGCAGAGGTAGACGGAGGTGTTAAATTTCGTAACATGACTCGAAATCGACGACCCTCTCTTTACCTGGTAAATATTCCTATCCGCCTGTCGGCTGTTGTTCTACTTTCCTGCTGATCCTCCTTGTAGGGAATTAATGATCGTTTTCTCCATTGCCAAGTTTGTTGCTCCTTTCCAGGAAGGTTTAGGATTCTTGCAAATGTCGTTGAACTCGGCGTGTTTTGGTACATGAGGACTATATAGGGAACCGAGGGTTCACAAGAGGAAACCATCCAAATGCACAACTTCCCGTTCTTGGCTGTTGTGGAAGGATGTGAGATCATAGTTTCGGGACCTCCGGACCCTCGGGTTTGAAAACTAGGTGGGTGGGAGCTATCGTTGAACAAAAAAATTTCTCACTGCACGAGTTGGGTATCTAATTTTAAACATTGCGTCGATGTGGGGAACAACCCCCAGTCCAACACACGTACTTTGGTGCAATTTGTCTACCAAGTCCTTTCACAAGATGGCACTTGTGAACCGAAACACCAAAGGAACACGCCGTTGGCTCAGGCAGACGGTTGCTTGCGCTGAACAGTTCTTTCGTCCAGAGTAGAAGAAGCGTGTCTCGTTGTATCCATCATCGGGAAGACGTCTAGAAGTGTAGATCCGAAAAGCGGCGGTCTTGTTGTACGCGCTTGAACATGTTGCTCGTCCTCCCACGTGCGTTATGGCGACTCTCTGGCGCTTGTTGCCGTCGATCGTTCGAGGGGGATGACGTGAATTACGAAATCTGTTGAAGATCCTCGGCTTTGAGATATATCTAGCGACCATTCAGTGGTTTCTACGCGACAGAAGGTGTTTAATGGATTGTTATTAGTGACATTTAAATTTAATTTTCCGCAAATTTTAAATTCATCGATGTTGCACCTGTCGTATAGTTTCGGGTTTAATTTTCCTTCTGCAATAAATATGTTAATGTTCGGGCAGCTGTCCGTGTTCGTGGCGCTAGAAAACCCCGTTACCGACGACATTACAATAAATTTGAATTATACCATTTGCGCCGTGAAATGAAATTGT
>JAOEFI010000007.1:16564194-16577358 GCA_034621735.1 Anopheles plumbeus | reverse complement strand
GGCGCCGATGGAGAGGATCGGAATGTTTTTGCGCTTCGGAACCTGACGTACTGAATGAATCACTTCACGTACACAAATAAAGAGAGGGAAATCGATGGCGAAGCACGACGAAGCAGCACTGTTCCGAGAAATGATTTCGACGAAATCGTGCCATCATTTGTCCTTCAGTGCTACTGGAATGGACGGGGAAGCAAGTGGCAAAGTGCCGTCGGTGGCTCTAACATAACCGTTAAGATCATTGCTTCCGTACTGCGCTATCGTGTAGGGCAACATAAACCACTGAAGTGGTGGGAGCACAAAATCTCTCCGCGAGCAGCACAAAATCTGTGCTGACACGTACTTCATGCTTAGAACAAAAACTTAGGCTACATTCTACTCTTCCAAGCCTTCCTCAAGGGAAAAAGACAAACTTCAATAAAACCAACGGAAAAAGCGCCGAATGCGGAAGAGCGGAAGAAATACGAAAAGATACTTTGCTTTGTTTTTCGACCAACATTTTGAAACAACATGGAAGATAAAGACGATGTAAGAAAAAAAATCCACATTCACCGAAACAGTCTGAAGTGTAAAATTGAATTCCGTCTCTCTTTCAGCAGCACGGTGTTTTTCGCGCAGCCGTTTGGTTTTCGGTGGGTGGTGGTGGTTGGTGGGTGAAAGAGGAGGAAAATCCCGCAAGGGCAGTCCATCGCTCGTTCGCTCTCGGTTGGCCATCCCGCGCGGCAGCGTAAACGAACGCACATAAATCGTCGAATTAAGTAATTTCAAATTAAATGAACTGCGAATCGATCGCATTGCTGGATCCGGGATGTTGTAGCTTCCATCTTTCCACCCACCAGGGCGCCGCCCTTTCCTCCCTACGGTGTAGAAGTCGGAGACGGAGGAAAAATGTTTCCCCGAGACATCGGTTATCGCTTTCTTCGGTTTGCTAGCGAAAGCCAGATTCCATCGCGACCGCGCCATCTAAGACCAATGCAAGTTTTAGGCAGCGTCGCGGAGAATCTGATAACGGAACAGAGAAAGGAGTTTTGGGGATGTTTAGGGAAACATGGCCGAGCAGGATGGCGGGAAGGGTACAGGAAGGGAAAATATCCACGTAGACGTAGCGAGTAAAGCTATCATTGCAACTGAACTGCCATTTTCGTCCGCCTTTATCTACCGATGGCACTGGTGGACGTCCCTTCCCTTACGCGATAGTTGTGTATGTTTGTGAGTTTTACTGTATGTACGTTTATATTTATCGCATCCACCGGATTGCAATCTAGTTCACACGCCTTTGCAATAAATTATTTCCGTTCCATTGCCGTCGCCGTCATTGCCTCACCCTGCAGCTGGTCATTCGGTTGTCCTCATAGTTTTCCACCCTTGGCCTCCCCGTTTTCCGATCCTATGTGTGTGTGTACGTGTGTGTGTGTGTGGTACATGGTACCTTGCCCGAAGAAAATGTGCACCCTACACGTCCCGGCGATGGTGGCCAGTGGAGATTCAACTTGCTGAAATGATAATGATCAATGTGCCAGCTGTCGTCGATTTCGTCGTCGTCGTCTTCTTAGTATCCGAGAGTAATGAACGTTTGCTCCTGCTTGCGTGTGCACTCTCGCCTTCTCGGCTCACGCTTTGGGAAAAGTAAAGTATGCAGAGAAGCACCTACTAAAGCAGTCCACGGTGGTGGTTGTCTGAGGGACTACTTTGAGCTCGACCTGTTCGATTCGCGGGAGGAGGACTTGACATCGGAGCACGAAAGTGACCTGTCGTACATGGTTGTCTCATTAATTACCAATATGCTGCCGCGCTTGACTTTCGACTTCTCGCGTTCCTCGGTGGATTAGTGCTTTAAAGCCGATTTTCGCACCGAACGGCGACGGTCCAGAAATGACGTCAGTTAAAAAAAACGGATGGAGGAATACCTTCACTTTACCGCGCGGGCCAGTGGAAGCTCGCAGGATTCGACGCGGGGGTTGATTAATTAATTTCATTCATCAAGATCTTAAAAAACCGAGGGTGTGCCGTGAGTCGGACGGTGAAAGTATTAACGATGAAAGATTTCCTACACCCTCTCGCATCCGGAGAATGTGCGTTCTTGGCTATTTATTTCGGACACCTCCTGCTGGCCGATAGAAAACGGGAGTATTAATAAACCATCACCCACCCGAAAAACGTACCACCCATGGCCCCCGGCTGGCGAAAGATGCCAGAAATTTGCACAAAATGTATCCGGTGCTGAAGCCGTTCATTACTTGCTTCTCGGTGGATTTTTTCTTCTCTCTCTGTAGCGTACGGAATAAAAATTTGGCTAACGAAACTCGAACGACGTTCGGTTGACATTTCCTGGGCTCCTGTGGGGAAGGAACGTTTTTTTCCGTCCGCTTTCCCGCCCCTCCGACAACCGGCTCGCGAGCTGTCATAATTTTGATCGTGCGTGATATTTGTCGTATATGTACCAGTGGGAGAGGAAGTCAAGCCACGTAGGGTACGCGAGCAGTCGATTTGGGTACCGGGGCTATAAATAAAACCGGGCACCCTTCTCGGTTTTTGAGGGTGGAGCAGACGGGATCGATGCAGATCCCGACGCACCATATGACGAAAGCAAGCCATATACAAATCCTACTTGTTTCCTCGATTATCTGCTCTTCCTCTATGTAGTCCCGATCGGTTGGCTAACGACACCGAGAGGTGACGGTATCGTGGCATCAAGGAGTTTGAAGGAGAAGCGGAAGACCTTGTTCAAAAACCCTTACTGTGGAGAGTATTTTTATTTCTGTTCCTTAACTATGGTTCGAGCACAGGAAGTCGGGCGTTTATTACCTGGGTGTGTGGAAGAAGGAGTGTTGTGGGACTCGAAATTATTAACTGGTGCCCTCATCGCCGCCCCTGGTATGGCCTGCTGCCACCTGTCGTCATATAATTCTTGACGCTCCGTTTGCGTGGATGTTCCGTTCCGTGCCTGGATGCTACGGTACGGTGCGCGGGTTGCTGGTATCGGTGTGCAATTACTGTACTGTAGATGCCTCACACTTGTCTTTTATATGTTTTAGTTCCAAGATATTGCACGGAACGCTGCACTGCTGGTACTGCTCAGTTTTTTTGTCTCGTTTGTGGTCTCTGGTTTAAGAATATCAACTTAGACCCGAGTTTTGTAGACAATATCCCTCAGATTAATAAAAGATGTTGCTGCTGCTCTAGCCAACTCCTGCAAGACGCTCGGGAGAGTTACAGGAACGCAGGACGCTCCTCGAGACGGTTACACAAACTTTAATTATTTTAATTGAGCCCGTTTCTTTCGCAGAACGTGTCTCTTGTGGGGAAAATCTTGCTGTTGAAAGAACGTAATTAACAGCACTTGCGGCGTTTGTGCAGCACCTACTGAATTCGGGTGGACCCTTAGTACCCACCGGACTTCGGCAACAACCAACGGTAGGAATGAAGAACAGCTGTTTGTTAGCCGCTACTTACATAGGCACACACAGACACATTTGACCAACATATATGGGCATGCGGACCGCGGCGGGCGGCGAGACCAATCGTGCAACATCATCACGCTGCCCGTTCTCTCTCTCCCCCCAAGAAGGTTCAGCGCGATGGAGTTACCTTTAGGAGAACAAAAACGTGTAATCAACGCGCAACACTCTCTCTCGTGCCTGAAATGTTTGCACAACTCATAGACGCGAAGGGCATGAGTGCGGTATCAATTTGTTTTGATTGCGGCACGCGGATGAAAAGTGGGGACCGAGAGTTGAGGATGAAAATCCGACGGACTAGCAACAACGAGTGTTAGATGTGTCTTGAGCAGTACACCCTCAAGGCAGCATGCACGACTCTTTGGAGATAAAAGTGAAAGCGAAACCAGATTCAATACGGTCCGAAATTGGGATCTCTTGTTACAGCTGTTGTTCGTCGAATCTCACTGCGTGGCACGTTGTCTGATAGGTGCCAGGTCCTCGGTGGGAGACGACGACAGGGCAGCAAAAAACGAGCAATTGATGCTCCGACGTTGGAGTCCACTCCGAGGGCGGTGGAGAGTAGGACGAGACGCCACTCCTGCCAGTGGACAAGAAATTATATCCATCAGATTTCGATTTTGTAAGCCGCCCTGCTTTGGTCTCGGGCGTAACATGGAGACCGGCCATCCAGCCGCAACCGGCAGCCCCCAATTGGAGAGATCCGATGGCAGATTGCCACCGGCGTTGGTACCGTGCATCGCCTCGAACCCGTCCCAGGGTTCAAGCCCAGCGGTGTCAGCTGTCGCCATTACGGCGCGCCATGGCTATCGATCCGGACTGCCTCTACGAGGAAATCGTTATACTAGCGAGACGCCACCGACCGGCCACTCCCAGTGCTCTTTACTGTGCCCTCCCGACGCTGACATTGTACCCCGCTGCTGGAAGGCGATCGGGCTCGCGCGTCTTGCTCTGATTTCGTTGTCGGCGTCATATGGTCCCAGCTAAAGGAGTTAAGCTTAAACTGCAGCTCCACCAGAGTCGTTGTGGGGCGTTGTGTGCACGTTGTGTTCCGGTGAAAGGGAACTAGTATTTCTTCTTGCGGTTTACCTTCCCGTCCGTCCCGCTTCCCCCTTTCAATTCCTCTGGAGGCGGGACAAAGCGGACGAATATCGCCTGCCATTGCCTGCTACCACCGCCAACAAAAAGCGTGTTTGCAAACGCTCGACAAAGTATCGTGAACGATAGGTTAGGGTTTGGCATTGGGCCGCCTCGCGGCAAGTCGCGGCCGCTGGCGCGGATATTGAAGTGCATATTGCAGGATGGCTGGTTTTGTTACTCTTTCCCTCTCAGGCAGTTTTCTCGCTTTTACACTCAACTTAAATCGAAACCATAAGCGGAAAACGAAGGGAACGCCACCACGCCTCGCAGTCGGCCGTCGCCGTTCGCCTTCGGTTTTGCCGACGATGGTAATTTATGCAGTCACGATTCGATATTTGGAGCTAGATAACGAAATTAATGGCGAAAACAGAAACATTTTCATTGCGTCCTGCCATTCGCGCCCCCCTCTTCATTCGCCACTTTTCTTTCTCGCTAGTTCAAACGTGGCCAACTGCAGAGTTTTCCTGCCCGGGCGTTCTACCAGTTTTCGCTTTCTGTTTTCTTCGCCGGCTGTTGGGCTGTTGAGGGAATGGAACTGGAAATGGGTCATCTGGTTGTCGAGGAAAGACGGGCGATCAAGGGAGAAAGGCCTAGTGAACAAAACAATGTATCTCGATTAGGGCAACCACCACCCCGGGCGGCAAAGCGAGCCAGACTTTGGGCATTCGGAAAAAAGTTACCTATTCGTCTAACGTGCGAGACAGCTAATAGGGACGATTGTAAATAAAGGTGATCCCCACCCTCCACCAATGGTTGCGATATTTTTGTTCGATGGATAGATTTCTGGAAGAAAAACGAGATAAGTGTAATGGCAATTGCGAGAAGTGGAGTGGGGGGAGCTGATATGTACCCTTAGTCGTTTGCACATTTTCCCCTTTCTCATTTGGAGTCAATAAATAATGCATTGCGTTGGTGGTCTTGTTATCGGACCGCTCTTTCTCCGAAGAGAGGATCTACTGGCAGCAATCGAACCATCTGAATCTAGTATATAGCGAAATGTATATACCTTGATAGAGCACCTGTAATACATTATTGTTTACGGTTTGTTGATGGTTCATAATACACCAACAGGAAAGCATGAATAAATTTTTTGGTTTTTGTTTGCGAAGACTTTCCATTATATCTTTTCCTACGCAACATGCTCTAGTATAATAAGAAACAAATTAGGGAGTAATTAACTGTCGTTTCTCGAAGATCGGACATCCATAGGAAATTACGAAAAGCTGTCAACCATTTGTTCAGTTTAGAGCATTCGACAGATGAAAATGAACCATGAAGAAAATTAGAACTCATCTAGAGCAACCCCTGCTTTCACTATCCTCTCCGTAACCAAGCCAAACCAAGTACGTCACGTGAGGACGGCACTATTACACTCACGATATGTGCCCCTCCCCCCGCGGGGGCGTGAAAGTTTACACGTGAGGATAAGATTATCCACCGTTCATTAATTAGCGTTGCTTTAATTAGTGGCTGTTGTGAGCGAAGTTCACTTTTTTCTGGGGCGGCCCAGACTCGTTATGTTGATGCTTGCTGCTAGTGTTGAGACCGAAAGTTTTTCGTTTTCCACGCACGGCACAAGTGATCGCGGTGGCGGCGGCGGCGGCCAGTAGTTGATTTTGTGCGCATGGTTTTTCCGTGTTCACTCACGCGCGTTGCTGGTGGTGTGGACGGAAACGAGCTCCAAGAGTGTTTTTGACGAGCTCGAGCTCCAAGAGCCATCGTTGGGGGGGGGGGGCTTGTTAGTTCGGTCAAAAAGACATTCGTCAGTCGGTTGGATAGTCAGCTCATCAGTTTGCTTCATCCAGAGTCAATCGACCGTTGGTTTCGGAGGTTTCCTGGACTCGCTCGCTTCCGAGAATGCGTTCGAGCGAAAAGCGAGATAATTTCCGTCTGGGATATAGACTTCCTGTGGGCTCGCGGGGAATCCAAAGTCCGCTGTGGCAAACAGAAACAAGAAAACGAAAATGATGCTTGAAAAATAATGAATTATTCAATCATCGTCGTAAAAGTCGTCGCCTCCTTCACTGGATGATGTTGCGAGCTGATTTGAGCTACGCTTTTCCGTTCCCCGATAGCGAAAACTGATCGAATGTCCCATGACGATTTGTGGTGCTTTTTTTCCTTCCCGCTTCTAGCTGCTATGTTTTCGGGCGAGTTTCAGTATTTTCCTTGGGTCGTTTATGGCGTTTTTATTTTTGGGTCGAACCGAACGCTCCGCTGTGTTGGTGTGGGGGCCCCATAAAGAAGATGTGAGTGAAACCCCCGAGTCAAGGTCCTTCCCCGGAAGATGGAAGGAGAACAACGATGTTGACATTGCCGAAGAGAGTGGGGAAATCCGTGGCGGAAAGCCGACGTAAAGTCTGTGGGAGAGCAACATTGAAACGAATAATCCGCCGCTCCGGCTGCAGAAAATCGTCGTAGTCGTCGTCGTCGTCCTCGTCACTGCGGGCGCTGCGTCGTTACGTCCGCCCTATTCGTCGTCGTAGGTGGTCTGGCGACTTTCCGGACAGAATGGCGACCACCCAGCTGTGGTGCCGGTGGGAAATCATTCCTGGAAAAAGTGGCAGCCCCCCAACAACCGGACGTGGAACTGCCGAGGTATTTTCGGCTGCGGGCGGAGGAAGCCAGCGGCTGGCCCGGGAGAAGTATACACAAACAAAGCTCGCTAGAAAAGTGCGTGTAATCAAGTAATCCAATTAACGCGCTCCGACGACGAGAGGATGATGTTGGCCGCCTACACCGAGGGGACCCAGGGATTGGCGAAAATCGATCGAGGAAAAATCAACAGAAGGAGAACCAACACAACCGAACTCGAATTAGAGAGACGGACAAAGGGCAGATATCGCACGGGAAAAACATAAATCAGAATACGCACCCCGGTCAGGCAAAGCGTTGTATAAAATTGAGCTGACAAAGAAATGGTCAATGCTGAAGTTTTCCAAGTAGGAAAAAAAGGAATTCACCCAGCAACTGCTGTTCTAAACGACAGCAAGGAAACTTAGTTGGTCTTCTAATTTGAATTTCAACCCCCGCGTGGCGTGTGAGGATTGCTTTCAATTCGTCACTCGCTCTAATGGATTGACAAACAAAGGATTGGCCGGAAAAGGGAGGAGAAAAAAAAACACGCCGAAGCGCGCGGAAAGTCCCTTCGTAGAGCGTTCGCATGCCGAACACACAGCCAGGGCCGGCGGAATAAGTCTATCAATGCGTCCCCTTTTTTCGTACGATTTCTCTTCGTTGCCATTATCTTAGTTTCCCGTGAGAGGAATGAAGTTTCGGACTCAATTTTCCGAACGAGTGTCACACGGCAGGATTTTCTTCAGCTGAAACTCCTTCTAGCCGATCCCAAAGGCGCTTGCAGACCGTGATCGAGGTTGTCTCACGCTATGACTCAGTTTTTTTCCAGTCTGAAATCCCACTTGACCAGGGTTTAAAGAAGAATAGGTGAAGAAGAATATTAGGTAAGGGAAGAACCCAACCAGGAGCTGCATTTAGGGTTGGATGTCTGTGGAAGAAAGACACTTTAAATGTTCGTATGACAAATTCGATATTGGGGTATAAAACTAAATGGACTGGAAGGAAAACGATTCACCCTCGCCTGGGGATCCACGCCCCGAGCCGAAGAAGATGCAACAGACTTTGTTCGATTTTCGTTCGAAGGGAACTACATGTACCATCCATGTCTGGGAAGAAGTTGAGTTTCTACAGCTCCAAGTTGAGAAAAAACCATTTACAATGGCAAGATGGCAAGCCAAGGGATCGTGCACAAATTCATTCCGGACGGCGGAGCCAAAAAGAGAGGCAGTAGAGTTTCTATTTCGCTTCAAGTAGTTCCAGCTGCTTTAAGCCGCACAGATTGAAACTGCAGAATCTCGGTTCCGGAGGCGGCTTCCTTGCACCGCTTTATTTTTTCTGCAAGTACTTGGTCACTTGGTCGAAGACCATCGCCTGGAGAGAAGAAGCATAGAAAACCGGTAATATAAATTGAAGGGCCATAGAGGTGACCTCACACTGTAGAGCACAGTGTGTGTGTGTGTGTGTGTGTTTGACTGTGGGCAAGTTGAAAAATCTATGAAACATGCACTTCGATGCACTTTTGGTCAAACAATCGAGAACCGGGTTGGATTATGTACGGCAGTCCCAAGTAGAGGAGAAAAGGGATGCTTGAGAATTTTTACATCATCCGTAAGACATCGGGAGGTGCCGGATTTAGAAAGAGAAAGATGTAGAGAGGAAAAGAGATAGAGCAGAAGTGAGCATAAATCTACGGACAAGAAATCGCTATAAATGCCATTCCGACAGTCGAGAGTTGGTGTAACGAAAGGATTGAGCGAGCAAGAGAGAGAGAGAGAGAGAGAGGGAGAGAGAGAGAGAGAGAGAAAGAAAGATAGAGAGAGAGATAGAGAGGAAGATAGTATTCGGAATTGCAATGTGGATGGTGGCGGCAATGGACGGCGAAGGGAGTGTATGATGGTCGATAAAATTTTTACAATCTTCAAATTTTTATCTGGCTCTTTTTTTGTTCTTCAACGAACCAAAGAACGGGGAGCAAAAGGGCTGGTGCTCCTTCTGCACATACTTTTGCGTTTCGCAACCTTACTTAATACCCCAGAGGGAGGGAAGGGTTGCTGGACAGAAGAATGTCAGTCTGGGTCGGCTGGTCGGATGGTTGGTTCGTGCCGTGCCACGTGCCCGACAACATGTTGCAATACGGTTCCGCCCAGGATGACTTTCGTTGCGCCATTCTCCGGAGGCAGCGGACGGGAAATGATTCGACTAGCGACTACGACGACGACCGAAACTAGACACCAAACTTTTACTCTGGAAGTAAGAGAGAATGAGAAAAAAAGAGTAGAATATAACAAAATCCAACGTCAGCGTTAAAGCTTTTCGCCTGTCTTCTGGGGTAATCCCGGGAAGTGGATAGCAAAATGTGGCAATCAAGAAAGGAAAGTCCTGCGATACAAGAGTGCGGCACGGGAGCATTTTTCGTGGCGGAGCGGTGGTGTTTCGCTAGCCCTCGGAGTCCGGTTGATCGTTTTCTGGACCATCACGTTTCCCCGGGAGCGTGAAGATGGGCCCACAAAAGTTTTGTGCTCTCAGGGCTGGCCGACGGGTGTCATTTTGTACTCTTGGTGGTACGGCTAAGGGTTTCCGCTCTATCTTTCTTTTATACTTTTAGGCTTGAGCAGAATTTCCCTGTGAAAGTGTCCGTCGGGTACAAGATGCGGGGAACGAGATAGGGTTCAGGAGGAATCAGCGGACGGAGTGAATGATTTGTATTCGAATTAAGCCCCACAAAAAAGTACACCATATAAAGCCTCATCCGAGAAGGACGCCGGACGAGAAAAGATGGCGCCGCTCGTCCGGCAGCGAAGGACTTTTTTGGCGACGGGTTCCGCAGACCCGGGCAGGATAAGCACGGAACTTCGGTACGCACAGTTTCCGCCTCGCAGTCGTCCACGGTTGATGGTTGCTTTTAGGGGGTCCGAATTTCTTCGGGTTTTATAACTGGGGAAAAGTTTCGCACATTGTGTTCGGAAAGTTCTTCTTTTTCCCGCGCGAGACAGAAAAGGGATTAGGATTTCATTCGAAATGTGTTATCCAATTTATGGCTCGAGTAAATGAGGTTCGGCCTAAGTTTACTTTTTGTTCTAAGAAGAAAGACAACCCCTGACCCACACGGTGACACTTCCTACCATTGAATGTGGTGTGCTGTGCCCAGTTGATTAGCAAGGTTTGGAAAAGCTCATCATGATTCTCCATGAGAAAACAGTAAAAAGTGAAAAGGATACACATCTCTTCTCATCAGTTTTTACTGTCCAATACAAATGGATTGGGCAGATTCAAAACATTCGATTGAAATCTGCAACAAACGCTGGGTCGAACAAACTCTGGGTGGAGTTGCTTCCTTTTTAGCTGAATGACCGTGAACGTCTCGAACTGAACATTTGCAACACGACCCCACACTGTCGCCGTTGCTGAATCGGATCAAACAAGTACCGATCACGCGGGAAAATCACACTACGCCTATGTGTGATCGCTGTTGTCGTGTTGCTTGTGGGTGGGAATTTTGTGCGTGTCTCACATTGAACTCCCAGCTATTATACGCTCCTCACCCACGTCTAGCCGGTAAGTGGTTGGCAACCTTGACGTGGCGGAAAAAAGTACCTTTGTGGAAGGAAGGTCAAGTTCCAAGTCAAGCTGATTGAAATAATAAAAGACTTGTGTCTAAGTGTGGCCTTCTCTTACCAGAAAACAAGGTGTCATTGCTACCTACGAGGTTTGTAGATGACGTAGTTGTTCAAGGTGAAACTATTTTCTTCTTCTCTGAAGCTGTATTTATAATCAAAACATGGGCTTTTCGTCGATGAAAAGATAACACAGACCGGCAATACATTTTCCTTCGGGTTGAGTAAACAACTTTCTACAATACAGACACAACAAACGGAACCGAAACCTTTCAATCCTGTGCTGTGTCTAAATTATCATTAAAATATTGTTACACGATGCCATAAATTCACAGGAAAGACACCCGACGCCCGTCCAGCCTTTCCACCATAGTAGGCACCCGCTTACATACTAATCCCGCCTGTAGTCGCTTGACCGATGCAAGCAGCACACACCGATGCACACAGTTGGCGCTAGTTGGTTGAAGTTGGTTTCAAAAAGAAGGTGAAATTTTTAATGAAGTGCAAAATGAGTGCATCTTTTAATGATCCGTTTGCGGAATCTCACCAACTTCGTTTTTCTTCCTTCCATGCTCGCTCGCTCGTGAGTGCAGTGCGCATTTAGCTAATCTTTTCAACTAGTCGCATCATTGCATGGTGCACACAGGGTGCATAAACGACTTCGCCTCTTCTGCACCGCTGCAACGGAAAACAAAAATCGCACGCATAAAATATCGGTTCTCCCTTTCGGTCGAAAAGTAAAAACCCTTCTTCGTGTGCGCACGAAGTTCGGAGAGAGGGTTTGTTTGCGATGCAAATGTGCACACAGTGCTGCTGCCGGTGCTGCTGGTGTGCATCGATGCAGGCGGCCTTTCGTGAGTGTGCGCGTAGAGGTAGCGAAAGGAATCCATTAGTGACGGTTCGTTTGACGGAAACGCCATCCATGCGTTCGAGGTGACCAATTTCCCCATTTTCCTCGTCAATCGCATTTCGTCTGGTCGAGTGTCAGTGCTCCCGTTGAGTGTGGCAAGCTTTATTTTTTAATTAAGAGGAACAGAAGGGTTGCCCACGGGCTGATCTATCTCAGCCGGCAGCCTTCTGCCCTACCGGCTGACGATGAAGATGAATCAGTTTCATGCAATCTGCAGGCAAAGGTGCAGGAGGTAATGGGATATGCTTGCCAACCCTTGGCGAGGCGAGGTGAGGCTTCGTTAAACCGTTGGTTTTATGTGGCCCATCTCCAGGCTTCACTTGAGGGTGGTTCGCTACCGTGCACGCACCCTCACTAGAATAACATTGTTGTAGGCCATCGCCACAAGATTCACAAGCCTTGTCACGAGCCTTGCGTCGAACGATGGCGATGTTTATGAATGAAGTAAATATTTGCATTTTATTCGCTTTTACCGGCCGGTGATCGATCATCCCACATCCCACTCCGCGATAGTTGTGGGCTGGCTGGCGGTCGCCGAGACTTGGCTGGCGTGCGCAAACAAGTGCAAACAAAACGCATACAGTCACGGCACCGCTCACCGGGGTAGAAGATGCTGCCTCGTATCGCGGACACTCCAATGGCGAATGATTAACACAATATTTACGCGAATGCTTCAGGCAGGAATACGTTCCATTGCGTTGCTCCGGCGCTCCGATTGTTGAGATTGGGCTGTGGTGCGTACGTGGGCGACTTCGACCGAGGCTTGCTTTTGGTGTGGGACGACGCCCCGAATGAAGTACATACGCGTTTATTTGCACGCCTGTGTCTGCGGATTGGATTACTGACGGGAGTGATGGTTTTTGGCCATTTATCGAACGAGTTTGCTCTCCTCCCCCTTTGCTCGTACTCCCCAGGGATTATAAGTCCTTGAACTTTAGATGAGTTACTACACGTTTTAAATCCATTTCATCGTTCAACCGAGCTATTAAAACGATATACCAACGACTTCACGATCGTGCCATGTAGTGCCTGACGCTAAGATCGTACGATCATGTACGATTCGATGTTCCACCAGTAGCGGATCTGTTCTACAATGTGGTTACAATGCATTAGGAAGCGGAAAAAACAAGTTATTCCATTGCGTGTAAGAAGCTGTGGGCCATATGGCGTGGTCCAGCGAGACACCATGGTATGAATGTGTGGTGTAGATTGTACAAATAAACATAACCTACATTTGGCATGCACACAAACATCGCGTACTAGCTTTCTACCTAGTCTTGAGCTCATTCTACTCGGTTCGAGGAAATGTATGATCTAATTCGAATATGTACTTGCGACAGTGTGTCCGCGCTCGACAAGTTTCGTGCTTCTTCGTTAGTCTAAAGTCTAAAACATAAGAATATGCTAACAGAAGTTTGAATAAGCATTGTTTACTGCACTGCAGCATCTATACAAAACTGTCTGCTTG
>JAOEFI010000007.1:16479949-16545519 GCA_034621735.1 Anopheles plumbeus | reverse complement strand
CGTACGTATAGTGATGGAATGTACAGTAGAGTTTAGTCCTCAACCTTTCCAAGAATCAGACAGCGAGAGAGAAAGCGAGTGAATATAAGTGGAGCTGCAAGGGTGGCTGTGCAAGGAGTAGTGTACGTAGGAAGCCTCTTTCTAATTCATTCCATCACGCCTCTTGTTTAATCGGACCCAGGGATCCCATGTTCCGGGCTGACGGAAAGTGATAAAGCGGTGGGCAGCGGAGAAAAAATGGACGACGTGTGGAGGGTTACGTATCCTTCGGACAAACCGAACCAATTCAATCATTGAGTAAAGAGCAAAACTATGTACTTCCCGGCCCGTGGAGACCTACTGCCATCGTCGTATCATAGTTTTGTAATCCACTTCCGGCCGCTTCCCGTTTCAACGGCAGGGAGTCCTTTTCTTCTTCCGGTCCGGTTCTTTGTTGCTCCCTCTTTCTCTTGTAGACAATTTTACCGGTACAAGTGAAAACCACACGAACGGGGCCCGGGCACTTATGAAAACCTCTTTGCAGAGAAAGACGAGACCAGTCGATAGGCTCCCGCTACTGAATGTGCGAGAGAATGTGCATGTATCTATGGCTCCTTGTTTACTACCGGCCCTGGGACCACGGTGGTGTGCTCATGCTGGCTGTGTTGACCATCCCATCGGGCGGGTTTGGCTAGCTTCCTTTAGTTTTACTGTGCTTCATTTTTCAATCCTATTTTCCTGCCTCATCCTTCTCTTTTTTTCCTCTTCGAATTTGTATAGCCGGGAAGCGGGGTGTGGTATTTTGTTTGCGAAGGAGGAGAAAAGTGGAACATCATTTCGATGCCGGAGAAAATAGTCTGCTCTTGGTGGGGGGCGTTTCCTATACGACAGCTTGGCCTAGAGTAAACAGTTTGCGTCCAACATCGATGGGACCCAGTCTTCCATCAGGACGACGAAGATGACGACCATCATGATGATGATGATGATGACGCTAGTGCTTCTTATTATAGCTTTGCAGCGGCATTAGTGTTGCTGTTTCATCTTGTAGACAATTTACTCACGCCCCTTCGTTTCCCGGGTTGTCGGTCAAACAGATTTCCCATCCGTACTTTCGTGGAGCCCTTCTTTCTCTGGGAATGTGTTTTGCATAATTTTTAATCAAATATTTTCCTTGTCCTGATGGGTCGTAGGAAATGTGTGCATCGGGTTTTTTTTTCTGCTTGTCTCTTGTTTATCGATTCTAGAATATAATGCTTGCATTTTCCGAGTGTTCTACTGCACGAACGCAGATAGTTTTAAACCGTTCTAGTACATTGAGGAAAAATAGTTTTTACTCCACTCCTCAACCACTTGGGGATGAAAGATTACAAGTGGGGCGGAACCAAGTGCACTCCTGCCTGTTGCGATGCTCTGGGCAATCTCGGCAAAAATCTAGCATTTTTCATCGTTCTGCTTGTTCCTCTGCAATGTGATGCTAGGTGGGACTGTGTTGATGGACGTAATAATGTAAGCCAGAGAACGATGGAAAACACGTACTGCAGCGTATAGAGCTGGATTCATCACAGTGACAATTTCCGCTCCAGTTGGCCAGGCATGGTAAAAATATTTCCCTCCAAATTCGCCTTGGAGGAAAATGCGTTGTATGTTGGTCGTTTAGAAACAATCGTACCATTTGACGTGACGCTATCTGTTGACAGCCAGCCGCCCTCGAAATGTGACAGAATTCCTTTTTTTTCCTGTGTGTGAATAATCCAAGCTCTAATAGCAACATAAGAAATCTTTTTTGCTCACCTGCTCACCTCACCCACCATAAGCTTTTAATGCAATTCCTAGAACTAAACAAATGAAGCCAAGCGGCGAAAGAGGATGTGGCACGTCCAGTAAAGTCGTTTTCCTTTCCTGACGAGTGAAGTATGATTCCGGTGGTGAAATTGGATTATTAAAAAAAGAAGAACAGAAAAAAACAGACAAGCAACATTTCATCACTACTATGATGGTATGATTATTTCATACGGAACGGCGGATCGATTCGAGGAAGTGCAATGCTGTGCTCGGACGTACATGAAGTGTACGTCCTTGCGAAACATGGACGATTTCCCCTGCCCAGACTGTGAGAGTGTTGTGGCATTCATGCGATAGGGCAAATCTGGTTTAAATCTCAGACCCTGCAGCGACTTTTCAGCCTTGCCGACCTTGCTGAAATTGATTTTCAGCTGCACAATGTTGCAGTCGTTTTTCTTTACTGTATTGACGTGGAAACTCGAACATGGCTCGATTCGGTGGGCGGACAGCGTGGGAGGATCCCGAAAGGGGGAAAGGATTACAATTATTCCGATTGAAAAATTTCACAAATTTATCATCCTAGCCATCCAGTTCACCAGCATCGTCCACCTGATGGTCGTTTCCGCAAATAGAATGCTTGGTAGTGTCCCTAATCGAAGCAGTTGTTGATATGCTTTTTTTATGGGTGAAATTTTGAACACAGAAAAATAAAAGTTGTAGTTGGATCGATGACTTTGAAGGTCCACCTTCGCCTAATGGGAAAGATTCGAATGAATCTGAAAGTCAACCATAGAAACACAAAAACAAACCGTACCCTACTGCATTATCGAATCCCTTACTGGCATTAGGAAATGGAGTTTCATTGTAATCTCTGTGTTCCTTCTGTTGTGTAATCTTTCTAATGGTAAAATACCAGAAGCATTCTAGGATATGGCAGATATTGGTGGTAGGGTGTCTCTTTCTTCGAAGCTATTCAGGTGAATGTGTTTGTGCAGTTTTCCCAAAACAATGCAACAATGATCACCATCATCATCATTGGGGACAGAGGACACTCGAGAGAAGTTTGTTGGATAAGTCGGGTATAGGAAGGAAATTTAAAACAACAAATTAAATTGAACGTAATCTCATTTGTTGCGGTTCAATGGCAATAATTTTGTCCGTTTCTGCGCTCCGCCGGTGCTCCTGCACACACGCTAGGGAAATGTTGAAGCAGGAGGATGTTTTGATGTTGTCCTGTTAGGTCTGTGCTAGCCATTTAGCCTTTTACGTGAGTATGTGAGGGTTTTTTTGTGTTGTTGGGGACCAAGCCGACTGTAAAAGTAAATTCAAGCCGAAAGGCATCGCGTTTTCAGGAGATTGGCGGTAGTGGGATCGGATTTTCCTAAAGCCGCCTATTCCCGAGAACTTCGCCGCTCTGTGGAGGGGGAAAATTTGAGGGATTTGAAAAAGGCGATGTGTAACCGGTTTTTTTTGTTGGTTCCTTTCTGCTTTGGAGCATCAATGGAGGAGGGTGCTCGTGTTTTTCTCACTCATCCGTTGTCTGTGCGTCGTTCGACGATGTTCGTGTGAATGTTCCCCGTAGTCCCAGCTTTAACCGAAGTGATTCGCATGAGCTGTAATGGGATTAGGGCAGGGAGAAATGAGATAAAAATGTTCTACATGTTCCCCGTTACGTTGTATCGAGGAAGTGGAAGACTACCTTGTTTCGTCCTTTTCACTGTCGTTGTTTTGCGTTTTCATCCGTGCCTTTTGATAATTATTCCCTGAGAGGATTGTCGAAAAATGAAATGGCGAAAGGATGGTGGAAGTGTACGGTACTGGCTGGAAGGGGCAGCCCATTACCTCCGCAAGGGACCGTCAGAGTACCTGGAGAGCGAGGAGCAGCGGAGGCATTTTTTCTGGCGAATTGCAGGGGAAAACTCCTCGTGGAAACCCAAAGGATACTGTTCTGGCTTGATGCTCTTAAATTGCGGTTGCCGACGGAATTTGCATTCATTCGAGCGGTTGCATACTTTAAACGGACGAGAGGGTACGTGAAGTGAACTTCCGACTTAAATACGACCCTTTTCCGTGTACATTGCATGGTAAATAAATTTCCCAACCCTATATTGAAAAGTTTTGTCTTTTTTACGACAATCTGCATTACTCACTATGTTGCACCAAATATTTCATCAAAACTATGCTCTAAATCATTTAGTAGAATAAATTATGGCTTCTATTCTAACCGCGGATTCTTCTTTTCTCTTTTCATTACAGGTAATGCTTCTGACCGTCTATGACAATCACAAATGGGAGATTTTCCTTTCGTTCTAATGTTGCTGTTAGGTAATACGTAATTGTTTCTGATTTTACCGGTGTATTTGCTGTGATTTCACCCCAAATGAAGTTTTAATGTTATGCAAATGTAGGTGATGAATGGAATTCTGGTTCGCTCTTCGCTGTGCCCTGGAACAAAAGTGTTCATTTGCATTTCGATTCCTTGAACAATGTCATAGGAGAGAAGCACGACTATTTCACCTCCAAATACGCCAAAATGAATAACTAAAATAACACTTTTAGAATCAAAATTGTGATGATTTTCACTTCTTCTTTGTTGGCCACTGAGGCTTAGTTGCGTTTGACCATGGATTACGGCTCCGGTCAGTCCACCTCCGGCACCATTCGACTCTGTTCCGCAACCCACATCCGGCACGCTGCCCGTGTAGGCCCGAGTAGGCTAAATTAATTCCATGATCGTTTTATGCATTTTATTTAAAGTAGCTCACCACACTGCTCTCTGGCTCTGGTCTGCTCCCATTTCGTTAGACGAACCAAGGATTGATTTGGCTGCCCTCCCATGATACGATCTTTATTTGATGGCGGTCATTTCGTTATGCGGTTCGTTTTTTTCTCACTCTCCACCCAGCCGTGTGTTTGTGCGTGTGCTGTTGACACATTGTTCTCGTGTGTCGCTTGACTTGCTTCTGGCGCGACTCGACACATAAATGTCACCTCCAGTGACCCATGAATGGGCGAACGAAAGTGAAACGAACTCGGAAAACAATCGTCGACCGGAACAGACATAACACGCCGGGTGGTGGGGAGTACGAAGGGCGATACGGGAAGCTGGAAGGGAAACCAGGATGGACTGGATAAGGATGGATTTTGGCGTCGAGGTGACTAATTATACATAGTTTTCCGTCGATCGAACCTGTACTTCGAGGTCCTGACGAGCCTCGGGCTTTGGTACGTCGGAATTGATTTGAACTCATTAATTCCCACTGTTATGTGTTGGGACGCACTTCTCCCCTGCCCCCCCCCCCCCTCGCTTCTCTTTTCCTCGAGGGCAAGAGTGCAGGTGAAGCCGTTTTCCAATTCGACCATTTGTAATCCCAAACATCATCCCTATTCAAAGCGAGCTTGTTTGCTGTTCTTCCGCTTCCGAGTGAATAGAACTTCAATTGCTTCCACTTTCCTGGCTAGGTTCGGTTCGTGTTTCTGTGTGCTGTGTGTGGGTGTCTGCAGGAGGATGAGAACTGCGCAAAATAATCTCCAAGGACTTGAATCCTTTTTTGCCACGGAAAGGTCAGCCAACACTGCGGATCCTCGCCATCGTTTGCTGGCGTTTCTTTTCTTTTATCAGTTAGGGGGCCGGGTTCTGGTAGAGATAATCTCAATCCCAGGAGGGGTTGATGGCTTCAGGTGTTTGTAAGAGGTGATGGAAAACCCGCCGGTGGTGGAAGAACTACTCCGGATTTCAATTGGATTCCGATCGTTCGTTCGTTCGTTCGCTGCTATCCTGCTCCGTCGTTTCGCTGTCATTCAGAATTGCTCCAACTTCAATTGATTAGAATTGGTTGGCCAGTGTACTTTCTTGCTCTTTTCGATATTCGTCCCACCCATCCACCGCACTATCCTTTCTTGCTCGCCTTTCGGACTGGTAGTGCAAGCAAAGGAAATAGTTCCCTTCCTTACGCTGGGAATGGGTTCTCTCAGTGGACAAATTAAGTTTGAACCGAAGTTTTCGTTTCATTCTGTTCCGTTTCGTGCGCCTTCGAAAATGCAGGGATTGTTTCCGAAATAATAAAAAAAAGTGAGGTTATTGGTTGGATGAGTTTTCCGACGGTGGATAGAATGGAGGACTTTCCTTTTCCGGACGTTCAATCTATATTTCTTGGAAGTGGGATGCCATCGGACGCAGGATGCGGTAGGATTCGGAGGCTCGATGAAGGAAAACCGTTGCGACGCTTTTGCTGAACGTTGGCTTCGTTCTGACCAACGGCGTGCTCGGTATAGATTGAAATGGAAAATCGAAATTGATGCAAGCGACAGGCGAGCGGGATGGACTTCCATCTCCAAGTTGAGCCCCTTCGTTCGTTAAAAGGCAAATTTTCGTTTCCGTTTTTTTTGCTTCTCTGCTTTCTATCTCTTTCTTGGACGTTTTGAAATTTTCTCAGCCAGTTTTTCTTGGACCAACCTCTACAGTTCCCTTCACGATGCCTTTTCTGTATAATAATTCCCTCGGTCGGTTGATCACGTTCGTTAGGTGCGCCGCCCTGCACGCGTCCATCGCTGTGGTGGGACAGTTTTCACTTATAATTTGTTCGAGAGCTGGAGTCTCCGAGAAGGAATTGTGCAGAAAGTGTGCGTTGTGCATGACCTCCATCGGTTCCGCTTTTGGGGAGAAAAGTATGGTACATTTATGGTACGACGATTGGGCTGCCCGGACGGATGGGAAAATTCCGAAGAGGAATCAACATGATGATGAGCCAAAAGTGCACGCTGAAGTCTCAGGGCCCAGGGACGGCGAAGCAGTTCAAGGCGAAGACGAAGACGTCAAAAGAACTGCGATTTGCTGTGGGGCAATCGCTGATCAGGAACCAGCAAGGAAAACCTCGACGAAAAGCATAATGATGAAGTTTTCCAACTAGTTACTGGAACAGAATAGAACAGAACTGGGGTCGTTTTGAATTTTCACAAGTAACAGTGAGGCTGTTTTTGAAAGCAGAACCGATGGGGAACTTATCATATGCATCCCGCCCACTGCGGGCCCTGTGAATGGCTTCCTTCAGTCGCAACAAGGACCATCCAGAACACGCCATTTTCAAAAACGGGACAAATCGTTTCTTTTCCACTCGTTTTGCTTTCAAAAAACATAATAAGACTTTGAGCGTCGGCAGTCGAGTCGGAGGACGATGGGGTGATAAAGTTTATAAGGTCTTGTGTAAACAGGATCGAGCGAAGGATTCCGTATCCTTCTTTGATGAAGGAGCAGGAGGACATGTGGGTCGGAAAACGGGGAGGTTCGTGTTGTCTATTCAGAAGGCAGTATGTGTGCCCCAAGCGGCATCGAAGAAGAGGTTAATGTTCGGATGTCCTATCGGCTTTAAGCATTGAAACTGAGGTCTTGAAACAGAAGATTTACAGGGTCCATTTTAGGGAAAGAAAACAGGGGATGGACATGACCACCGACAAAATGGTTGAGACGTAGATTATTTGTTTCCACTCCGGCATCCTTGACGTCGATCGATAACTACTCTTCCTTGCAAAGATGCTTCACTTCTGTCATCACAGTATGCGAAGGGTGTTTAAAGTAACTCCCAACCAAGCAGAATGTGTTTTTGGTCCTTCAAAACTCACCAACCAGAGTAGAATGGTAAAAAAGTCATTCGACTCACTCGACGTGCCTGTTATGCTTTCCGGAAGGAAGCTCTGGTCTTTGGTTGGTGGTGAACAGTTTAGGGACAGTTTGTTCGAGGCAGCGTTGTTCCCTCCTCCAGTTCTAACTCGCTCACACACAAGAGCATCTGGAGCAGTTTTCCAAGTACGGAAAACGGCAAGAGGGTGATGGAATGCATCCGGGATTCGAAGAGTAATTACTTGATTTTCCGCACCAGAGCTTCAGTGGCAGATGTAGCTCCAACACAGAGTTCAACGGAGAAAACGGAACACAATGCATCGGAGTTGGCTGTCGATGCAGTGAAGGAGAAGGCATCATCGTCGGGGTGGGAAAATAGATGGTATAAGCATATTTTAATTTCATTTTTACAATTACCCTCCAGGCGGCAGTGGCAGCGAGAAACAATGAGAAAAAAACTTCCCTTCGCAGGATAAACTCTACGGCGGGAAGGATAAGACAGGGTAGTTTGTGAAAATCTACAGCAATCAAGTAGACGAGCACGCCCGTCATTAGTACGGAGAGAAGATGTCATTCAAAGTGGTGTTTATCGTTGTAAAAAAGTGCTCCCAGCCATCGCCGGGAAACAAGATTACAATTCAAAATGAAAACCGGGTTGGCCATATCCAGTGGGAAAATGTAGGCATGACCGAAAAATTACGCAGAAGCAAGAAAGAAAAAGGAACTCTTGTCCTTCCGGCTTAATCGTTCAGTGGAGCGTTTTCTTTCATCGACGCGTTCGGTGGTGTGCGTGTCTTGAAAATTGCGACCCACTGTTCCTGCCTTGTCTGCTTGGGATTGGAAAAGAATTGGAGGAGCGGCAAAGTTGGCTTCTGAATGGAGAACTTTTCATCTTCTCTACTTTTGTTCTCCTCTTCTTTTGGCATCCTATCTTTAGAGCTATAGAGGTCCTTCGTTAATCTGAGCCTTAATTCAGAGTTCATTCAATATCAACTTGATCCTGTTTCTATCGCAGTCATCATCTGTGCACTTTCTACACCATTTTCTTCTACAACACCGATCGACGACAGCTTAGGATTCTTGAGAATAAATCAAACATTTTCCTGCCATCACACGGAACGCATTTCACCTTTCGTGTCCCGCGGTTCATTTACCGCTCGCCCCCGAGAACACGAACTCGGAGGGTCGCTTTTAATTCATCGTCGTCGTCAATCAGAAAAGGAATGTCAAGTAACTCCACTACCGTACGGGGGTGGTAGTTCCGACATTCCCACTCGAGTCGCTTTTTTCCTGATCCCGCCAGATAGGGTAATAGAGCTCACCGGTTTTTCGCTGCGATTCGCTGAAGAAGAAACTGGAGTTTTCCCGGCGAACCGCCCTCGAGCGCTGTTCGTTAAGTCGTCGTCGCGATGGTGTGGAGATAAGCGACCCAGTCCCATCATTCTTGCCCACTTTCCGGCGGCGGGTTCGGAGTTCAATTTCATTCATCCAGTGGCTGTCTGTCTGTGACGCGCTTGCCAGTTGCAGTTTCGCATCTCCGCGGTGATGGAAGAACATCACAATGAACCTCCCTAACTCAATAATGTGGTAAACCTGTCAACTGTTGCCCCTTTGCCTTATGGCCCTCCCTCTACCATGACCCTCTGTCTTCTCTAGCGTTGGAATGTTACTATGAAATGCCACCGAGATCATCGCCCCCCACCCAGCTACCATTTCGTTTTCCCTCCCCTACTTTGGCAAATATTTTCCAAAGTAATTATAAAGGAATTGTCTTCCGGTGCGATCTGTGCCCGTTGTCGCGAAACAACAGCGCGACAGTCATGAATCATTAAACTTTTGTCCCCGGGTGGAAAATAGCTCCGAGAGTCGATTACCGACAGCTCCCGCCACCGCGTCGTCGCTCCCTTCGGAACGATTTAGCGAACGGAGGAGGGAGAGAGAGCTGCAGGAAGC
This sequence comes from Anopheles plumbeus, assembly GCA_034621735.1. Taxonomy (NCBI): domain Eukaryota; kingdom Metazoa; phylum Arthropoda; class Insecta; order Diptera; family Culicidae; genus Anopheles; species Anopheles plumbeus. The sequence goes on along the minus strand of JAOEFI010000007.1, from coordinate 16,536,188 downwards.
CACCCTGCCGCCACGAGGAAAACACCCGGGATTGCGGTAAAGCGATATTCGCGGCCGAAGTCATATGATGGATGCTATTTGCTGCCAACTTTTCACAGGTGATAAAATGGCCCACGGGAGCTGGTTGGGTGGGCGGGAGGAACGACGATGGTAGATGCGAATTGTTTGCCGCACGAGCACGAAATGGCGGAGGAAAAGTTTCGACGAGCGAAAAGTTATTTGTCTCGATTTCGATTTTCCGGCTTGCAATCCGACCCGGATCGCGTATCGTATCGCATTGCTGTCTGAGGTCGCGCTAAGGAAAAGGCGCCAGTTTTTCGCGTCCCACCCCCCTTTTCCAGAGAGCAGAACGAACCAATGTCGCGTTTCCTGTCAAAGTCCTCGAAAAGGAACAAGGCTTTGTACACATGTGCGAATGTGTTTGTGTGAGCGCGTTTTTTCTATTATTTCCAATAGACCCTATGTCACAGCGGTGGGGTATGGTAGCGAGGAGTGCACACGAAACGAGGGACGGATTCCGAGATAAATTTTATGAGGTTTTATTACGATATCGAAACACGAGATTGATTCTGTTATTGGCGTGGAGAATTCGGATGTGTTTGATTTGTTATGATCCCGGCTTCTAACGGAACGGAACACTGGTTTTACGGTGTCGGTGTGTAATTGTGTATGTGTCCGTCTTCATGCCAGTTACACGTTTTTCCCAGAAACTTGAGGGACGGCCTTAGCCATGTTCTTCGGCGACCTGAACCGGAATGAACCCACAAGAGTGTTTGCTTGTGGTGAACGTTCGCCATTTTGTGGTTTATTGAAGATACATGGTGTTAAGTTCATGTAAAACGAGCGTAGTCTTTTTCTTTATTATTTTAAATTATGGCAAAGTTCAAGAACTTAGCTACTATTTTTTTGACAATTTCTAACAATCACTTCGCTTTGTATTTCGAACTAGGATCTACGAAAGGCGCGGCAGTAATTATGTATTAATAGTTCTTGGCGATAAGCGACCTGAATAATAATTTTATTACCATGCTAATCCTCGAAGGTGTCACCAAGAATGTCCATTTTTTTATCGCCAAGCAGCCCTCGGTCAGTTTATTACACGGCTGAGGTGTCATAGTCAAAGAATCCGATTGTTGGGAATTAACAACAATTTTGCGTGAGACAAAAACGCCTTCCAATAATAGTTCGTAGAAGAGAACTCGAAGAATGCCGACTGGCGAAAAGAAACTTCTGCCCACGGAACCGAAGCTTAGCCCCGCGGTCACTGACCGCAACCACGAACTCCAGGTTCCAGTTTCGCGTAAATGGTCATTGCAGCTTCGCCAGGTTTTGTCATACGAGCATGGGTCAATAAACTGGCACCAGGCACAATCTCATCGCTACTCCCTCGGCAGAATCTGCTTGACTCATCATTGTAGAGTGCCGCTTACGCACTCTTCGTTATTTGTGTAGGACGGACGCCTTTCGCCAATGGCGGATCTCTGATCCATTGCCTGTCGAGGTCTTCGACCGTTTAGTGTTTTTTCCTCGAATCTCAGGTCGATGGGCATTCGTGTGTGTGTGTGTGTTTAGATGCGCAAGTTCGAGTCCGAAACCGACGAAGTGTAATGTATCGAGGACGTTCCGGGTCGAGTAACGATTCTGATGCAGCTGCACATTGCAGCAACTGTCAAATCATTTGTACTCTGCTGTAGCGCTCGCTTGTTCAACCTGAACGAACATGTTGCTCCCTTCGGGACGGCGTGGTTCTGCAGATATGGCGTGTCCGACTTTTTTTGTAGTCCTTGCCAGGGAGCTTTCGCAGGGAGTCTCCGAAAAGCGAAACGGGCCACCGCAGACCACTTACCTTTCGGAGCACGAATCGAAAACGTAACGGTGTCCAATAGACGATTCTAACTCAACGGAGTGTTACGTAACCCGCGTCCGAATGGTCGTTGGACACGATTTACGTTATTGTCATAGCAGTCTAATAATTTGCATTCCATCCAGTAGGAAACGCGTTACCCCGGGGCTGAATCGAATGTTTCGGGGCATTGCGTTGCTTCGGCTGATGGAAGTTCGACGAATTGGCCATGTAACGACGCACGTTGGGAGTTTCCGGTTCCGGTGGTCGTATCGATACACCCAAGCACACGCTGGCCTAGGCGAACCCTACAGAAATTCTGCGCCGCTATCGTCTGATGCGTCTGTCAAGTGGCAAACGTGTTCGCATCCTTACGGCTGCATGTATTCAAGGTCCCCTCTTCGCCAGGACGCTTACCAGTGAAAACCACACCACACTTGCGTGAATGGGCGAGGGCGAACCTTCTCTCGACGACTCCTGTAGCCCGCAGCGCATTCGTTTAAACTGGGACGATTACGTTTCGCTCCTGTCAAAGATCGATGTGTGCGGTTTGCAGGGAATTTTCTTGCGGTGCACCAAACCGTTTGGTAACGGGCAAGAGGCGCTCATTCCGGTCCCTCGAATACCGGGTCGAACGGCCGGGAAGGATTTTCCCATTCGCTTCGCTAAAGATAGTCTCTCCGTTGGCGTGTGACGGTTGATTAGATTTCGATTAAAATGTGCCGGAATCCCCCAAAAAACCGGAAAAGAGTGACACTTTGTGTCGCTCGTAGGCATCGAATTTGGCACGGGACCGCCTTCGGTACGCTTTTTGGGAAAGTAGAGAACGTTTGTTTGGTATGTGATACGTCTTCGGTATGGAGAGATATGCATGTTTAGACACTTGAATAATTACTTCAGAAAAGAACTGTAATTACATGTCACCGGCAGCAAATCGATACCGGTTTTAGACTCGTTGGTTTGTCCTTTGCGAATTGTTATTGTTGAACTTTATCAACCACAGTTTTCCACGGAACACAGTTTTAAATGGAACATATACATTGGTAATGAAGCAATTGATCGTCACTCCTGTTTTTTCTGGCTTTTTTGGCTTCCCTAATCGCTACTACGGCACATGTATACACCATGTCCTCTACAATTTGTCATGGCGAAAATTGGAAATTCTTTTTTGATGCTGTGCAAATCAATGAAAATGAAATCAATCGTCCCCATCTGCATCCCTGGTCTGGACTTTCTCGGCGAAGTCTGGTGGGCAGCGGAGAGGCAGTTGGGCGGCTGGAGGCGTATCTTAATTTGCTTGAACCTGTCCGAGGCTTGTCCGCTAACAACCGGGCCCCCATTTGGGTCCACAGTATGACCCATCGCCACCAGCTGTCGGCAGGCTGGTCCCGTCTAGTCCCAGCCCTTCTGCTGCGTCCGTTTGTTGGAAAAATGTTTTCCGTAGAGTAGACGAATAAACATAAAAAATATCTGCAATATTTTGACGTTTCGCAGCAGCGCCAGCGAGCTCGAGTAGTCGAGGGTCGCACGTGTCCTGGTGTTTCATTAATCATCACACCTTTCGGAGTTTTGGAGACGAAGGTGACAAACCTCCACCTGCCGTCCCGGGAGATCCCAACTCCAATGGCCGACGTGCCATGCCCACCTCCAAGGCTGGCAGATGTTGCGGACGTTACCGGAAAATATTCACCTCACGCTTGTTGCAGCAAGCGCTGGCTTTTCCTCCCATTTTTTTAATGTGGAAAGAAAAGAAAAACACGTGCAACGAACAATGTCACGGAAATTTTGCACCATTTCTTAACTAGCAGCAACCCGACTTGTCCGCCGGGTTGCGGAAAATAACTTCCTGCGTACTAGGACAGTTGTAGGGATGGTAAGTTAGACCGTCGCAGAATCCTTCCCGAAAGTGACTTTTTGACACTTGCCAGGACGGCCGGTACCGGGAATGGTGTCCATCTGGTTTTGTCTGGATCCGCACAAGCTGGGCTCGACTACTTGACTCCCGTTCGGATCACGGCTGGCGATTTTTTTTTCTCCGAACTGCTGTTGTACATTTTTCCGCTCCATTCTTTGCTGCTGCGGTAAAGATAAATGAGCAGCGCGCACACTTTATCCTTTCTTGCGCCATGGAGAGAGCCAGTGCCGGTGGCAAACGACACAGAGTGTACTGGAGACAAAAGGTAAAATAGACAAAATCATTTTTTTTATAGCAGTCGGAAAATCTTTAGTATTTTCACAAGCGGGAGACAGAAAATTGAGATAACGCAACAAAAAAAAATCGGTTCCGTGAAATGAATGCTACAAAACCGGTAAAGATTATGGATTCAGCAAAGTTCTGGATTGCAATAATGGAAAAAAAGGAAAACACACGTTCGAATGTCACTGCCTTTGTGAAAGAGAGGAGAGGATAAGTGCGATGCAAGTATGAGCCACACACACGCAGAAGTCAGAAGAAAAAAAGTGTTATGCATTTTCCTGAGGCCACCGTCGGAATGCGCACACGAATGCGGTAGGACATTTCTTTGCGGGGAGATTTCGCTCGTGGGGACCTTTTGGACCTCAGCGCATCATCGTTGTCGCATACTTATTTCGGGGTACATGACAGATGGAAATATGATTTTCTGACTTCGCTGCCGACTGTCACTGGTAGTGGAATGCGCACCGTTTTTGTTGCAGTCTGTTTAGACTTCTGGTAATCCTCGGAACTGACTGTCGAAGCCGAAAAGTCATGGACTGGCAGAGGCATTTTTTCTGGGTTCAGCGGGATATCTCGTCTGGCTGGCGGTACGAGAGGCGGAAATCCTCGACCACCCATAGAGAGGGTGAGATATGCTGGAGGATCGCGTATGCATATCATGTATGCGAGTCCTGACTCCATCTCGAGTATGTTTGGAATTTGGCACTGGGTTTGGTGGCCTGGACTGGGGTGCGCCCAATGAAAGAAGAACCGGTGACGAAATGTATGAAATGCACCACCGTAGCATTGCAGTGTTATGCACCGGGGGCACGAAGTGGAAGAGGTCGGGAAGAAGTATCTCTCACTGCATGATGATAAAATGATGATTTCTTCTTTCCTGTCACAGCGCGTCGACCGAATCGGTATTTCTTGTCAAGGAGAATAGTTGTAGCGGTTTTTTCTCTGTCACTTCTTTCCAGCAGTTCTTCTCTATACGTAGCGTTTTTCATAAGCGTATCGAATAATCAGTTGGCGTGTGGCATGTGAGAAATGATGCATACGGTGGACTGACTCGAGTTGGTTAGGCTAGGAATCAGCGGTAGCAGTAACATCCTTCATCCATCATGATTAGTTAGACAGTGACAGCAAAAGTACAAGAAACAATCAAATAACATAAAGAAGACAAAATTGCATAATTTGATTACTATGTTTTGATATATTATGTTTTGTGTTGTATGTGCTGCTACTTTAAAAAGCGTGGAGGATTCATTCAAAATAAATTAATAAAAATTGGACCGTGCGCCAGGATGAAGTTTTCTTATCTTGTTAATTATCCTTATCCGGCAAAGAAGGGTACTAACGTCTCGCATTAATCAGCAGCCTTGGATTCGCTTTCGCGTTGTTCACCCCAGAAAGGATAACAACATTCACCCGCCGGCTTCCGATAAGGAAGAAGGGTGCGCCAAAAATTTGGTTTCTCTTCCCAGTGCCACGATTACTAGCCGATTGAGTGAGGTCCGCTAGTCCTTATTGCTCGCTTCGGATCTTGTGTTGTGCTGGTTCAGGACCGGAAAAGTTAGCAGGCGAATGATAGTCATCTCCCGCCGAAGGACATTTCAAGTGATGTTTGAGCGACATTATGCCACTAGGCAGCCCCCTCTCTTTGTCTAGCCCGTTGTGCGTCCTAAGGTTGTGGTAAACGCAGAAATTTAATCAATTAACCCGCTTTTTCCACATGCGTTCGATTCGGGTGAGTCCTTTTATTGACGCGTGGCCGTCATGGCGACCTTTATCCTCTTTCAATACGTGCCCTGGTGTGGCCATGATTTGGCCGAAAGATACCGAGAACCTAGAAAACCCCAAAATCAGTAACGGCCCCCTAGCCCGTAATAATGGGTGGACTATCCTCTTCCGACCTTGTTGCCGTTCTCGGTGAGAAAGGTCCTTTGGCAACGAATTGGACCTTGTCATCAAAGTTCAAACTAAAACTATGACTAGGACAAAGAGCAAAGGCCGACAGCGAGAAAGGTGACAGAAACTTTGAAGACCCAAAAGAGGACCGAAAAGATAAATCACCATGATGTGGTTTTCCCGGGCTCGTGGCCAGTGGGCCACCCATACATGCTACACGCGCAGCAGTTGACTAAAAAATGTGGTCGTTTACTTTACCACTTCATTACTGCCACTCATTAACCGGGGGCGGAAAATAGTACTACCCCGTGGGTGGGAGATTCAAATGCCGAGCTTGTTCATTCCGGGCGTTATATTCTTCCCTGGGCACCGCACGGTGAGCCAACTCTAGCATGCTTGCAAAATAGACACAATCCTAAAAAAACACAGTTCGGGACCTTGGGTGCGAAATCACGTCGGCAGGAAAATACTCCTACATCATTTGCGACGCGCGCCTAGCAGGCCAGCAGCAAAGATTGGCGATAGGAATGTATTTTCAACCGCAACACCCAGGGAAGCAGATCTGATGGGTGGGAAGCATATGTTTTTGGCCAGCGACCGGCCACCGGAGCATACTTCCTACATGAAAGGGCGATCACGTACGTACGTACAGTAGTGGCATTGCTGCTCCATGCTCCGAACTCCGGGATTTTTGCAATGAAATCACAATTCTCTGACCTGTATTTAAAAGGCGGTTATTAAAGAGGGTGAGCTGCCTTTTCCGGGTGTTTCACCGGGAAACCAAACGGCCAACGTTAGGGCGGCACGTAGTCGTCCCGGACTTTATGTTCCACGCGACGCGTCCCCGACGGGGACACGAGCATAAAATGTTGCAAAGAGTGCAGGGCGTGAGTGAGGGCGAACGGGCAACAGTGGTGGTCAAAACGTTTGCTGCGGAAAACGAAACACTGTTTTGCTGCCAGGCTGCTTCCACTCGTGCGTTTGATATCCTTCCAAAGGACTGTCGATGTGCTGCTGCTGCTCGACTAGCACTTTACTACGTTACAGCGGGTTGGATTCCCGGATTTCACCCTCTCCTCTCGTCCACCTGTTTTCGTCCTTCCCCACCAGACCCGCAATGCTGTAAAACATTCTCCGCCCGAAGGGAGGCCAGCCAGCAAGCCAGCAAGCCAGCGTGTTTTCTGGTATCGATAAAAATGTTCTACATGATTATATTTTTTGCCCAACCACCACCCCGGTCCCAAACGGGCAACAACCTCCCTCTGCTCAATAGCGGTACGGTATCAAGCGGATTTTCCAGGTACAACCGGCTTGCCAAGGATAAGCCACTCGAGCCGGTAGGTGGCAGTTGCATGGGGTGAAGTTGGAAGGTGGTGATTAAAAATTTAACCTCAATAATACCTTCCGGCGGTGGCGACTCTATGGCGCCTCGGCGTTGTGTAAATCTCGGTAAAAAAAGCTCGAGTTTCATAGTTCCACGCAATGGTCCGCTTTGTGGGAAAGAAAAGCTAACATACTGACATGATATGCACGTTTTGAGAATGTCTTATTATAAAGTTTATTCCTAACAAGTTTTATATTTTCAACTTTATGTATCTTTACAGGTAAGCAAGACGATTATTGGAGTATTTATTTCAACCCCTGCGTAAGTTATCGAATTACGTTTCTACTGATGCTTTATGAATCGACCTTTGGCGCCGACTTTATGCTCAATGTGTATTGGTGGGCTGTAACTGATTACTCGATTGGTATGTAATTAAAAGTTGGAATTAAATAATTTCAAAAGACCGTCCGACTATTCTGACGTTCGATAGAAGAGAAATAGTTTTTAATTTCATTCAAAGTCCCTGAAAGTTATTCTACAATCGCGGAATTAATTCGCAAAGAGAGCAAGAATTGTAGAAGAAAAGAAGAATTGTATGCGGCAAGCGGTTCTATCCACTTGTTACATCGTGGACAAATTTATTTATAGGTCGTTTTTAAATTGGCCAGGTTTCACTCCCCTTTGAGTAGAACGTGAAGAGGAGGAAACCGTTTCAACCGTCGATCATGGCGTAGTTTTTATTAACTCAACTCAGGCGCTCGCTATTTTTCCTCCATGGGGATTTTTTGGTAAACGCGGTTGGCTCTCGAAAAGGACTCTTGAATGGATTTTATTCGAAAAAAAAGACCGCCGACCAAACTGGCGACCATTCTCGAACGCGCGTGACATTCGATCTACACCGTGGGCACGGGGCGGGGGCATCGGAAAAGCTGCTTTTCCGGCACCGTAAACATTTCGCTGGCAGCGGCCCACCCATTGTAGAGATAAACTTTTACCTTCGCGCGCGCGGCGGTGTACTGGTGTAGTAAATGGATGAATTAAAAAATCCAACTCACCGAAGTCAGTTTGATGTGGGTGCGGGGAAGGTATTGGGTAAGAGGGGCAAATGGTCGAAAGCTTTTAAGTGGATTATGGGAACGAATGTTGATGCTTCTGCAATCTCTGTTTGTCGCTAGGGTTTTATTTTATTTTCAACCAAACTCCTCTATCAGGTCGCCGGAGTCATGTCGGGCAACACAGTTGAAAAAACTAATGGTCATTTTCTGTGACCCATGAAATTCCTGGTCGTTTTTTATTTTGGTTTTTTTCATTCGAATATAGCGATAACTTTTTGAGAGCAATATTGACGTATATGAGCCCTCGCACTTGAGAAAAAAAAATGTGTCATCAACAGCAAATAAAAGACTCTATCTAATCGCTACCGGCCTGGAAGTGGAAAGGAAGTGGAACTTAATTCGTTTCCTTTCACACCCGTATGATTTGCGTACAATTTTGTGCCCAATTAACCCCCCCGGCGACAGTCGGCGCTCGCTACAACTGTGCACCCCTGGACACGAGGATAATCGTTAACGGACAGTGCACCCTTATCGCGAACGGGTGGACGGGACTGGGACGTCCACGCGTCCTGAGTCCTTACACGTGCACACACATGGACTAGGCGGACCGGCGACCAAAGACGCAGAGGGCAGTCCGGTGATGGATGTGTTTGTATAATTTCAGTTTTAGGTCGTCATCGAAGCTAAGAGACTGTAAGGGAATAAGTTAGGGACCGTTAGAAGAAAGGAAGCGGAGGATCACCCTTTTCCCGGTTTGGGACGCTCGCACTCCTAGACGCACCGGGCCACGCTCCTAGAAAGGCGACGTGTTGAGTGTTGATCCGGAAGTGGATGGCACACAAACACACACTCACACTAGCATGTCGTATCTCGGAGGACGCACACGTTAAAGGTTTTATGCAAATGTCGGCCGGCACTTTTTCCCGTTTTTGTCCCCGGCACCGCGCTATCGGGAAAAGATAGCTGAAAGGGAAACGAACGTCGTGTAGTGTCTGCAGTAGTGTCCGGGGCTGCGCCGACGGTACTCGTTTGTCTCAAAACACGTAATACACGGGAGCCACTGACTGCATCGTCCCGAGGGAGAGACCCCGCGCTGCCGCGGAAAAGCTTTGTTCGCCGAGGCGCGCCAAGCCCTAGCCGAGTGCGTCATATTTTAGCCAGATTAATGGCGCTGATTACAATCCACCTCATTTGCACCACTCCATCGCCGTCCCGGCCCCCGGGGTCATCCCATGGTGACATGTGATTATTATGACAAATTGTGTAATTATGATGATCATGAATATATGCCGGGAGGCCAGTGCTTCCAGCTTGCCAGGATTGCGATAGGTTCCCGGATTGAATCTAGGGTTGCTGCTGCGGTTTTCATTGCGCGTAACCGTCTGCTGTCGTATTTTCGGACTACAGGAAGCGGCCCGGCGGTCAGAAATAGACCCGGTACACTTTCTCCTGCTGCGTTAAAGCCGGCGCTTTGGAAAAGGCGAATTTACCGGAGGAGAGAATCTGTTTGCTGCCGGATTTAGCAGTAACAATTGGAGCAATTATTGAATTAGCCGCTCGGAATCGCTTCCGGTTTTCCACTCCGCTCTCTGTCTCTCTCTCTCAGCCATGTGCACGGTTGCATGTAACATCGTGGTGTAGGGAATGCTGCGTGTTATGACTCTGCACTTCCGCGGTGTGGAACGGGCCGGGCTACCACCGGATGGACGCGCCGGATACGCTCATGGGGTCATTTTCCATACTGCTCCTTTTCGTCCTGTTTCGGATACGGCTACTTCAGGACTCCGGAGACGAGGGGGATGGCTGGGAGGTTCTGTTATGGGGCTATTTCAAACGACCCATTCGAGGGTCATATTTGAGTAATGCATCTTTTATGGTCCTGCTGCTGCTGCTGGCCCCTTGTCTCTGGGCCTTCCTGGTGTGCGTGCACCGGGTGAATAAATATCGCAATAAACAGAAGTGAACTGACCAGAAATAAACCACTCCTCCCGTTCTGCCGGTAGAATTCGAACCAAACTTCGTGTGGGAAGGGGATCCGGCAAGCCAGAGCGAAAGGATGGACAAGGGGGCAGGTTGGTCACTGCGTTGTTCTAAACCGCTCCCATGGCAGTGGCTCAACCCGGAAGTTCACAATTCATGTTGGAAGTTCTCGAGCCAGCTGCATGCCAGCAGAACAGGGCCTGTGTGTGTGCTTGTTTACTCGGACCCGCTCTGTTTGTTGTGGAAGTTACCTGCAGTGTCCTGTCCGCAATACATCACGCCGGACAGAGAGCAACTGTTTGGGATGCTTATGTTTAAAGTGTCAATAAAATAATGCTTCCTTTTTACCGGAGAAAAACCAAAAATAAACCCATGGACATTCTGTTTGAAGACCAACGGGTGAAAATTTGAATTGTTCCAAAGTGATCCAATGAGATTTCGATGCCATTTTTACCGTTTTTTGCAGCTCAGCTACAGTGTGCATTTAGTCAGCACTGGTTGGTAGAAATAATTGTGATAGAAATGGGACAACACGCAGCAGGTTCCAAAATAACTCAATAAATCTAATGCATCCAACCCAGGGTGTACTTTTAAACGCACCTTCCATGGCTACTTTTCTCCCTCATTCTAATTTTTGGCACACCGCCATAGATGTATGAACAGTACAGTATTCGAAGTATTCTCGTGAATCGCTGCTAGACTAGGAAAATGTTTGTGCTGGTGGAACTCTCGTGATAAAGTAGTATTTCGAAACCACTTTCGAAGAAGACAGTTGACTAGGGAAGTCTTTCGAGCTTTCGTTCACTTTCCTCCATCGAACAATGATGAGTAGAATCTTGAAGTGGGAGTCTCGGTGAGTGTGTCAATAAATCGTTGCGCATTGAGTTGGAACTACTAGGGATGCTGCCAAGTCGTTGCCCTGCTTTGCGTAGTGAGCGCACTGTGCAAACTAGTGGAGGTTAGGGATCCTGCTAGCGTCGGGTGAATGAAGAAGGACCCTCCGGCGTTCTCGTGGAGATTTATTTCAGATTTTACATAAATCTGTTTATACGTCAATAGTTTGGTGGGCAGCATAAATAAAGACGCCTTTTCGAGCGACCACAGCACTCACCTCGAGGTCTCGTAAATCTCAACCCGAACGTCTGGTTTTGTGTGTTTGTGGCTAGAGGCTTCGTTCGTTGGGCCAGCACACCAGCAAGATTCGGTCGAGACGGAACCAATAGTTAGTTTACTCGTCTCTTGCTGCAGGTCTGTCCGGCGGTAGTATATCCTTCGTCCTTGGCCTTCCCTTGCCCAACGGTCCATCGGTCGTTTATAAAATTGTGAACGTCGAAACTTTAGCCAAACCTATCGGGACCTTTAAAAAACCGCAGCCATCGCCCACCGGCCACCCTCTTTCGCTGCCGACAGGCGTGAAAAGTTGGAGTTTGTTTCTAGTACTAGCCGCTTCTAGATGGCAGCCTTCAACTACCAACGGGACGGCGTTCCGTGAACAAGTCCATCCGAGCTTCATCGAACGGCTTGCGATGCAACCCTTTGGTTACCATTCCAGCTCCCGATTCCTTCGGGAAACCAGGCTCGTCACAGTTGCACTGCATGCTCGAGGCAGTTCCGAAGAGGTGTCAGGTCAGGTGCTAAACCACTAGAGAAGTTGAGAGTGGAAGTTTAAGTTCGTTATTTGGCGCCGGGGCGAGTTGAAACAATGAATCCTGGAGCCCGTGATGGCTCCGTTCTTGTTTTTCTTTTATCGCTACTCCGAGGTCAGTTCGGATTCTGAAAGATTAAGTTTGCTGCTTTGGTAGGTAGTACGCTTTACTATTATCCGATGCTTTCTTCACTGACTGTAGTGGCCCAACTGACGGCCCTGTCGAATGTTATGCTCTCGCGCGCTTCTTCGAGAGGCCTCTCCTTCGCCTACAAGGTTTATGTCTACCTGCTCCTACGCTTTCGAGTGGACTTTGATAGAGATTGAATTATGCCAAAGGCACGTACAGTTAAAACGGAGTGGGCGCGCTGGACAACCGGGGAGTTTGCTCAGGTCAGGTATAGTTTAAATAAGGGTCAACGGTCAATGGAAATAACTTTCCTCAATGCCGCAAGTCTGATGGGAACTACTGTGTCGAAGCCGAGCCCGAAGTACAGAGCAATGAATCGAACGCGGAGTGACATGTAATTATTTGAAGACATGGCGTCCAAGAGTCCGTGACTACAGCATGCTGCTTGTCGTATGCTGAGCAGTCAATACTCCCGTGACCCAGGTTGTGAAAAGTTCGACCAAGTAGAGCTACTTCCTTTTTTCGCAAGCCCATGCCTGGTTCTTCATGAAACCAAATCCCGAACATGTATGTTGACTGCTCCCTATTTTCAACAAACCTTTCCTTCTAATTAACATATCATGTTACCAACCTACTGGGCCCAGCGGGAAGGCAAACCCTGGTTTTGTCGAGGCGAGGAACTTTGACGCTTCGGGCCGTAATTTTGCTTTCAGCTAACGAGCAGTGGATGTTTTAATGGAAGCGATACAAAGAAGTTGTTGTGCTGTTTTGCAAAAAATAAAAGACAGATGTGTGTGTACAGAGGAAAAAGTATAATAAGAACTTGTAGCCACTTCGCTCTACACCGTATAGATACACTGTACGGAACTTGACCGTAAAGTAAAAATTTTCGCCATTTAGAAATGTATCTTCATAAACACATATCTGAAGAACTCATCAAACTAACCCTCGGAAACGCTGTAGGAAAGGATAGAATCGAAAAAGTTCATCGGTATAGGTGAGTGCAAATCAAAACAAAATTGGCAACCACTTACGCAATGGCCTAGATCGCATCGACTATCGGGGAACCCGCGGGCTGCCGTTTATTTGTACGCTGAAATCCGCTTTCCTTAGTGTAGCAAAAAATGGTTGAATTCCTGGCGCTGTGTGTGTGCGCTCATCAGTATGGCGCTGTTTGGCCCGTAATCCAGCAAGGATCAAGCAAGAGTCCCTCGCCATTACCTTTGATGGAGCTCACCGGTTACTGAACGTACTCTCTCCGCCCATTCACAGACTTTTTCGATCCTTCGGATCCTGGACCCGCCATATCCTCATGAATAGGTGGGTGGAAAAATGCTCCACAAAAGCAGTATGATACACAGAGCGGAGGCCAAAATGGATCGCCCGGATAGATCGCACACTCACTGCAGGGATGCCTTTCTGCATCCAATCTCTCATTGTCCGGCACGTTACCTGAGGAATCCAGTATGCCCGACGAGGTTTCCCAGTGGCCGAATGGTCGCCCGGCCTCACTTGGGCCGCCCCATTCGGTATGCAGATAGTGTTATTATTCATTACCATTTTCAAACTATTATTGGCGTTTTTTGCCTCCGTTGTCGTGTCGCAGGCGAGTGCAAATGGTTGTTTTCCGAACGGACCACCAGCAGCCGCCAGCCAGTTTGTCCTTTTTTTTGTATGCCGCTATTTTGTCCCGCTCGGTGCTCCTGCTGCTACTCCTGACAACGCCCCTACACTCCTTTCATCCCGCTGCCAGTTTTATTTCGATCGGCTGGCCGGCCACCATATGGGGACGGACACACACTCAATCCGGCTATGGGGCCATTGTTGGCCTTCACTCGGAAGCCGTCAACCGAAAGCGAAAGGAGGTGGGGTAAAAATATGGAAATTTTGAGATCGAAGCGCTCCAGTCGGGAGTCCTTGGATCGAGGAATCGCGTCCCAACGTTCGGACGTTCGAACGAGCGCTTCACACTCGTTGCATGCCCTCGTTCGGATTGATGTGCATCGGAAAAGCGCGCTTAGAATAGTGCGGAGTAGAAAGGACGGGATCTGAGAGGCTGTTAGTCAGCTGACATGTACAGGTTGCTTTCCATCAGCTGCCTATGTTGTACTGTGGACTCTCCTTTTGCCGGAAAGTTGTATCATATGCAAGCTACGGTTCGAGTACATACTCATTTGTGTAAAATATTTCAATACAGCCAACGGTGCAGTCACTTTGTTGCACATTGTATTCCTTTTCCATCATCACCCTATGCTGGAGAGGGAATTGTTTATTATCAATGATTTCTATGCATTTGCTACATTCTACAGGTACATCCGCCGTCTATGATATTGTGATGACGAAGGATTATTTTTGATTTCAAACAAGAGTATAGACAGTTCGATAGATGTTTGATTTAGACTATCAATGTATAGGTTTTACTCCACATCTTTTCTGTTCGGCAAGCAATGTGCGCCGTTTCAATTCCCGACACTATGATGGGAAAATTTCCATTTTTCCTAACGATGATATAAAGTGTGTTTTATGCGTGTGTTCGTTAGCAGTGACAGTTGATTTTAATTTTCACTTTCCTTTTTCCACCTGCCGCTTGCATCGGCGACACGGAAAGCGCATGTTTCATTTCGATTTTCAAGCGAGTGTCCTTCGTCCCGATTGGCGCGGATGATATTGAGTCTTTATTATTACCAGCCACTGTTTCCTGCCAATTTGCGTTTATAAACCAGTCGTTTCCATAATCCATCGTTTTTGTCGTACCAGCGGGGTACCATGTTTGTGTTAGTTACGGCCAGCACAGTGTCCTGTGTCAACGAAATATCGATCCTTCCTAGAACGGCGAAGTGCAGGTCCGTTTGTGACCTCTGCTTTTAAATGTACGTTAGCGAGCATATTCTCCGGCATGCAGTTTTCACAAGGAAACGAAAAACAAAACAGAAGTACCATCACATACACACGACAAACACCGCCCGTACTGCGAAAGAATCCTTTCATTGCTAGTGCGTTTTTCCCCACCCATTGCCGCCTGCGCCTGTGCGCGTTTTATTCTCATTCGTTAAACCAATTGGAAAAACTGCCAATTGTTGAATGTCATATCGATTTCCGGAAGTGAGCCGATTGGTCGTACGTGCACTTTTATCCATTTTCCGCCTGCTCCGCCTCATTCTTGGGAAAGCTGTTTCAAAATGAAAACTGATTTGATGGAGTTTTAGGAGAAATTTTGAAATTTAACTAAACGATGTCCTTTTTTTAACGAAAAAAAGCTGTTGTCTAGATCCAGGGAAAGCTTTACTCACTATAATAATTTAAATGTTCATCTACTTTTCAATGCCTTTATTGCTCGGTTCGTTCGCGTCACTACAACGAAAAAGCACTGAACCGAAGTGATTCAAATTTTCCCTTTAGGACATGCTTTTTGTCGTGTAAAGCGTGCTACCGACCCTCTAGTATTTTTCGGCTTTTCGTTTTGATCACCACGACTGGTGTGTTTGTGCGTAACCATTTGCTGCCAAATGCGCGTTTCAATGTTTACGATTATGAGTGGAGAAATTATCGGCTTTTTTTCCAGTGCCATTTGTGTGGGGGGTTTTGTTCCGCCGCCATTGGCCCTTTTTGACTGGTCGCAGATTGTCACAGATTTTTTCCAACATTATATTAGGTTATAGCGGCAATCCTTCGTCCTTCCACAGGCAACACCCCCTCCGGGGTAATATTGTTGCGTTAGAAGTCAAGCAAACGGTAATGGTCAGCACGCGGCGGCCGTAATGGTGGTTGTGACCCGTGGGATTTGTGGTGGAGTTTGAAAAGAAGTTTACCGTTGGAAAGTCGAAACTTTTCGGTCTGGGTGGGAAATGAAAAAAAATCATCTGGAACCGGAAACTGGCCCGGAACGCCGTACGAATGGTGTTTATCAGCGAGCGTGTGGAAAGTGAAGAATAAAAAATCGGCCTTTTGCTTTCCAATTTTCGCGTGAACATGGACACAGGAATTGGAAGCGAGCGCGCAGGAGCCAGTCATTATGCAAATGACGAGCTCGTCGATGAAAAGAATGGTTTGGAAAAGCTAAAATTGTCTGTCGTTCACATCTACGAATCTACGCCAGCAGGGAAAGATAATTTTCCACTAGGCTGCTGGGCGGGCCGACGCGTCGACCACTGTGGTAGAATCGATTTTTTAAAGTGCTCCAGAATAATAAACGCACTCGTTGAGGAATGTTATCATAGTTAAGTAGGCACGGTGAACTTATCGTCGTTTTTCACCTCAAATATCTGCCTGGCACCAAAGTTTTTTCGAATACTTGTTCAATCGTTAGGAGTTCTGTTTCTACCTCTGAGCATAACAGTAGCATAATAATGTAGGTCGTTGGTGGAAAACTTTCACAGTATTTTGATGATTGTTGTTCCTGGAGTTTTTTTTCTGGAGCGCATTTGTTTAATGCCACCAAGCAGAAAAAGGAACAGTGCACCGACGAAAATGTAATAACCCACATACCAGGCTGCCTGTTGAAAAGCGTCCGAGGAAGGTACTCGATCTCATTTTGAGTATTTCATCGGACAGCTTCGAGCTGCCAACGAAGGGTCAAAACACGAAAGTGGGTTAGGATCGAAAAGTTCATGAAGTACAGCCGAGCGAATGTTTCCATAACCCAATGGATAGTTGAATGTGTAATACACATAACCCAATGGCCACTGGATGTGTGCGTGCCTGCCCGTTTTTGCTTGGCTCCTTTTCACTTTCCTTCTTCGACCATTTTCATTCTCATTTTCTTCCCTACGCTTCACAGTCCAACATAATGTGATTGGATCGAAATGGATTCGAATGGAGGTTTTTTTTGGATCTGTTTATAACATTATGAGAAGGAAGGAAAATGTATTTGCCACAGCATGAAAATATACTAAAATGTTTAAAGATGCCTTTTTCAGCGGAAAAGTCGAAGTAGTCCATCGCAATGGCCTCCTGTTGGCATCGAAACTGTGCCAAAAACTGTGCAAAATGACGAGTATTCGGAAAAAGGTTGCTGCGCAAGAGCGAGACAACAAATATGGTTTCGGCACGATTGATATATGCTTGTTTGCGGAAAAAAGCAGGAAAATGAAAACTGCGCCCGCGGTAGGAAAAGTTTCACGCTTCCCACGGAGCAACCGTCGATAGAAAATGGGACTCAAAAAAGCTATATCACACGATTACCATAATACTTCGATATAGAAGGGTTTTTCGCTTCGCTTCAACTGTCGATTTTTCCACCTAAGTTCCGAAGCTGCTCGTCGCTCGACGAAAGTTTGCCGAACCGGCAGTCAGCCACCGAGGGTGATAGGTTTAATGCTTGCAATTCCTGTGTGTGGTGGCATCCAATACAGATGTTTTCACTACAGAGCATTTTATTGCGGCTCAAGGCGATTGTTCGATTCCTTTAGGGGTCTCAACTCGGGCCGTCCTGTGAGTCGTTGACGGAGGTTCCACAGAATATGTCAGCCCGTTAAGCGTTCGCCCGCGTTTTGCGACGGTGGGCAAATAGCTGCGTAAATGCAACCCTCTTTCTTCTTTATCGAGCGGTGAAAAGAGAGCATTCGTGGAAGAGGGAGAGAAAGAAGCGCGTTCGATCGGATCATAATATTTATGACGATATCCTTCTGTATGACGACAGGCTTTCGCAGTCAACGTTGCGTTTTCTCACTCACACAGAGAGTGGGCCATGGGTTGCCATGAATCGATAAAATGTGAAAAATGAACCGGAATTCAAGTAGGATTTAGTTTGTGGCGTTTATCGATAATATGTACGAGTGACAGGAAGCGAGTGGAATGATGTAGCCTTTACTTTGTCGTAACGGTTCGATAATCATCACACTTAACCCTTGTCTGCCTGGGTGTGTTAATAGATGCGGACGGGGACCGACAGACTATTGCCAAAAATATCGCTGTCAATTAAAAGCCTCCCTTCGACGCGGGTCGATGGTTTTCGATGGGAGATAAAAATTCGCTTGTAATGTGACATTTCCGTCAGACAAAGGAAACGTAATGCCCCAATCCCTATATGGTGTATCAGTTCCCATCATTCCCCGCCGCCAACGGCCTCGCCTTCTGTAAGTCATCCCAAACCACAGTTTTGATTACACCAATTTCCCGACCTTTCCCTTTCGGGGCATAATCTCTCCTTTGTGCCTGCAATACATGTCAACAGCTTCGTCTATGGGATCGTTATGATATGCATCCTTCGAAACAACGACATGCGGTTCTGGAGCCTCCTCATGACGCCCCGTCGCACATTCCGCCTTCACGTACACCTCAAGTGCAAGAAGATTGACTATGACCGCAGAGTATTTTAATTGCCATTTGATGATGATGCCCGGAAAACACGGGGCCGTTCTGTGTGACGATACGATTATTTGCTGACGATGTGTGGGTGTAATTTAATTTCAAACCTCAACAACCATCAGGAACTTCTAATCCACTCGCATTCAGTGTGCCCCACCACTCGCTGCTCACCCAAACGCTTTGTAAAACTTTTCCGCCCCCCTCGACTCGGGGAGAGGAGCCGAATGGAACGAATTAGTTTCCACCTTCTCGGGTGGAGTTCGATGACAGCGAAACTGGCTCGGGTGTTGCGACGAAAGAAACCCGTTTTCCGTTCCACAACTTTGCTTCCTTTCGCACGGGAAAGGGAGGTGGAACGAACAGGATAAACGCAAAGGCTGGCACTAAACCGTCTGCATTTTGTAGCATTGTGCGAGGTACTTCAAAATCGAAAACTTTTCCCATTTCCCCGTGGCCAGGGCTGTGTGTGCTGCGTGATTGAGGCTCAGCGGAAGCAGCCGGTTCATTGCGGCTCTCGATGGAGGAGAAATAAACATCACACATTATGATGATGATGATGATGCTCGCGGGGAAGGGACATTCCTGGAGAGCGTGGGGAACGATAAGCTGACTGGATTTTGCATTCCGCTTATGAGCTTGCACGATATCAATATGAAGCCCGAGAGTCTAGCGGAGCCAGAAGGTGGAACATATTCCGGCATCTAGTATCCTCCTATTTCCGTAGGATGGTCGGTGCATTGCTCTCACTATGCTTTTTGAAACATTCATTAAACCATTCCATCGTTTTAAAATTGCAAAACTATTCCACACCCAATGCTAGGCTTCATATTTTAAAACAATGGCGCAGTGCGAAAGATGCAGATTCATATGGGAATATTCAAATGGGGTAGAAGTCAATGCCCCTTACGAGTTCATCATCAATAACCTCCGTTCCTACCCTTCCTGGTTACAATACACCGTGCTGTACTGACCTAAATATCGGGAGCTAGGCGCGCTGACAAGCAGCTGTTAAGGCTACCGGCACCGTGGACTTGCTTCCTGACGAAGAAGGACCTAATAATACGTTGCATTAGCTAGGCGAAAGAGTGGTAGCAAAGCCTAAGTAGAGCCGGTCAGAGGTCATGTTTTTTCACATTCGAAGGGGTGACAACCGTTAATTATGTGCTTCTTCCTTTCCAAGTCCACTACTGGTGTGCTGCGGTGGCGATTTTTCCTGACCCAAAAGAGGGCGTGTTGGATGCAGCTTGGGTGGATTTTTGCCGTGGCGAACAAAAACTCCACAGGCAAACGTTACCGAATACAATAAAATGAAGTGGAAGGGCCAAACGGTACAGGAGCAAGACTGATCGAATCGACCAGGGCATATTACGGTCTTTACTCGCATCTGTTACATGTTCAGCTTACTTCGTACCGAGCTCGGGCCCTTCGTTTCGGCGGGAGAACATGCGCGAAGAGACTGCCTCACGAGGGACGATTTCCCAGGGCTGGGCCACTTTTGCCAACTGCAAAACGTCTCCTTGTGTGCCTGCCAGAAGTTGCTCTTCCTTTATATCGTTTACCCTTTTTGTTTCTTTGGTCGTTAGCGAAAGAAGGTTACCGAAAAACAATAGACGAGTACGGCGGGTGCCAACGGAAAAGCGCCTTATGCTGCGCTGATGGTGACATCAGAATCGGAAAGTTTTAGCGTTTTCTCGTGCTCTTAGTTTCTCTCTCTCTCTGTTTACCGTTTCTTGCTCTTCCAATATATTTTCTCTCGTTCTCTCTCATTGCCTCTTTCGCGTTCTTAAGAAATTGTTCATCAACACTTTGTCGTTGTTCCACAAAACGTGCCTGAAAGGCTCGTTTGTGCGTGGGTGTCCGCTTTAATCTTAAGGCATAGCAAAAAAAAGGATTTTCTCTATTCTCTCTCTCAGTTCCTGCTACAAAAAGAGCATCCTTTTGTCTCCAACAAAGGAAGTCCTTTGCTGTCCTTTTTGGTGTCAGTTCTGCTCTCATCTTCCATCCCGCCCTGTTTTCCCGTTTCTGCGACTAGGAATTTCCCGGAAGTTCGGCTTGACGGTGAACATAGCGGTCGGAGAAAAGTTTTTCCCGGTGCTCGAAACTAAAACAATGCGTTGGACCGAAATGGTGGAAAATTTGTCACTGAACTCTCGCAAAATACTTTTTTCCCCACTTTTTTTTCATTTCGACGTAAGGGTCGCCGCGGAATGCCGGGGGCCAGGGCAGGCTAAGCGAATTTTCTTTCCGCCACACCGGCATTGTCGGCGGTGGGTTTTTACCATAAGCGTGTAATAAACTCACCTAGCCGAAGTTGGTTCTGTCGGTGTATCCATGGTGGAATTTAAGCTCCCCGTTTCTCGTTGGTATTTCTTTTCTTTTCTTAATTTAGACTCGAGACTTTTGCATTCCATTGCTGATGTATTTTAAAAAAACTCGCAACTGTTCTTTTCTCTTTCGTTTGTTTCATTTCCACCATATGCTTTGATGCTGTTGGATTGGCTAGAGTGTTGTTGCAACCCATTTTAGGATGCATGTAACTATACGTAACAGAAGCGAAGAAATGAATCGGATATTGGATCTTATAGTTTGTTTTTCCTTCAGAATTCAAGTGTTTGATGGAAGGCTCGAATTCTGATTTCAATAAATAACACTCGGCACCGAAAAAAGGGAATAGGAAGTTCTGTAGCGCATTTTGTGTATCAGAAAGCATGGAAAGCTTTTCGTTAGCCTTCTTCTGGGTCAATAGATGGGAAAAGGACAGACAGTATTCTTTTGTTCAAGTTTTGCCTATTGCGACATTTTATCTGGCAAAGCAAAATATTTTCCTTGATTTGATGCTGTTTGGAAATTAAATTGGCCTCGAATGGAATTGAATGGGGATTAACTTTCCCTCACGTAGTTGCTCAATTATGTCCGCTTGGCACGGAGTTTTTGTATCGACAAAGTCTTGTTCGGCGAAAGCCACTTGGTACTTTGATATAAACATAAAAGGCTTGTTTATTCTGCATGCTCCAGTTGATAAGCATTAAATAAACATTGTTTATTTTTATTCATTTTGTTTTGATGCGAAGCAATCGCTGAAGGAGAAGGAATCCATGGTGACAATCCCGAAGGTTGGTTTTATGGCGAAATAATGACATTACATGTGGTTCGGAATCGGTTCACAGCAAAGCTTCTCCATTCCCTCCTTAACTCAAGAGAATCCCAAGGTTGTGATTTAAAAGCTGATATTGAGGATTCGTTATGCGAACTACGCGGTATCCCCTGTGTGGGTACTGTTGTGTAGCTTGAGTTTGATTGGTGTGACATCTGTCGCATAGTTCTCGTGTATTACGCCGAAGTTTCTTGACGACGAGTTCACCGAGTTTCCTGACTTTAACGAACATCCGTGCTCCAAGGGAATGTGTGTGTGTGTGTGTGTGTGTGTGTTAGAGTATTCCTGTGGCCTCCCACTAAACGCTCCTCCACAATCTGCATTCCCTGCAGGACTTTGCAAACGATGTAAAACGAGCCGCCATTCCTTGCGCTAGAAGCACGGGTCGTGCCATTGAAAGAGGAAGCGGCGGGAGCAGGAGGTGCCATGTTTTTGCTGGATTGCCGCGAAACTGTCGATGCGTGTGCGTGCGTCTGCTCTTGGCGCTGTCTTATATGCATGCAAATGAATAACAATTTATATGTAAAACGTTCAAGTCGTTTGTGCTTTAAAAACTTCGCCCATCAGGAGATAATCTTGTGGTCGAGCTGGAGGTGGAGGCAAGACAATCTGTGTTGTCCTTGAAGTTGGGTAGGGGTTGTGTCGTGGGTGAGATGGCTTCCGAGAAGAGATTGCGATGTTATCGAAGCGCTTTCGTTTAGCCCGGGATATAAAATCGTCTTATCGCGTGGCAAACGGCGTTTCTTGAAGGAGCGAAGATAGGTCAGGAAATGAGTCCCGTGCTGTATATTAGAAGCGTGTACTTACGTGAAAAACAATTCGGGAATATTGAACGAATGAAGGAACATGTTGACATTCAAAACAATCCGGACCTTAGCAGCTCATTGCTGGAACAAGAGAAATGACTATTTTTCCGTAGGAACTCCCACCAGAATGGAATGGAACTCATTGAAAATCACCAAAACGAACCGAATTGCTGGATATGGCCTAGAGCTACAATCAAGAATTTTCCCGGCTAGATCACCACCACACGAAATCTAACTCTCTGGGGGCTTTTCCCGCTAGGTCTTGCGGTTGTCTGACACACATTCTCACTCTTGTTATCCAGGGCGCCCTCCAAACATCACGATTTTCAACAGCCACACACACGCACACACAGATTCGTTTCCGCAGTGTCAATCGAACGCCGATTGCTTGTTCTTCTCAAATCACAAAAAAAGCATCCCACTAATGGCCGCATGCAACGCTGGCATGGGATCCCTTCTCAAAGGAAATCAACGGAAATGGTTCATTTTCTGACTTAAACCGTTGGATGCACAATGAACCGATTCTTCGTTGGATTTTGGGTGGGAAAATGGGTGATTATGCAGGAGCGATCGTCTTTGCTCTAGATATTCTCTCATCGGCGAGAGTGGTGGCGCTGACGATGCGAGATTGGATTTCTGTGTCTGCGAGTTTATTTATTTATTTTTCCACCCAATGCCGTGTGTTGCCGGAATGTTTCGCTGCTCTGGCGGTTCCACATGCCGTGGGTTTCCCGATGGGCCACCGAAGGATGGAAACGAGACACGTTGAAGTTGATTCTAGAAAGTGGCAGCATTCGCTACACTCTCCAGTTTTAAGCGCATTCTCATCAGTATGTTTGTAGCAGCAGGCGCTCCATTTACTGTGATTATCCTTTTGATGTTTTTTTTACGCCAGCGGAGGGAAAGCTGGTTACAGATTTGGTAAAACGAGAGCGTGTGAGTCGAACGTTGACTGCGATGAGGAAAAAATAAGAGATCTCAAGAAAAACTTCGAACGCTTTCCGCCGTTCCGGAAAAAACGCGTGAAAAGCACACTGGCTAAAGGTTACGTTGCAGTAAATATTTCCTTTTTCACTTCCCTGCCCTTGTTGGTCACACGCGGGTAGGGCTTTAAAACGTCTGTGAACCTGAAATCAAGGTAAAACAAACAAAACGGAAATGTTTGTTAGGGGTGAACGGATACCCAGAAAAGGATGCCGGCGGCTCAATCGCGCCAAGTTGGCAGTACGCGCTGGTGGAAGGAAAAGTTTTAGCGAAACTCTTTGCTTAAACATCCACACGATTCGACGGAATTGCTGCAACCGGAAAAATGGAATGCCGGAAAACAAATTAGTATCATGAAGTGATTTACTTTGTACTTCCACCCCCATCGACGCCGCCGCTCTGGGGTATTCTAAGTGTCCTCCCCGCGCCCAGCGCACGGCTGGCATTTTTCTTTGCCTCCTTCTTTCAAACGCGAATGTTTGCGCTTTTTTTCTGTTTACCAGTTCCGATTTTGGTGTGTGTGTGTGTGTGTCAACCGGCCTTTGATGAGTTGTGCGTTCCGAGCGAAATCATAGGGAAGACGGATGGTAGCAATTTGATTAAGCAAATAAAAAGGTTGGGACAGCGCGATACAAAAAGAGGGACCCTTTTCTAACCACTGACGACCGTCCGCTTTTCCGGGAACTGTCGCCGAAAAATGAGATGTAAATCAATACCGGCGTGCTTTCGGAGTTCGGGCGCTGTGTATATTTAATTCTCCCCCGGCTGGCTGGCTAGCTGGCTGGTAGGTCGTCCTCCTCTCCCAGCGGGGCAGCGTGGCTCCCTGTGGCCTGTGACGACTGTGCGAGTGCGAAAAGATAACTGTAATTTGTGAGAGCGGTTTTATAATCAACTTTTATTGACATTCCGTAACACTTATTAGCATATTTGATACCGAAACGTATCGCAGAAGTTCACATTTACTCCAGCTCAACCTGGGGTGGGCCCCTGGTGGGGGTCCGCGGCAGTCGTTTATTTGTGTTTTGCATGAATTAATGAAAGTTGATTTTATCCGATTTCCATGCAATAGATATCCGATGAGCTGACGCGCCTATGGCTTTCGTCATTTTGCCCCAATATGCTGCAAATAATAACTTTAACATTTTTTATTGAAAGGTTGTGGAGTATCACTTTCAATTCAATGATACTAGAATCATTATTTGTTCTCCGCCGATTTGAAAAGTGGGTCTGCAGTATCACCGATGACGCATCGTTCCATTGATTGAACTTTAGCTTTACAAAAATTAATCTTTCCAGTTGATCCTGAAATTATCCGTATCTGGTGGAGTAGAAATATGTTGTCCATTGCTTCGGTACCGAGCGAACAAAAGTGTCCTGCTTGTGTAGATTTTAAGTTAGAAGTTATCCAAGTGGCACAAGCTCCGCAAGAGCATGTTCATGCTCCAGTGGGCAAAGGACAAAGTTTGTCCATACCACGTAGTGTTTTCCGGCACACTCGTCGTCGCCTGGACGTCGATGAAGGCCCTTGCAGAAGCAGTCCAACGTAGCCGCTGGCCGCAGCGAGTAGAATCGGCTGGTAGAGAAGCCCTGGCTGGTATATCGATGCATTTTAAAGGAGCAGGAGAAACGAGGCCAAGCCCAGATCCTCTTCGGCCGGGTTGGGTCCGCAACGAACGTAGTAAATAACCAGGATAATCGCATCATACGTATTGGATGTTTATGATGATGATAATTTTATTACCCGAGATTAACCACTCCCGAAACACCACACACACTCACACACGCAAGCGCGCCATCTCCGGCGCCCGTTATCCTTCACCCCGTGGTCCTTTCGAGGCGACAGTTTTGGTCGCACACTCAGGGTTGATAGTTGATGATGCTGATGATGATGATGAAATTCGCACCTTTTTCCAGCGGCGAAAGCGGAGGCGAAATCTGTTCATCCAACCACGCACACGAGATATGCTTGGCGGTCTGTCGTCCTTGCTGTGCTGCAGCAACCACTGTACGGAGCCTCATGAGTAGACGATCGTCGGAAAGTTGGACGAAGCGTATTGGGATTGGGGGTACTTGAGCCGCGGAAAATTAGAACCCCCATCAACGATCTACGGCAACAAAGGTTTATCCTGCGGCCCCTGGAAAAGCTTTTCCCGAGCAAAAACGTCAGTATTCAGTTGCCGTTGTGTGTGTGTGTGTTGGCACATGGATGTTTGTGTTATGATATCGGTGGATAAGCGAAAGTCGCTGAACTAAACCGCCAAAAACCGATGGGTCCAATATGTGCTCCGTGTTACGCCACCCTCCGGCCTGCCTGAATCCTTCACAATTGTTGAGCTGAGAGGTAATTTTCCAACGAAATGAAAACAAAATGAAACTCACCATTTTCCGAACTAGCTTCGATCACTGCCTATTACCGCCTTCGTGCCTACATTGGCTGGATGGTGGGGTGAAAATGGTGATCATTTTGCAGCACCGTTGAATAATCGAATTTTCCGGTCGGGTTTCCAATCAACGTGTTGCGATACTTTGCGATGTCCTGCGCCAGCGACGGAGTTAGTGAAGTGATCCTTTTCGCAAAACGAGTGCATTTTGTCATCGACCACCGGCGGAGCGGCATCGGAAAACTTCGCTGAAGCCGCAGCAGCGACAGTGCTGGTTGAAAGGAGTATTGCTATTGTTGCGTGGAGAGGGTTGGAAAAATCTCCACCCAGCCAGTTTCGCTGTTGCGTGAGTTCCTGATAGATGCAATCAATGTCCTTCCCCGTTGTGCTCCCCTTTGGAATGTAGAACGAACGCACACACACACGGCGGAGGGAAAACCACAACGCGGGACGCTATCGGGCGGTGTTACATTACAGGATGCCGGTTCGGTTTTTGGTATCGATGCGGAAACTAATGAGATCACTTTTCACTGCCAACCACGACGAACGCGGCCGCGCTGCACAAGTGAAGCGGTTTTTATGCAACGCCATTTTCCGTAATCGAGGGCATAATTAAAGGGGATTCACTATGATTAGTAGACGAGCTGGTGTGGCCGAACTGCGGAGTTTACGTGCGAGTTGAGTGTATGAACAAATCGCACTCGATTGCGTACGACATTTGTTTGTCATTCAATCAGTTTGTTCCGTGGGTTGACGGTGGAAATGCAATTGGTTTAATCAGAGCATCAACAGGAGATGCCCTGCACTAGACAGTGTATTATGTCCTGCTAGATATGAAGTACCTTCGAAGGATTTCAACTTCACGGAATCGGAATATTATGATGCACAAAACTGCATACACTCTCAACTACATTTACCAACAGGTGTTGTGAGTATGAATTATATTTGAAGCAACTACAGTTGAAATTGCTGGCTTGGTTTGAATTGATATTTTGAAAACTTCCCTATGATAATCCTTCGCTCGTTCTATGCTTTGTTTTATTTTTCTCACAGGAATAAGCGTAATGGTGCATTAATGTGACCGTGTGGTGGGACAAGAGAGACACCTTTTTAACCGCCATAATATTACACGGCCGGCAATCCATTCGGGGGGAATTACGGCCGTAGTCCGTTTGGTTTCGTTCCGTTGAATACGTGGCTTGAACACGCACAGGACATCATGCACCACCAACCGGACGCTGACGGGAAAGTGGGGGGAAGCGGGTCCTGTTTCCATTCCGGCAGGGGCCGACCGGCTGGTCATAAATTTCTTTCCCTTGCGGGCCGAGGCGGGTCAAAGGTCGTGCTCAATTTATGACCACTGCAAGGAAATAATAAAGTCATGACAAGCAGCAGCAACAATATATCGCAGTGGCCACTCGATCTTTTTTCTTTTTCCCTCCGGCTTGAGGAGTGGGAACGGGGCTTTTCGGAATGGAAGGCCAGAAGGGCAGACCGAATGGAGAATCAGGGAGAGAGAAAGAGAAAGCAAGTCGCTGTAATGCTGGAGGAAATTTGATGATTAAATATTTACCCGAAAAGCATATTCGCGTCACGTGCGACACGGGGTGAATAAGCAATAAATATATTTCGCCCGTCTGCGTAGCGCCGATGTGTCCTGCGTGCGTCCCGTGGCGTCTGCGGCACGGTGGCGATGGTGACGAAAGGCCCCACTCGAGCCTGGCAGGAGGACGCCTCACGCGTATTCGATGACGGAAGGACGTGCCGGCCATCCCTTCACATGGTGGCAGTCGCATTTTCGCGGAGTCTTTTCGAAACGAATTCTTCATAGTAATTAGAAAGGAAAGTGCTCCACCGTCCTGCTTGTCGATTATTTTTTTCCCTCGTTCTCTCCGAAGGGGACAACACCGGTGCATGCGAAGAGAAAGTGAGTGCAAAACAGAGTTCACCAATTATGCTCGTTATTAATATAACAATCATCCAGCTCGTTTCGCCGTCGTCGTCCTACTTCTTTCTGCGGCGCACAAGGACCTCACGCATTTGCTGCGTTGATGATGGGATAGGATGGAAGGCGGGGAGGATATGAATGAGAACCATTGTGGGTGACGTGGTAAGTAACAGGTCCTTTTTAACGAAGGGTCGACCAATTGCCCGATAGCAGGGAAAAACCGGGTTGGAGGAAGTTGAGTGCGCGAGTTAAAAGCAGCGGCGGATATAATATCCGCACTCTCATTGTGTGGTGTGACCTCGTGCTCGCACGTTT
Organism: Anopheles plumbeus; assembly: GCA_034621735.1. Classification (NCBI taxonomy): domain Eukaryota; kingdom Metazoa; phylum Arthropoda; class Insecta; order Diptera; family Culicidae; genus Anopheles; species Anopheles plumbeus. The sequence continues at coordinate 16,508,230 of JAOEFI010000007.1, read as the reverse complement.
TCCCGCCTGTTCCAGCATTTTCCACCACAGCTGGGTGGAGATAATAATACAAAAAATGATGGTTCACGGGAACCGTTTTCTTCCTTCCTGACGGCGTGCTAAGCTGGGAAGACAAATGCACGCGCTTTATCTTCGGGCCACGGGTTTCCTCTTGTCGTTCTTTTCAATTCATACCGGACCGTTTCTGGTTGCACGCTCAGCTCAAGTGGGTGGTCTGTGGGTGGACCGAAGGGCACCACGACAGCCTCTTGAGCAGCCGGAAGTGTTGGTATTATAACCGCAATGTGTACGATAAACGGAAAGTTACGCGGCGGAAGGTGAACAAGGAAAAGGCTAACGAACGCCGCCCATGGAGAGGATCCATCTCTGGCCCCACGTCCCACGGAAGTATCCGAGGAGTACTCCATGGCTCCGGTTCGGACGTGAGATAAAATTAATATCGCCACTTGATATCCGCCTGGATGGATGAAGAAATCGAAAAGCCTCAATCCACGCGCCGGTAGCTAACCGCAAGAGGGAAGAAAAAATTCCCTCCCAGTTGTAGGAAACGTCTCTGGTGAATGTGGTTTGGTAAGAGATAGAACCTGGTGTCGTGTTCTTAGTACCCTGCTACTGCTGCTGCTCCTCACAGCAGTCAACAAGTTGTGCGATCGATTCCCTCAGCAATCTTGTAGTTCCCTTTTTGCTTCTTTTCCACTCGAACCGAACGGGAGGAACAAGTGAGTTTGCGCTTGACAGGAGGGAGGACGTTTGACAGCCACTGGCTCTGGTTAATACTATGTGGGATGTGAAAGGGCAAAACGGGAGGATGGTCACTGTTCACTGTTGATTGAGCATTAAATGCCCTCGAGGAGGAAAAACTTACCAAGTTCTGGAAGAACGGTGCCATTATACGAGTCTTTAAACTGCATACGAAGTCGTACGTGGATGTTTAAGATGGGTCGGAATAGATAAGATGGCACTAAGCCTTAGGTGTCGGTGTCCGCAAGGCTGCTAGGAAGCGTTTCTCTGTCCCGAAAGTATTCGAGCGTGAATGATAACGCAACGAGGAGGCACTGAATGGTATTTGAAAAGGTCTACATTTTTCTTTAAGTTGTCTTTTGTTATTATCATAAAACTTATTTTTCTACCATTTGTATGAAACTCTCCAACATTCTTCTGTGGAACGGTTGATATTCTAAAAGGAAAATTTGATCCCTTACCTTAGTAGTTGTCTTTTTGTGGATCTATTGTTGTTCAGTCCGTCCAATTTTCCGGTATACGTTAGGAATCCTCCTCCTGTTCGTGTATAAAAGCGAATGTGTTTATGAGAAGTGTAAAACTAGCAAAATCCGCAACAAAACAACAGGAAATTAAATGTGTGGATAATGTAATAATAGTTTTTAATTAAAAAAGAAAATATCCCACGCCGGGATGGATGAGCGGGGTTGAGCCTTTTACGAGGAACGATGCGCGACACTACAGATGATTGTTTCATTCGTCTATGTCCTTTTTTGTCGGCGATGGAAAGGGATGAACAATATAGAGGCATGCATGTGGTACGACCATGTGGGCGAGTGTAGTTGGGCGGAATCGTTCGTCTGGAAAATCCCATCCAGTGTGCCCAGCACTCAGCATCAGGGTCGGTGGTGGAGTTTTCATGGAAAATTAAATAAAGCCTCGGGCTTTTGTTCTATGAATGCACACAACGCCAACTATCTCGTATGGAATTGGATATTGTAAACCAGGAGCAGAATTGAACCATGTTCGAAGGTTTTTCCTCCCCTAATTTCATGAGGATTTTAAATTGGGGAAGAAAAAAATCGCCTTTCCACAGGAGAGGTCAAGCCAGTCCTAATCCCATCTCAACTTATCCAAACTGCGGTTTTTTGGTGGCAAGAGAGAGAAGAAGAAGCGAACGTTTAAAAATGGCACATCAATGAGTCGTCAAATGCGTACGAGTGCCAGCAGAAACGATTGAACATGCTTATAAAGGCGTGAAAAATCCACCACGTTGCAATCGGAAACCAGAAACCACTAATCGGGCACCCTCAGCACACAAACTTGGTGGCACATGTTACCGAGCGGAAAACAAGCGCTAAAAATAGAACAATACATTTTTTTAAATCTGCGAACACCACGCGTCCAACGCGCGTTTGAAGATCAAAGGAGTATGCAACAATCAAAGAAGTTCATGGCAGCGTGAGAGGAGAAGCACCAACTCCTCGCAACAAAACCTCACGAATCAGCTTTCACGGCTCAATGGAAAGCCAAAATGTTTAGCCTATTGCATTATGGATTTTGAGGAATTTCTTGTTTCTTATGCTCGCCTTTTCAACACACCTCCCCACCCGAACGGTGTGGGTTGAACGCGGGGGTCTGGACGTGGCTCCCATTCCGATTCCGAGTTGAACCAAACGACTCTTGGGGGAAAATTTTGAATTCAATTAAAGGATTTCCCTGTTCGGATTTAATTGAAATGATGCAAAAACCAAAAACAAAAGAAAAACGGAAAAAACGCCCGCTCTGTTTCATCACAATCGTGACGGTCTTTTGATGGGATATCTGGATTTTCCCGGAAGCCGAGGGTGCCTCCCGAACAATAAAACAACACCGGCGGGTGGCTGCCCGTGCCATGGATATGGAGTTATTGGTGCGGCCGTGTAGTACGCATTTTTAGAGTATCCAATTACGATCCCCGGCGGGAGCGTTTAATGAGTTTTTATTCGCGCCAACTGCGCTGCTGCGGCGTTCCGCTGGCTTCGGCATGCTGATGCTATTTGCGGAATTGCGAATTTTCCATCCATGCGGCACGGAGCTCCACCTACCACCCACCCGATGATCTGACAGTCTTCAATCGCGAAGGCATTCCCTTGCTGTGCTTCATTTTGCTCTCTTCGCTATTAAACGATTGAAAGGACGAAAATGGACGTGAACTGGTTGGCCGGTTTTGTAGCTCGGCGGTTTGTCAATGTGTTTCCCCCTTTGCGACACCCCACCAACGGTAAATGATGTTTTCCATAATGCATCCATTTGGATGTTTTATTTTCTTTTATTTATACATTTTTGTCATTCGCAATGTGGCTGGATTTTGCAGCGAGCTGACCGACCGACCGGACAGCTGTTATCCGATTTTTCTGCGGTCGATCGAAAGCAGAGGCCGCCAGTTCACGGTGCTTCAAGTCGCCAGAAGTGCACTCTGTGGCCATCCCCTTCCCGGAGCGATCCACTAGCGACCGATTTGGACATCGAAAAATCACAATAATTCCCATCATTTGCGTTGCGTGCGGTGACCGACAAGTCATGACTTTGGTTGGTTTGCGAACCGCTGATGAGGTGGAAGTGGTGCTGGCTGGTGGGCTGGAGGATGCGATTCGGAAAACCACAACAATTTTCATTTGTTTGACACGACTCGGACGCAGGTCAGCGAGGCTCCTGCCCTGGTTCGGGTGATTGATATAATGGGAAATTTTCGGGACCGGGAGCGGGTCCGAGGATAGGGCAGCAACTGTGTTGTTGAGTGGTCGATTTGGAGCCCGACTACTGGAAGGTATTCGGAAATGTAATAAACTGCCACTACCCACTGACAGTTGCTTGCTTTTTCAATTGAATTATTTGGTTTTTTTATACGCGTTGCGTAACATTGAAATAAAAAACGATTTAGTTTTCTACTCGATATCATTATGTTGAATATTTTCAATTTATGAACAATCGAGCAGGGAAACTATGAATCATGAAGAGTAGACTCGTCTATGGTAGATGCGTCCAACCAACGGGGAAAAAGTGAGACATTTTTCCATGTAAGGTTTTATTGGCAAACGCAGGCGGACACATCTAACGAAGAATCGGTCGATACAGATTTTAACTTTTGACTTTTGGTTGTAAAATTTTATTGGAGCGCACCGCATGTATAAAGTAACCGTCCGTGTTGCGCAATATGAAATAAAACTACGTTTAATCACAATTCGACCGTTCCACCGTGGTGACCTTTAAAGGATGTATGTTTGTTTGCAGGACAAGGACTGGTGCGCGATGAACAAAGTAATTAAATGTTAAATGCTGTAAGCGAATATAAACTCAAGCCATAAGGCGATAAAGTCGAACGGCTGCCTACCGCGTGTCTGCGATAAGAAACGGAAGAAGAGGTGGTGCTGTTTCGCGAAGAAAAAAGAAAAGAAGATTTCACGCACCTTCTTTGTGTTGGTTTGTGGGTTGTGGGTGTATGTTTGAGTGGCTCTTCTCTTCTTCGTCAAGGAGCTGCTTTTAAGCCTCAGCGGATCCTATAAACGGATTTTCCGGCGAAACACGTGGTGCCGTAGATGCGATAGGTTCCCACCGGAAGTAATGAATGTGTCGTTGGAAAATGTGTTCGTGCGTATGGCGGAATACAAGCAATAGCTTAGCAGTGCCATGCTACCACCTGCTGTTTCGAAATGCCTAGAAAAACGAAATACCACCGTTACGTTCGTTCAGATAACAAACCACCCTCCCTTGTCCTCGATTTGCAGAATCGAAGAAAGGTGCGTAAACATTATCGACTCTATGCCACTGGAGATTAGTACCCCATTTTACCCCGTTGCTAGGTGTGGGCGTGTGGTTGTTTACCTTTTCCCTGAGCTGACTCCAATCAGCTCCCGTATAGCTCGTCGGTTCCGCTTGGTGAATTCCGTTGGAGTGCGAGACGTAATTTTTGTCCACACAATAGCCGTGTTTCTGTTACTTCGTACGAAAATTGAATTCCGCAAGAATTCCAATGAAATGGTACTGATGCCTTTGGACCCACTCGGTTGCAGTCAAGGAAAAACCGCGGCACCAAGAGAACATTGCCCGACGAAACCAGGGACCATTAGCGCCAAACTTATGCAAAATCATATGTGCGACAGGGACACAGGGAAAAGGGCACGGCCGGGAGGAGCACACGCTTACATGGGTTTTCACAGGAATAATAGCGCACGCACCACCACCATGTCGTGCATTTACTTTTTTTTTTGTTCGGTTACAAAAGGGAAAAAGGGGGAAAATATCTTCACTCGAAGTCGAAGTCTGGAAGCCGATTGTCGATCGAAATGTAGCCGAAAGGGAGGAGGAGAGGAGGCGAGGAGAAATTGGCGGGTGACCGGGGAATGCTAATGCTAATGGAGTTTCTCATTTGCCTACAGAACCCCATCTTTTTTCTGTCGCCTCTACTCGGTGCGGGTCGGGAAATGCGCAGCAAACAGACGCTTGTGGAATCACGCGATCAACGTTTCCTTTTTTCCTGTGCTGACGATAGGCGTGTAGTGGTGGTGTGAAGTCTGGAGTGTATGTGTGTATTGACTTTTATAATTGCTTCTGAGCTGGCGGAAGCGCACGGAACGGAAGTAGACGGGTGACGGGTGCACGGCAGGACCTTCTTCAAATGCAAACACATTTGAAGGCGTTTAAAAGAGAGAACGAACGGCTCTCTTAAGTTGATAACGTAGTCCCGGTGCCGACCCGAGAAAGTAGGAAATGTCGTTCAGTAGGCCATTACGAAAATGATTAATCTCTTTATTTCCCTACTACAAGCTTATCAACGAGTTGTACTAATCTCTTTTTCTCTTCTTTACAGGTATGGATTGTTGTATAATTTCTGTGAGGATTTTTCCGCATAATAATGGGTTGCAGCAAAAGTAAGTTATTGAAACACTTTATCAATTATACGAGCTATTCCTCTGGGGTGCATATTTTCTCCAACCTATTGCTGGTTGGTATGCATTTTTGTTCAACAACCGTCAATTTTTCGCATTTGCTACTTTGATGTTTCATCTGCAACGGCAACACTTGTTTGTTGTTTCATTTTAGTCCTACCCAGCAGCATAAAAAAACTGTTTCGTTTCAATGTGCACTTTGTTCAAGAGCTGGCTGGAACAGAAGGAAAAGCGGAGCTCAAGCCCGTGCTTCGAATGTTGCTTCCACGTGGAGCTTTCGAACCGTCCATGATGATTCGATGCACATGACGCCGGCCAGGGTGGAGCGATGGCGCATCCGTCCGTCAAAGGAGTTGTTGGTGGTAATGTTTGATGAAACATCCTTTGCTGATGCATCTTCGCGTACACTGGCATCAGGCACAATACAACCCAGCATCGGCAAATATTCGAAACGAACGAAAAAATTATGAAACGAAAGGAAAAAAGCTGTCGTCGAACATCGGCCCATCATCAAAAGCTTCGATTCGCTTCATACGTGCAAAGAAAAACTTTTCCTCTTTGCATGTGCTTTGAATCCTTGCTTTTATTTTTCCTCGTCATATTTCGAGGCTCAAGCAGAGAGAGGATCAATGCATTTATGCACACATTTATGTTTGTTACGAACTATAACTGATGATATTATTTACTAAAACTCTAGCTCAAAAAACTGTTGGACGAACATTCCAGAACCTCATATCATAGACAACCAGAACTCCAGAGTGCGGCAAAGAGAACGGACGAGGCATGAAGCGAAAATGCATGAAAATAGTCTCATTATAGCGAAAGTTTTGCTCTTAAATCACGGTTAAGCTTCACCTGCGGCAAAAGGGCCTTGGTAGGCTTATCGGGACATATTCCGTGCGTCTGGGCAGCGTCCTGCGCTAACGTTATTTTCGCCGTCCTGTGGTTGACTGATGGCAGTTGGAGTTGGAGAGTAATGAAGTCAACCGTTAATGAAGGCCATTGAAATTCAAAACAACCGTTCATCACTTCGCTACCCATTACTCGCCATTTGTCCGGTTTTTCCTCTCGCCATACTCACACATATACGGTGATGTAATAATTGCAAATTATCGTCAATTTTGTGTGGCAAGAAACTGCAAAGCATCTTTCAAGAAGATTTATATACTTTATAGTGATGCTTCCACATCCAAGTGTTCTTTCACACACACGAAATCCCATCGGATAAAATGTTGTATTGAACTGGCTTTTACATAAGTCTTGAACAATAAAGTCGATTGTCTGATACTTTCCAAAATATGTCCCATTATTATATCTTCTACTGGATAATTACATACAAAAACATACGGAACCCCATTTCGGACCCATTTTATCGTCACAATGTTTCGATTGCCAATTGTTAATGGTGGAAAAAAAAGGCTCCTCTTCACGTTTCGGAGGCAAATGCCGCTGTAACTCATTCCCTTCCATTGCCAATCTGGAGGCAATAAATTGCGAACGGACGAATAGGAAAGAGCGGCAGGATGGTGTGCTGCTGGAGTGGAAAACGAAACTTAAAATTGTCGAACGAAATGCGGAGCGCTTCTATCGAATCGATAAGAGGCCAGCATTTTCCTACTACCGGGCTGCTGTGGAAGCTCTTCGAAGCACATAATAATTTCTAGCTGTCATTTACTGTCAATTAAATTTCAAAACGATGAACATGTTTCGGCACTACCCCTCCACCTACTCCAATCGAAACTCCGACAATTGCAGGCACGGAATCGCCCTGCTGTTATGCTTTTTGCGAACGCTCCTTTACGTGAATGTCCCGAAGTGAATAATTTGCGCATAAATACTCCGTCCAGTCAATTTCATTGATATTCATTTACCAGCAAACCCGACCTCATCCCGCATCCCAACAAGAACTGTGCTCCGAATGATGGGCGGGCGTAGAATTTCCGAAAAAAACATTTTTTTTTATTTCTCAGTCTAGGGTATACATGCACTCCTTGTGCAACTCGTTCCACGTCTACATGGTGTAGATGTAGGAAACCATTTGCCTGTACCGGAAAAGTTCCTTCACTTTCGGTTTCGCGCAGAAGTGCTTCCCGGCTGTTGCTCAATAAATAAGGCGGTTTACGAGAGTCCATGCGAGGGTGTGAGTTTTGGGAGCACTGGTTCTAAAGCACAAAAAAGCCCACACCTCACACACACACACCCACAAACACACACACACACACCCAAACCCTATGGTAGCATGTTTTGCGAATCTGCTGATCAGATTACATCTATTTTAAAATTCAAACACATTTCTTTTCATTGCCCGGGATTTCCTTGAATTTTATCCACCGCCAACCGTGTTGTCATCGTTGCAGAGAGGATCACTTTTCCTTACGCAAGAACCCGCAGCTGCACCTGTGGAAAAACGGCTCGGTTCCCGTTGGTCGATGGCATGTCGGGTGAGGAGGGTGATCGGAAAATTATTCAATCCCCATCCTTCGAACGGCTTTGGGTTCCACGGCAGTGAGCGCGTCCCTTCGGTGGGAGATTTTTCCGGGCCGTTTTTCATGCAGCGACGTAGAGCACGGCTGGGAGACATTCTAGCATTCTCTCCGGCTGGGTAGCAGCTGGCGTCGCTCGGAAATGCTCTTATCGATTTACTTAACAAAATAAATGATACAATCGATGATTCTAAAATACATTCCATTATCAGGAGCAATCGATAGGACGGCGGAGGGTCGTCGTGGGGAAAAGGATCCGGAACATGGGTATGGGGGTTTACCTTTCTGTCGATTCCTGCGAACTGCTGGGTGTGATAGACTGAAGGTTTTTGCGGACGAAACACGTATAGCGACTTGTGAAAAGTGGCAGAGGGAAAAGGAAAATTGTGGAACTCTGTGACGTAAGGCATTGCGCTCACGAGGATTAAAGGAGAGCGAGCGGATCGTTTGCGAACGGATCGGCATCGTTTACGCCGTTGTCGCCATCGGTTCCCTATCGTCCCTCCCTCCCGAAAGGACACGGAACGGAGTATTGGGGGTGAGTAAAATCAGAGTATCCTTCGGGTGGAAATTTTTGCCATTTTGTAACCGTCATTGGCATAACACAAGTTGGAACTGTTGGCTGAACGAACAAACCGATCGACATCGGCAGGCCGTTGCCACCGTCTGTTGTTGTTGTTGTCGGTGTTTGGTTTTTCTTGCCTTTTTTAGGAAGAAATTCTATCCTGAATTGGCTTCATCGACTTTCGGGGCGGTAGAGAAAGGGGCGGCATTTCTTGTAAATGTGAATGGCGCCGTACGATTTACGAGAAAAAGGTGCTTATCGTAACGGGTTTCCCCGGACAGCAGCGGAAGAACTCGAAGGTGTGTTTCGACTTTTCCGTCCGTTCTGTCGGTGAATTCAGTGAAGCCATCCCACAACCCCCTTCAACAACACCGTGACAATTTTCCGACCTTGGCCCCGGGGTTTGTCGCTCAAGGGCCGGATTGGACCCATTTAGAAATGCTGCCACTTTTCATCTTTTCGGATTGTGGGAAGTGTGGTAACGAAAAGCGAAAAGCGGCTGGGAAACCTTTGTAGGAAATCAGGTTGAAAAGCCTCGCACAGCAATGGCAAAGACTCGGAAAGGATGCCTGCCTTTTCGCTGTGAATGGTTCGTGATAAGCGATTTTCTTCCTCCATTCGGAGATTCGGTACGAGTCGATAGGTTTGTAGAACTCCCATTTTATTTCGTGGGTCGAGAGTTGGCTTGGAACATCCGGATACGGAGTGAAAGGGTTTTGTTATGGGTGAGTTTTCCGCCATGATGTTTCAAATGATTCTATCGAGGTTAAACCGAGGAGCAGGTATCCCCCACCCATCGACAAACAAGAGAGACGATTAACCGTTTTCCGGCAGGATGACTTTTCATGTCAAGCCTTTGTCCTTACCATGTCGAGGTCAAATCGTTTGTTGTAGTTGTTGAACACGCAGGGTGGGGCTCTGTTTATAGTAGTGTCTACCTGGTGGCGAGTAGTGCCTCCTCTGATCTTCCTGTATCTACTATAGTTCCGAAAAAGAAGGCAATTTTTTTTTATACAAAACTAATATACTTCATAAGTCCGGTTTACGAAAAATCTTGCAAAAATTCGATGTCCAAGAAAACTGAACAATTCTCTACGATTCTTTATAGGCTGGCTCCAAAAGGCCACCACAGGAAACTTGGCGCATTCTGGGAGCTAAACCTTTGCTAAAAACCCGGACATGGGGCCAGTTAGCATGGTGGAATGTAAATGTCTCGCTATCGGACGAAGGGCTGTCGTTCTGTCTTACGGTCCTTCTTGTCAACGAGCGTATAAGTTGTGATTACGGCAGCGCCGGCATTGTCCGGTGGCGTGCTCGGAAGTCGTTTCCTTTGACCGATAGGCTCCGCTTTCCCGGACCCACCCCTAGGTGGAGCGCTCGCTGCCATTTTCTTGCCGACTGCGGTTGCGGTTTTCCAAACTCGACAGCACCGCGTGATAGATGCGAGTAGGGTTTCCTTCCAAGCAGTGATGAGTTGTTCCGTATGCCTGAAAAACTATTCGTCAACCAGGCCATGTCCTGGCGTCTAACCGTGTGACCACTTGGGGCAGCTTTTCCTGGAAAATATCTATAAATAATTGACAGCAGAAGATCACGCGGCTGCAATCCATGTACACACACACACACCGTCCGTTTCTCAGGAGTAGGAGCTAATGTTGGAAACGATTGTAAATAATATAACCCACAAGCAAATAGCATTAAATCTGTAATTATTTTTCGTCTAGCCAAAAACATGTTATCCGTTGTCCCACGCCGGCGTCAGTCGGCGGAAGATTCGATCGATGTCCGTTCTCCGTACTCATGCTTTCTCCACACGTTCATACTAGCGGCTGTCCCGCAGTTTGACTAGACGTCGGTGGAGCGAATTCTTGAAAGTCTTGCTCGATGGCGGCCTTGGAGGAGGAAGTGAGCTCATTTCACTGACTCTATTAAAGGGCCATAAATGAGAAAGAGGGATATTGTTTTTTCCCCATTCCGACCGGCCAGTAATGCACCCACAGGCATTACTCGCCACACGCAGCAGAACCTTTGTCGACGGCCCGCCGACAATCCGAGCCATGTTTTATTTTACTCCAGACAGCCCACCGGAATGAGGAAAGTTGCAAAAAGCGCGAATAGGAAAAACAACAAAAAAAAAACCACACCAGTACCGCAGTGTGACGTGGACGCAAGGACCCATGTAGATACACATACCCACTCACGGGGCAGACATGACGTCGCCAGTTTTATGACCACCGCACACGCTTCCGACTTTGCAGAACTCCGTCCTAGGCCGGCTAAGGTCCACCAGGCACTGCTTTTTGTTTTCTTCGCACCGAATGCCCATCACCATTAGGCCACTCGATCGTTACGTGCCGTTCCGGGGGTGGGGCTGGTAGACTTGGTGCGGTGGGAGACATCAATTATTCATATGTAGAATGCGGTGGGGAAGCGATTGGGGGATGAAAATTAGCGCACGATAAATACAGGGAAAAACCCGACCCAGCCAGCCAACCAGCGTGCCAGTTAGAGTGGCGAAGGACCGAAGTCATTACGTGGTTCCGGGGAGAAGGTACCAGAATCAATTGACGCCAGGAACTTCCTTCGGGCGGATAGCGTTTGACGAGTAGGGGTAGGACTTGGGTGGACTTCAGTGAAGCTTCGGGTCAGACCCATTGGTAGGGCAAGGTGACTGGATTTCCATGAACCACGCTTGGACCATGTTGCCCCCAGCGCGCGCTCCACATGAAGCCTTGGCGTTACGATTCTGCCACATTTTCCACCATGGCCCGGAATGAAAGTTTAATGTATAATGCAGGTTTCTCTCAGCAGGCGCCAGCACCGCCACTCTCCTGTCGCCCCTTCCACACCCTCTTTCCGCAAACGGGGCTGGAAAAACGCTGCCGGAGCCAATCACTGACTTCGTACACACCGGAAGTCATTTTGCTAGGCTGGGCTTTGGGCGCCAGTCGTGCTGGTGTTTTCCTTCCCTGTCTTCCGCCACTTTTGCACCCTTTTCTCCTCTGTCTACTGAACGAAAAGTCATTTTAAATCGTTTTATTCGAGCAGGAGAAAAGGGACCCCGGTTCAGCCAAGATTTGGCCCGAAACCTTTTTGGTGAAGTTTATCGTTGGCCAATTTCTTGACATTTTCTTGTCAACTCCGGAAACTTTCGTACCAATTTCCGGACTACCGGAATAGTTATGAGAGTCAGGAGGAAGAAAAAAGTTATATTAAATAAATCTGAAACACGTCGTTGGTAAGTTTGAAAAATCGAGAATCTTCTTTCAATGTTGATTGAATATCAGGGATACACGACCGACGGAAAGTATATCCTAACTCGATTAACGAACGAAAAGAAGTCAACTAGTAGTGCTGCATTAAAAAAAACTTATCGATAACTCAGTGATATATTCAACCACTATTGGAAATCGTCTCGTTACAAAAGAAACGTTCGTTTTTCTCCCATTCGTTCACCATTTTCTTATCATCTCCTACAGTCCGTCCCCCATCGTTTTCGTGACGGACCCGTGCGGCCCGGAAGTAAATTTATTCAAATTTACTCACAACCGCATCCTTCCCGCCTTGGCCGTAATGCTACACAACCGCGTTTGTATCAGTATCCTTCTTTCATCTGGCCGATCGTTCGGCTTCTTTTTACCACTTTCCATCGCGGATCGTTAAGATGGAACCGCTTTTCTTGGGGTCGGGGAAATATTTAAATTTCATCAATCCAGTGTGCCTTTGATGAGTTGCGTGGAAGTTTTCCCCAGAGTTGAAGAAGTTTGTCTTGAGTGACAGAGTTGCTGTGGATCGTCAGATTTACGAAGCGTTGGTTCGGACTAACATCCGGAAAAAAATCGCTCCCACTGGTCCCCCCTCCACAGGGTGCTTTACACAGTGTCGTGGAAGAGAAAAGTAGTCGCGCCATTACCGGAGAGAGCCCTCCAAAATATAACTACTACCCGATCGTTTGGAACGATAATTTCTTCAAAAAATTATGATAATTTGATCAGCCCGCGTTGCCCCGTGGTGGTTTATTGCGGTAATGCAATCATAAATATTAGTTCTTCAAATACGAGCGCGACATTCGATACGCCGGGGGTACTCGAACTGTTCGATAGAATGGAGAAGAGGAAAACTCCTCCACCGGGGCTGGATGGAAATTGTGAGTTTATATGTTTGTTTTTCTTTTTTCCCTTTGACTTCGATTTATTTCTTCGCTGCTACAGACACCGTGCTTTGAAGCAGTCGTTTCAGGATGGTCGGGCCGGCAGCGCTAGTTTCGCATCGCACATGGATGAAAATGGGCCATGAACGGCGCACGATGACGGCATGGTTCCGTTTTTACGATTTCCGATCAGGTTCACATTTTGTTCGTAAATTGTCCTTTTTCTTCCTTTTCCCGCTCCGCTCCGTCGCAGCCCGAACCCGGGAGAGGGTGTCCTCAGCGGTTCGGCGAAACCTTAGCGGTTCGCGGGTGGGTCGTAACGTATGTCATAAATACAAAATGTTTGTGCTAAATTATTTGTGTCCTGACGGGTCGCTCTCTCTTCAGTGAACCGACGAGTCTTAAGAATTTGGACGCAAAAAAAAGTGGAAACATAAAACCGGGCTCGCAACGACGAAAGGGCCTTGTTCGGCTGGGAACATTACTTACGCAACCGCGAACCTCAGTTGCTTGCCGTCGCCTTGCGAAAGCCTCCTTTCCGGTGCCCGTTTAGCACGCCTTCCCGTAGCGGAAGGTGCGTAATAAATTTTTCCCTTCTCTACAACATCAAATTTTACGACTTTGCAAAGGGTTGCATAGGGACAGACCATCGACGGTTTCTTCGAGGGACACGCGGGGCACATTCTCACGGCATCGCAAAGAAAGAAGGCTGCAAACATGTGGTGACGTGCGCGTGTGTGCGTGTGCAGTATGTTACCGGCTTTTCCTATCATGTTCGGTTCCCGCACTTTCCAGGCAGGTTGTTGGTTGGCGATCCAATACGCGGATTTTGTTTTGTGGCTTTTTTTTCCTGTGGGCTCTTTTCGCAATGTCCGTCTCCTTTTGAATGTCTTTGGGATCGCAAGAGCACGATACCTCAATGGGGTCCGCTCATAAAACGCGACAGTAGTAAAGAATCCTTCGGCGTCACCTTTGCATCAGTGTCTTAAGTCCCAACCTACGTCCCCAACAATCCTTTATTTTTAACGAATTTCGGTCTCCACCGCCACCTAAGATGATCAAGGTTGTGCAAGTTTTATTCATACTTCTTCGTTCACGCTTCAGCGCCTTCTTATTTACCATTTCTTTCTACAGTGGGCATAGCATACGGTTGTTGTCCTACACATGATTCTTTTTTCCCTCCTCCTGCCTGATTCCTTAATTCCATCGTCTTGCGATGGCCAAAGGTTGTTGGTTTGTGTCGTAAGGGATCAAATTTTCATTTTTCTCACCGGCGGTGGTTGGTTGACTGTGGGGGCTGGCAGGGAAACGATGCTGTGCCGTGATCAATAAAATATTCACTCACAATCCATATTAGATGAAGCCGTAAATGTTTCCTCTAGGGTACTCTTGAGCCAAAACCCAGAACCCAAACAGCCGAGCGAGACGGGAGAAACTTTATATTATTTTGGTTTAGCGTTTGAATACTTTTTTTTTGTGGATTTGAGGAGCTGTAGCTAGTATGAAAATACAATCAACATTCGTGAAAAATAAAGCCGTTAGAGTTTCTTGGGCTGGAAACGGTAATTGAGCTAAGGGTGTAAATAAAGTAAGCAAAATATGGATTCAATTCCTAAAACCATCAACAACCACCGACCACGCACACGGATGGCAATCAGGAAGTTTGCTTAAGGAGTTGCCCGGGCCAAATGAAAAACAAGATATGGGAGGACAAAGAAAATGTGTTTCGGAGCAGGAGAGCCTTTCTCATGCTCCTGAAGCGTGGCCTTCTCTCTGGGCATCCCGTCTCAGACGGCTCAGAGGCGCGTGTGTACCTCCCCAAAAGCTTGTTTTTTCGGTTCCTTTCATTTGCGACATCAAATTTTCGATAGGGTATGTCGGAAAAGCGTTAGCGTTCGGGAATTTTTCCATCCCTTTTTGGACGGGGTGTTTTTACAGCCGCTCGACGGGAGCGATGCGTTAGCGATGGGTTTCTGCGGCTGGTTTTTATGTTCACCTTTTACCACCCCATCCCGTCCCAAGCCTCCCTTCATGAAGTTCCCTTCGCGCAGAAGATTGGGGATAATTGCAATGATGCATAATTAAACACTATCATGCCCGCTGTCGCATGAGGTGGAGGGTGGTTCTGTTGCGTGGCATAAAATTTACGACACTTTTTCGAGTTGGACATTTTTACGAGTTGTAGCTGTACTCTCGTCTCGCACTTTCTCTTCCCTACCGCTGGCACGCTTTATCAAACAATGTTTGAGTTTTTGATAAGAAAGATTTTCGTTTCGAGGGCGGTTTCGACCGGGATGCTAGTTTTCCTGTCGGGGTTGTCGGCGTTTTATTGACGGGTAGGAAAACAAGAAGTTGTGTCCATTTCGTGCGATTCCGAAGGGGTGATGCTCCTACAGGATCCTCCCCTCGTCTCCCACTGCACTGGCCTTGGAATCGTGTAACCGGGTCGCAGCGCACAAAAACCGTCGATGTAGGACATCTTTACGCCCATTTTATGCTGACACGACACTAACGTCCACCGCCGGATTCGTCGGTTATGAGTAAGTGAATATAAATTAAGTATCCCTCTCGCACGGCTCAGCCTACTGCCGTCGCCCGCACGCTTGTGGTGGTGGTTTTTGATGAGCTTCATTTCGTCTCGGTTGATCTTTAATTGACTCTAAAGAGTGTCACCCGAAGTGTCCTTAGCTTTCGGGCGAGTAAAAAATAGCTTTTGAACGACTCGAAGTAACACTCATCGCCCCAAAACCGCGACACTTCCAAGTACATTTTCCGTGACGGATAATTCACTCTTGCCGAGGAGTTAGTCATCCCGGCGGAAGAATAATATTTAAATAAGATTTGCTAAATTTAATCCTCTCATTATCGTGGTTTATTTTGAGCTCTGCTCACTCTGCTTCACGCTCACGTTCCAAGCTCCAGCGCGGAGGAAATCCACCACTTCGGGGCGTTTGTTTAGGTAAAACGACTACGGATTTCTGTGGGTTCTTGAGTCCTTCGTCGAAAAACGAATCGCACCAGCCCGAGCCGATGGAGTAAAACAGGTGCTGCCGTAAGAGGAATGCTCACAAAAACACATTCATACGAAGATAATTTCCAGAAAGGGATCAAAAGAGTAAACCGCTATCGTCGGCCGTCTCGTCATCTGTTTTTTTTGTTCCTTTTTTTTATATTCTGTCTGCAACTTTGGAGCAAATTGTGCCACTGAAACGATATCCACCAAAACGCACGACGAGTTGATTGGGTTCAGGTCAATCCCTTGCTATCAGGTAGCAGCAAAGGAAAGAAAGTAGTAACGGTCGTGTCCTCGTTTGGGCACGCATATTTAAATTTTCCCATGAATAATTTTAAATGTAAACCCAACGTCGAAGGACTGGGCTAGGACAGCAGGACTGGGCTCAAGGACACAGCGCCGAGTCGGCCGGTGTGCAAATAAAAACAAAATTTTGTACTCGAATGGGATGGAAAAAAATCACGCACAAAAACAAATCTCTATTCTAGGCTATTTTCTATTGCCTAGAAGACAGACAGGACAGGGAAGGAAACGGGCTAAATGTATAGTTGGATAGCCGGCAGGATAATTTGGTCGACCCTTGTCTCCGCCGCATCGTTTTATATTTTAGACTAGGGTCCTTTTGGAATAGGCCGTGGGTACATGTATTGTTTAGAGGACTAGTTCAATTTTTTCGAAGGCGAAGCACACCTGTTTCGGTTGCTCCTTTAGGAAGTCTATAAGAAATACTTCCTGCCATGCATACGTCCGCTAGAAATTAAATTGAAGCCTAGTTTTGTTTTCGTAAAATGTTGTAAATTCTTACAGTTAATCTAATGTTCAATGGAACGTATATGTGTCGTTGTCGGCAAAGATATTGAACTAACCATACTGGTGATTAGAAATGCATATTCAAGGGTAATCAACACATTTTCCCTTTATCAAAAGTTCAGCGTCGAGATTACCTGGGCAATCTTTATGCTATGGTGTGTGTGGCTTGCAATGTATGTCGCGTTATTAATGTGTGCTTTTCCAGCCCCAAAAACTGGCATCGGATTGTTGCACTTTTGCTGCATCCATAAAATACTGCGCTCAGCAACGAGCTTCTGTTCGATAATGATGACGATGGTAATGAGAGAGAGTTCTGCGTCTTCACTGGGCGGAAGTTTCCTACCGCCAACGTGGAAATGGAAGCGGCAATCGAAGCCCCGAAACCCAGCGGAGCGATACCGACCATGGCGGCGACCCTGTGGTAAAGTGCATAATTGTAATAATTATAATTTAATGATAATGAATTTATTATTTTTATGATCATGAATAAATTATCGCCGCTGACGGGATCGCCCCCTCACAATTCAGGCTGCCTGCGGAAGAACGTAGACTGTGTGTTTATGTGCGTGGGGTAGGGTTCAAGGAAAAAGCTGGTTCTGTCCGCCCATAGGATCGAACTGGGCTGGCATTGGAATGATCAAAAATAGTTTCTCCCCACCAAGTCATAGTAACGGATGGTACATTAACGGGAGTGTATCAACCATCTGAAAACGTCCACCGAAATACTATCACATTCCACAAGCTACATCCTCTTCACGGTTCATCGCTTAGGCGGTCACACGAAAAACAATGTATTGGCACACCATCAACCGATCGTATTGGCCTTGACTATGTCCCCTCATTGGGTGAACTAAAAGCAGATTCTATAGCATAAATATTTACTCTTTGTATATAAAGCTAAAACACTCTAACAGATTTGTATCTTTTTCTTTTCATGTCTCATTTCAGGTACGTTCCATATGTCCGTTCTTTGAATATTAAAGAGATAGAGAGGGAAAGGCTGTAAGTACTGAAATGGGACTTCAAGATCCTTTTCACATTTTTGCACAAAGTTAGAGGAACCTTTGGAACTTTAAACATATAATACTACGCTTAAGCAACAACCTGCTTTTGTCACTTCTAACCAATTATTTGCAACCAGAAGAGCACTTTGATACAGTCGTGCGTCATCGGTCGTGCATTGTAGCGGAAGAAAGTTTTCCGCATCTTCCACGCGTATGCTGCACTTCGCAGTCTATACTTTTCCCTCTACGTGACCCTCTAGGGGGTGTCGCAATGAGTTGCAAAAGACGATCTCTTCCCAGGGGGGCTGTAACAAGACGGCTTGCTGCGATGGGTGGAAAAACTTTACGAAAAACATGAGTAAATTCTCGGTCTCAAACGTCACTTCAACGTTTTGCTGTTGTGACGATTTTTTACGAGCGGGAGTGATATAACATGCTGGGAAGGCACTGAAAGGAATATGAAAATTGCAGACCAGAAGCATCTTGCAAGTGCCCCTGCCCTGGGCGAATGTGTAAGATAACAGTTTGAAGTGGATTTCTTGCAATTTGATAATGTACTCTTCGATTCCGATCGTGCAGGGTGCATGAAATTCGCATTCTTGATTCATTTGCTGCCTCAAAAGAACTGGGCCTCGTGTCGTTGTAGTTGCATGTGTTGGTAAACCTGGGGAAAAGTCTCGGTAGGGCAGAAGGAGGACGAAGCCCAAGCTCACAACTTGATGACTTTTCACTTATATAACGCACTGCCCACTGATTGCGAGTAAAGTTTTTACGAGTTTCCCTTCTGAAGCCGTGCAGAAGAGGGCGAATAAAACTACGAACGAAAGAAATGTACGACAGTGTGAAGGGGGAAAGGAGAGGGGTGGTTTGGTCGATAAGCGGTGTTTCCAACCCTTACCCGTACACTCTCCCGCGTGTTCCGGAGTAGCTCAAGGTTTTTCCCCACATTTAGTGGGTTTATGTGTGGGTTGTGTTTTTTTATCTCCATCCACCATCCAACCGCACAGAATTTTCCACACTCCGCCGTGCTCGGTGCGAATATGGCCACACGATCGCACGCTCACACACAAACACGCTGCATTATTAACCCGTAGTCGGGTTCAAATAGGAGGGGTGGGGGCAGCGAGAAGGTGGCTGATTATGAAACTTTACCATTCAGCATGGTCGGTCCTCGGTGGGCCATGAGAACTGGACGGAATGCTTGTTTATATCCTTCAACATGCGGAATGCCAAAGCCTGGCGCTCCTGCGTGGCCCCTGCATATGCTTTGGTTTGGATGGATGTTTTGCCTCTGGGCCCCCTGGCGATAATGTGTGCGTATGTGTGTGTGTATTGGCATACAGTGGAACTGGGTCGAGCCGCAGGTTAGGTGGTGTTGTAAAGGTGAAAGATTGGACTCTAGTTCCACCACCACCATCGATCAAATAAAGGACGCGGTTAAGCACGGTTCCTCTGTCTTACGATGGTTGCGGGTTTTCTTTAACTTCCTGTGCTTTTCCCTCACCGCGCTAAATATCAGCGCAGGAAACTGGCAGACCTAATATTGTCTGAATTTAGTGCTTTCTATTTTTGCATTTGACGAACCCAACCGAACCCAGAAGAAAAACGGGCATTGTCAACAAATTGTCTCTACCTCAACAAACGCGGGCAAGAATGAAATTAAAAGTTTATTTCCTCGAATAACAATCAAATTTATGGGGCACTACTATTTTATTCCATTCCACTGTGTCCATCCGCCGTTTATGATTGCGTCGCCCGACGATGGCCGGGATATTTAGTGCCCCGCTCAATTGACGAAGGACAAAGCGTAGTTGTAGACTATTTGCATCTTCTTCCTGTGCCTCCTTGTCCATTTCGTGTTGGGAAAGATGGATGGATGTGACAGCAAGTCAATCAGAACGGATAAATCACGTCGCCCTGATGGTGATGGTGTTTCGTAATCGTGCCTGAATTTTTACACGAAGCGCTAGGCTCAGGACTCCTCAGGAAAGGAGAAGTCGGGAATGATGGAAGCTTTTGATGTATCAAATAAATTTAACGACAAACTTGTGACGTCTTTGCTGCCGGGGAAGATTTTCACAAACGGTACAAGTGAATTTCATAGGAAAATGGTGTGTCCTAAATATCCTCCCGATAAAACAAAATTGACAAATATAGGAGAGCGAACAAAAAAAAATGCGAACCCTACACGAAGGGTCACATAATTTCGTCATATTTTTCCAGCGAGTAAAATCGTGACGGGCCCCGTAATCGAATCCAAACAAACACATTTTTCTCCACTGGCGGTGGCTTCCCCTCTTTCACCAAACGATACACCAGCCCTCGTCGGTTAGAAAATCAACGAATAAACTGCCGGAACGTCCAACGAACACGGGAAAAGCCACGGAAAGCAGTAAAGCTGCAGGAGTTACGATGGAATTGTGAAACACTTTCAATACTGAATTGAACGCCATAGAAGACAACTTCGGGGTTTTGGGGTCTGTTTCATCCACATTGATGCCGCCTTTGAATTGTTGAATTTCCAAATATAGTGACCGTGCAGGATGACGAAAATGAGGATCCCTGAACTCCATAGTTTACGACCAGACGCTGGTGAAACTGGCCGAGGGAACGAGACAAATCAAAACTCATAAATTTAGCGCATGTGTCTTTTTTCGGATCGCTCCATCAAATTTGTCGCTCGAACGTTGGAAGCCATACTCATTGGTTCTGGATAAATATTAGAAAAAAAGAAATTAGTATTCTCAGAAAACGCAGAGGAACTATTGGGAGACATGTTTTGGCCACAACCTAGCAATCGAAACGCTTTGTTCTCGATCGGGCGAATGGCGCATTGCACTTCCACTTGGTTTCTCCAACTCCGCGAGCGCAC
Organism: Anopheles plumbeus; assembly: GCA_034621735.1. NCBI lineage: Eukaryota > Metazoa > Arthropoda > Insecta > Diptera > Culicidae > Anopheles > Anopheles plumbeus. The sequence goes on along the minus strand of JAOEFI010000007.1, from coordinate 16,487,685 downwards.
GCCGGAAAGAAACATTTTTCGCAGCTTTTCCGAACACGCTGTGCTGTGCGTGACTTTTTTCTACCTCGCCCGGCAACACACGCCTACAAAACCACACCACAGATGAAGGAGGGACGGTGGGCAGAGAGAAAAGTGGAAAAAGTAATGGGTGTCATGGTTGATGTTGATCATGGTGGAAAATTGGTCGTGCGGAAAGCTCTCTAGTTTCTCGCTTCTCCCGGTGCCGATGCCGGTCACTCATGGACATGAAAATGAACCCACCAAATAAATTTATGGTGCACGCAGTGCGTTAGTGTTGTACGAGCGCGCGTGCATTTGTATGTGCGCTCGCTGGCGTTACGTTGCGGTAAAAGTGCCACATAGTAGCGCACGAAGCAATATAGTGTTTATGTTGTGTGTTCGGCGCGATTTTCCTTCTTTTTTTGCGTGGACACATTTTTCTGATATTTTCCTACCCCGTTTTCCTTATCCCTCTCCACACTCGAGTGTGGTGATGAAGGCTTCCAGAAGGTCCGTTTCGACCGGCAGCATACACGTAAAACGCGCCGTGGAAAGGCGACCACTTCATCGAATAGCCTCTGCACATTTCCATCCCGGTGAGCTACGGACCCTGCGAAAAGCGCCTATCGTCGTCTGCTGTTGTGACTTTATGGTATTTAATAAATTATTTAATATGAAATCATTCATCACTTCCAGCTGTCTGGCCGATGGTGTTTGGGTGCCTGTTGTTGCTTTTCTTCCTCCTTCGGCACGTTGTTTCGACATGTCATTTCCACCCTCGGGATTTGTGTTCATTTTTTTTGCCATGCGTGGAAAAGTGACTGTAATTTGAGGGACCCCTAACCCACCTGGATGATTCATGGCCGTCGAGTGCCTGGGGAACGGTCGGTGGGAAAGAACAAGCGGGCAAGGCTGTGTAGAATTAATGCGTGTTGGAATGATCGAAATGTTTTCCTCCCGACCAACTGACCCCTTGCCGTCGTTGTCGCCGATGGTCAACACGACGTGTCCTGAAATATGTGAACGAGGATCGTGCTAAAGATGTAAAGGGAAGGGAAGGGGAGGGGGGGGGGGATTTAAATTTTCACGCTGATGTATATGTATCGGTTCCACTGGTTGACGATTTGCAATCGACACTCCGATACTTCGGTGCGACTTTTCGAAAACCCAAACAAATCGGTTTTTTCATCCACCCCCAGGCTCCCCCCCCGAATTTCCGGCCATGCGAGACAGATAAGGACGCGCAGGGGATAACGCGTGAAAAATTGGTCAATCAAATTCGGCGAGACCAATTTGTCAGCCCCATACCTCGAACCATCGGTGTGGCGGGTTGGGGTTTTTTTTACTTTTGTTTTAAAATTGTCTACGTCACGCTTAGATGGAGGCGCATGGTGGTCACATCCATCCTTCCTGTTCATTGTTTCGGACCATGTCCAGGATCGCCAGGATAAATTTCAACAAGTAATTGACGGATGAACCGGTTTATAGTTTTCTGGGGTTGAAAAGCGCAGCGATATCTTTCAGTCGGTTTGAAATTTATTGCAGCGGCAAGTTGTTTTACTATTTCTGAAAACTTTTAAGCAGTTGAACAAACAGGTTAGAAATAATAAAAGCTAGAAAAGAAGCAGTTTGTTATCGCTAGCGATGATCAGAATATGATGAAAATGTATCAAACCAATCAGTTTCAGTCGGTTCATGTTAGCGTTGACTTTTTAATAAAGAGGGCAAGATTTAATCAATGCTTTGAATTGCATTGCGTTGAATTGCATTGCGTTGAATTGCATAAAATATGCATGCGTTTGGTTGAAGTATTGTGATGCGCTTATGCAACGAAATTCAATTGCATATGGCTTATCCAAACAGGCATCAATACTAGATGTGAAAGCAAAGCGCAACAGAACGTTGACATTATCTTTGCCGAAAAACAGGCCATCAATCCCGACGACGAATGTAACTGTGAACTGTTCTCACTTTTCATTGCGCCAGCTTTTCGACGTTGTACAGTCTGAGTGCTGGCACAAATTCATTTTCCGCCCGTCTACTGGCAATTTTCCACAGCAGCAATGAGTAGTTTCCATGAAACAAAAATTCTGCATTGCTACTACAGGCGATTGTTCACCGCATTTTGATTGCTGTCCTTTTCATCCTATTTTTAATTTGCTCCTGCAACTTCATCTTTCGCCGCCAGTCGGCTACACGATCTAACCTGCCGCTCGTCCCACCGCCGTGTTCCATGTTACACAGTTTTGTTCACTTCCGCGCTCTCGAAAGGCAAAACAAATCGCTTTATCGGTACATGTGCTGGAATGAAAGCGCATAAATAAAATAAATTCGAGCAATAAATAATTCCAAACACCCCAACACCCCACAGCCCGCGTCGTCCGTGTGAGCCACCGTTTTTTTATTAAGCCCTCTCAAGCATACCGTATCCTTCTCTTTGTTTCGTGGAGACTGCAGGAGGGACCCGCAGACAAGGAAGGTCGGGAAAATGGGCTCCACTTCATGAGGCTCTACCATTTTTTTTGTGCTACCGATTCAATCGTTCAATGACGATGATGTTACAGTTGTGTGTGTGTGTTAGAATGGGGAATTTTTTTTAACAAAAAAGCGTTGCGGACGTTAGTGTAGTGGGAAACATTTTGAGTGGGCTATATTGTTTCCGGCCTTCAAAACATAAAAACCTTGTTCCACGTTCACCTTTTCACAGCTGTAATCGGCAGCCGGGAGTTTGTTGGTACCCTCAGTCCGTATCGTGGAACATGTTGAAACCATTGGGTGCTGATAGCACTCGCGTTGCGTTCTGCACTCGGTGTTACTCCAAAGTTCCCTCACGTGAAAAACTGCCCCAAAAAGAGAGCAACAGGGCAACCGAGGAACAGGGATGCCGAGTGAGCCAGAGGAAAATTAAAGTTTTTCAAATTACACTACCACCAGTGGATGGGTAGGAAGTACCATGAGGAAGAAAAGGGGAATGGTTCGGAGGCGTGTTGATGAGCAGCTGTGAATGGTATCATTCGCAGCGAAAATGATAACATAAACGATCGTTTTACTGCAGTTTTCCTTCGCGCATTCAAATCTCTTTCGATACTGTTGTCCCTTTGCTTTTGTACAGTTAATTTGTTACATAAAGGACGTATAGAACTTAGAAGTGGAACATAATTTGTTAATCTATGGCAAAGGGGAAAATATGCGCATCGAACATTATACAATGGAGGACAGAGAGATGTGATGTAGTGGAACCTGTAGTGGAATAAAAACGGGAAAAAGGACGACCCTAGAAACAATCGTTGTTTCACTGTTTGAAAATCAAATAATGAACATGAAAATTCATACCAGCAATACCCGTGAAGCATCATTCTCACAATCATCTAGTGACCTCCGTTGCTGGTGGTGGTTAAGCGGACAATTTTAAATATGCAACACCCGTCGTCCTTGCACGCGTCGCAGCCCGCTATCCTGTGATATCGGTTCCGCTGATTGCCTTCGGTATTTTGAGATTACATTTTCCAATCGCACGCTGGCCCCAAATGTTGACGATGCTGGTTTCGCCCAGTTTTTCCGGAAGCTGGCCCTCGGTGGTTCGATCAACCGGAAAACCGGTCGCAACTGGGGCTTGCATTAACGTAAAGCGTGTACAATAAAAAAAAACTTCCAATCAGAAGGGAAGTTTGGAAGCGGTAGGGAGATGTGAGATTTAGGAGCATGTTGACATTTTATGAGCCTGTAACGAGTTTGTCGGGTGAATCAAAGCTACACCGCGGAAACATTTTCATTAGGCAATTTCATGGTGAATTTGTAGCGCTAAGTGGATTTTGGCCGGGGCTTCACTACCACCCTCCAGCGGCTGTACGTGGAGTTTTTCACGGTTTGCATTCTTTTGTTATCTTTTTTCGTCGGTACGACATGAACAAATGGCGACAATTGCAACCAATCGTTTGTTACCATTACGAAACATGCTGGTCCTGGTCGGTTCCCTCTCATCGCTTCCCCACACTTCACTCTCTGGCACCATAGAGGGTCGTCCCTTATCCCTGATCGGAAAATCGTGTATTCGAACTTAATTTTAACATTTTATTTAGCACCAGTAAGAGGAGGAGGAATTGAATGGGAAAACTGCAACACTGCATGAAGGCTAGGCAGCTGTTGGATTTGTTTGCAGACTGGCCAACGAATGTAATCGCGCATAAAGCTACAAAAGAACAACGTGTGCTGGTAACATGGCCAGACGTAATTCCAAACAGATAAAAGGCGCAATGATAAATGATCGCTGACTGTCGATGTAGATTGCAATGCAAAAACATGCTGGTAAGCGGTGCGAATCTGCACCAAAATGGCATCATTTGTTTGTTTTTGAACACATGTTTCCAATACTTTAACAAGAGAGGTCCAGCAATGATTGCCGGAAATCACTTTGGGTCTAGGGAAATAATAACGTAGAGCAACTTACCCTCACGGAATCTCTGTCATCTCGCTACGCACCATCGGCAAACTCTTGCTCCGTTTACGTTCGGCTGAACTAATCCTACTTAGTCTCAATTTACGAGCATATTTGCTCCCGGCTGTCCTGTCCCCACCCGCTCCAATCGTCTTCTCATCGAAGCAGCGACGATTATGCTGCTGCTGTAGGCTATTATTGGAAAGGTGAGAAGGTGCGCTCATGCGCCTTCCGTTAGAACGCGCTCAAGGGCTCGTAGGAACAATTTAATTAGAGATTTGTTTGGGGGGCAGACGCAACCCCAAGACGGGGGAGTCTCCGTTCCATTGAAGGGCCTGTGGTTTAACTTGTTCTTCCGTTCGCAGAACAACGAAGGCTTGTGAGTTGTGATTTAAGTACTCTCATAAATATGTCGGTGCTTTTTTCTGGCCGCCCTGTCTCGGGGTAGGACTTGGAGGAATTGTTTCCAAGGTAGCAAAACCAGCCGGCATGAGTCGCGAATTTCTCGTTTGTGATGGCAAAGAACGGGGGAACGCGGTCCGAGATGTTGTATTAATTCCACCGAAAGCACCACGGGCTAATTTGAATATTTATGCGTTTAATTGATTTGGGTTTAAAAGTTGACAACTTTACACCTTGTTCGAATGTACATTTCAGAATCGATCTGTAGTAGCACCGACCTTTTACTTTAATATGTTATATCTATATATTTTTGAGGGAGAATTGAACAATTCATTCTTTTACACTTCAGAGGCGAAGCAGTGTTAGTGTTTTGATTTATGGAAGGAATTAAATGTTGCGGTCGAAATAAATTTAGATATTCTACGCCCAAGCCAGCTAGTTTCTACACATCGGACGGAGATAAGTTACACGTCTGTTCACAAACACGTTCACAAACATCTCCAAAAAGGGGGACGAACGGACACGGACATTCATTGCGTCTTTGCAGACTAATTTATTCCGGCAGCCCGCAGCAGCAATGTGCCATTTGTTTCGTGAGAGAGATTTCGGATATTTTCACGAACTTTGCTGCAAAAATAACAACCCCGCCGCTCCCTGCTGAGCGCCCTCAGGGCAGGAGGACGCTATTAGTGCGAAGAATTACCATTGCACATCCTTGCGGCATTCGGTCGGGTTCTCACACTGTTGCATGCAGCGTGCCTCCGTAGACGGTGTGAAATAAATAAAATCTCTCTCTCCCGCCGCCCTAGGTTGATTGGGAGGGCGGAGGCCGCCGGGAACTGCCCGGGAAGCAACCGGAGCAATAAAACACCCATAAAAAGCTTATGCAAATTATAATTGCATTCGCCACATCCAAATTTGTCACCCCGTGGTCGCCATTCCCATTTCTCGCCGTCGGCGGCGCTGTCCTTCGGTGGCTTCCGATTCCGGTCACCCATACATTTCCCGGCGCGAGTTTTAACCTTCCGCCCGTGCTCTAAACTGTACCCATTTTCACACTGCATCATTCGCCGTCCGCCGGCGGCGTGCAGATCGGGAGAATGTGAAATAAAATGTGCGAAAAAGAAGAAACAATTCCAGCATTTCCAAGAAGCAACAGGGACTCAGCACCATTTGTCCGTCCGGAAGTGTCGAGCGGAGAAAAAAGACTCCCCCACTGCGACTTGTCTGCCCTTTTCTGTTTGAAAGAGGGGCATGGAAAGTGTCGCCGGTATCTTTTTCGCTCATTTGGAAGCTAATTCGTTCGGACATGCGACCAACGGAAAAACCCGGAAAAATGCAGCCAACAGCAAAAGTTACTCTCGTACGATTTTCCCTCACTCGCTCTTTGGGAGTTTTATTAATAGCGCTTTTTTCCACCTCCTTGTCCGTTTACAAACAACCACCGTGAACGATGCGAAAAGACACTTTCCCAGCAGTTTGTCTAAGGAAATACTATCACACCCTTCGCGCTTCGGGAAGCGGCGTGCTCTGGAAGAATAATTTCAGGCGTCTGGCGATTTGTTCGCTCCACGGCGAGGGAAATTCTTGCGGCAATCGTCCATTTTTTCCAGAGTATGTCACAACGCCTGCTGCCTCTTCATCTTCGAGGATCTACGCTACGGCTACCCATCTCCTTGGGACAGGAAAAAAAATAGATCTCCCACCCAACAATAATTTGTGCATAATTACAGCTTAAATACGTACAACGTTTGTTTCTAGCAGCGCATTTTTCACTTCGCGCCCTTCGCGGCTAATGAGAACAGTCCGGGCGTAATAATGCGTTCCCTGCACCGTCGCTGAACGAAGGCGTCGGTGGATTTATGAGAAATAACAACCATCAAGGGCCTGCCTCGCCACCGGCCCCTTGAAGCGAGTGAAAACTTGCACAGAGCCATGAGCGATGGAAGCAGAGGATGCCATTTTGCTATTTCACTCTTCTTGTTGTGCGCGGGCACTTCAAATTATGAAAATGAAAAACAGGAGGAGGGCGGGAAAATGTACAATTTAGTGCAATTAATAATGCCCTCCGAACCAGTGGGTGCTTGTTTATTTATTTATCTATTCTGTAGCACCTTTTGCAACATTTTGCAATCATCTCGGGTGGGGGTAGAAAAGTTTTCTATCAAACTCTTGCTAGGTTTGCTGCATACCTTAGAACACACTAAGCGGATTATATTTAATGGCACCTTAGCGTGTGGCAATAGTTAAACAGGGCTGAAAAATGAGCCGCCGTAATTTTATGCTAGGTTTTTCGGAATGCCGTTTACGTTGTTTCTGAGCCACCAACAAGGTTTGGAAAGTTTTCGCTCAAAAACACTAGGCGCCCCCATCAACGTGTCACCTAATGGATCAATCTTTCACTTTTCATGTGCCTATCGATTAATGTCAAGGATTTTCAAGTGCACGAGGTTCGATTTACGCCGCTACACTTTGGCGCTACGTCATATTTGTCAACAGAGCCATAAATCACTGAATAGAGAAAAAAAATCCCAAAAACCCCTTTCCCTCCTAAAAGGCTTTCCCGGGGGTTGGGGATCAACCAAGCATCAGCTTCAATTCATCCCGACCAGCTCACCAGCCTGACGTGAACGCATCTCAGCCACTCTTCCGGGCGAATTATCCCTCTTTGACGCCTCAAAGCGACACGCTGGCGGAAAACGTCAGCAGCGATAAGTTTGGCGATCAATTTCGTTACTCACTTTGTCGCAAGGGCCGAAAAGCTTGGAAAGGGTTATTATCTTTTACGGTAGGATGGAGCCCTTCGGTTCGCGACACCATCGCTCCGGAAGTCATCGGCATCGCCGAAAGTCGGTCTTTTGCCAACCGATGCTTGTTCCGAGCCTAGGTCCTGTTGCAA
>JAOEFI010000007.1:16460622-16476899 GCA_034621735.1 Anopheles plumbeus | reverse complement strand
ATTTCGAAGAGGAGTCGAAATTGTAAACTTTACTTCGTTTCGGATTAATTTTTATTACCTTCGTTAGCCACCTTTCCAACACGAACACACACACATACTCTCCGGGTGATAAGATCGTTTGTATTAGAATACTGCCTTGCTCAGCTTTAATACTGGTTCAAATGGTTTTGTAGAGTCGGAGAGCCGGGCCAGCCAGTCAGGGTTCTTTCTACTATTTCCCTTCATGAGCATCCTCCTGCTTCTCCTTCTCATCATCCCGTGGATCCTCCAGTGCCGTAGAAACATTACAATTTCCGTCTCCATCGCCAGAACAACTACTTTCGTACAATCCGTTTTTAATTTGAGCCTTTGACTTAAGTTTTTTAGAATGTCTGCATATTCCACCTCGGTCTGTAGTGGAGTTTTTGGCCTTTTTTCCTATGAAACTTCCGTTTTCTAGGGCAGCCTTCTTCGGGCTGGTGAAATATAACGATACGGAGCCGGGCTAACCTTTTCCGGGCGACTTCTGACTGCCGACGCGCCCTGTGTGCCGTTTTCCACAGCTCCCTTAAATTTTGCACCGAACCAAGAACAGACTGCGGCCAGTACTGGCGGCGGCATCGGCAGAGGGAAACATTGGCTGACTGGGGGCTGGTTTCGGGAAAAGAAAAGTCCTGTCATTATAATCGGATTAAAATGCCAGTTTTCCATTTGCGCTGGTGTTTCCCTTTCCGTTGTCTCCTGATAGTTCGCGGCAAGACGCAAGCCGTAACCCTCCTCTCCCAGCCCCCCTCGGGAAGCGGAAGACACTCCACGCCATACGATCTAGGAAAATTTTCCACTTCCAAAGCATTATTTATTGCTGATGATTGTACATTTTATTCCTTGGCTGAAGAAAAACTTTTTCGCTTTGTCGTACGGTTTTCCTCCCTTTTTGCCCACTATCTGCGTAGTGCCTCCACGTTGCCCGTTCTCGGAGGTGCTTTAGTTTCCCTCCGCACTCCTGGAGCTGATAAGAAACTGGTTCAAAATAGTGGAAAACTTCCCGGCGGTGGCAAGTTTGTGATGAACGAGCACGCAAGCGTTGCCCAGAGAAATTCGGTCTCTTCAAAGTGTTCTTGTGTTAACTATTTTTGTGTGTGTGTATTTATTTTTTCTTGTAGGTGTGTGTGTATTATTTGCTGCTAGTTCTGGGAACGAATCATAGACTCAAATCAATTATTGAAATGTGTTTTGATATTGTTGCTACGGTAAAAGAAAAGAGGGTTGGTTCATGCTTAGTTGAGCGTTTCCATGACATCATTCTTGGGTGTCTTGTTGCGTTTTGTCAAGGAGGTTTGCATTTATATAGAAAATGACAACCTGACGCAATGTTCTTTTTAATACTGTTTTAGGAATTGCAGTTTCGGTGCAACATTCAAAAAGAATGTCCCAACGAACGTTTCAGGTCGATTCGGACGAAGATGTTGAATCTTTGCAAGTTTGTAATTCCTATACATGAAATTCAAGGCAATGATTGATATTTCATGCGCAACGAAACTGCCCTTCTTCGTATGTAGTAGATAAGGGATAGGGGCTGCGTGAAAGCAAGAGGCGCAGGAATTAGATATCCACAATCATAAATCTTTTCTCTAGGCAGCTGAAACTCGAGAGTACCATCGAGAAAAAGGATATGAGAAATTGGGCACAGAAATGGTGTTGTTTTTTCCCCAGTCTTTCCCTCGGTTGTGGATGGTAGCGATCCCAACTGTGTATTCATTCCTCGTCTATCAAACCCACACACGGAACAGGATTCAAGTTTTTGTAATCCTTTCCTCGTTGAAGCTCGATCCCTGAAGGATCGATACGCCAGGGGTTTCTTTCGTGCACAGGCCTCTCCACTCACTCAGGCAAATATGTACGGTTGGTGTGTGGGAGTTTATTTATCGCATTTAAAGGAACCCCCTTCGCACGAGCCAATGATTTTCTACGCAAAATACACATTTTGCTGCCAATAAAAAACTGGGGCTAAATGCTAATGCGAAGAATTTTACGACGATGAATTTATTCCGAGTCAAGTTTTCAAAATTCAAATTGGAAAACAGCTATTAATATAACGAAGTGGAAACTAGGCGAGCCAAACCCCCTTTGGGCGTGACGATGGGCCAAACCCACAACAGGTGCTTTCTGTAATTAACACCTCGATGGCGCGACTTTGAATGTGTTGATGAAGAAATGTTTCTTTCTTGTTGCCGTTAAAGGAAACACTGGAAACTCGTGGCAAAGAATTGTGTGTAAAATACCGTTTCCCCTTTTCCTGACGATCCACTCTTTGTCGTAAATATGAACGTTTGTGTTCGATTGTGGCTGAGAGACATTCCGAGACATCACACGGGACGAAATATCGGATGTAGGTTGATCAAACGCACGTTTGTGTGTGAATAGAAAAAATAGCCCGCCTGTCAGAAGTGTTACACAAACGTTTTCGAAACGTTTTCTTTATGATTTATGTTCACTGGTTGTGCGGCGGTGAATATAATCATTTCAAAAAGCTGAACGACTGTTTGGCGTTCGCAATCAATCGCGGGGACGTAAGCATGCTGTGTTTTAGTGGCGGAAAATTCTCCACCTGATACCCCTGCGGAGGGCAGTGGAATGTTCGGGATTGGGTGGGTCGCTGGCAACAAACATTCCTCTCGTCCGGTGGCGTGACTCGTGCACGGCAGGAAAATGAACTTTCCACATGCGGCACAGTTTGAATTCCTTCGCACACCTTGCGCAAAATAAAACTCATCCGTTGCCGAGAATATTTTGAGCCGAATCGTGGCGAGAAAATGGCTTTCCATAACAACCCAAGGGGTGGGTGGCAATAGTAGCAGACAATATTATGAAAGATTCGCCGGCGACGGTTTGGTTGACTGTTCCTTTCTTCCGTACCATTATACCCTTTCCATTCCTAACCTTTTCTCTGGTTGGGAGTGGATGTTTAAACTCCAAAAAAGTGGCACGATGGAAGTTTGTGTCGAAATACCCGACCCCGCTTCTGCACCTGGTATCATGATTTCCCTTTTCATTTGCTTTCCCCATTTCCTTACGGGATGGGACAATTTCACCGCCGCTTGGTTAAGATGTTCTCATGGGCAATGTTGCTCAGGTGCACAATGTTGCGGAGAGAACACGTTGAACATTTTCCATCCCATAAAGCAGGCTTCCCATAGAACGCCAAAAAACCTTCTCGTCGGCAAACGTTCGGTAAATGTGTATGTATGGACAATGTGTATGTATGGTAAATGTGTATGTTCTGCGAAAAGACGAGGAGAATAGTGGGGAAAACAACTAGGACTCGTATTGACGAGTAACCTCTTCCTCGCACACGAAAAATAAAAACATATTTTTCGAGGGTTACAACACTCTTAATACATATAGTTGAAATGAAAGAAAACTACTCCGCTGGTATGTACCGGTTGGGCACGTGATGCGAAAATACATCGACAGTGGAGAAAATATTATGCCTACCTTCGGAGTACATCAACAACCTTCTTCGACCACGAAGAATCAGAGAAAAACAGACGATACTATTTGTTTCCCGCCTCGTTCGGGATGTTTCACTTTTTTCACGCCTCGCGATTTTTCTGCAGCATTAAAAAAGTACTCATGGCGGATTGTTGGGGCATAAACCGTTTTCACTACCCCTGGGGCCAGATGTGGAGAGGTTGTTCTTGGCAATTTCTTCTGCCAGTGTGCGGCACGGCAATTGGCAGCACACTGCGACAACATAACTCGTCATCCGGCTGCTGCGCCATGGCAGAAAACCGCCGGTTGCTTATGATGCGCTATGTTTTATTTTATTTCCATGTCACTTGACGTACATGCAGCCCGGCTACATGTCCTTCCGTCTCCCCCGTCTTTCTTAAAAAGGAAACTGGCCATATATTCTGGTTGAAATCGTCAAAATTTGAAGTGTGTGCGGAGAATGCACACCCGAATATATATTCTCAAGGAAAACCTGTTCCCTTTTTCGGGGGACAGAGAGTGCCGGTATGTACGCAGGAGGGTGGAAAAGAAAATCTCCCGCTTATCCGACAAGAAAAAAGAACGCCACCGAACGATACCGTAACTGTAACGCAAGGACGACGAGCAAGAGCGCAGCGAACGAAACAAATTGAATAAATTTATGATTTTTATGGCTTCATACGAATGTATGTTGGGTATATATTTCTTCTCCTCCGCCCGCAGTCATGCACGTGCACTTGCCCTTCGTACGAGAGCGGATGCTGGCAAGGATGTTGGTGCGCCAAGATATGGTTTAGCAAAAAGCAAGTATCTGGCTCTTAAAAACTACACCCCGAGTTGCGGCAACGGGTCGGAAAATCTTGAACAAAATTGCCCAAATGTCAGAAAAATAGAAGAAGATATATTTGAAAACGCGGACGTGGAGGAGAGGAGAAACATTTCTCCAGCGCGATTCGATAGAAAAAAAAAAACCCAAAGAATATTCGAATAAATCCCCCAAGCAGTCGTTTCCTTGGAAAACTCGCCACGCTTTCCTCCGGTTTGAAGGGAACGAAAGAGAGGTGGAAAGATACAAAAGGTGACTGTAACGCGGAGGGTAAGATTGAATGAAAACGAATTGTGATTATTACGAATATGAATATCCAATGATGATTAATTTATTGAAAAATTTATCGTTTTTATTGTTCCTCTGACAAGAGGATGTAATGTGAATGAGAAGCAGGAGGTAGGAGTATGTGTGCAATGCGATACGCCCCGCCAGTGGGTGGGGTCGAATACGGGAAAGAGCAACCAGGCCACATGCTGCCACTGCTTATGTTACGCGGGACAAGCAAAATGCATAAGCTTGCGAGATTCGCCATCGTTTCCGCGGCTCGTTACATGCGATAACTGCTAACCGTCCGAAGGATCAACGTCGTCAGGGTGGAGGGTGGAAGGACACGCACAGAAACCCATTCAACGTTGAAATGAAATTCGATTTTGATAGCATTTGCACGGGGTCTCCCTTCTCCACATCTCGCTCTCTTTCTCTCCTCCGATAATGGAGATTCAGTTGCGTTTTTGTTCCCATTTTTTAATGCCATTTTTCCGGTTCGGCGAAATGGCTTCACTCACGGGCTAAGCTTCTTAATTTGTTTATTTTATAAACAGACTCTCGAGCCAAGAAGTGGCGCGCGATAACGATGCAAAATGATGACGCCGTGCGAAGGAGCGTTCTTGGGGAGTGTAGGTTCACACAATGACGCATAATCGAACTCGGAAATCCTGTTAAGCCTGGCTGGGACTCTTGGGGATTTTGAATTCCACCTATGGCTTCGTGGAAATCCACAAAACTTGTGTATGTTCATCAACTTGGTTCGTTGCTGAGTGCCTTATCGTCTTAGCAGGGATCTCCCATTTATTAAAGGTGAATACAACACGTGAATCCGGGTTTCCTTTTTTCTTGTTAAATGTGTCTACAGTATTCTCTTAAATTAAATTAAATCTTTCAACAGTGCTGGATAGTCAACTAACGTGAAATTTCTTTTTCCTATTTGCTCATTCGTCAACAGGTAAGACCAGACTTCTTCAATGGAGTTTTCCATCTGTGGATCCGAACATGCCATCCCTCCCACATGCCCACCACCTAACTCACATCATAGGTAATCATATTGGCTTGAAACTGATAGATTCTGTGTAAAAGCTCTCCCATCACTTCGGTAGGAGGAAATTGCGTTATTGTCATAGTTCGAGGAAATCACAGCCGAGCTTCCGATGATTTGGCTCCAGCGCGCGTTTGAGAAAGTGTTAATGTTTTCACTGTAAATAATGCTTCAAGCCGGAATGCCGACAGCTGGTTTGGCATGAGCTTTCCTTGTCACTTTGTTTCACACGGGATTCACTGTTCGCTTTAAGCGCCTCCGGATGCTAGAGTCGTGGTTTCTAACATCTCGAGCCACTTACGGTATACGGCAGAGTAATCTGTTTTTAAAGCGATCGTGGTATATCCATCCTCCGCTGCGTGCAGATCCGGAGTAGCTTTTCCTCGAAATCCTCAGCCAGCTACGGCGAGTACCTCCTGTCCCTGTCACTCTCACACTCTCTCTATTTCCGTGGAGCAATTCATGACGGATAGAACCACAAAAACCTCAAACATTTACATATCGTTCGGTGTTAGGCAAGTCCCATTTCCGCAAGGTGAGCGCAGGTTCACCGAGGAAATTTACATTCCATTTCCATTTCGTCCAGCGAAGGACGAAAGCGTGGTGCGTGCGAACTTCCGACCATCATCACCATCATCATCTTCGTGGCTGATTCCCTGGAACATTGGCGGCATCCCTCAACGTCCTGCGGTGTGCGTACACCACACACTGTTTCCCTTTCTGGGCCCCCCTATGTTTGACGGCAACAACACAGCAACTCACGCCCCGGCAGTATGGTGTACAATTTTCTTCGAAAGCGTACTCCTGGCCGCTAGCATTTGCGGTTCCGCCGCTCGAATCTCGCCTTCAAGGAGTGATTAATTATTGAGAGTGAATTTAAATGCTCATCTCACCGCACGTTCTACACATTCACGTATGAGTTTCGCCGCTGGGTCAACCCCATCTTCCGGCTCTCCGAAGGGGCCGCTAAGGCCGCGTGAACTATTACGTGATGTAATGCGGACCCTTCAGAAGGCCCTTCGATAACGATAACGAAATATTCCTAATTAAATTACCTTCAGCGCCTAATGTCGGGTTTGGCTTCGGCATCGAACGGCATGGCACGTCTCGATTGCTCCATTTAGGGTAGGTTTTTAAAGTGCTAGACCTTTTCGGCTCTGACCTGAAGAGGAAGAATTCTTAAGGATCGTACTTTCTTTCGCTCAGATTCCAGCTTCCTCATTTTCCGCACAGAAGTTTTAAGCACCCCTAAGGAAACCACTTACGTCGGGAAATTTGCGTGCCGTGGCGCTTTGGGCTGGGAGGTCAAATTGCTTCACGCTCCGGAGGACTTTAATTGAAATCGATACATTCACGAAATGAAGTCTGTGTGTCATGGCACCGATGAAAAAGGGTCACCATCTCTGAACCGCAAGGGTTTCTTTTGCCTGCCCCTGCAAACATCCCTGGCCGTTTTGGGGTTGGTTGTGTTGTAAATCCTTTTTGTATTGTGGAATGGAATGACTCGTATCATGGGACGGCGAGCAGGTGAAGATTTTATGGGTATGATTTCCAAAGGTGACTTTGATTTCGTAGAGGAATGATTAGGGGTTTCTCAAGCGATTCAAAGCGCCTTTCGAAACGACAAGAAAAGTTATCACTCATGGGGAAAGGATTAGCAGCTTTTGTGAATGAGAAACGTGGAAGGTCCACATCGTTTGTAGGTTAATTTCGAACACTTAGCAGTGTGTCATGGTGTCACAATGTTCTGCCAGAATAACATTCCAAAAATAGAACAACCTAGCAGGGGTAGGGTTTATCAAACGGAAGTGTAAAATACGATGAGAAATGGCGACCTTCCAGAGAACTCTCTCTCTAGAAAGGAACTAAAACAGTGGCTTAACTCTAGCAAATCCAGGGCATAGACAAATTTTACACACATTCTGGTACATAAATTCGGCGTAGTATATCATCCTAACTCTGTGACGCTTATCGTCCTTGAACCTTCCCTTAGTAAGAAAGAAAAATATTTAATCAACTTTCCATCGAATTGTTTTATTATGTTGATGATTTATGTTATTTGCTCTTTCGACAAGGAGGTGTAGGTGTGCATTTATACCTTCAAATAATCATGTTATCAGGAAAGGCCTGATTATCTGTTCCCCCTGCCGGAACGATTCCCTAGCCCTTTCATGATTGATGTAGAAAACGATTAATAGTAAACCGCGCGCATGTTACCCCCGACTGAGGACGAAATCAGCAGGACTCGCGTGTGTGTGTGTGTGCATTTGGTTGTGTGGTTTGTGCTCTGGGAGAACCTGCTGGCAGGCAGCATGCATTTGTATCCGATAGGCCCGGGAAAGACAAAAGGAATAGTGGTTCAACTTACCACTTGCTTCTTTTCAGGCAAAATCTAGGTTTGATAATTACGATCGATAGAAAACTAAACCACCCATCGGTTCGCAATAGATTGGAAAACAATGGGGAATAAATGGTGCTTCGGGTTTCCTCATTTTCGTGTTTTTTGTTCGATCAATCGCCAATGAACTCATTGCCGTCCTTCAAGGCAGGTGGTCTGCGGTTGGCGCGGGATCCAATCAGCCACGCTCCCAGTGGGAAATGCACCATCGGTAGTGGAAGAAGGCTACGAAAGATGTAGTTTTAAAGCCACACACACCCGCAAGGATAGGGAGTAAATTAAACGGTTTCACTGAAAACGTCGCTCCCGGCGGATGTGTCGCGCACTGGAGAAGGCATGGAATGAGGATTCGCGTCGGTGGTGCGGTTGCCTTTTGGGTGATGTGGTGGAAAGGCAAGGTGCAGAATTGTCTCCCATGGGAATATGGATGGCTGTGATTGTTGATGGCAAAATGCAGCATAAGCAACCGGCGCTAGCTCCTGGCTGCTAGGGGCGATGTGTTGCATAAACGTGCATAAATTTTCCGCACCACTGATGAATGAAGTGTCCCTCCTGGTGGAAGGCAATGGCGCCTGCGGGGCGGAATGCTGCACGCAGTCCCGCCGAAGGATAAACATGACGTGGACACGCGTCGTGCATTCGATGGAAAATCTTTCATCTTTCCCAGCTGGACCAGCTTCTGTACGTCCTGGTCAACTTGTGGAAAACCCGCCCTTCACGTCATATTAACAATTGGTCGGGGAAATAATTTATGACCGTGTGCGTGCCTGCCCTCTCGTGTCCTGTCTCCCCCTTCCTCTCTTTGAACAAGGAAGCTGGATGGGTTTAATTCCACAATGAAGACGATGACGGGCAACCCAATCTACCGTGGCATTCCTAGCCCACTCTTTCTCGGTTCTCGCCAGGGGCGGACGAACTCTCCAGCACGTAATCCAGTAAAATGCAAATATGATTAACTCCGGGAAGGCGCTTTTAATTGTAAGTACGCGCGAATAATGATTTACGATGTGCCGAGGCGCGCACTCACAACATATCACGGAGGCGTGCGAGCGGTGAACGTGGGCCGTATTGCGCTTCCCGCTTGTCTGCGTCAGCCTTTGTTCCGGCTCCGGGTGGGCTATTCCGCGGTAAAGAAGCATTGAGTTATGAGGTGACCTGCTTTTCCGCTTCCACCCAGGGCACGGTTTGCGAATTAACTTGTCCGCATATTGGATCATTCCTTCGGGAAAGCAAACACTTCCAAGGGCGAAACGTTGGGGCGGAAATGACGGAGAAAAAGAACACGGTCCTACCATGGGACAACCCATTCACGGGCCCCGAATTGTTTCGTCGAGCACGGGTCCCGTTTTGCTTTTCACAGGGGCAATTGTTTGAAAACGCATTAACGTAATCAGGATGATCGTATTCTGATTGCGTCCATTCGGTTGGCCGCTGCTTCGTGTTCGTTAGCGTAACGCAAAGGGCGCCACTGTCCTGTGGCTGCTGGTCGGACTTTTCCCAGCGTGTTCGCCATTTCTCCCGATGGCGCGTGCTGTGTTTGGGGTGTATTTTGGGTAATTTTATTTACAACACTCCAAAACCGCTCGCGTGTCCGCCGCAGGATTTCGTTCCCGGCAAGGAGGATGCACCGTCAGTTGAAGGACTCACGGGATAATTCCGTACGGCAGGTACGCAACGGGGGATATAGGACTCGTTTTTTCGCATCCTCTTTAGCGAGCGTATTTGATTAAACATAAATCAGTGTGATTTATCGGCGACCAGAGCGACCGAGGCCACTTCACACGACGGTTTATAATTAAAGTGGTTGGTTAAGAAACGGTTGAAGGCAACGATTGAAAGCGAGCGCATTATTTAGATTGTTTTAATAAATATCACTTATCGAAATAACGCCCTTAAATCAAACATGCATAGTTTGCCGGCATTAACAATTACAGGCTTGATTCGGCCAGCGGGAAAAGCGTGCTACTGACCGAAAAGAAGGCAAGCAGAAAAATTAAATTTATTTTGCCCCGGAAAGAGGAATTAAATTTTAATTCAATCATACCCACCACACTCCACTTTCGGGCAGCTCCTGCTGCCAGAAATGAACAGGTTGGAATCGAAATATGATTACAAATGTTGATATATGGCCAAACTTGGAAGTTGCTGGTGGGGGAATACAATATTTGATTTTCAATTTTCCCGCGTTAATCTGTGTGCACATGTCGCAGTGTGGTAGAAAAGTTGTGCCCTGTTTGGACACAAAATGTTTGTTCTACATCGTTTGTTCATTCAATTCAATATGTAGGTACATCATCCAGTTGCGTTGATTCCCTCTTCATAAACATGGTATGTTAATGTTTCTCTGTATGGAATACTTGTACCTGTGTACTTACATGCTGTTAAGCAGCTAATGTTCGAGTCGCAACGATCATTCCACTGATTAACGCGCCGGATGAATACATCCAATTCTTCATCTCATAACTATGTCCTGCAAAAAAATGCAGTAAAATGTTTCAGGAACTCATGCAGCAATGTTGCTTGCTGAACCTACCAGAACAAGTGTGTCTGCTTGTACTGAATTTGAAGAATTTTGTTGGCGCAAAAGAAGCTTGAACAAATCTTTAATCAACGGCCTAGGAAAAAAACGATACACGTTTATAAAAAGGCCGTTAACAAACCGGATCCGGCCAGAAGCGAAGATAAAAAATCAGCGGCCTACACACTGTGTTACCTGTTACTCTGCCACACCCACAGGCGTCTGCGGCAGGAAACGGGGGAAGCAGCGCCCAGCAGCGGAAACGAGAGGGCCAAAAAGGAAGCACGTAAAAAGTCGTTGAATATTTAATCCGCATGAAGTGCTTAGAGTGTCGTGCTTCTGTGGGAGAAGAGAGCCCATGTATGCCATTACCTGTGGGGCCTCCGATGGTGCGTGATCCCCTTTGTGTTGTGGTACATTCCGGTGGTTGCGGATGAGATTGTGCATGTGTGTGCGTGTTTACACACATGTACTTTTGGGCTTCATTAAACTCACGTTGGCCTAGAATCAGATGCTACGACGAGACTCGGGGCAAAAATGTAGCCGCGGACACGCCAGCATTGCCGTACACCCTGATGATGGACACCGTGTCCAAGAGTGCTTCAAATTTTCTCCGTGCCGCAGTGGAAAACCTCTCGATGAATCCTCGACGATGATTGCTGCGTACACAACACGAACGCAAACGCCAGAAATACCGCCTACCTCCGAAGGCTTCGCTCTCCCGCATCCGTTGCGATGTTGGTGCTGCATGTTCCGCATGCCAAAACAGGGCGCCGTCGTAATGAAGGACGATCGGGCGAACCTGCTGTTGGCTGGCTGGCACTGCGTGCGGCTGCGGAAAGTGTAATTTTATCCTGAAAATGAACATTCAATCCATCTGATGCCTGTCCGTAATGCCTTTCCGCGATGTAGAGCATCGGTGCCGGTGCCGGTGCTGGCGCGAACGCTCGCCCCAATGCTGCCAATATGCTGCCGTCTTGCAGCCGCCGACCAGAGGCACCCAACGGCCACGCGGTGGTTGGTAACAGGGCCGCGTTTAAGGATGTTTCACGATTGATGGTTGCTTCATTATAGGTTCCTTTTCCCTATTTGGCCGCAACTGCATCATCAGCCATCTTCTCAACCGAGGTGGTGTGTGGCGCGCACCCGGGTAGAATGGAAACGATACATCCTGGTGTGTCATGAAGCTTCACGCTCCACACCACGCATTTTTCGTAGATGATGGTGGTGGTGGTGATATTCCACCGCCAGCGAAGCACGGCGCACGTTTCTTCCTTCATTTGGGAAACCGCACGAATCATATTGACGGAATTTTGGAACGTGATCTGCCCCTGATGCTGGCTGTCTTGAAGGCGACAAGCGTAATACCATGTAAACGTAGACATTTTTCGTGAAGCATCTCGCCACCGCCAGGCTCCCGAGAAACTGCCATTTAAAACGGGAGAAGTGAAGAGCCCGGAGAACGGTGGAGCAGGACGCGACGTACGGGAGAAAACGTTATTCACATCACGCGCATTCTGCCCAATATGGCCGAGCTTTCCGTCTCAATATATTTATGCTTACACCGTAGCCCGAGATGCCGCAAGATGTGGTACGCTTGGTAAGCCGAGCGATGTCTCCCACCCGTGTCCCGCCATGGAGCTTCACTTCATTAGGACCTATCGGAAATCATGTTTTTCGATACACTCGGCGCATGATTTTTGTAAAGAGTGTGTCTGTGAGTGGTGATGTTTTATTTCCATTCCATGCCATTGTAAAACGGTTGGTGTGAGATTTCACATCTTTTCAGGCGCAATTTTCCTTCCGTTTTCCTACCAACCGACGCGGAAAACTCGCGAACGAATTAGTGTGAGAGTAATTGTAAAATGCATCCTACTCTACTACCTCTGCGTCTTCGGGGGTGTTTGTTAGTTGGTAAAGTAATTTTAATGCATCTTCTTGTGTAAATATTTGCCGGTGCCTGCCTAGCCGTGAGTGTACGTGGGCGCTTCCGTGTGTGTGTGTGTGTTTACGTAGGGGCGTTTTTTGTACCGTCAAACCCCGGAAAAACATGAATCGTGTTTGCAATGACGCCATAGAAACTCTTCCCTTGCGCTTCTCGGATGCATTCGTCCATGCAATTGCACGCTCCGCCATCGTTGCGTAAGAGCCACGTGCTGTGGCCGCCCACCACCCACATCCGACGCGCATGGACAACAACAACTGCTCAGGCGGTGGAGAGTAAATATTGTTTGTAATTATGGAGAATTTGCATTTTATGAATCCGGGAGTTCCGGCGATGCCTTGCGCTCCAGGACGACGGCATCCCGTTCAGGAACGACGGAAAAAAGCAGGGAAACAAATCCAACCGAGAGCAGCATACGTCGCCGTACTACCGGTGGGGTTGATGGGTATTCTCGCGCCAGGAACTTCCCGCCAACGGAGGCGTCGGATGGCATATGGTTTAAATCGTTTTCGGTAAAGTATTTTATTGGAAATTAAAAGCAAATTATGTTCAGCGGCATACCCCGCGTGTTGCTTCAGTTTGATGTGCAAATATTTACACGCCGGAGCAGTTTTAGGGTTTTTGAGATTTATCAGTCGTGAGTCTTTTTGTATATATATTTTATGACCTGTTCTGTATTTTGATCATTTGTCTATACTTTTAATAAAAACCAGACAACGGCTTCTTTGCTATGGTACAAAAACTGCTTTTAACAACTGTACAAAGTGAGCATAAAGTCATCTCGATTTACTCTTACAATGAGTTTTGAACGCGTGCCAGATTTAAAGCGACATGCGGCGATTCGGCCGCCAACTCCCGCGAAAACGCATTAATAATGTTTCACGATGGGAATTTGTCATGTTTTGTCAAATATAAATTTATTGACTTCGTCGTAAATTATGTTGCCCCCAGGGGGCGGCTGGGTGGCACAGCTCACCTTCATCTTCCGGTATGAGCCTGTCTTCCTGTCCAATGGATCGTGGGCGTTAAGCTGTCTTTAGTTGTTTTTTTCGCTGTGTCCTGACTGTTGCTTCTTCGGAAGCGCGATTCCGTGATCGGCAACTGCTGTGTCATCTGCGTGGCAGCACGGATCGATAGCAGCTTCGTCCTTCCGGTACGTTAGGAGCATACAACAACATACCCACCCACCAGGCGAAGTATCCTTTGTGCTCTTTGCAAATGGGACCTTTGGGAATTTCCATTGACAATTGACCGTTGAACCGTGGCCAGTGACACAAATTCCATCTGTCACTAGCAGCCGCTGGACAAGCAGCGATTGAGAGCGCGACAGAGTAGAAGCAAAAAGAAGGGCTCAAAGGGATGTCCTGGTTCCGCTAGTTGAGTCCTGCCCACCATGAAAGCTTTCGGCATCGAGTAGAATAAAATTCAGTAGAAGAAAAAAAAACTGTTAAAAAATTCACGATCGACTGTCGTTTTCCATTCATGAAACAAACAAAAAACCTGAGGACCGTAGGAAAATGGCATGGAAAGCTGGCCTTCCATTCCAGCTGCTGTGATGGTTGCACTAAAAATCCCTTTATTTGATTTTAATCATTTGCGAGCAAATATGTGCCGTTTTATTCAAGTAAATGGAACACTGGAAGAAAATGGGGGAAATAAGTGGACCTAGCGGAGAGAACAGGCTTTCCGTTTGTGAAAGAGATAGGTACAGTTTCAAATGATTTCTTTGTAAGGAAATTATTCGTTTAATTCGGTCATTTCATCTGCCATCCGGGCATTGATGAAATATTTCATTTTCAGTTGTAGCATGCGTCAAGTGTGGGATTTTTCGTTTTGCATTCAGTGGCGTAAAGCAAGCCATAACATTTTCATTCTGAGCGTACAACTACATGCGAGTGTTCCTCTTTTCCAAGTTTCCCCTGCATATCTTGTGTTCCACGCTTATTTACTGGATCTGTAGTAAAACAATGTTTACGTGTGTGTTTTCCCAGCTCCTTCTGGTATTTGCATAATTCCTTCTGCAATTCTTTCGAGTAGAGCGCCATCTCCAGGACTGCTGATGCGAGAATGTAACGAGATTTTCGTGGCCCAGGAGCTTCAATCATCGACAGGATGTGGTAGAAGTGGATTTTCTTTTATTTGAGGACCTTTCTTTAAATTTCCGAACAGCGTATCTCGCTTGAGAATTCGTCCCAGCTTCTTCACGGTTTCGGTGTTGTGGTTTGGTTGTCGCTAGAAAAAACTCTTTGGAAGACATTTTCTGTTTCTGTGATTTTGCATGCCTTCGTGCTGTTTCGTCCCGACGAGGATCGAGTCCTTCGCTTCCGATCCCGATGCACTGCACCAGGTTTAATCCTAGAGATCGCCATGCAAACAGAAGCTGGTGCTTGATCAAACAAATAAACATCTTGAAGGAAAGCATCTTTTCCCTGGCCAACCATCGAGGTAGAGGGAGGGGGAACGGTTCCATCTTTGGTCACCGAAACACGACAGCTGGCTGGCTGGCTGTCTGGAGCCGATTGTTCTTGGCCGGCTCTTATTTGTTTTGCCTCGTTCTCGAGGTTGTTTGTCTCCAGGCGGGTGTCTGGGGGTGGAAAAATTTGTTCGGTTGTTTTTTTCGTCGCAAGGAGCATCTCCACAGGGATGCCTTCACTCGATTCCTGCCTTTTATTTGCAAAACGTGCAAATGTTCGCCAAACCAGCGATGGGAAATTTTTCCGAATGTTGCAGCATCCCAACTAGCGAACTGAAGCTTTGATGTTGTAGTGGCTGCACCGGTGGAGGAGTTTTCCAAGACAAACGTAGCGTCTTGTTGAAATGTTTTCCTCTTTTTATTTTCCACCGACTGCACCCGATGAGCACCGATACGAGCGCAACGGTTCTCGAAAAGGGAACGGGAATGCAGATGATCGTTACCCACAGACTGCACCGTTGGTGGAGGCCGATGCCGGTGGACAGAATACAAGCAGCGCCATCAGCCCGTTGCTGTAATTTTCTCAAGTGTATTTACCGATGCCGATTTACTTCCTGTTTGTCTCTGCAAATCTCGCTGCACGGAGGATCACCGTGAACGCGACTGGAAATGTATCTTTAGTCAGCATCTTCGGAGACGAGACTCCGGCTTGATCGTTCGAATCGGATCCTCTCGAGGCCGGGAAATGGACGACAGCGTCTAGGAAAAGTTACTATTTGAGTTGGTTCGGAAGCTGGTACCTTTTCATGTTGCTTGCTATCGTTTTCCGAAGAACTTAGCGAATAAAATTTATTGTATGTCTTCCAGATTGCACAAGAGTGAAAAGAGCGATGTGTTCGTTTCGGTTCTCGGCACTTGAGTTCTCGAGTTGCTCGGAGAGAACCCGAAAAAAATACGTTTGCACTTTTTCACAATGTAACGACAGTGCACGTTCGACAATCCAGTTGCGCAGTGTGGAAAATGGAACATACTCATACTTCAATTAGCAGAAACTATGACAACATAGTCGCCTTGTCCTGGAGATGTAGCAAAATTAAAGAACCGAGAAGGGAACCGAGCAGAGCATCCAAAAACCTAATCCAGCAGAAAATTCTTGAAACAAAATGTGCTGAAAATTGTTAAAACGAATTTCGCACACCAAGCCTTCCACAGCGATTTTTCCCGACTGTTGGTCTCTAGTTTTAGGGATAAGAGTTGGATAGATATGTGGAGTCATGGGAGGGGATTGGTTGAAACATAAATTGTAAAATTGTTCCGTTTTTATTTTCGCCGTGTCAGCAGTTCTCGGTGACTCTTGGCGCACAAGCGGTGCAACAACTTTTTCGGGTTGA
>JAOEFI010000007.1:16410247-16454178 GCA_034621735.1 Anopheles plumbeus | reverse complement strand
TATTTGATTCTATTAATGAACCAGCGACGGACGAATGCTGCTGCTGTGCTCCAAATGGACCAAACTTCCTGCCAGCTAGAAACATTGAGCACAGATCGAAGACTGACCTAAACGGCAAAACGGAGAAAATCTCCCGGAAAAATCGGCACCGTTTGGTGTTCAGCCAGCATCGTCTTGCCGCGCCAGCGAGACGGCCCCCTCTTGCCGTTACATACTCGTTCGTCTGTTGTTCGTTTTTTTTTCGCCTTTTCCTCCCTTTGTCCTTATTCAAGGATATATGCAGCATTAGCTCCATTGGGAGAAGTAGTTTATTTTCCCCTAGTGATGGAACCCGGGAAAAAACATTCACCATCGAACGAGCCAGAAGAGCGCACGGTCTCATAAATAGTAATTTATTGAAATGAACGAACGTTTCCCTAGACTTTTTCCTGGTTTTCCCGGGGCACACGAGAGCAGACTCACCTCACACCTCAAACCGGGGCTGCTTCGTTTCTGGCAAGGGAAAGTTTATGTTTACCACTTTCTTTTTTCACCCACCGCCCCTTCCGGTTTTGGTGGATTCTCTGTTTGTTTTGGTGTTTGTTTTGGTGGATGATCCAAGTAGCTTTTCCTGCGCCGTGGTATTAACTGTAAGGGAAAGGTCCTGCTTTCCCTCATAATATCGTCCCATTTTCCTTAGGCTTTGCTAAACAAAACAGTACACTTTGTTGTGTGCAAAGAACAAGAGAGACAGAGCGAACGAGAAAGAGGAAGAGACAGAGAAATTTCAAATTTTCTGCTCCAACACTTTTCCTGAAACATTATTTCAAGGCCTGTCCTGTTGAAGTTGAGGTCGGAAACCCAAAAGGCCAAAGCGAAGCCCTAACGAATATCCGGATAAGGTGAACAATAATTTCATTCGGAAAGAAAAAACAAGAAACATTTTCACACTCTCTGAATTTTTCCTCGGGGCCCTTGAAGGAAAGGAAAAGTAATTCTTGCCGGCGTGCGAAACCAGCCCATCCAATCGGTATTGCTCTGTTTTGCTTTCTTCGTTTGTGTGAGTTTCAGTACAGATCGCACCGAAAGCTGTTTGCTGGAACGAGCGCGTTTTTTTTGTTTTGGTTTTTTCGTTTTTGTATTTTACATTCTCTGTTTTATTTTGGTTTGTTGTAATGACTCGGGGGAAAGAAAAAAAAAACCAGTGCAGGAAGTATAGCCGCCGTTGGCAGCATGCAGTTTTCACGTATTTTGCTTTCAGTATTTTCCACATTTTCCTGCATTTATTTCACTAGCGCAATTTTCGAACCTGATAAAGATGAAAGGATGCCGTTCTGTGCGAGTAAAGGGATTCTTTTTTTAATCTTAACATCGTTAGGCAAAACAACATCCATTTTTTTCGCTTCGATTCAATTTTTTGCTTTTCTCCCGGGCGAGCTTGTTGGTGGAAGCCTTATCTTAGTCATTAATATTGTATGCAGTTCCCGGTACGGTTCCCTTTAACCTCCTGCTCGCTTCTGCGGACCGGACAGCTGGTAGGTGGTGCATAGATAAACGGTTTCAGTTGTATTATTCGGACCCAGGTTTGGACGAAAGGACGTGGTTACTATCGTCCTCCTGCAGGTATGTGTTACTTTGCGAGACGAAGAGGAGTGGGGCGGAGCATGTTGACTTGCCCGAAGTCTGCATTTAGTATTTCGAAATATTCCATTTAGAGGTGTACAGCACACACTTTGAAAGATACATGGCTGGTTACTTGGGACGTAGTGGGGCGTGTGGTTATCATTTCCACCGCCCGATGGTAAGCGGACTTACTTATCGCAAACTGAACTGCATCTAGGCGGAATCGTGTGCTGAGGGTTGAGTTTCTTCGCAACTCAACATCCTCCATCCTCATCGTACCGGAGCTTCCTTCTGTCGAGACATCGAAAATCTGCACAGAGAGCTGTATAGCCTTCATTGAGGCGTTACCATGAAACAGCAAGGAGATACTCGACGTGTTACGTCGTTCGGTTGTTGCACGTTGTTGATACGCAATGGCGTGTAAGGATGAAATTAATCTGAGCTGTTTGGCTCTCGGACTCGCCGAAAACATCCGCATGCATCTCAGAGCTATGTAGGTATCTGAGCTGGTTTAGTCGCTCTTTCCCCGTGTTTTGTGCAATTTGCAGGTTGTTCAAGGGTTCCGGTACGATAGAGTTTTGAGGAGGAGTGTAAGAAAAAGTAAATTTAATTACTGTTTACATTTAGATCGACGTTAAAATGCGAGAGTAGGAAAATCTAATCCAAGTCCTACGAAAAGACGAAAAAGCATGCAGCAAGTGGTTTCCCGTTTTGTTAAGGTGATCTTTTTCTCTTTTTGCGAGTCTTTGTTCGAAAGAAAGGCAGCCCCTCTTCGATGTTAGTTGCAGAATTGTAGTGCTCGAAAACGACTTCCATTATTTACAACCGAACACGGGCGGTGGCTAGGTTCAAAACCGAACGTTAAATTTCACCTCTCCAGCGACAGGAATAGACATGCTACTGCTGGTGTCCAAACTGCATATTTGCTCACAGCAAGTACCCTGGCTGACTGGTAGTGGAATATATTTTCCCTACAGTTAGCGGATGTTGAATGCAACCTTCAGATCTTCCGTTCGGCTGACGCCCGTTCCGAGGTTTTCAAACCTGGCGCCGCGGTAGAACGGGAAACCCCCCACTTGCTCGATGATTCGAAGAAGACGATAGTGGTCGCCACGTCTTCACGTTGAATTCTCGAAAGGGCCGCCTCTGGCTTACCAGCCCATGTTTAGCTTGGTGGTGAAAATGTTTAATTTTTGGCTGCGTCCAGCGGGCCCGAGCGACGCTTTCCCGGGCGTCGTCCCGTTTTGCTTTCAAGATTTGTTCTATTAATACAACATACAAGTCCATTGTTTCGTTCACCACCGAAAATGCGTCCCTTTGTGGGTGGAGTGAGAGGATGGATGGAGGATGGGTGGATGGAGGAGATAAAGTAGAACACAACTACCGGAGTAGGAGACTACCCACTTGACGTAGGGTTTGTTAGCTGCCGAGCGGTTCCTATGGTTAACCAACAAGTGAAATGGATGTTTGAAAACCTATCTTTATCATGATGATGCGCTGCGGATGCCTCAGCATATGCTGTGCTGCTCTCTGCTTGTACTGCTGCTTGTACATCTAAGGTGGCTTTCTCCCACTACTCTACTGGGGATGCGGTCAGAGTCGGATAATTTTGGCAAACTTCCCACAGTTTGGACTTCCCGTTTTAGTCCAGTGACTTGCCGTGCTGAAGTTCTACACAATCAGTCTGCCAGAAAGTTCGTGTGAACAAAATGGCCACCCGCCCTTCCGCTAGCTGGTTACCTGGAAGAAGACGAGGGAAGACTTATATTTTAATTACATTTGTCTCACTGACGGACGGGTTGAGTTTTTGTCATTAAAAGTTTCACCGCTTCGGCCGTTTCCGTGGTTCGAGGGACAACTTCCCGACGACTGTCGAGTGGAATGGAGTTGTTTTCCTGTCCGGACGAAGAGACTCAGGGCATTCCCATTCCGCCTGCTAATGTTATCACACATTTCAAAAGTCAACACACTGGCGCAATATTTCAAATGTTCCGTATCAGATCTCTTACAGTGATTCGCAGCGACGTCCTGAATCTTCTTTATTGGTTTCGGCAAGTACTTTAGCAACTGTCTAGCCTCGGAGGCGGCAATTCTAGATGGTTTTCACCCTCTTTTTTGGAGGAGGTACCACATACAGACATGTCGACTGTTTCACACGTTCCCAAGACACGTCAGTCACGGCGTGTACAAACATCGAGTGTATTCCGATCACATACGCACACCAGACGGGAGTACTCTTAAAATATTCCTTCTGCGCTGCGAGGAAGTGAGCAGGTTTGCGCTTACATGCGATCTATTATTCAGGCAAAGCCTATTAACGTCTCCCGTCGCTAAGTCGAAGGAAGTAGGCAGTGGGGATATGGCTGAGTAGTTTCCACGTAAGGCGTGGTGATGCTGTGGTGCGACATCCGCAACCCGAAACGCCAGCCCCAAGCAACTGATTCAGGAAACCTGATTTGCATAGAAGCCGAACCGAGTCCTGTCGAGAAAAGGGTGGAGGAAGTAGGGAATATGATGCTGCTGCCTTTGCTATGGTACCGTGACGAAGGTCACGCCGGAAAGGGTTCAGCGATGGGGAAGTAAATCTTATTTATTTGTGTCTTATTGCTTATCCACGATTCATCGATTCCGTGACGCTGGAAGGAATGGTTTTTTTTTCTTCAAATAGTGCTAAGCAACATTTTTTTTAACCGAAAGATAACATTTCCTCTATTTTCATGCCATTTACAATTGAACGAATGAAGGGAAGCTAAAACAGCCAAAAATGAATCAAAACGTATACATTAGGCACCATTTTCCGAAGTTTTCCTTTAAATTCGCACTTCAATACCCTTAATCTCTGATCCGTTCTTTCTGCGATCCTTAACGATGGTCCACGCAGATATCAGGTCACTAATTTCCTATCGTCTTCTCCTTTCCGTTGCAGGTATGTTTCTCGGACTCATCAACTCGCCGATGGACAGCCGCCACACACTCTCCAATTTAATGCCACTTTTACGATCATCGCATAGTTCTTAATTAAGATTATCGCCAGGAACGATGTCGATAAAAGAAAGGTTAACAGCGTTTTTTTTCGAGCTGGTCCGTCGATAGCACCATTTCCTGGGCAATGTGATTTTTCTGTCCTTTGGGTTTTCTCTTTATTTTTTGCATTGCTCTCTCTGGGTCATTACTAAAGCAAGCAGTGATAAAAAGTTAAACGTGAAATGCGTCCAAACGAGTGCTCTGAGCATTTGAACATTAATTAAGTCAGCCAGTGGAGATCGGGAGGTTGAATCGTCCTCGATTTCTTGCCTGATGGAAAAGGAATAGTAGTGAGATATTTGACAAAGAATGGAACACATTTTTTGGAAATTACATTCATGGGAATCATCCGGTATCGATTTTTTTTTTCCAGTGGATAACTTCATAAACCAGTTTGTCATCGAACAGTGTTTTCTTGTAAGCTAATTTAATTCCGCCTAGCCGAACGTTGCCCCGGGTAGGAAGATAAAAATCCACCTTGCCAATCCTTCCTCCTCCATTTTGTAGTATTTCTTACGAGCCAGGAAAATTTCCTTGATCCATTCCTCAGAGTGGAGGCGCCTTATCATTGACAAAATGAGGCAACAGAATCCAACCTTCCTTCGTTGGGTTGGTGAACGAAATAAGAGATTATATTTTTTCTGACCGACACCATCCGCACCTACGTAGTGAAGATAACAGGAAATCCTGGCTACGTCTTCGCGAGTCCCTTTATCGCGCTGTTACAAGGAGGGAGAGAGGAAAAATGTGTGTGAGTGAGAGAGATGGAGAGAAATCATTACCGCGCTCTAGCAGAAAGCAGTTGCTTATTAAAATCGTGACTCGATAAAAATCACCAACCTGTGCGACATTTTCCCAACCGTTTCCGGTGCTTCGGTAGGAAAATATAGTTAATATTTCAATTTTTCCATCCTTTTCCTCCGGTTTCCGTGGCAATCGGCAAACATACAAACAGACACCAACCTTGCTGACATCAAGGGAGTCGTTCTACTGGCTGGTGAATCCTCGACTTCTTGTCAGCGCTACTTCCAACTTCCATGCCCACGATAGTGTCGTCTTAGTTAGGGAAAATAGGAAATTTATGATGGAAAAGTCACTGATTTATAAGCCGATTTATGTACGGTTAGCTCTAGCTGCGGTGTCTGCTATTGGGCAACGGTTGGCAAAAACGGTGTGGAAATAAGAGCTCGAGTCGAGTCGGAGCGGGGCCCATTCGCGCTGGTAAGGAGTTTTTTTCCGCTGATCTTTGATAAAACAGGACACCGCGTGACCTGCGCCACGTTTGTAAATGGATAATTTACCTTTTTCGCTGCGGCAGCGGTCTTTCGTGTAGTATAACGCCATTCGTTTGTTGGAGCAAAGTTTGTGACTTATTAGAATAATTTGATTCGGGTGAAAAATGATCCCAAAGAAAACTGTGCAAATAAGAGACGGCTATATTGACAACTGCTGTAAAGGAAAGTGCCACCGAGCTATTTTGTTTTGCAAATTACTCTCCAAGGAAGCTGGTTTCGCTGGATGCCGAGTAGAATAAGCTTATTCCCAATTAAACCATGGAATGCTGAATACTAGTTGCAAGGAAGGAGTAGATGGATTATGTAAAACCTTGCCAGCCAACGCTTGCAGTTGAAATATTTTTTTATTTGGAATGATTTTTGGTTTGCAAAACTGACGCAACCTTTAAAAAACAGAATACAACAGAATAGTTTACGAGTTATTAAAGGTTGTTCAAGCCACGCTGGCTCATTGAAACAGGTTCTTTTTTCCATCGGCTGTAATCCCTCGGGTGGAGCCAACACACTAGCACACGTACACGTACACACAATCGTGTAAGGTTTAGCCAACACCAAAAAACATTACCGTATGAGTTCTCCGGTTATGGGAAAACCCATATAACCTCACACAGCATTTGTAGTGCTTCATTTTATGTTGCACACAGGGAGTCCTTAAATGTGTCGTTTCTGGCAGAATGCAAGTAGAACAAGAGATGGCATGCGTGCGACTGCTTTTTCTTCCTTTATAGTAGAAAAACACAAACCAAAATCCTTATGGTTTACATTTCATTGCAGTATTCCTGTGGCTTTGCTTTGGTTC
Organism: Anopheles plumbeus; assembly: GCA_034621735.1. NCBI lineage: Eukaryota > Metazoa > Arthropoda > Insecta > Diptera > Culicidae > Anopheles > Anopheles plumbeus. The sequence goes on along the minus strand of JAOEFI010000007.1, from coordinate 16,447,458 downwards.
GATGTGGTCCTTTTTTCCTTCTTCATGAACACATTGACAGAATGACGGCCCCAGACTGGCGGTGAAATGGAACCGTGTGCTTTTTTTATGGCTTTCGGTTTCCGCTGGCTTCGGCACATCTAAATTCGTATCCAGTTGGCGACTACTGGTGGAGATAGTTTTTCCGTTGCCCTTCCATTTCCCGGATGCATTGCAAGCGCGCCTTGTGCATGCTTCTTCACCCTACTCCCCAAAAGAAACACTATCAGTTCTTATGTGTTTGTTATGCAAGTTTTTCTCTTCCGTTCTAAGGCAGTGTAGGTGGATGTGGCCACTAGTGTGCAGTGGACAAATGAACAATCACTCACACTAGCGCCTCGTACAGCGTAGGGCTACACTTCAAAACTGCACTCGCCATCTGTCTAACGCTAGTTCTGACGTTGTAGTGACACGGAACGGTACTCCAAGAGACAACGGTGCTAGCCTACTTGCCCTTCGGTCGCGTTTGGTTGAGAGTTCCAGGCAATTCACACATTCTGTTGTTCGTCGTCGTCTCTTGTCTCTGTTTAGTGATTTGTGAAAAGTGGCGAAACTCGCCGATCGAAGCTGAGAATATAGTGCGTTTCGTTTCCTCTCAAAATCGACACAGAGGAGCGCGTTCTTGTTATCGAGCACTCCACGCATAGTGGTCTTTGCTTGACCCCATCCTCCGATATCAGGAGCACGACTATCTCGCCAGGAGCTGTGCGCTAAATAATCTACAACGCTGGATAACAACGCGCATACGAAGGTAAACGGCCAAGTTCCCAAAACGCAACATTGGTGACGCACCGGGAGAGGGGGTGAGGGTTTTGAGGTTAGGTTTTGGGCACGCCACCGTTGCATAATTGACGATGTCTCATTGGAAACTCGTTTCGCGTGCTATTGATTTGATCCGGAACGATTTGTCAAGTCCACGTCGGTCGGTGTCGTCGTTGTGCAGCGTTGGGACAAACAAGTTAAACAAGCTCCAAACCTCCACTCCCGTGTTAGACAGAGGTGGCACTCGGTTCTGCATGGATGGCGCTCGAGGGCGGCCCGGTGTTGGTCACGGGTCAGCGAGAACAAAAACCATTTCATTACAGACTAATTGATGTATCCACGCTAAAGCCGTCATCTATAGCCGAACGGATTTTGCCACTCCTTTGGCGGAGTTGCGCGGAAATCCCGTAGCATCTTGATGTCCCGGCGAGCTTCCTCCGACAAATCCAAGGCCATCAATAAAATGTTGCCTCGCCATTGACCTCCCGCGCGCTCGTTGTCGAAAATCTCGGCCATTCTGTCGTTTGTTTTGACGTTGTGCGCCGGAATTCTCTGTGACCCGGCCCATTCCAGGACCTCCATGGTTCGAGGCAGGCGTTGTACACACTCCCCACCCACGACGTAGCTCCATCGCTGTTGGGACCGGAAAATACCTACATCCAGCGACCAGCGACGGTTATGTGTATCCATTCATCTTCGCCCGGGTCGACATTCATTATCATTAGGGATCTGGCCCGGCCCGGCCCGGCCGATGCCAGCTTCAGGGGACGGGAATCGCGACGCAAAAATGGTTCCTGGATGAACCCATGTTCGTGGCCAACGCGCGTCCATGTACGCAAAAGCTAAATCCACAGCTTGTTGACCAATCGTTGACATTCTATCCGTCTTTCCCTGCCGCCCATTAAATGGTAGCATTGGTGGCCGGGGCCTGATTTTCCGTACAATACCATATGAAACAAGAAACACAAGCACGGGCCAAACCCAGCAGACACATAAATTTCAATCAAAATTCACTCATTCGCATTTTATCAAAGTTCTCCCCGTTCGGTCACTAAATTCAATCGGTGCTAATTATAAATAAATGATGAATAATCATTAAAAGGACCGTCGTCCCTCGAAAAGTCCAGCCAGTTCGCTTTTGCTGCCTGCAAACGATGGTCAGCATGGCTATCAAGAGGTTGATTTGGGTTGCACACTCTTCACTGTGACGTCGGTGGTGTTGAATTCGAATGAACCGGCAAAGCTCTGTCCACACGAGAACCCCGGCCAGGCAACGGGTAATGGATGGAAGGTTTTTCCAGCCGGAAAGGCCCATCCCTAGTCCCCCGCGCTCTCAAGTGTGCGTTGGCCGCTGACCGATGGCAGAACGGCCATCAATCTCTGTTGCTCTTGGTGTGACAACACGTACACGGGCCTGCCTTCGGACGGTGTGACAGTCCATTTCCCACTCGGGAATGAAAAGTGCCATTATGTGTCTTTTCTCGATCGGTCATGGGATGGAACATAGCTTGTTCCATTTTCTGGCCATTTCGAACTGGAACGGAAGTGATTTTTGGAGTGCATTTCTGAGGCGTTTCATATTTTTGGACCAAACACTTTCGTCTCCCGCCGGAAGCAGGGTCCAAGGGTCTTCAAAAAATCATTCCGAAGTTGTGCTCCGAATCTAAATTCAACGACGAGTGACGTTGGTTCGCTTTAAAGCTTCTAATCGAATTAGTTATGCTTCAACTTCTGACCCAGCTCAGCCGTCCTTGGGCTTCACCGGTGTGCTCTTATTTAATTACATTGGGTAACTCGACCCCTTCACTTTCCGTCAGTTTTGCAGTTTGCAGTTTGCCTGCAGTCGGGTCGGCCAATGTTCGGTTGAAGGATTTAGTTACAACTGCACTTTGGGCAGAGCAGTATTCGTATTTGGCCAGGATCGTGCGCATGGCCTACCAATTATGCTGCAATACTTCTTGGTTGTTCGATGAGCAATAGGAATCATCCGAAACTCTGCTGATCTCTGGTAAAACCTATGACGTATCAAGCCCGGAGACAATGTAGTCCGTCTGAAGTTTCGGAGATCCAAACGGACAATCGGCAACACATTTTCATTATCCTATAGATTTTGCTAGAGGAAACCTTGTCAGGATGAGTCAGGAATAAGTTATTGCATTTGTTCCAAACGATGTCTAATTCTTTCTCAGTACCAATGATTTCGCTCAAGAGGATAAGGGTTTTAAACTGAACAGCCTTACAGGAACATGTCACAAGGAGTAGATTATTGTGTTGCTGATTGTAATGGTCTCCGTTCAGGAGACCTACTTCTAGAGGATGAAACGCCGTATGAAATGTGCGGAAGGCTCCTGTGTCCATTTTGTAAAATATGGATAAAAAAGTATCTCCACAGCAGATTGTCCTGAACTATCTACCGGCTGCGATAAGAGTATGATGGCGAGTTGGGAACGATGTCGGCCTAAGTCTGCTTGCCCGAAGTAAGCCGAAGAAATGGAAAGCAAACCTGGGACCGTTCGGAAAAGCGACAGCCCATTTCGCATGCCATCGAAAGTAGCGCCCGATGAATAATAAATGTTGGCGCAGGGATAATATCATCAAACCTCTCATGCTCATGCTCTCAGAGAGGAAGAGGGCGCGCGGCCATCGCTGCTTCCGCTGATGGAAAAGGATTGGGTAACCGACTCCTTCTGCTACCTATTCCGTCGCTTCCGTGCAGTTCGTCGGTCGGCCAAATTTGCCAACGCATGCCGTAGACCACATTCCAACATCCAGGGCACTCTCCGGGGTGCTTCGATCCGGTGGCAGGATTTCTCCAAAAATAGGATGGCCGTCTGACGTCGGTAGCCCCCACGAGGGTCGTACACAATTTGACATTGTTTTGTGGTTTTACATAATTTACCTTTTCTTCTCGCCTGGAAAGAGGCCTTCCTGGACTTCCTACTTCTCCGGTATTTTCATTTGCCACCCTCCAAGCCATGACTACAAATCGTAGAGCGGGGTGGGGAGGGGGGATCAGCTTACCACCAACCCTGTTCCTTCTCCTATGGAGGCCTTCGGAATGATGACAAATATACGAAATTTTCATCATCATTACCGTTGTATTCCGTTCAGGGCGAGAGGAGAGAAGTGTGGGCGGAATCGGGAGCGTAACAGTGAAACCGAGTGGTGAAGTCACCCCTTTCGGCTCGTATTACATAAAACTACTAGAACCTTGTGCTTGCTTTTCTTACGCTTGAATGAATCAGAAACTGAAAGCTTTTACTACGATTTGGTAAAGGTTGCTGTTTTTTGGATTGGTTTTATTCGAATTACTTTTGAGCATGCTTCGCTTCTACCTCCAAATGTGATGTAACTTCCATTTAAGAACAGACGTCCCATCACTCGGTGCGAAAGACGAAAGGTTGAAACAAAATTCGGCCCAGCTTGTACATCAATCGAATTCAATCGCATTACACAAACTCATCCGAGAATGATAACATTTTAACGCACGCAGGATCAGATTGGGTGTAGGATAGCAGAAAAAAGGGCTTCGGAAGGCCAGACGTAACCAATCGAATCATTACACCCAGTGCCGGTGTAATCTACGTGTGCTGATAAACGTATATTTTGCAGCAACAACCCTTCTAACTAATCCGTTTATGTTGAGGTGAATCAACGCCTGCTCGGACCACTAGGTCTCTTGGTTCTCCTTGTTCTTTGTGCGCTATTCGATTCATCCGTTAATGTTAAGGCACAAGAAAGGGGGAAAAGAATGTGATGTAAAGCGAGCGAAACCCATTTCGGGTAAACATTCATTCCTTCATTCAGTCCGTTAAGGTGTTAACCTTTGAACTTGCAGCGAGCCAAACACTAGCGTATCCCTTTTCGGGACACCTTTCACCTCAACGGTGGAAAGAAAGGGCGCCGTCTCGTTGCGGCGAGAGTGCATTAGCCCGACCGCTATTATATCATTTCTGTAAGCAAAGATCACCAAAACGACCCTTTCTGTGTGCCCGCTTCGGCCCGTAACGAGTTTTTGACGATTCAATTGGACAAATTAAAACCATAAAAAGTGGAACCCTGGAACGGGGCGCAAAGATAGAAGGAATGTCTGAAAAGGGAAACGCGTGCGCCTACTTTCCTGGCCGAGTATTTGCCGAGAGATGTTCCTTGCGCCCCGGTAATGATTCTTCTGGTTCGGAATGAAAAAAAGCGCAATGGCACAATGAAGACAAACACCCCGAATAGATGGCACGTGTCTATTCAATTTTGGGACCCTTCGGGAAAGCATAACATTATGTTTCGGAGGTATTTGCAACAATACGTCTATGGTTTAGGGAAGACACGCGAGTGGCACTCAGGTGTTCAAGATTGTGTTTGTTTTGACCGTGGGGTTCCGTGATTGGTCCTTTACTTCCTCCGAGCTCGCGGGAACGCATCGGGCGCCTGTAATTGATGGTTCCGCTGCAAGGATAGGGTGCATCGGACGAATTGGGCTGTCAAAAGTGTGTACAGGTTCACTCTGCCGTTCGTCGTCCAGCTTCAGGGTCCGATCGTATGGCGCGTTCGTGTCCTCGCTTACTGGGGCGGCGGCTGCGGTTCATGACTGTCACCGAGCCGGTCGGTGCAATTTGTCAAGGAGCTTCGCGAGCGTGTCCTCGACTCCGCTGGTATCATGAGGGGGAAACGGATACGCGCACCGGATCGCAACAAGACGACAAATGGTTCGTTTCGGGACGCCGCGACGTAGGGTTGTAAATTGTGCATTTTGAAGTTTGGTCCCATCGTCGTCCCCTACTCTGCAATCGACCCGTGGTGTCCCGTGCTACGGGTGGAAATGATTTACGGTTCAATTTCATTGCCTCGCTGCTGCCATCTGCACTGCAGGACAATTGCAATAGAACGATCATCAACTGTTGGGTCCATTAAAAAATGGGCAGGTTGTAGTGGAAAGCAAGGAGCAACCAATATTCGTCAAATTTTCGAAGCCCTCGCCACGTGAGTGTCCTCGAATGAAACATTACTCCTGCCCGGATCATGCAACCACAGACACGTGCTTCTTGAGTGGGACATATAATTGGATTCGTGTTTGCCGTGATCGATAGAACAATGCAACAGTTGTCGGAGCACACAATCCGTTACATAACAATTGCACCACTAATTCCTATGTTGACTTGCAGTGATTTCCTGCTTTAGGAAACTAAGTTGTTATCAGCCTTCGAATTGCTTCTCGAGGCTGACCATATTTTACAAACTCAATGATTCATACAAGCGAAAACAGGTGCACTCAAATGTGCATCATGGTCGTTGGTTTACTTTACATTACTTCCGATGGAAAAGAACTTCCGGTTCTCATGCTTGAAAATAAGCATACTCAACACAGTTCCCGATTGACGCAACAACAGAGGAAAACTCTTGCACTACGGGAAAACTCAGCTACTTGAGCAATGTTTGCAGTACACATCAAATATCCTCATATACTCATGGGCTCTGCCCAGTGAACCGTGTCTGTTAAGGACACTGAAACATTCCTCTCTCGACAACCTTCAAGTACACTCTGCTTTTCTTTTAGAATAACTTCCAGTTGGTGATGGTGCGCTCAATGTTATTGTTCTCTTCTTTGCCTCCTTTGCATTACTTTTCCCTGTGAGAGCATTGTCCCTGTGACATAATAATGGAAAAGAATTATCAGGCCTTAGGTCATGCACCCGCAAAATCTTCACCTTAATCTGCCACCGAAGGGAGCAGAAGGGAAGGTCTTGGATTAGTAAGAAAATGTTGCCAATCGCAAACCTGTCTGCCCCTCGGAAATTTCAGGAGCGTGCAGATGGGAAGCGCAAGAAAAGAGTCAGCGGATCCAAATGTCAGCCGTGCAGAAAACAAAGCGTTTAGAGAGGAAAAAGTTGTCGCTGTGTAGTAATGTACTCCATTCCCTACACCACTCCATGTTCTGCAGCTCCCTCAGCATAATTTCCGGACAACAATAGGCTTCCACTGAGAGGAAGTTGGGGCTGAATGGTGAAGAACTGTTTCCCACTCGACTCGCGAACTCGTTCCGCCGTCGGTGCGGTTGTCTGCCTGCGTCACCGAGAGTGGTTGACAAAAAGCAACCAGAGGAAACAAAAACCCTCCACCCACACACATAGGTACATTGTTGTTATTGTTTCGCAATCATTTAAATATGTTACACATACGACGGTCGTTTTCCTTCCTGCATGTAAAGTGCAGCCTCGTCGGAGACGGATTCCCATGGAGACAACGGTGGGGCGCAGCCCGTTTCGGAAGTATACCCATACTCGGTGTTGATGTCACGGAAACTGCTGCTGGTGATGCGCCTCTCCATCCAGAAGGCTTTTCCGTTCACCGTCAACAGGGACGGGGTCGTTCTCTTTTGTTTTTCCTTTTCGAGCCGAAAGGACCTTACTTTTCGCTGTTTTCCATCGCGCTTTTTTCGCGCCAAACTTTTATCCGCTTATGCACTCACCCGGTTCATCTGCATTGGAAGGAGTTATGCTTCTTGTTGTTTCGCGTCGCAGGTTTTTTCTTTCTCCGCGCCATCTGCGAGCCATGAAATGTGTTCCTGCTCAATGAATACGGGAAAAGCGATAAAGATTGGTGGATGAAAAAAGGGATCCCTGTTGACATTCGCTGATTGACTGTACGAACAATCACACTCTCGGTCGCTTCCCCCTTTCGCTGCGGCGTGCCCCGGGTTGCTTCTATACCGGATTGTCTTTGATTCGAGACATCTCCTGCCTTGGAACCTTCTGTTTTAGCCATCAAGAATCTGGTCCTTTCGTCGCGTGTTTTTTTTTCTCTCTCCGAACGCCAGCAAGAACAAAAAAGGAACAGGAACATGGAGAATGAACTCTCACCAAATTCGGGACGACCCACCTTTGTTTACTTGTGTCTGCAGTGTGCAAATGTCGGCACATCATCATCGTGTCTGGGTGTCGGCGCAGGTATTTCACCGTAACCCGGTTTTTTTCTTCCACCTCTCCGGTCATGTTTGTTCCGTTTTCTCTTCCCGTGTTCATGTACTTTGAACTCGCAGGATCGTATCATCACATCTGCTGCAAGGTTTCATCCTTGCAACGAAGGCAGGGAAATTCCTTTGCAGTGTGTGGCGAGACTGGTCCTAACTCTGAGAATGTTGAGTAAACGAATTGGAAAGCACCATGAACCAACTGTTCTGCCGTTTTCTGGAAGATGCTTTCCAGTTTTCAGCTACGATGGTTTGTGTGCTGATGTTGCACCGGAATAGGTTCACACCAAAACGGGTTCATCAGCCTCGAGGATTTGTTTAACGTGCAGCATTTTTGCTTACCGGTTTTGGGTTTCTAGGGTTTTTTCATGTCAATATTTAAAGCTGAACTCCAGTTTGGTTTTCCTCCTTCGATACAACGCATTTCGCTTATCATTCCAAAATACCATCTTCAACAATTTACAATCTAAACATAAACTCCAATCCACAGAATAATTTTCACGTTTGCATTTACGACCTATGGGCTGATATTCTAATCGGGGTTTTCTTTATGTTTACTGTTATCTATTTCCAGGTAAGGTCGAATCCAATCCGATTAATGGCATTTATCGAGAGCAGCCTTTTGTGAGTACCATAATTTTCAATCGATTTCCCGCAACAACGGGGCTGGGAAACGAGGAGGGGAATAATCTACACCGTAAATCCATGTTTTTCTACAATACCACCCCCGAATGATAATCAGTTATTTGATTGGGATTTGCCGGTTTGATATCCTTTTTTTTCTCGGAATCTCCATCCGATTGCATACCGGATGCTGATTTGTGTTGGAAAAGAGCATTGTCGGATAATCCGCCGGTTATGGGAAAAAATACATATGCCTAAATAATCGCGTTCGATTCGAGCATACAAGGTATCGTGTGATGGTTTTTTCTCTTTCGACTACCTTGCCGATGTTTCGATGATTTCATTCGTGTCACGACGATTATTGGTGACATTTCCCAATTCCCCTACGGCTCGGAAGCGAATGACGAGTAAACTCTTTGGGAGGGTGAAGGAACAGAGCAACCCATGCCCGCGGGACGAAGAATCATATTTCCTTCCGAAGGGCGGAGGAACGAGTGATCGAACATAATCGAGAGCAAAACGTATAGAGAAAACACATCACGAAAGCATTGAACCGCTTTGCAATAACAACAACCATAACGCCAATTTTAGGCTCGATCCGAAAATCCGCCGGTCACCTTCGGGCCGGCCTCAGGACAATATGCTGCACGATTGGCGCAACCCCGAAGCGTAACGACATAACTACCGGGCAGGCATCAGGTTCCCAACTACGGGCGTCGCTACAATCCATAACAATAAAAACATATTTTGACCCTTTTTCCAACGTTGGTCGCGGAGGACGCCTTCATGTTCTTTTTTTTTCTTTTTTCTTTGGCATTTGGCACAACACCCACTTGTACTCCAGTCGTCCGGCCATCAGTCTTATCATGTTTCAGCATGACCATCAGCGGTCCACTTCCACCCCCTCTGATTCCCGCATCCCACAAACATTCATGTTTCATTTCGGTTCGCGAGTAGTTCGATTCGTTCCGGCATCGACGCCGGGGCGTTTGACACAAGCTGTTCGATCTGCCGGTTGTTGTGCCGATGCTTATCAGGGAAGCAATTTTCTTTCGCTTCCACCCCTTTTGGCTGAATTGGCCCGAAAGCAATCGAACCAAGTTGAATAAAAAAACTCCTTCAACTAAACCCAACTCCCCGTAGGGAATCCTGCCGGGTTGTGAGTGAGGGCCCTCAAGAAAAAGGAGAGACAGAGGAGGGAAAATAGAATATGGACAATCCGATCACGTCGATTTCTGATACGAAATGCTTCGCTGCGCTTGGCTGGACTTAATCATCGGCTGGACGTAGAAGGACGCGTCCGATTTCGGACCGGCGAGATGTCCTGGAGTTTCTTTTTCCATTGTGTTGTTGGTGCTTGTTCCGGGATGACTCCACAAGCCGTCCCAATTGTGGCAACATAACCGGGAAGGTTGGCCTTTGCCTCTTCCCAGATCGGCCACCGTTTTGTTGGCAGAGGTCCGAAAACGGTATTTACTCGCAATGCAAACAGTAGGACTGGAAGAAGAGTGACACGCACATGAGCAAGAAGTAATAGGAAAAGAGCACGTAGAAATTTTGTTCATATGGAAGATGATAATAATATTACTGGTCAGCTTCTCGTGTTTCGCGAGCCACACAACAAGCCAACAGCGACACAAAATCTGCTCTCGAAGCTACCGTGTCGACTCGCGACTCAGCCTTGAAACGGTCGATTTCCATCTCATTCTTACCATCCCCGAAGGATTCTTTTTTCTTCAACGGTTTTCCCTACTGTTTGAGTGTGGCGCTGTGCACACCCTAAGCGGCGGCGTTAAGAACACACAGGCGAGCTCAAAGGAAGGGGTCGTCGTCGGAGATCCTGTTTGCTTTCGGTTCTTGTTTTTCTTACCAACAATCCCCCGTGCGACTAGTAGATCTCTGCCTTTGATTTTGACCCTTCTTGAACACGACGGACTGGTTTATCCTGGTTTCGCAGTCGGCAACCCGTACCCCTGAGAGGGAGACGGTTCGGTAGATGACGGGAAAAAGGAGAGAATGATTCAATGTGAGCTGCGGGTGTACGGTTTTATGGCAACACCTCTCACGTGGAACTCATGCCGAGGAGGATTCGAAAAACCCCTCGTGATTCCTATCGCCCGCCGAGAGAAAAAAGTGGGCAAAACGATGCCCCCGAAGGCGCTGTGGATTTTCCTTCCGGCGAGTTCAATGAATTCAAGCGTATCCTACCTCAATATGAGCAGCAAATACGATGACGGATGAAAATTGGACCGGGATATACGTTTATTTACGGTTTCTTAGCACGGCGAGACGAAGAACAATACCCACGACACATCAAAATTGACATGCCTTTGTTTATCTTCCTAAAAACATGTTGGTCGAATACGGCAGGCGCAAATCTGATGAATTTTGTTGTCTCCTTTTCGTATAATGAGGTAGGAACCAGGGCGCAAGTTTGAGAATCATAAAAAAATATATATAACGAATGATTTTTTATTCGCCTTCCATGTTTTTTAGGGTTTGGACTTGCTGAAATATTGTGTAACTTAGCTGTGCTATATTTAGCTGTCGTCTTATCTTCAAATTCTTCTGCTTCATATCCCGAACTATATTTTATTCAAACAAGAGTTATGCAAGCACAATAAGTGTCGTACAAAACCACTCATCAGCAATCCACATCACATGGTTGAAAATGCGCGAAAATTCATTCAATCCTCTTAATCCAGCTTGTTCCCTATTACGTTTGACGAATGTCTAATTAATTCGCTACCCACAGTATTTGACTATAGTCTCGTTCGAATCACTCGGTTTTTAACAAGTCTTACTGACATTAATTCATTTCCAACCCTCGTTCCACTACTGCAGCCTCTGCTTGTTGCTTCCTCGCTATTGAACAACGGCGCAGAAACTTTCCTATTCAAACGACAGCTGCCTGTGCTCTATTACCCGTCTATTTCGTGGCACATTGTGTAACCTGTATCCTTTCTGGAGCATGAAACGCTTCCATCCGAGCATCGACCAGTGTAACAAATCAGCTTCCCGGGAGAAAACGTTACGTTATCCTTTCAATTATCTCCCCCGAACGAAGAATGGCGCTACGAGAAACGCGTGTAGCAAATTGTGCCCTCGAAAAATTAACCATCCATCCATCTTGCCTCTCTGCAGTCTCGTTCCGGGAAGATGGAGGATACGATCGTGTTGATACAACAACAAACAGCCTTCCTGCCAGGAGCGGTGGCCCATTTGAAAAAGGTTCGAAGCGCGTGCCAAAATTCGTTTCGCCGTTCCTTTCACCTTCCACCGAGCCGAGAGTCGCGACGCCTTGCCAACTTTTCCATCATCTTTGGCGTCGAGTTGGCGTCGAAGAAAGGCGTCATGATAACATCAAAATAAATGCTGCTACAGATAAGAAAAACCTCCCGTTGGCCCGATGGCTTTCTTAGGGGTGGTACAGTTTTCGTGCCAAATGTATTGCCTACCTTCTGGCGCCTATCAACCCTTTCACAGTTTGAAATATAGATGGCGCCAGCATCGCGTCGGCAGCACCTGAGAGAGACGAATTTTCACACAGCATCCTTCAGTGTCTATTTTCTCCATCTCAGCGACCGCCGGAAAGGAAATAACCGTTCTCCTGTCCTGAAAATTGTTTTCTGCCGAATTTCCTCCAGCTCCGTGGAAATTAAGGAAAATGAACCACCACGGCCACGGTTGCGAATGAGATTGTGGAACCAGAAAATCATATCACAGGCCCGCGTCTTGCAATTTCGTTTCGCTTACGAAATGAGGCTTGCTTTCTTTGACTTTGTCGGATTGTGGGTTGGTGGCCGGGATTTGTCTATTCAAACACACGCATCCGTCCAAAGCCAAGAGCCAAGAGGAAGGGGTTGAAATTTTGTTGTTAATGATTTTCCCCTTTTTGGGGATGCACTCAGTCGCGATGAATACATTAGGTAAACATCTCACGCACTTTTCTCCCATTCCGGGCATGCTACGAGCGCAAGCGGAAATGGATGGAAAGCCACAGTTTACTTCCCCAAAAAGGCTCGCATTGAGCTCCGATCTCTGTGATGCCTAGCCTGATCAACCACGTGAAAAACCACACCGCGATTAAGACGTTAATTTCCCATCACATAATCAAAAGCGGAGAATGGGCGAACGGATGAACGAACGAACGAGCGAAGCTCCCGGGTGAGTCTGTGTGCGGTGGCAGCGCAAGGTGATCGCGTGTGTGCCGGAACATAGGCACTCCCGTCGTTGGGCGGGAAAATGGGAAAAGTTTTCAGCTGGTGTCAGCCCAACCCGTTTCACCCGACGTGCGGAAAATGCTCCCCAGCGTCTCTTTTCGGCACAACAGCGGTGCTTCTCGTCGGTAATGAAGTGCTCGGGAAAGTTAATCCACCCGGCCTACGATGCTGACTCCGCGGAAAGCTTCGACGTGGCTCAAGGACACTCGACGCGCAGGGAACAGGCCTCCGGGACGAGAATAGTTCCCGGTTGAATGTGTAACAAGCGCTCAGGAGCAACGAACGCTCGCGTGAAGGTTAAACTTTTTGGTGGAAATTTTAATATTATCAAAACATCACTCTTCGCCCGGGACGCCCATGGGCAGGGTGTAAAAGGGCCCAAGGGTAGGCGAGGTTTGATGTTTCACTGTCTACATTATCGTACCGTCAGCGAGGAAGGGTTTTTTCCAGCCACTTCAATAGCAGCACTCCTCTTAAAGGCGAGGTTTTTAATGAAGGAGGAGGAGGAGATAGGAGCGGAACTTCGTGTGGTCTCGCGAGATCGATTACCGAACCGTGTTGGTGTGAGGGCGCTTTTGTTTAAGCAGTAGACATTCAATACGGAGGATTAGTTTCACTTTAATGAAACTCTTAAACATTAATTAATTGACCCCAAGCTGCTGCTGTAATGCTGTACAATTTTTATTATCAACTCAGTATCGGAAAAATTGCTACAATCGATGTGAAGGTGTCTTCAGGTGTGCTCTTTAACACTTTGTTAACCTTTGTGGTTAGATTTTCACATCATCAAACCACCTGTTGGTTACAAACTTATCCTTTCATCATTACTTCATTGAATAGCAACGGTTTTCGATCAAAGATAAAGAATATAAGGGTTCGAAATTCGTGAAAGCAGTCTGTTATCTCGTTTCTAGATTTCCACATTTTCACAGAGTAGATTGTTCGGTTGGCAACAGCACTATCGACAGACTTTTGCGTCATTGCGAGTCCACTACTCAACCTGGTTCCATGACACTTCAGGGAGGTTCGATTCGATATTCGTATTGAATTAGGGACCCACCACTTGTCATTTTATGTTGCGGTAGAGCCCGGCCCACTCTTAAGACACTCCAATACTCGGAAGCACAGCCCTACCACATCAGTTCGCTACTATTTCTACCGTCTCTCCTTCCTTCTAGTGTTTTGACATTGCTTGAAAGAAAACGACGAACGAGAGCACGAGTTTCCACGAAAAACAACTCGCACCCCACGACTGGCCCTGGCGGCCGCAACGAGCAATCGAGCGACGGGCTTTAATGTAGGCAGCACGCGACGTCTTGTCGAAATGGGAAATGGTTCTCAAATCCATTTCTTTGCCATTTTCGTGCCTCTAATCGAGATACCTAGTGTGGGTGAGTTGTGGGGCCTGAGGGAATTTCTAAAGGACAGGCTCGGTAAAGGGCCCCTTTTGGAAGAGTAGAAGGAAAAAAACTACAGCACAACGGAGCACTGCGGGAAAACACATTAAAGCCTTCTGCTACTGCTGTAGCCGGTCGAGGACACCACATCGTCCTTGCCCGTCGGTTTCCGCCCCTTCACAGCCCTAGATGTCGTCGGCTCATGCAATGCCATATCCGGAAGGTAATTAAATTTTTATCTTCCTACCCCGAAAAACCGCGACTCGCTGGAGTCCAACTCCGGCACCGACACCGATTCCAGATCCACCACGGTACTTCAGTGACTGCCGTTGCGCTGCGGTTAGCGTCGGCGTCATTTGGTTTCCGGAGGTGGAGGTCAAGTCTCTGCGTCTCTTTTTTCCTCGTTGCTCTCTGGCTTCGCTGTGTGCTTCTGGTGGCCAGGCCCCTCGACTGGGCGGTTTTCATTTCGGAGGATAATTTAATTTTCCACCACGTCTGCCTGCGTCTGTGGAAACAATTCCTGCCGGATGAAGTAGCGTCCCGTTTGATGGGCATTTGGCCCATTTGAGGTATTTTATTTTTCGTTCGTTTTCGGTGTGGCCACTTTCGGGTTCTAGGAAGGACTAATCAGTGGAAATTAGCAGAACACGCGTAATAGAAGCACTCTCCGTGCCGCTGGAGATCAAACGGGCTCTTATGGTTTTGTTTTCTGCGAAAAACGGGGACAAAAACTCAATCAGAGAATATTCGTAAATACAACGTAATGGATTTGTTGTCTATTGAGCTGACAAATCGTAAATCACTTGGTCCGGGATGTGAGCGAGCGGGAAGATAAAAATTATTAATTGCATCGTTTAGTCAGCTGCCGCTTTTCCCACATTGAATAGAATCAATGACCACTCTATTCTCCAGACCCACTTTCCCCCACCAGCTTCCAACAGAACATTAGACGTCACCGGACTTCTCAACTGCTCACGGGCATGCCACTGCCATAAATATGGTTTAATCTTGTTTATTATCGTAAACTAATACATTTCCCACCGTGTGCCGTTACTGTAGGTCCCTTATTCCTCGTTCATATAATTTTCCGGTCGTTAAAAAAAGTTTTCGTACCGAACTTTTTTTTTTTTGCAAATATTTCAATAGAAAAACAGAGGAAAAGGTGGGTAAAGGCGTTATGCAAAACGCTTCCTCCAGTTGAAATCGACTACTTCTCTTCTTTTCCTTTTTCTGGTGGAGTTTTCGGCATGAAGAAATCGTCGTTTTAAGAGCGATCGATTGAGGAAGAGGACTAACGTCGTCCCGTGACTGCACATAATTTTTTGTTTCACAGTTGTCCCCTCGGAACCTGCTTCTACTACGAGGAAGCTATGCATAGTCCATAATCACCCGACCTAATCGCTACCTGCCAAGATGTCCTGCCACTTGCTTTGGCTACTTTATCGCCACCAAGTTTTTGGGTCTAGACCAGACAGCGTTCCACGCTTCCCTTCGCGAAGGGAGCGTGGCCGAGTAATGGGACGGAGAGATGGAATCCTTAAACAGTCCGCCTCATCCTTGGAGTGCCTTTCAGCGACTTGTGTGGAGGGAGGATAAACATTTTACGCCGTATTTTCACCTGATCCTCTTTCTCGACCACCGGAACGAGGTTTTCATGCTGGGAAACGCCATGTCCTGTCGGGGAGAATAAATTAATGTATTTTGATTAAAAATGAATTTATATCTATTATTTTTGCATAACTCTCCGGAAAGCAAACCAACCATCGTTTATCTCGATCCGGCACGAACTGTCCGCTTACGCTTGTGGGATTGAAAAACCCCCCTTTTGTGGGGAGGCAGAGTGACAAAGGAAACCATACGACGAGGATACCCTGAAAATCAACTTTGCACCCGATTTACAAATTATCCGTCATTCGTTCCTTCGTCAGACGTTATTCGTCCTTCGCGTTCGAGCTTGCTCCATTGTTGGACGTAGGATTTTACAATGCGCTCACGCTGTCGAGAACGAGCGTGTGCAATCCAACGTTGGATTTCGTTGATGGCAAGTCGAGACGACTGATAGCATGCGGGCCAGGCCGCACATTCTGTGTGCACTCAGTCTGCATTCAGTCGGGACGAATGTCGACGCAGGACGAAAAAAGCAACGGCAGCAAGCAGAAGGATATCAGCATAGCAAAGATACACTTTCCAGCTGGTAACGCCGTCTCCTGGTGGCCAAAGTCTCGTGAAGTCGTTTTGGGTGTGAGTGTGTGTTTCGTTCGACGCTCGGTGTAAGGTTTAGGTACAGTTGGAAGCCATGTGATAATGCTCCTTTATGCAGCCGTCGGCTTCTTCTGCAACAGGAAGTGGAAGGAAAACCAGCCGACAATCTTTCGCTTTCTTTTCCTTACAACAAATGTGACAATTCTTTTCTTTCATCGTTCGGGCGCGGAGGAACGGAAACTAGTGAAAATGACAAAGTGATTTCCAAGGATCTCGCCTAGCGAGGACTTGCTTCGCCGGGTGCTTAACTTCTTAGCACCGGAAAGTGTCATCTTAGCTTCTGTAAAGCTGATAGAGAGCAGGAAAAAGCACTGGAAAGTTAAATACGACGGATAAACCCACACCGAATGGAATGAAGCATCAGGACTAGCGCGCAACGGATGGTGTAATTACTCACCATGTTGTAAATGACGCACGCCCAATCAACTATTGTCCTTCCGGATTAGCAATCTAGTCAAGGATTGCTACTAGTCCGGGTGGAGGATGTTATTTTGTAAAAAGTTCTCTGTTAACTGCCCTTGTAATTTACATTTAACGACCTTTTATTTAATTAGCATGGGTTTTCCAACCAGAATAGTGCACATTAATGGTTCCAAGGATACATAAAATCCATTTCGCTATCTTTATGACAGCTCAAAATGGGTCATTTTCCA
This sequence comes from Anopheles plumbeus, assembly GCA_034621735.1. Classification (NCBI taxonomy): domain Eukaryota; kingdom Metazoa; phylum Arthropoda; class Insecta; order Diptera; family Culicidae; genus Anopheles; species Anopheles plumbeus. The sequence goes on along the minus strand of JAOEFI010000007.1, from coordinate 16,430,555 downwards.
CTCTTTCGCACAGTGAACCAGTAAAATTGTAATCATATTATACGAGTAAACCTCCAGACTGCAACCGACCGACCCCCTTGAGGAGGAACACTCTTTTAATCCTTTTTGACACGAGCGATAGTTACCGTTAATAATCTGCAACCTTCATGCAACGCCTCATACATACACGTCAAATCGAGCGAAGGCCAACTCAGAATGAGGTGAGGTAGCTCGCTGGGGTACCCTAGCCCGAGCTGAAACCCAATTAAAGACTTATTTTCAAGCTAACTACTCTCTAGGCCGGAAATTTCCCTTCCGCCACAAAACCGCTCCCGGGCTGCCCTGTCCTCCACCCATTTTCCACCCTTTGGGATGGGGTTATCATTTAATGATTTTCAACCTAAGCTGCTGCATCAAATTTTCACACTTTCCCTAATGAGCCATCGGAAAATGCTCGACATGATGATGTTAGTGGTTCTCACTACACCCGGAGTACCGTTTCGCTTGCCCGCGTACCGGTCGCTCTCATGTTATGCGTCCTTATCTTCATGGACATCAGTTACTTCTTGGCAATGTTTGCTGTCTCGCTCTTCCACTCCACTCCGCCCGTTGGCATTCTTTCCCTTTTTCCACTCTCGGCACACATGGCGCATGGTGGCGTAATGAAGTGATTTAATCTACCATATTCTAATGAGTTCACACCCTAGATCCGATCGCTTTTTCGAACTGGTTGAGATTTTCCAATGCCTAGCAACGGTGAAGGAAGGTTGGCAAAGGCTTGTCAACGCTTGCTGCTTGCAACATTTGGTAGATTTGCTCTTCCATTTGATAGCGGACGATAGCGTAACTCTCCAGAGGCCATCACCATCATCATCATCATCGTCGTCTTCATCATTCCGCACTGATAACAGATCTCGATTGCCCTTTAGCCAGTTAGAGTGTGCATTTAGACGTACGCATGTATAAATACGTTTGATGTTGTTCATGTCTTCATTCTTTCCCTGCATCAAACATTTAAATAGCCATCCACTTTTTCGTTCGCCGCCCATATTCCAACGATATTTCCCGGCTTCATTTTCTGATTATCGCGCAAATAAAATTGGTTATGATTTTACGCCCGTGCTATCACATCCCCCCTCCCTATGTTTGAGTGATGTTCGTGTTCGTGATGCTGTCGCCAGAGAGGCCATAAAAAAAGCAGTGCCATCGTCGATTTTATCGTGGCTTTAAAGGATAAACCTCCGTTGTTTATCCCCACTTTTCTCGCGCCGCACCGCCGCTTGGGTGTGAAATTGTCATTTTGTTGGTGTTTGTGGTGTTCCGTTCGCTCACTAGGGGGTGAAATATCCATTCCACCGGGGTTGCTGAAGCTTTCCCTTCACTCTTCTGGCTGGTGCTCGAAGTCGTTAGCCCTCATCAGTAAACACGAGCATCAGCGCGCCCACACAGTTGTTTCAAGCCTGTCGGGAAGAGAAAAACTCTAAAGAAGAAAATCGGTCGATGGAGGACGGAGTGCAAATTGCGCGGAAAGTGAACGTGCAACGCCCGCGTACACGAAACGACGTGCCTTCCTTCCGGTTTCTTCATTTGCGGGCTACCGTTCGTGCTCTTAACCGGCACTCGCTGGAGTATTAGTGAGCAACCCTCCCGTTTCGGTTCTACGCGCCACCACCCGAAACGTGGAGGGATCTAATTAAACAACATGAGAACATATAATATTTTCAAATAAAATTTATGACCACATTTAATGCACATTATCTTTTCTTTCACTTTCACATCCGACCCGCCGGCTCCGGCGGTGTTGGCTGGAGAGATTGAATGCCCTTTGTGGGTGTGCATGTTCCGCTGCCGCCAGCAGTCGCATCAGCCGCACGACTCGAACGCTAGTCGTTAGCGAACAGGACGACTCTATGTCGTGGCAAAACGAACGAAAATCAAGTCCGGTACGTGTCGCCCGGAGGTCGTTAGGCCTTGATAGGTGTCTGGCACACTAGCGACGGGACTGGCGGAGGATGGATGTTTGTGTTGGCCGTTGCTGGTTCGATGCTGTTTTTCCAGTCTCACACCTCGTCGGAGAGATGCTGCCCTTTCCACCGGAAAAGTGGAAAATTGCACAAACACCCACACACAGGCATACATCTCAAATGCAACCTGTGTTTGCGCGAGTCCTTCCCAATAAAAGTGCATTGAAGAGTGTTGTGGGAAGAAGAAAACTAGCAATCAGATTCACCACGTGCTGCTCGTCGTATCACGTAGGAGATGTTGAGGGACAGGAAGAACTCAACGTGTTTTTCAAAAGCGTGGAAAACATTCCGAGAAGACGAGCTCACTACGCACCTTAGTTGCGACATAATAAAGTATCCACGGTAGCGATTGTAACGAGCGGTTACATGAATTGAATTGATCGTCGTTGCATAGAATGCAAGAGAACATGATGTGTAGGGTGTATGCAAGACGTAGCTTCACCTCCGCGATAGGAAAGTAAAATAGCGAACAACGCTTTCTGAACAACCTCGTTAGCTAACGTCATTTATTCCTCAGGACTTCATTTCTAGATCATTCTTCCTTTTTCCCCGCTACTGGATGGCGTGGGCGAGGAAAAAATTCAACACGGGGCTAATATCGCTGCTGGGTCATGGTGTGGGAACACAACGGCGTATGGTGAGGAATGTGACATACATTTGGGTCACTAGACGCACCCGTAGTCAGGGGAGATAGCATTTCCATTTCACACACCACCCAAGAGTTGGGCTGCGAAATGTGTTTGCATGAGTAGGAAGGACTTTGCCAACGAAGGGCGCCAGGAGCAGAAAATAGATGATATGGTGCCGATACTAATAACCTACTGTAGAGGGTCCCGCTGCAGCAAACCAGCCCTTGAACCATGTGTACAATCTATTCTCAGGCGACACCATCTTGCGCTCAGGTGCGGTAGGTACATCCTTTTTTCGTCATAGCGAGAGAGAAAAAGCTGTGCTGATGCACCAATCACCGGTTGCGTTAGAAAAGCATTCAAGGCAGATCGTAAAATCAGAAGTCATGTGAAAAGTGGCACCATTTTGAAAATGTATGTGTATGAGACGCGTATGCGCTCGAAAGACATTTGTTGCCATCGCGATGCCGACGGTGTGCAATTTGTTGCATCGTTGTTTATCGTCGTCGCCGTTGCCTCTCTGCTGGGAAAATGCGATAAATGGTTACGGCAAAAAATGCAACGGGCTATCCTTCAACCTGCCACCAAGGATATCATTTCAATGCATTAGATTATAGCTTCTAGTGCCATTCTTGCCACACCGACGAAAGCCTCGTTTTATTCCTTAAAAATGGTCCTTTGTTCAATAAATGCATTCCGAGACCAGAAAAGCGCGAAGGATATTAAACGATATGCTGCCAACTTACAAGCGCACTATTAAGTCATATATTTCGGCTTATCGCTGAAACAATCCTCTTTTCTTCCCATTCTTTTTTGAACATAGTGTGGGATTTTTCACTGGAAGAAAAAAGTTTATCGATGCTTTGAATTTGATTGCCCTGCCTCCCGTTGCCGAGTTTCGATGGCAGCTCCTAATCCCCTTACGGTCGGTTAAGGATGGCAAAAAGGCGTATAAGTACGCGTAACTGCTGACGCCCGCGAAGTGGAAGATACATCCAAGTGTGTACCGTAATCTTCTTCTTCTGTCACCTTCGCACCGGTAAAGCGAAATGCAATGGGAAGGTTTTGTGTCTGTTTCCTTTTTTCGTCCCGTTACTCCACGGCCGCCGCTTTGAATCTCCAGAAGACGTGTGTGTGTCTCCAGCTTTTCCCAATTTTTCCACTAAAAGCTAGAGGCTCAGTTTTCTTTGGCAACGACGCCTCGCTCGATTGGCGGCATCAGTGAGCACTCACTTATGGCAATTTTCTACAACCATATTCCATATATAAAACCCTCCGACTCTACCAATGCGAGTACACTTCGCGGGGTCCTCCATCGCATGGAACACATACTAAGAGGTGGGCCACCGGGCAACGGGGCACAAAATGTCAACGAACCATTTAACAACGCCCAAAACCGATAGCAAAAGGATGACTTTTTTTTCTCCGTCTCTTCGTCATTTGACGCTACCGAGAGTCGAAACTTTATGTATGATGCTCATTTTTTATCCTTTTGATGCAGCGAGGAAAACAGGGTAGAAAAAGCGGAAAAACATGCAGAGAGAATGAGATAGCCATCATCATCATAATCGTTACCGAACTCCCCGAACCTTTGCCTCTGGCCCGTTGCCTTCAACGGAAAAAGGTTCGCCAGCGTTCGATTACTTCCAAGGTGGCAAAGTGCACAATATGCTTTCATGGAAAATATTTCGATTTCCCATCGTGTCGAGCCGGGTGACTCCTTCCACGTGGCCTTATCGAAAGCCTTCGTTGTGAATCTAAGTTTTTCCTACCATTTGTGCCCTTGCTCTTCCTTCACTCTTCCTTCGGTGGAAGAACAGCAGGGAATCGCCCCTCCCGTCGAGCATTTTTCCAACGCGCAGGAAACATTTTCCGATCCAGCAACTGGCGGGGTGGCAAAAGTGGAAAACTTTGATTTCAACTCGCCCCGATGGAACGTCGTCGGGTCTGCCGGTTTTGTTTCGAGGTGCCGCGGCTGGTTAGCGTTTTCCGGCTGATGACACCGGCGGATGTTGATCTGTTTTGCATTCCGGCGGGGTAGAAGAAAATTGCAAAAAGCCACCTTTTCGCCGACTAATAAAAAAAAACCCTCTCTATCTACACCATCAAGCCGGAGGATTTTCCAACATAGTGAAAGACGTAAAAAAAAGCATCCAACTAAGACGCGACGAGGTTAAGCCTAGATACCGTCGACACGCGATTTGTAATCGAAATGTTGAGCGTCTCAAGCCACGATATCGACGACATACTTTCGCGAAGATGGTTGGAAAATGCAAAGAATCAACGGGAGCGGAAGCGCAGCAGAGGCAGCGGGGGGGAAACAGTGTCATGAATAATGTAAAGAAAAATTTCCGACCACAGAACAAGCTGATGCATGTTAAGTTTAATGAAATTCCTTTGCGTCAGCTGCAGCGGCACAGACCGAGCAGGTTTTCCACATCAGCAAGCCGCAACCGTGGAGGGAGAAAATAGAGAAGATCTCGCCTTGCCCCCACTTGACGCAGGAGTAGGCAACGCTGTCGAACCGGTGTGCTCGCTTTTCTTCAGTCCTTAATCCATCGATGGAATCTTCGGGCTCTGCCGATGGTGGTCGCGCGATAGTGAGCGATGGTTCCGCAGGTGACGATGATGATGATGATGATGATGTTGATGGCGAAGGTGACACACTCCACCGAGAGGAGCACTCGGCTTATCACATCGGAAAGCTAATCGAAAAAAGTAGCGAAGGAAACTTTCATCGCAATTTCCAGCTCCTTTGTAGGCAGACACAAAATTAATCAGGAACTCGATCAAGACATTACCTACATCTTATTAGTGGAGCCGGAAAATCACAAATATATGGACTTTGATTATTACCATTTTTAAATCACCTTGAATACATTCCATTTGATTTGTGGATGCAAGATATCCGGACGGAAATATTGCTTGAAAACATATTCCGACGAATCACTTGGAAAGTTTTTCAGGAAAAACAATTCACTTGATTCGAAAACTTAGCACCAAAGTAAAAACAAACTCACAGCGGAACGATTTCCTACCAGCCGTTTTTTTTTTCGTTACAAAAGTATCCAGTTTGCCATCGATCTTGCGGCAGGATGTTGCGTTTTCCTTCTACCTACCTTCGCTGGTGTTGCAGCTTACCACAGTTTACAGCAAAATTAAACATGCGTATCCGCCTCGCTTGATTTTCTTTAATCCGTCAGAGGTAGTGTCAGTGTCGAAAATAGGAAGGGTGGAAAAGAAAACCCTGCCGGACGAAAATTCCTTCAACTAACCTCAATCCAGTCTACCCGTGAAACGAAGATGAAACTTGGGGATGGTCGGTTGTTTTTTGTTACTTGCCGAACCAACCATTTACTGCTCAATCTTGCATCCCTGCTCGGGAAACCTCCTTCTCGTTTTCCTTCATCACACGGCAGGAGGTGGTTTTACTCGTTCTTTACATTCCCTTTTTTGTTACGGTATGAAAGTTTTATGAGACATCATGCATCAATGGTCGCTTTCTTACACTCTCGTTTGTGTGCCTTTGTTGTGGGTACGTGTGTGTGTTCGTGGATGTGTGTGTTTATGTGGGGGACTGCATAACATTTTCTCTGTGTGATGAATTTACTTTCCTTCCGCCATTGACTTGATTCGGACGGTAAAGAAGATGCTCGTTCGGCCATAATCTCCGATAGCAAGATGATATAATACGTTGGATATGCATCAGTTTGTACATCCTGTCCCACTCTGCTGTCTGGTCTTCCGGGCTCTCTTTCCCGTTGATAGAACGATTTTGGGAGCGAGGGGATGGATTTTTTTTTCTTACGCAATTGCCCGCCAATCTTTCTGGTGGTTTGGTTCCTTGCACAGGACTAACGACGAAGTGGTAGTTGCATGAACTGGCGACGGCAAACCCCGAAATGACGATGCAGATGAGCTTCCTTCCGGGTAGGCGAAGGACGTACGGGGAGTCCGGAAAAACGGAGAACAAATATTTTTCCATCTTCATTATTGGACACCGGAGTGCAAAGCCGCAACGGAGTGAGTCCTCCTGGGAACGGAGACTTTTTTACGGAGACCGAAAGCCAACTTTGGAACCAAGCAAGCAAGGAATCACATCAGCCGCACACACATACGTACACGGTTGAAGAAAGCAACCTTCTCCGTCGGCGCCGCGTATGTTCGTTAGCAAGATGACAAAGATTTGCATGATGTCGTCTCGTGGTGGTCGAACACAAGGGCCACTCTCCAGTTCTCGCCGGCGACGGTGAACGGATCAGTGGAAGTGGCTCAATCAAGAATGATGAAATTTTGTTGATAAATCTTCGGCACACAGATCTTGTCAGTTTACAAAACGGTCCGTTTTGCTGAACAGAGTTGACGCTGAACGGAATGAACAAAAAAAGAACTAAAAGAATGCCGAATCATTATGTGTATCTGCCTGTAGGACAAGTCGCTTTGGTGAGAGCATAACGCGAAGAGCATTGGTTTTTAGTTCTTTTTCTCTTTTGCACACAAACGCTGTTCAACAAACAAAAACTGATCCCCGGTCGCCGTGGCCGTCGATCGAACACTCAATTAGTGGCACTGCGGTGTCTTGTTTTGCGAACGCATTCGTTCCACGCTCCACATAAAGCACACATCAGCCAGCTTGCACCGGCAAAGTTTTGCATAAATCAGCATCAATCTCCACCGTCACCGGCCGGAAGGAGCCGGCGAAAAGCCGCAGAAAAACTACTCCAGCTGCGAGTCCTATGAAATTTCTATTGTTTGTCAAACACGGCAAGAGATGTTGAGGGACTTCCACTACGGCTAGAGCCCTCGGAACGGAGTTGCATCATTGGCTGGGAACGATTGGACCGAGTCAGACATTGACCCGGGTTGGTGGGTCTCGTGTTTTGCGTTATATTTGCATAATCAATTGATACCCATTTGGGTATGCGCATGTGTGTGTGACTCAGTCTTGAGGTTATTTCGTTGTGGCCACAGGCTGTTCCACTTGTTTGACTGAGATTCTGTTTTTTCTCTACCGGCCAGAAACAGTTTCAACAACAAGGTTCTGTTCCATTCAAGCCATTCAATGTTGACCGCAAATGTCGTATCGAAGGTTCGACACTTCAAATGAAATAGAATTTAAATCTCCATAATCTCATTATTAATTAGACCCCCAACAATTAACCGTATACGATTAATCTAGTTTTCCATTGAAATTAACTGCTGCTACTCCACACTATATAATGATCCTTTTTCTTTGTAAAAGTTCCTATGAACTATCTTAATTTTCCCGGAAAAACAAACAAATGTCTTTCGATTTCTCTGTCGACCTAATTCCCCGTCTGTCTGTCTGTCTGTCTGTCTGCCTATCACCTGAAGCCTAATAGATTCCACGAAAAACCAACTCTAGTACCAACGAACTTGGGAAACAGTAAGTTTGTTTGAAAAGGTAATTCGATTAAGTGATGGAATAGTTGGTCATGGCTTGATTACGGGTGATACGGACAGCCTCAGGCTCCATTGGACAGTTGGACATTTATATTTGCTCCTACTTCGCAGAAACGTCTCTTGCGTCGACTGGGTGTTCACGTGGAACTTATAAGAGGTTAGAGGTTTCGCTTCACTGTCAGCATTTCTTTTATAGTTTCATGTTTCCTCCTAATGCTAATTACTGAATAGAATTGACCCGGAACCTAACATACGGGTACTTTTGGCGAAGAATTTGACACTCTGAAGATACATTGGAATTAAATAAAACTCTACAAATTTAGAGAAAATCCGCTACCAGTTGTGTTTTAATTTTCGTATCACTAGTCAAGGATTACCACATGGAAGAGGAATGTGTCACGCATATATTTGAAGACGATGCTATTTGCCCGGATGACCAATGTTTGCAGTGGTTGGTATAAATGAACCTCGGACGCGATTGTTTTGGTTTTCCACACAGAATTCCACTGTTTACGCCAGATTTCATGCCCGACGTGACTTATGTTTACTCTTCATTCGGCAAATAGCGAGTGGCCGGTCGCATACGGAGGAGCGCTGGAATAAACATACCAATTTCGGATCCAAGTTTCTATCCCAATTGCTTTAATGTTCGAAAATTGGCTCTGGTTTCGAGTTCGGGCGCAGAGGACTTGATTTTATGTAAGCGAATAATTTTCCGGCAATTCGAATCTTTATCGAGTTGGCACCTGGCACTGCTATGGCCAATTTGTGGACGAAGTGAGATTGTGGAACACACTGCGCTTCTATGCAAAGCCATTCCAGTAATTGATGTAATCGCAGGCGTCCGGATTCGCTCCCCTCCCCTATCCATCGGTCTGTTGTACGAAGAGCATGAAATAAAACGAAATGGATCATGATGAGAGTTCGAAAATAATTTTCTTAATTCGTTTCGCTACGTTTTCTTCCGTCGCTCGTTCGGAACGCAGGAAGCACAGTTCAGTTTCATCCCGTCATCCCGTTCCTAGAGGGATTGGCTACCGGTGGGGCATGAAATTTTGTTGACCGATTTGGGTTTGGCTTGTGTTAACCCAATTTGTTCATTCTCCCTCCAAGCTTTTCCATCTACCGATGAATCCTTTCACCCTCCGGTAACGTGTTTTTCGTGTTGTGCTATCCGGATCATTTTGAATTCTTACGATGTTTATTTTACTGAAACCAGATCCTTGCGCTTCTTCCTTCTTCCCATCGCAATCTTATGGGTTGCCGTAGGTTTTATTTTCTTCGTGAATGTTTAATAAATTCAATTATCTCTAACGGTTTTCGTTTCTACCCCACTTTTCTCATTGCAGGTAAGCAAAAACATTTCCAATCACACCGACTTCCTACTCGGCCCGGATGGGACCGGGCCAGGAAGAAGGATTCGCGAAGGCAGCTACTTTCTAGCTTTCCCACCCCGGTCGTTTTTCGCCCGAGACAACTGATTAGGTAGGGGGAAAACTGAGTACCGGACCGGAAGCGGCTCAAAGGTATGCGTTTGCGATTTTTTGTTCATCGCTAAAGTGGGTCGTTTTCCGAGAAAAAGGTGCCACGACCAACTGAAGGAAAGCATCGGGCAACGACGAGGAATCGAATTATCCGGGAAAGCTAACGGAAAGAAACGAAACAAAACGGATGAAAATAAAATTAAGAAAGCGGGGATTGATGTTACTGTGGCCAGTTGCCGCTTATCCCTGCCAAATGAGAGCCGTGTTCGAGCCGATCCGATCCTGCACTCGGTAGCAGCCCTTTAGAAGCGGGATACGCGACGCGGTGGTAAAACCGGAAGCTCTTTAGCAGCACCGGTTTCCAGTGAGTCGTCAAACGAACGACTCCAATTTTATTTCCTCCTGCAGCAACGCGGAATGTAAGCTAGACACTGCAATTCCAGTGCAATCTTTTGTGCGCTGCAGTGGATTTTTTTTATCTCAACAGGAAGCAAAACAAGAGACTTCTCGTATCTAATTGGATGTACTGGCGGAAGTCAGAGACTCGGTTGCAAGTGTAGATAAAATAGCCTTGCAGGATGCAGCTGGTTTTTTATCATTCGCTCCGTGTTACCTTTTATTCAATTTGTTTTGGAAACAATGTTCGTAGTTGCTCGATTTCAACCTTTTGCCTTGAAAATAGACAAACCCACGAGTTCCATTTCAACTGCCAGAGAGTGGGCGAAGTTTAATGCAATAAACTTACCTAGCCAACCCTATCCTGCCCTCTCGTAGTCCGGACACAAAAAGTGGATCAAGAAAATGGTTCACGATGGTCCCGCGAAAATAAGATTACTAATTTTGCTGAGGTGGCCCACAGTGAAGGCCAGCTTCCCACTTGTGGAGAGTATTTTCGCGGAAGTCGTATTAGCCCGACGGAGAACATCGAAACCGCACCGCAGAGCGTATCCGTGCAACTAGGGGGCTGGTCTCGTTTCCAAGATGGGAGGGACGACTTCGAATAAAATTCCTACCAAGCGACCACCGCCTCCGAATGCCCAGAAGAACTGTGTCAGCTAATTAGCCTGCCGACTGTCGTTCTTTCAGTTTTCCTTCTGCTCTTCCGATCGGTTCGCCGGAAAAACGGAAGCCAGCGAACGCGGAGTATAATTTTACAGTTTGTATCTTATTAAAAGCGAAAACCAGAGGGTTCGGCTTGCGTCGGTGTCTCGCCTTTTTTGCTTCGCTTTCGACTGTTTGATGAAAAGTGTTAATTTTCAAAATATTCATCAATAGCAGAAGAAGCCAGGCAGTTGATGTCGAATGAGTTGAGTTGAGTTTAATACGGATATCGCTCCAGAAATTGAGCCATCAAATTGAGAAAGTAACTGTATTATTTTTCTAAAAATAGATTGATGAAGCAACGATCAAAGGAAGCAAACGTGTAAACAGTCGGTTGGCCTGGAAAACTCCATTTGATTGTTTTTGTTTTATCATAAATGAATTTTCTCTCCTTTAAATAAAAAGCGAAACGTCTCCATCCAAACGCCTTCACCCTAGCGTCCAATTCGTGGAGTGCCTTTAATTAAACAATTTATCCTGCAACAAAGCTCCATTTTGGCCACATTACAATCCATTAACGTGGACAGCCAAAGCAAGCAAAAACAACAGCAGACGCATAATTGTGGCCACTGTTCCGTTGCCACTCCACACCCGTTTTCCAGCTTCCCGCGTTCGGCCGGGGGGAAATGTTTCCGGCCAATTTCCTGCCTGGTTTTATTAGTGTTCAGTTCAGCACCGTCGAACCGTCTCGAGTCGCGATTAGATAGCGGACAGCACATCCCAGTCGGGTGTGGAGGAGGGAGTGATGGGGAGTTTGGCAGAAGTAACACCACGATCTGGACCCAGAACCATCGGGTACGATAAGAAATAAAATTAATTTTGACTTTTCACAGATTCTTGGCAAATTTTTCCCGCGCCCCTTCCAGAGTCACGGTTTATTCCCGGGCTTGAGACGACACCGGAGGGGTTAGAGTGAGCGTTGGATAAACAATGAAATTGGCTTTCTTAAATTTTCCCAACGAACACCTTCCATCTCGATTCCTTGGTTCGCGAGCAAGGACTCCTCAAAACCTTCTGCTCCAATGAATCCATTGAGAAAAGACGCTATCTTGTTTCGGTACCATTTGCCAACTACCGCCAAAGGGAAAGCAGCCGGAAAAGTGATTGTCGGTGAACGTGTAAGCGCGAACTTCCGTGACAGCTATTGGGCAACATTCCGGAGCGCTTTCGATTGTCGATTAGAGGAAAAGTTAGCAGTTTCGTTCCTTAGAAGCGAAGAAAACCTCTCGAAAAATGAATCCTTAAAATTAGATTCAAATTTTCCACCACTCTTGAGTGGCTTTTCCGGAGAGTGGCGAAACCAAACACCGAAGGTTAGCTTTGGCGTTTGTTTTCTAGGTCCCTCCTCCGTTGCTGTAAGTGAGACAGGGAGGTTTCCGTTGAAAAATCATCAAACATTCACGACGTTAAAGAACCGAGCGAACGCCGGGTGGCGAATTAGTGTTTCAGCAAGCATACACTAGAGCATTCTGACAGCCAGCTCTCTTCCGGCAGCTCGGAAAAAGGTGCAGAAAAGGGTTGATTGATATAACCATATTTTTGAGTGATCCTGCGTTTACATTGTTGCCGCCTTTTTCAACTCGTAGCAGAAGAGAAGCGTTTCGTTTTTCTTGAAACAAGCCGAAGTAGGTGTTGTAAGGAAGGAGTTCTTGGATTTTTTTCTCTGTCTGTGATAGCTGTTTTTTCGGAATTGTATCTTTAGAAGAATGTTGAATGAAATATGCACTTTGAATATGAGAAAAATGTTTTATTATTCTTGGGTTATGGTTCTCATGAACTTCAGCTGCTTAGGATCCCGCAGGCCAAGTATTTTCATTCTCCTTCGATTGCCGTCTTTCTCTCATTAGCAGGAGCGGAAAAACATTGTTCACACACATACTAGCCTTACACTACCACTACCGCTTTAACTATACCATAACACCAAAAGTTTGCTCCAGGTTTTAGGCACCTGAAAATCGTCCATCTCGCTTGAAAAAGGTGTCTGCCTCGGGTGAATATTGATGTGTTTTTCGGGTGAAACCTTTCCTCAGGATGACATCATCTTTGGGTGACGGAATTGGAATAGTTGCGTTGTTCCTTGGGCTTTATGGTTTATTTTACCCGGACCCGTTTTACAGCCTCACGAGCGTCGCTACTAGAAGTCCTCCAATAAATTATCCTTTTATGGGAGTCGTATTTTCAGCTGCGTGTGCCAATTTGCCCCCCTTTAAAAATGATTTCATCCTTTCCATTCTTTTTGGCCGGGTTTTGGGTGTATGTGGGCAAGACTATGGCTCATATGCTTCCGGTGATGGAATGGAACAACAAAACCATTCATCCGAACAAAACTCATGGTGGAAACCACTCTCATCCGCTGCCGTGTCTTGATCCATATCGATGTATCTGCCTACATTTTCCCCCTTTCTGCTTTTGAGGTGTATCTACAACATGCCCACACAGACACACACACACACTGCTTGGCTCCATAACGGTGTGGAAATAGCTGCTCCCTTCCGGATAAAAGTGCTCCTAATGCCCGCTTCCTAGATAAGCTCGACAAGACTGCGTGAAAGCTTGTTCCCCCCTTCTTTCATTCCCGTAGTTCATCAACCCTACGGTTCCTTCCGACGAGGGAAAGGCGACCCAACCCACTTGCACCACGACCTGCTACAGAAGCACACCTCTGGTATCAGTTAGCCTATTTTCTCCACCCCCACCCTGACGCTGTAGGTTAGATTAAATGGGATAAATGAAGTGTCGTACGTGTCGGGCTTCCCATTTCCGGCGGTTTTTCCGTTCCCTCACCCGATCGGAAATATTCCCCAAACACCCAGCAAGAGGTTTACGAGCATCCCCTTCTCCCGAGCAGGGCGAAGTGAGCAAAGGTGCGTGAAAATTCTCACATCCGACTGCTACTCCGCTTTGTGCGCTTTTCCTTTTACAAGGTTTCGCGCCGGGTGGGAAACCCTTATTTCCTTCCGTTGTCTTTGCGTGCATTAGCGGTGCGATGCAATCGTCCAACGCGATTTTCGCTTCTCACGATATCGCGTCGAGATGATTCGTCGAGGGCTCACGAACAACAGTCGGTTCGATGGCGGATTTAGCGGAAGCCAAACGCAGGCGACCGGCTTCAAGGAGTCGAGTTGGTAAATTTTCCAAACTTCCATTCACGTGATGAGCAATACCTACAAGCGAAATTTCAGTCGTGGGGCGCAAGGACGAACAAAAACTGCTTTCCGATTTATTCCGCCCGTTTATCGGTAGATTAAAATCTTTATTTATGCCTCGGTTTCTACGATGCCTTCTTACTTCCGCACTGCTGTTACATTTTCTCACCCCCCTGGTTGCCCAGCATGTATCCCCAAAAGTACGCGATCTGTACACTTTATTCGATAGCGTGGCGGGGGCGACACACAGCGGGATTTGTAGAGAGAAAAAAACGAGCCTTTCGGTATTTACCTACACCTCGAAATCAGATAACAAAATGTAAGGAGGTTGTTTTTTTTTCTGGTGGAAAACCCAAACGATCCCAACGCAACGAAGTGCTTTGCTTCCTTTGCAAGCCTACCGGCCGAGGACAGGGCGACATGTTTTATTAAGTTGCAAATTTACCGAAAGTGTCTCACGAGGGAGAGAAACCGAAAGCTTCTCGAGAGCTGCGTAAGGGTGCTCGTAAAATAGCGTAAAAATATAATATGTTCAAAGAAAACTTTGCACGGATAAATTTAAACAGCAGGAAACAAGCAACATTAAAGAAAGCCAACACAAAAGCCACGAGCCTTTCGATACAAAATTTAGCACAGAATGAGTAAGTTCCAATCTAAGTCAGTTCACATGAGAATTAAAACAACTTCTCAGACTTGATACGGAACTGAACTGCGGAGCACCTTCGAGAAGCTTCGGTGTCGACCATTCAGCAGGTCCTTCCGGTTTCAACCGTATAATGCAAGTAATTTATCACCCGTTTATCTTACACTTCAGTCACTCGCGGCTTTTCCGGCCATTATTCGTTGTGCCCAACCCACGCCCCCGACGTTGCTGGTCACGAGTACAAATAGCCCGACCGCAGGGCCAATGACAACGATGAGACTTCGAGGACGCTATTGAGACACTTGCCTTCCTCGCCGAGCCCACTGAGTGAGCCCGACCGAAGTCTGCAAGGTTTTGAAAAATTGCCCCCAACCCTCGCACAGGTGTGTGCGGTGTAGCGAAGGAAAGTCATGTTCTGCCGGATATCCGCTTCTTCATCATTCCTCAAGACTGCAACATGTGTGTGTGTATGTGTGGTGTGCGCTGCATTTGCATTTCTTCCGTTGCAGCAGCGTGCGGTTTCGAGACGCTGCCGTTGTTGTTTTTTCCGTCCACTTTTTCTTCCTTCCTGAAAGGTTGTCAGGAAGCCGATGGATGGCAAGATTCTTTCAAAGTGACATTTCCCGCCTCCACCGGCACAACCGACATTCCGACAGTTTTTCCTGTAGTTGCGGACAACGAGGAAAAGCTGCCGCAGTGTTCCGTCCCTGTGGATCCCTAACTGTTGACATCTACGGGTGGCCTTTCTGAACACACTCTGCAATATAAGGAGGCGGCTACCGGGAGAAGAGGGAAAATGATAAATATCCAAATAAGTAGCAACTGGCAGCGGTGGCGCCGTGTAGTTGGAACGGATTGAACGAAAGCGCTGGAAGGAAAAAAAATGCATTACGGAGCTAAGCTTGAATAATTTATTACCGGCGCTGATAAGCCACAGAACGCTCAGCCAGGCCCTTTGACTTTGTGGCCGATGGAAAAATCCGCTAACGGGTGAAAATAAACTCGAGCTTGCCGGGGTCGGTGAGATGATGATATGCTGCATGACCGCCTTACAGTTCCATGGTCGCAACCATTTTTGGTGAAAATCTGCTGCGGAGAACGGTTTAAGGAACACATTCATTCTCCGCCATGATACTCCAAACAATTTCCCACTGGCATCGCCGGATACAATTGTTGATAGGAATATGAAACATAAAAATAGGGAATTGACTAAAATGCCGGTTTTTCGTGATGATAATTGCTGCACAGGAGGGCATGGAACAGGCAAGTAATGAAAGAACCTTATTTGATTTTCCCAAATATTTTAAAATGGCGCAACGAAAAAAAGGTTCACAGCAACGAAAGTAGGTTCACAGTTCAGTGTTTGCTTAGTCGGGCAGAACACGCAAACAAACACTCTAGGCAGGGTGTCGGAGCCTTGCGGCAGGAACACATAAGAGCACTTTAATTGGAAGCTTAAAATTCCGTGCTTGTAAAAGATTATCCCCAAGCGGCGGTCCGTGACACTCGTGCATCCTTCAGCGAGTATGTTCACCTGTAGAAGGTAGGAAAAAACGCTAGACACAGATAAAAAGAGAGAGAGAGAGAGAGAGAGAGAGAGAGCTGACCTCCTGTTCCGGCATAAGTTAAGCACACACTCCTTGTTAGACAAGATAACAATCGTTTAAATCACCAACACTGCGCACTTTCGCTCCCGAGTTTCCTTCCTGCGTTTGCAATTTACCGTAGCCCTAACCCCCTTTCTTCAAGGGCGCCCCGCGCCGGAATGCGGGAAGAAGCTTCGTTAAGGCGCCCGGCCTGAGTGTGCGGACGAAAGTTCAACACCGCTGGCCCTAAAGAAGCGGATAAGAAGGTCGACTTGTACGTGTCGTTCGGTGGTGCAGTGGTGGAGGAGGTAGTAGTAGTTGTGGTGATGACTCGTTGGTCGTTTCAGTTTGGGCCAGTCCCCAGAAGTGCGCCAGGATGTTGAAAATCGATTTTTTCCCACTCGTAACTCGCGGGGCCGAACAGACGGGCTGGTCCCTCTGCGTCTCTCAGGCTCTACCCGGCTGGCTCGGTGGCGCGCGCGTACCCGATGCTATAAAAATCTTGCTGAAAATGCAGCATTAAGTATGCAATTAACATTATTTATGATGTAATTAAATCTTAATACTCTCTTTCTCTCGCTCGCATTTCCGTGCGGACCTCGCGGGTTGCGCGCCGAGCTGCTACGTCGGGTCGCTCCTCCTTCGCTATGCTCCGAAAAGGGCTACAAATTGAGCCCCGTTTGTTGGGCCGAAGGAAAGAGGAACCGTGGAGGGGCCCGGTGCAGAATTTCCCGACGAAGAAAATGTGGAAAACTAGCAATGGTGGTGGCAACTAGCGATGCCTCTTCCGGCGTGTGGAGAAATCCGACGAAAAATCGAAAGCGTGCTAAGCTCTCGCGGATTAAACCCGGAAGATTGAAAATGCACCTTCTCGGCCGAATGTAAAAGTTTTGTGCTTCCACCAGCGTTATACTAAGTATGCAGGAAATAAATTCGTTTTAATCTGAAGTAGGTGAGAAATTAGTATACATTCGTATAAATTCGTCAGGAAAACGAAGGACATTGCCAACGTTTTAGAATTCAACATGAGAAACAATTTTTGTATAACAGTTTTTTTCTTCGCAAATTGAAATAGCAAATTGGACAACTTCAAAAGATGATAATTTTCTATGACATTTTCGTTAATTTTTGATGGCCCATTAAAACATTTTTGAAGAATTCCGGACGCGTCGCGAAAAAAAAGATCACTTACACCTTTTTCGCACCTTTTTCCATCAAATTCAAGGAAAGTAGTGCTGAAGGAATGGTTGGGAAACTTTCGGTGCGTAAAAGCGTGAAAAAACTTTTTTCGTTGACAAAAAAAAACTGTCATGGTCGTGAAACATAATCCGTTAGAACCGCTAATGTTTGCAACGAGGAATACTCACCGTGACTCATTGCCCGGATGGTCAAAATGAAAGGGGACATTATCGTGATCCTGATGGTTCGATTGCAGGATTCGGTCAGTCCGTCCGCGTCTTCTCATCATCGTCGACGTCGGGTTGAAACGAAATATTTTCCGCACAGTACTCCATTATCATTAAGCGAGTTCGTGCAACGAATATAGATGGCGGTACTTTTCGGTCAAGTTGTGTTTTTTTTTCGTTTTTTGTTCCGGTCCACTTTCCACTTTTTGCGCCACAAGGATTTCCCGAGGAAATGCCATTTTGACTTCCACTCTGGCAAATGAGAAAGCAGCACTCACAATCAATGTTGAGCGAATGGTGAAATTGCGGGAGTTTGCGAGATCAGCGTTGACCTTGCGTTGGAAGCTCGCTGGAAAATGACCATTTTCCGACCTTAATTGTCACCTTTTTTGTCTCCTCTGCGCGTGAGTAGCATTTTCCGTGCTGGGTGGCCGGCGAAAGTCAACGCATAAAGGCAACCATTTTTATGACTGTTTTTAAAAACTGTCGTCCCATTTTTTCCAACTCACCGCTACATGACTTCCAAATTAAACAAACGGAAGTTTGGCAACGCCCCGTCGATGATGGCAAAAGGGAGGGATGGCAGGGAAACCACTGGGTCCGGTGGTACAAAAAAAACCTACCCGTAGACGGTTGACAAGAGACCAATTTTTATTAACTACGCTCCTCACCAACAATGTCCGTTGCGCTCTCCATTGTGGAATATCTTCGAAGGGAAAGAGGGAACCGTGGTCGGAAAAAAAAATAATGTGGCAATTCGAAAGTGGAGGGATGATTTCGTCCGCGGATGACCGCGGTGCGCGATGATTATTTTCCAGCTGTAGGACGGCAACCCCTTCGACACAGACCACTCGCATTCGCATTCACCCACAGCCATAAAGAAAAACAGCAGGCGGCGCATGCCGGTAGCATGAATTAGTCATTCCTTTTTTCCACATTTTCGGCGCACTTCCGCTGGACGCCGGAGGGACAAGGAAGTCTCATTAAGCTTCGACGGCACGTTCGCATCTGTCGAATTACGTGCAAATTACGATGGTGAAGAATGATTGCACCCGCGGAACGAAATGGAAATACGACCGTTTGTTTAAGATGGCCCAATGGATGTTTCTCCTTCTGGAAGGAGTGACATAACCGTTGTTCTACGTTTACTTTGAAACAAATACGATTCCTTTCTTCATTAAGTTTTTTTAAACACAAAGAGTTATATAACATGTTAGATGTTTACGAAATGTTTTGTTAGCAAATGCTACAAAAACATAAGCATTATCTACCTACACGAAAAGGAAAATTGTTCGTGCTTCTGTTCTCAATTGTAGAGCTTAAAAAAACATGAGAAAACGTTCGCTAAAAGGAAACAAAATGAAACAGAAAATCTGGCTCTAATATGGTTCGTTAGAGCATTACAACTAATTCAATAACTCATACACATGCAGCTGCAGCTACATGCTGGCTGGGGGAAGAGGCTGGCTCTTTTTTACACTTTGAATTCTTTGGTTTCTTGGGAGCCGTAAGAAATGCCCCAAAATGGAGCATTAGCACCGAGGTCCAAAACTGCCCGCATTCGTCGAAGAACACAAAAATAGAAAAATGTGTTGGTAAACTTTTCGCGAAGAGAGAAAGATGATTCTCTTGCTGTGCTACAGACAGAATTATACCAGCATAAGGCCAATGTGAGAATGAGACTTCCTGCTGGTTCATGGAGATATTGGTTGAATGTCTTGGAAAAGTTTTTGTATTGGTCTAGTTTCTTTTCTTTCTCCCTGGTGTGTAAGTAAACAAGCATAGAAAGTCTAAGGCATCCCCGAAATCAACTCCTTCGGATGCCTCTTCAAAGGTGGTTGATTTTTTCTTCGCAGGCCCCCTCCAAATGTCGTAGCACCCAATAGCTGTTGTCATGTTCGTGCCTCACCCGTATGTGGACAGTGAAGGAAATTGAATTAACCGGCCACCAAACAACACTCCCTGAAACGGCGCCTATGGAGCAAGGTGCATGGCGAAAGAGAAGGAACGGCATGTGGAAAACTTGAGAAAAATACATGTCAAAATAGCATCACCAACGGTGGCATAATAATCATCATCAAGGGCAGTAGAAATAGCAGAAACATCGTCAAACGATGTCTCCACGAGTTCGTGTCGGGAAAAACGAGATTGGTAAAAACTTTTCTAATTATTAAAACCAGC
Organism: Anopheles plumbeus; assembly: GCA_034621735.1. Classification (NCBI taxonomy): domain Eukaryota; kingdom Metazoa; phylum Arthropoda; class Insecta; order Diptera; family Culicidae; genus Anopheles; species Anopheles plumbeus. Next base: position 16,410,952 of record JAOEFI010000007.1, on the reverse strand, counting down.
TTTTTTTCCTGCGAGGGCGAAGAAGTGGTTCTATATTGCTCACGCGGAGGCACCTTGTGTTGGGAAAAAGGGCGGAGTGGTTTTACAACGAGCACAGAAAATGATGCTCGGCAGAATGTTGTTCCACAGATCGAAGAAGCAAATCCGAAGAAAAACAGTATACGGGAAAAACTCGGTGGGGTGCGGTTCGAGGCAAGCGCCGGTTCAATGTTTATCCCCGAGTAAACGGGAAACATTATCACCAAATGTGACTTGGTTTATTTGACGACGAAAGTTTAATAACTAGACCCGACACGGGAAAGCGATGGCTTCGAGATGAAAAACTCTTGAGGAACCGCAGACAGCTGGCGCGATGAGGCTGTTGATGGTATTGGTGATCCTTGTTCGATTCTTGACGGTTTTCGAAATTCCCGAACTTCCGGCGATCTTGTGGTATTAAGAGCCTCTTTTTATCATTCTTCTTACTTTTCTTTTTAATCATCAAATCATCGAATCATTCTCGGCATTCGCTAAACTTTTTTACTATTTTTTTCCATTTTCGAACCATTTTCCATTTTTTCCATTTGTTTCGAAATCGACAGTGTTTGTGTTCCTTGTTTTGGAAAACTCATTCCATCAAAACGTGCTCAGGCAGTTGAAGTGGGCACGCAAATTTACCCCTTTTCGAGGTTAACATATTTTTAATTTGCTTCGTTTAAAATTTGA
>JAOEFI010000007.1:16352573-16385778 GCA_034621735.1 Anopheles plumbeus | reverse complement strand
GGTTCCCTTTGCAAGAAGGAAGAGGATGGGTGCTTCTCCTAGTCTGACAGAGTCCTCTCCCGCAAACCGAATATGAACCAGGTCGACACTGCAGGATGGATAGTTTTTTTTATCTTCCTAGCTGGAAAACCGAACGGTGCCGATCCGAGACGACAGAACGACAGACAAATTTCTCCGCGTGCTCGCAGTTGCTGCACCTCTGCCGGCACGGTAGTGCTCTGACGAGTCCTTTTCCAGTCCATTTCCCGAGTTGCCACACCAGTACCGGAGCTGAGCATCATCCCTGCGTCCACGGGGGAAAACTGTTCACATTAAGTTCGAGTGACCAGTCATTATTATTATGCTCTCGACTTTCATTTGCACATTTTCTTCTGCTCACGTCGATTGGAAAGTGCACGGAAAAAAAAGGGGGCATAAGAATTCCGGTGACATGCTCCGCAGCGCCCTTCTAGGGTCGAAAGCGTGAAAAAAGGCTTCCCGGCGGAATGGAAACCGTTTTCGAAGCATGTTTTTTTTTCGGGAAGCAACCCACTGATCGACGCCACCACGGACGCCTGCTTCTTGTGAGTTTGGCCGTTTTCCCGATTCGGTTTTTCCCTTTTGAGCAGCTTGTGCCATCCGAATGACCTGCCAATGGACACACAACATGACTTCCGATGGTCCTCCAGTCGGCAGCCAGTTCGTTCATGTTGTGTTGTTGTGAGTTTCCATACACACGCTGGGATGGCAAACGGAGGAAAAACCAGGCCCACCGTTACTCGGAGGTTGTCTTTCTTGTCACTTTTCCAGCCATGCGGCCGTTCGTCGCGACGGTACCGTTCATTACAAACGATGTGATAATAAACGACTACTGCATCGGAAAGCGAACGGCACGACCCGTACAGGACCCGTCCGTTCTCTAAGTGCACGGTGCTCCAGGGACACCCGTATCCGAGGCTGGACACCGGAAAAGCTGAAGTTGGCGAACACATAAATAACCGGGCTCCCTCCGTTTCCCCATTTTAGGATGGCACTCTTTAACGCTCGAAGCCAGGGGACATCAGACAAATGCACGCCTCCTGTGCATATTTCAATGCGCATCGGGCATTTTCCTGGGCGTGTGCCTGTCTGTTGTTTATACGTTCGCTAGGTGGCAATGACAAGAAAGAAAAACGTCAGTCTTAAAGCATGCAAATGTCCGATGGCAGCGAGCCTATCAGAGAAACGATGGTAGCAAACATAATCTTAGGCGATGATCCTATTGTGTCATTTGCATTGTTCCCACCCATTATGTAGTTTTGAAAACCGGTAATCGACATCGAGAGTATCACATTTCAATTATGCATTAAAAACAGCAGTCCCGAAAATACACAAAAATGTCTTCTCAACATGTATTGATTGTCTTAGGATGAAATCAATTCATATATTCCAGATATTGCTTGATAAGCCACAGTTTGGTCATTGATTATGTATACAACCCTAAGCCAGACAATCTCGTTCACCGAAGCGAAAAGCTCACGAACGAATTCACTTTCCAGTGGCGTTACCCATTTATTTCTCGGTACCAATCGGCAAACAAACTCATGCCCGACGACAAGTCGTTCATATCTCTGTCCATCCTCTTTCCCAACCCTTGCCACCTTGCTTCGATTTCCACGAATCGTTCTTGTTGATGATGAAAAGCCTTCCGGTAGGGACGAAGGAAAACATCTGGAACGGAGCAGCCTACGATTCGAGATCCGATTATGGCACCTCTTGTGTGAAGCCTTAATTCATTTCTCAGAATCCTTTGCCCTATCGAGTATGGGCTGCATTATAAGATTTCACCCCGCCCTCGACGAAAGGCGGTTTGGCTTTGGGGGCTCACCCGAAGCGGTGGCGGTGTTTCTGCTGAGAGGCGGCATCAAGAAGCTGCGTTTCGTAATTAGCATAACAAATTGATTAAGTTTCCCGGCCAGCTTCAGTCGACCGTCGGAAGTGTGGGCTTGCATGGAGCCTGCGCCACAAGGATAATATTATTACCTTGTTATTTTGCCCTGTCTCTCTCTCTCTCTCTCTCTCTCTCTCTCTCTCTCTCTGTCTCTCTTCATTTCTCTTTATTAATTCTTTCTTACTCTGCATATATCGTACCTGAATCCCAACTAATCCAGATGAGTAATTAGTAGCTTTGTTCTCATTTCGCCCTCCGGTGTTGATATTTTGATCCAAGCCAAAGACGCAGAAAGCCCTTGTCGCGTGTATGTCTTATTTGTCGCCTTTGTCTGTGAACTTGGGTAAAAGTGGGGAGTAAATTTAATTTCACCGTTAGCTATCGTCCAATGCAAAGGTGCTTTCTCTTTAAGTCACTCTGATAACGTTCAACCGATGGCAGATAATACACTGGAAACAATATCCTTCGGGAAAGTTTTGACGTTTAGGAAGAAATTGTTTGCGGTAATAAATTATTACCGCCTTATTCGGCTGCACGACCGTGAACTTCCCGTTTAGAATTGATGCTTTTTCCATTTTTAAAGAGTTTTCTCCTTAAACTCTACCAAACCGACCATCCCGAGAACTTGAATGAGGGTTGCAAATGTTACCTGGGTGTTTTTCTTTATTTGATTGTAAGCTTTCGTGGAAAGCAATGTTCCCTGCTATCCACGACTTACATTTCCCTACTTCAAGGACGAAGGAAACACATCGAGGTCGAAGGTCACATGTAAATTTGGTATGCTCCGTAACGAGCCTTTCGGTGATGTGTTTTTCCGTGTGTTTGTGCTCGTCGGTATGTGCTTTGACTTTCAAGCGAATTTGCCGTTATTCGGCATCCGGTTCCCTACCTTCGTATCGCTTAGTCAGGATCGCAAGGAAGCGAACATTTAACCCATGCCCCAGTACTAGCCACGCCACCTAGCACGCCTTCGCCTTTATCTGCCCTTGCCCGGCTGACTCTATTCGACGTCAATGGCGTTCGATGCCGTAAACGAAGCACTTTCATTTGTATTCTAATCAACAATTTACGGATGCCGAAGAAAGCAAATGGCGCAGCCTCACGGTGGTGCAAGATCGTGGCGTGGCATCTTACTCTACCGGCTTGGTAGGTATCCTTCGCTCACTCCAAGCGGCGCGAGGTGGCTCTGTGTCTGGTGGACTTGTTGGGACTTTATGGCTGCACTTTGCGTCTGCTTTCACCCCGCCGGAGGGCGCCCCCCAAATGCGTCGCTGCTGCGTTCGCAATCAGAAAACAAAAATCGGCACAGGGAAAACTCGACGGCGTCCACAGCGCACACATCGCCACACATGGCATGGAAAGACGCTGGGAAGCTTCAATATTTGATGAGAGACAAGAAAACGCTACCGGAACCGCCACTGCCATCACCGGTGGGCAGTCAGAGAGATAAGATGGAGGGAGCGGCTGTTCTTTTTTTTTTTACAAAACGAGAAGGATGGTTATTTCTTGTCCATGCTCAACAAACCGTGCGCCTCCGGCCACGGCAGCATCCTTCACCATTTTACCACCAATCGAGATGTGATCGTGTTATGCTTCCTTTCTTATTTATTTGTTTACCGAGTTTATGGTTCCCGGGGTCGATCTTGGGATTAGCAAACGACCAGAAACGCGTTCCACCGACCCCGGGCGAGTCGAGCGAGCAAAGGCACCGAAGAAAAGCGGAAGACGTTGGAATTAGATGGTTGCTTCCATTTCCGGCACGGGCTCGTCCAGTCCTCTCAGGTCGGTGAACACTTGTACAGCTGGCCAGTGCTGGAAAGGACGTGGGGAACCTTTGCCCACCGCTAAGAGATGCGCTTTAGTTTGATGAATATTTGATACGAAATCGATATTCCCTTTTTTCCCGTTCGTCGTTACAGTCGGAACTGGCGATGATTTTGGCTCAATGTCTCCCCGGGTAGTCGTTTTTTTTTCTCTACTCTTCCAGGGAAAACGTCGATCAAATTACTTACAGTATATACTTCGCAAGGAAGAGAATTAAGAAAATAATGTACAAACCGCTCGAGGGGGGGGAATTGTTAAATTTCGCCGAATCGAAACATGTTGAACTAATACGCTGACCATGCACATGATGATCCTGTCTTTCGTTTATACCATTCAAAACAAAACTAATTTATATTCTTTTGTTCTTTCGTTCCAGGTATGTTTTATTAAACTGGCTTCAATATTTAACGTAGATAAGATTGAGTAACGAACGATCGAATTGGATCGGTGAGAACCTTTTCAAATTTAAATGCAATAGAATTTGGTACGTTATATGGTTATCAAAACCATATAAATATATTATCTTACAATTCAAGGTCCATTCCTGCTATTAGTTTCTCTTTTAACTTAGTTTCTCTCAATTAAAGCTTAGCTGTTCGCCCCGTTTTCGCCCTTCACATTCACCGCCACCTTATTTTCCTTGGATGCCAAGCAAACGAACCTTCGCCGTTTAAAGTTGCCAACCGCAAAACCACTAAATCCATGAAATGGGGAGGAAATTTTCTTTTTATGACATATTTGCTACAATAAAAATAGAAAAATGTCGCTCCGGAACGCCTGCGGGAAAAGCCTGAACTGCTGCGCGGAGGGTCCGTACCGACCGATGGGTTTGGGATATATTTTATGACCACCGCGAGGACTTCTAGTCCCTCTATTAACAATCAATAAATATTTTTCGCCCGTACACTCTCTTTTTTCCTTTTCCGAAGGGTGTATGTGGGGGTGTGTCATTGCGGAGGCCTGCTGGTTGATCGGCAACGGGCCGGTTCTCAGCGAATGGCGAGACACTTTGCTTCGATGTCCATGGCGGATATATGGTACTCGGCCAATAACTCATAAAATTTACTTATTTATTACCCTCCCGTTCGCGGAGATAAAACGGAAAGCAAGGAGGAACATCGTTCGTGCCTTAGTGCCTTTTCGACTCGATGTCGTTCTGTTTTGCCTTATTATATTAGGTGGGTGGAAAACGCGTGGAAAACTATTTCTCGAACGTTCACAATAAACTCGTCGCAATCGCCAGATGAACTAACCGCTGTTTGGGTTAGTTCGCTACATAAACTCCGAGTTTTTTTTTCTGCTGTCCTTCTGCTTCAAGGACAAGTTAGAATCCGTTAGAAGGAAAAATCAGAGAGAGGGGGAAAAGTGTTACTGTCTGGACTCGATTAAGTGTACGTGGCTGACTAGAGTGGGGCATAGCAAACACACTCGAGCATCTCGGATAGATAACCACAAGACAGACGACGCATGGTGTAGTGGTGGTGGTGACAAGCAGACGCAATGGTAGGTTCGTCTTTTTTATTGCTATGCTCCTACTCACTTGCCAACATAAATCAACAACTATGACGCGAACATACGAACGATAATAAATGTTTCCTCTGGCGGAATCGGGTCCGTGCCGAATTAGATTTCCATATTCTGTGGCGCCTCCTTTTTCAAGTGCCAAGCAGGACCCTTTGAGCTGTCGTTAAATATATACATCCCGTTTCAATCACGCACACTTTTTTGAAGGGTAAACAGTTAACAAAACCAAGATGTAACTCTTTGGTACTATTTTAAACTACTTCAATCCTTTACGCAACCGTGAAGTGATGTGGCTGTTCGAAGGCTAATCAATAAGACGAGTGGTCCAGAATAAGCAGATCCTTCGAGTACAAAAACATTGCATCTGGGAATGTCGATTCGGAATTGAACACATATAAAAACGAATGCCCAATTTCATCCGTTGAACAGGCAGCCTATATCTTTGCAACCAGCGCAAGAAAGTGATATGGAATAATATCAATTCATATGCGGGCTTTTTCCCCATTTGTTTTCCTTCATGCTCGTTTGAAGCGGCAGCCATCAGTTTCTGAGCGGAGTACTTTTTTGCCATCCTTCTACTTTCTTCCGGCATTCGTAACAATTGGATGACTCCGTTGTTGACCGTTGTTTCGCGAGAGCTTCAAGAATCACGAGATCCGAATTTCTATGTCCTCTTCAAGTTCGTTTGGTTTTCCATCCAAACTGGGGCCGGTTGCGGTTCGCCATCGTATCTTATTTTTTACGACCGCTGCAAGAGAACGGAACTGCTCTTTCGCTCGGAAACGGGAACGGGCAACATCAAAAGCATCCTTTCACTCCGAAACAGACGAGAGGAACAATGAGTCAAAACCGAAGAAGCCCGGCCCGGTGGATGGAGTGGGAAATCGATTTCCCTCCATGTACACATCGGTTTTGTGTTGCATGGAAAAAGTGCGAAAACTGTGGGGAAAAAATTGCATCTGAAAATGGGAAGAAAAGTTTGCCGGAAGAAAAACATTATGTCAGCCTTTGCCCGAAGCAGCACCGTTGACTTCTTCACTTTCTACTCCATGCTACTGGGATGCACCGTACGTTATGCGAGTCGCTCGAGGGAAAGGAAACTTTTCAGCCTCTCAACTAGCATGCACCAGGGCACCCTATCTAGAGCGCAACGCGAAGGACTTCCGCCGCAGGAGGTTCCGTTTTTCCCGAGCCAGAACCGTGCACTGGCGTGAAAGATATCAGACGCAAAAATGCAGTTTAATTTTATTATCATAAAACATACAAATCGACATAATGTGTGTATCGTCCGGTGTCTATGCATAAACGAAGGAATTGAAAGGTTGAATAAAAAGGAGAACTGATGGCAACAAAAAATATGACAGCATCAAACCACCACTAAACGGAACCGCCCGAGAAACGGGTCTTTATCGCAAACGCGAGCAACACTTTCAGGACATCCGGAAGAGTTTTCCTTTTGGTTGCTGACACTTTCTCTCTCTCTCTCTCTCTCTCTCTCTCTCTCTCTCTCTCTCTGTCTCCCTTCGGGTCCCTCTTGGGCTCTTTATGTCCTTTTCCCTCGTGGATGTCAAACATCTCCGGAACGTATTTTGTTGTAATTTGTTCAACCATCTTCAGCTCAGCAAAACGTCGGCTCCGTCTTGAGAATGGTAAGACGCAATAACCATGTGTCAGACATGGGAAAATGGCAGCACAAAAACGGGTTTTGCCTCTCACGCCCGGGAGCGACATTCTTAGCGTACTCGGTTCACTGCACGCTCCTTTGAATATTACGGTCCGTTCATACAGTTTACTCATAAAAACACACAAGACCCATCTTCCGGACGGGAACATAAAGTACGAAGCTACCAAACTTCCGAGCAAAGTGTTGAAAAAAGCTGGGTTTTTTATCAAACGAAACGTCTGGAAAGAGGAAGTGGTTCGATTTGTTCGTATCTTGCCAAACTTATGTACCCTAAACAAGCGCAAGGCGGAACTTTATTAGTGGCATAAACATTAAAATGTTTTCCTCCCGGTGCAACACTGCTAATAGTTTGTACCATTTGTTGCTAGTATCCGAAACACGGAACTGCTTTTCGTGTGATTTTTCTTTATTATGGCATTTATTGCCAGAAAGAAGGAAACGCGTATGTTTTATGGCTCAGAATGCCGAGCATATTTAGCGAATAAATACAAACGGCTGTTTCGAATATACATCACAAATGTTTAAAGGCAACTTATGTCTTAGATGTTTATTAACGCGTGTTGGAATTGCTTTAGGGCAAAGAGTTAAAGAAACTCATACACACGCAGCCGATCCGAACGACCTTTTGACCATCTGCAATCGACAGAAATGTCCTCCCCCAATCCTAGGAGGTCAGACATTCTTCTGCACTGGCCTCCACACACAAAGCGCAGCGTGCGATGAAAAAACGTGGCTAGGATTAAAATCCCATTTTTCCTCCATCGCTTATCTGTCCACTTTCCATCTCCAATAACGGTGACAATGGTTCTGCAGCGGCATGATTTCTTTCCATACCACATTGCGATGGAAGCATGGCAAAAAAGAGAGAATGCACAAACCAATTGGATTTGAATTCAAATGAAAATGGCCACTGCACGTGCAGAGGAAGGAACATAGACGATCCGGCAGGCAGAATAGCGACCGCAGTGCGAGGAAATGCAACCCGTATGCAAGCAGGTCGCACAAGTCAATGACGATACCGAACCCGGCAGGACGCCGCGCAGTCATTGCGAGGACGTACTGCGAACGGCAAGACCTCCACCTCGATGGAATGCTTTGAAAGTGAAACAGAGCGAAGCCTGGCAAAAAAATGCACTCCCTTTCCCGTCGTTCATTGTGTGTTTGTGTGTCCTTTGAACTACCTTCCGCAAACGACGCAAGGACTCGCTGCGATACGGAACTTAATTTAAATTCATGGCAAACATATCCGATCCTGGTGGATTTCCTTCGAAAAAATCGCCGTAGGCAAAACTATCAGTAGGCGCCTTTGTCTCGAATGAACCGAGCGTGTTTCCCTGGCGTGCCTGGCGAGGTCGAGGGCCAGATAGAACAACACACAAATTAAAATGACACCATTCTGCCTTCGCACGCTGTACGTTGCCAAAAGTACGTGCTAAGCCGTTTGTCAAATTATCAATATGCTACTGCTGCTGCAGCTACTCCACACGAGCTTGGAAGACGTCCATCGACAATCGATTTACATTTTCGATTAGTTTTTTTCTCTTTCCTCGTTTTTCCGTTCTCTTTTGCTGTTTTGAGGGAAGAATCATTAATCAAAATTAGCTTTCACTTCGAGAAACGCAAGGGCTGCCCTTTGCGAAATGCGGCTTCGAAAACAACCGAATGTCGCGGCTCGCAGTGGAAATTTTCATTAGCCCATCCGCCACGATCAGGAAACGCACAATAATTTGTTTCGTGCTGTGAATTTGACAGTTTACTTTAGTTTTTTTTTCTGGGAAGTCTGTGTAGGTGCATGTTTCTATTCCGTCTCTGTTCCTGACTGCAAAACACGATGTCTTCTAATACGAACGCCTTCCACCTTTGCCGCTGGAATATGAGCCAGAGTGATTAGCCATCGACGGTTTAATGAATTGTCGGGATCGATTTTCTTTCCCATTTCGTGCACTCCATGGTCCGTGGCGGAACAGCGTGGCGATTTTTTGTTTCCTTTCTTTGTCCGTGCACTGTTCACCTTGGAAAAGTTTTCCCGGGGCCGATCCATCCTCCGTGACTGCGGAGCATGATTTGATGATTATTCGACGTCGGCCTGGCGGGAGTTTTTTGGGGTTTGGGTAAAGTAAATGAAAAGTAATTTCCCATTCCTTACCGCCGGGGGCCGACTGTAGCACCTACCGCCGTGCCCGTTGCCTTTTTTAGGCCGCTCGTAGACGTTTAGTCAACTTCCGTCAAACAAGCAAAGACGTTAATGGATGCGGGAGCGGGGTGGCAGCGAGGCGTAAGTGCGGAAGCGAATGAAGAAAAATGGCACAAAAACAAGAATCTAATTACATCGAACGGGTAGAGGGAGGAGAGAGAAACGGTAAATTCGGAGCACATCCACGCGCAGCTGGGGCCTAGCGTGCTGCCAAGGTGGAAATACATTATTTATGCAAATTAATTGTTATCAAACTGCTGCCACCACACCCCAATCTGACTCATTACCGTGCGCCACGCGGCGGCAGGTCCTTGGCTTTGGATTAGAATTTTCCAAGTTCCACGCAGTAAGAGTGCCGCCTAATGCGGATGAATACGTTGAAACATTTTCGCTTTCGTCCTTGCAAAGAAACAAAGAAGGATCTGATCGCCTCGAAATCGCTCGTCTGCTTCGCTGTGCCGCTCTTCGGAAGCAGGCGGTTCTTTTAATGCGTCAGATTCTTGTTGGTCGTGGCTCGTAAATGAACCATCATGCATCAAAGGAGCAGATCCGAACAAATGGTGAAAGGCCTTTTACTGTTCAGGCAGAAAGAAAGGATCATAGCCAGCGCTACGCGGCGTCAAGTTAGTGGCACTCCCAGGAGTCGTTAGCGAACGTTCTACGGCGCCTCCTCTTATGGCAGGATAACGAAACGATCCTTTCCACTCGGCCCGAGCAGGTGACGAAGTACTCCCTTCGTTGTCATCGATCTCTGATCTATCGTCTTTCGAAGAAGAAAGGCTTCCGGCCCACAATCGAACCTGGATGGATTAGAAAAAGAAACTGTATGGGAGGAGGGACGCCGAAGCGGATCAGTTTATGCTACCAATGTTCCAAAACGAGCAGTGCTCTGGCGTAGAGTGAAGTTTCACCTCTTCTCGCTTGCGGTTTGGTTGAACGGGTACGATTTCCGGTTTGATTTCGCGCGCGCCTAAGATAACAATAATTCACTTTGGATCATCTTTTTCCTCTGCTTCTTGCTCTATTTTGCCATCAGAAGGCAAAATGGGCCACAAGACGGCGCTAGAGCCCCCATCCCTGCCTCTCCCACCGGCGAAATCTCAAGTGGTTTCGTGAGCAAACGAGCGAAAACTGAAAGCGGATAAAAACATCAACGAAAAGCCCCTAGACGGAACTCATCCTGCAGTGATCTGGATGAGGTCACACGTGTCGCAAGCAGAGAGACAGTGGGGGGATGCGCGGAAAAATGACGACGGTTTGCTTCCGAGACCAGCGTGTGTGTATGTGTAGGAGTGTTTTGGGTTGTGACTTTCCCCGAAGACTCGAAGCTTATTCGAGTGGTAGCGGTGGAGGAAAAACGCAAACCCTATTCAGGCTTTTCGGTTCGAAGAAATGAAACTAGAATTACGTCGAAGAAATATCTGTTTACTCCCCCGATCGGAGGAAGGGAGAAAGTTTCCCACCCCCAAAACGACACACACACACAGACAGGATGCCTTTCCTCCCCACGCAAGGAGATAAAAATGTGTAACATAATCCTATTACTTATTGCCGTTGAGATAGCAGAACGAATTCGCTGTCTTCTTTTCTTTGTCTCACGTTTTTGGCCTGCTTCGATATCTTGTTTCGCTAGTCGTTGGATTGTGTGAGTTCCTGTTTTTTCCTTTTTCGTTCGCCACCGTCCATAGTCAGTCGCCCCGTCATTGTGTGAGTGAATGGTAGTTTATTTTTTGCCACCGAAAAGACTCCAGTTTGAGAAAGCGGAGGAGTTCCCTTCCGTCTTTCGCCACCGCTGCCTAAATCCCCGGTATTCAATAAATTGTATTTAATACGTTTTTCCTACTGCTTCCAATAGTCGCTTTTCATTTCTGCGGCAGCCTCGAACCGATTCTCCCCCCCCTCTCAACCACCTGATGACTGACGATCTTGGCCGCACGTGTTCATGAGATAGTGGGCAGACAGGCCAGTCAGGAAAATGCGTAGACATTCGGTTTTTTTTTGTTGCTCGTTGATTTCATAGAAGAAAGGAAAACTTCCGCTACAAGGTGCTTCAGTACTCGTGTGTCGCATACGTTTTTACCGACCGACTTGGAAGGCTCACTCACCCTCCAAACTCGACTTCTCCCCGCCGGTTCGAGCAGCTGATATTTATGTTGCTGCGATTCGTTTGGCTTCCGTTTTCTTCCTCGATGCCTTTAAGTTGCCTCGCTGCCTCTCCGCGTTGTGTTCTCCATCTCGAAAGGAAGGGAACTGCTAGTGATAGGGCGGGAAGAAGGGGTGGAGTAAATGTATCGTTTTCCATTTTGCCCCAATCCCTCTTGCATACCGCAACATTCCTTGGTGCACGGTTTCACGGTACCTGTATCCGTTTCCAAGAACTCAATTCAAGCGAGAGTTTTTTTCCTTCTAGGTCTTTTGCTAAAGTGGAAGAAAACCACCTTTGGTAGACTACCGAAAAAAATTGAAACTAGTAAACATTTTCCTGTCATGCTTTGTTATTTACGATTTGTATTGGCCGCAACTGTGTGTTGCTAAAAAGGCAACCGTACCCCAATCACTCGAATTGTATTTTCATTTTTGCCTGTCTTCTTTATTAAACCTTTTCGGTTGGGAAACGGTTCGCAGGGTTTTTTTGGGACCTTTCCTGTGGGACCAGTTGGTGAACATCGGTAGATGTGACCAAAAAAACCGCTGCAAAAACAGTGCGCCTACGCTTCGCTTCATGAGCGTTTCGTTTGCTCGCGTTTGTCGATCGCCGGACTAACTTCAATGTGCGAAAACTGCCCATTTACCTGGCCATCTGACGCCGGCTAACGATGCCTTCGAATGGCATAATTAAATGTTTATAGTTTCTAATTACATCTGCATACGGAAAATCGGCCCATCGGTTCTGCCACGCACGGCCTCCGGGCGCCTAACTTTCCGGACGCCGGATTTCACTCCCTTCCTAAACGCACAACACGCGCAAAACGCGATAGCCATCAAAAGCCACTCGATCTCTTTCACTCGCGAGTAACGACGACCCTGGACCGGAATGGTTGGGTTTTACGATCGGAATAATGAAGCAATCCTCCCCCACCCCGGAATGATGAACATTAGTGAAATGTGTCACCATCGTTGTAGCGGTGGAGCGGCTTTTTCACCTCGAGCCCCACCGGCATCGTGTTACGATTTATGTCTAAGATGTGTTTTTGCACGATGGTTGGTGTATTATTGTTGAGTAAAGCCGTGAAGTTCTTTTAGCGGATCGAGATCGTTTTTGAATTGTAATAAAAATGTTGATACCTTGTTTCCACGGAACGTGTTTCGTCCAATGTATTATACCTCTAGGCTAACTAGTTTCATAAAATCTGGAAACAGTTGTGTTAAATCATTTTATGTCGTCTTTCGAAACCGCGAAATGAAACAAAATGGAATTGAAATCATTCACGCTACACTTTTTGGTTTAATCGGTCTTGAACTGAAACATTTTCACATGTGTTCAAACAGAGGGAACTGTGAAACACCTCAAGACATGAGATACCACGAACGCCCAAAAACTTTTCACTCAACATGGATTACACCAAACTTTCCTCAATCGTTCGTTATTTTTCATGCGATAGGTTGCGTCTGCTTGCTTCCTTCGCATGTCCGTGTGTGATGTAAAAATGTAAAAAAGATCTGGTAAAAAATGCATGAAGTTCGAGTTCATGATAAGTAGACGGAAAGCAGTTTCGAACTTTTCTGACACCTCGAAAGTTTTCTCCCCGTTTTCTGGTTGCTTCTGAATCCTGTGAATTAAATTCACATGTAATGTTTTTCGTTGATTAACCATCCCTTTCCAACAGTGCACGGTGGTGGTGTTTCGGTTTCTACGAAATTCATTGGAGTGCAAAATTGTGGCCTCCTCGACCACAAGCTTGGCCCAGGCTTACCCAAGTAGCTGCGTGGGGTTCATTTTTCTACAAGCAGGCACTTGAAGCCTCTCGAAAACCCCACCAAGCACCTCGCTGGCTGAGTGGAAGAAGTTTTCTTTTTCATCCCCCGGAGGATAAACATGTCACGAGCGATATTCGACTTCCTGGAAGTCCCAAGTGGAGGTGGGCTGAAATTGGGGTTAATGAAATTCTAGCACCTGATAAATGACGGCAGCCGAGAGAAGGGGGAAGACGAAACAAATCGGAATATGTTGGGTTTCGCGTGTGGAGGAACAAGTTCGGTGCTATTATGGAAGGCAAGCAGATCTTCATTTATTTAACCAAAGGTGCTTCATCGTATCAGATATAAGGCTTTCCTGAGAAGGTCATGTTTTTCCGAGAGAAGATGACATTGGTGGGTTCTGGCAATTATTTTCAACCCTTCTCTCGATGGGAGACTAATGGCCACGGAGCCCGCGCATCTTTTCAGCCCGATAGAGACAACTTTTCAGTCTGACTTCACAAGCTCCTAGAAGCAAGAAGACTTCTGCGACGATTTACGACTCGCTCTTGTAATGTAGGAGAAGAAAAAATATAGATTTCCTTCAAAGCCACGATCAGCCTTGGCATGGAAAAACAAGCTCCACCCCTACCAGAGGAAAATTATGGAGAAACGCGCTGAGCGGGACAAAGTGAAACAGGGTGCCGGCAACCACCACGGACGGCGTTGATGATGTGAATTTGAGGAATTTAATTAAAATTTTATCACTCGTAATTCTTTTACCGACACCCGACGAAGAGTCTCAGAGGACCGGGACGCGGAACGTCCGTGAGAGCAAAGGCCTAGGATCCGTTCTGGGACCAGAATTTGGCGCAACAAAATAAACCGCCCCATATAATGGGTGCCACATAGTTCGCTCAGTTCTGGAACTCGGTGTGGCTGTCGTTCATATTGATTAATTTTCCTAATTAGAGCATACGCCACTACTTTTTCCCTTCCGGGTATATCTCTGGCCCGTGCCTCTCTTTAGCCAGTTTTATTCCAGCCCGGTAGTTGAAAGTTGAGATTAATTACTCTGTCCATTCGACAAATGCAACAATTCTACGATAAACTCTTAGAGGGAGTAAACTTTTCCTACGCAATGTTCTAATGTCGTGTAATATTTTTGGTGAAGTGGGACCTTAAATCTTTTGAATATGGCCTACTAATCGATCGACAACGAGGGAACTTCAAGCAGGGTGAACTAATTTTCAATTGATTACAGTACCCCACGCTGGTCGTCAAAGGACGCAAAAACGTATGACGCCGGACACCGGAACCATCGTCCTGTAGGTGAGGACATGTTGTGTCAATCAATTGAGGACATTTTATGCTCCCTTGCTGCTCCATGCAGTGCTTAGCTTCCGCTTCACTGGTTCTGTTTGCGTTCCAACATTCCCGAGGACCGATTATGCCTTTCCAATAAATTTGCTGCCATGTGAAGGAATTGAATCGCTCGATATGCTCGCCGCACACAGGCCAAGCTTGATTATGCCCCATTCCTACCGGTAACTAATTCCATCAGGCTACTTTTTAATATAGCTGAACGCATTCAGTTCCTTTCCAGTCATATTCTGCATCATTTATGCATCCGTTTACATCCGCAGGGCACAGGAGTCTTTGTGCGCTGCCTTGGAATGGTACGGCAACTAGCTTCGGTGCAAGAACTCGGGAAAAAGCCTGATGACGTGTCGCCGCAGAGAGGAAGAACGGTTGAGAAAACAAGTGCTTCCTTGTCTGACCCATCTAGAGCCTTGCATCACTCGCTTATATGCAATAGCTGCACATTACGAACCCCAACTTTCTCGACAATGGATTAAAAACTCTCCCTCCGGGACCCGAACTCACCCCCCTCGTCAAGCGTGGTCCCAGCTCCCCAACATCCGCTTGCTGCCGTTTTTCATGTCTGCTCCATGTGTTTTCGAAATGATAATCTAATCCTTTAATGATTATACTCTGTTGCCAATCAGACAACTTTGATAGGAGCACACAGTGTCCTCGTCTTCGTTGCATCGGTTCGAAAACGTCGCTCCCTCTCTACCTTACCCGTGTTAGTGTAGTGTTGAAAAGTGTCACCTGACCAGGGAAGGATTTGCCCGACCCACTGGGAGGACGGACTGTTTTCACCGGGAAAGTGGATATCTCAACCGCATGGCACGACGAGTCTGGTTCACATTCAGCAACGGCCACTTAGACTTTGATCGGCGCTGGGACGAAGGCGTAACCGGAAGACGAACTGAAAATTCGAAGCACTGCGGTCGGCCCCTCGTTCGTCGTCGCCGTCGCCATCCCGGCCACCGACTGGTCGGCAAAAACGATCCCGTTAGCTGAGGCATAAAATTTGATTGCATATGTGAATGAGCCGACACGAGCGAGCTGATGAGTGAAGTATATATTCCGAGATGAATATTAAATCTGTTGAAATGTTCGCTTTACGGCTGCACTCGAAGCGTCCGGACCGGTTTGTCCGGAAGCGTGGTTCGTGCAAGAATGGTCTTTGTTGCTATCACAACCCGTCATCACCCCATGACCCACCCTCGGGGGTGTCCTCTGTGACCCGCACGTGGGCTGAATGTTTTGCCAGTTGCACGCCCCTGAAAGTATGCACGCTCGATGCGCTGTGTACGAATAGCGCCAGTTACTTGTAGAAGGAAGAAGGGGAAGTGTCCTTTGACGGCATCCTCGTTTTGCCGTATCACCGATGTAGCACTAGCACAAGCAAGCAAGCAAGCTTGCCGGACCACTGTTGCTCGTGCCGCAAATCTCCGGACTTGGGATGATGGCTGAGAAAATAATAAAGACAAATACGATTTTTCGAAAAACAAAGCAAATGAAACGACGAGCCCTTGGGGTCGTGTGGACGAGGAACGTCTTCTTTCCTCCCCGACTGCGCTCCAGTCGGGAGTGGCTCATTTATATGGCTGCAAACGAGTGCGTGTGTGTCTGGAGGCTGCCTCTTCGCTAGGTTGTGCATCCCGCTCCCCGTTGTCACCGATGAAGCAGTTATCGTTTTAATGTCTAGTGTCGAGTCCCCTTTCCTGGCATCCTGAGCACGAAAAACATTCCATCTTCCCGCACGCATACTCACTCATCGCAGCTCAGGGTGAAACTTGCACGAGAACGAGAGAAAGCGTTACGTTTACGACTGCAATAGACTCCCCGATCTTTGCCCTGGAAGCGGATTTTCGTCCTGAAGTAGTCACCGCAGCAGGAGCTGCAGTTTCTTAGGAACATTCTTGGCTACGGTGACATGGGCCGCTGCAGAATGGTGCTTCCTGCTCTTGTTTCTTGAGCCAGGAAAACGTTGTCCCTCCGTTGACACTTCTCTGGACTCATTGACCCCCTGGGCTGCCCTGGAGTAAGCTGTCCGTGAGTGAGTACCAGTCCAGTTCATGTTCGTGTTGGTCTCTTGGGTGTTGATCCAACAATAACATGACCGTTAGGGTAAATGAATGGCTTTCTGTGATGACGACAACGACGTCGGCAAACCCTCACACACCCCTAATTGCTGCACAAACATCCGACATTCGTGCAACGACGGTCACATCAACAAACTTGGCCCTGAAAGGAAACACGAACCCTCAATACCCGACCCCTACAAACACAACCCTGTACCCGGTAATAACTAACCAGTGGAAAATTAGAATTGGAATTTCTCGCTCACTCTGCCGCCGCCGTCGGCCGGAAGAGGATCTCCCACAGACACTGACGAGTACGTGTCGTGACGCTTGTTCCGGATCAAACGAGATAGGATTCATCTTTTCAGCATCATTACGCATCGACACCAACACCAAAGCTATCACACTTCCGGTGGTAAGATGGTCCTGGCAAGCAAAAAAAACGGTAACTCCTAATAACCCGACGTGCGGGGGGTCAGAAAAAGAATTGGATTTGCGGCAAATTTCCATTTTCATTCCACATTTGCCACATTTTTTCATCATCATCATTTCCTTGCCACCCTCAAACGCCGCGTCTGCCCCGCCTACTGAATGATCTTCGGAAGAAACAAACGAATCGACAAAACCGAAGCGGGGGCAAATCAATGTTTATGCTTTCGCTTGCTGGAGGCGGGGAAGTTGATTTGATGAACACCGGGAAAACAAAGCAATCGCCGGGAAATCGCTGGTCGGGTAGAGTCCGATGCGACCGGTAAACCAACCGTCTTCGTTCACCGGACCGTGTTCCCTTTTATCATTTGTGCTGAGGTTGCAACATAATGGGCATCGCATAATTGGATGCAATTCAATCACCACTGCTTGTGTCTTTACCTACCTTCTCATTGCTCAGCGAAAGGGATGGTCCGTGCGTCTCGTGAAATAAAATAAAAGAAACAGATGCAGGCGCAGAAAAGGTGACGTAATTGGAACGTTGAAGAAGCCGTCTGCTCTTGTCGGAGTACTTGTTGTACGCTGCGCAAACATTTCTACCATTGTTTATGGACCCTCGATGAATATGTCTTCTCGTTCGGTTGGAAAATCAACGTTAGATTACATGATTGGCAATGGGAATGATCCATCTTCAACTTGTACTGAACTCTAAACCGAACTGAAAAAGCTGTGTTTTTATGAAAACAATACCAAAACATGTTATTTGTGTATTGTATTGTGTATTTGTGTATTGTGTCCACCGGCAGGAAGGATCATTAATATTCATTATCAATTTCCGAATTAGACAGTTGGAGTGATTCTCGAGAGGAAAAAACATCAGTCATTTTCGCTCGAATTGGGAGATTGAAACCACGAAAAAACTTCAACCTAGAACAGGCCAAAAACTACATCAAAAAGCTTCGGTTGGACCTTGCGTAAGAAAGAAAAAGCAAACGGACCTGTGAATTGAAATAGAAACGAAAAATCTAACAAAGATTGCTATAATCTTCGGTCAGGACATCCAGTCAGTCCCAGTTCCTTAACAGCAGGTCTCAGAGCACGTGATGGCAACTGTCTTAATAGCAGCCAATGTTCGTCAAAAAGGCAACAAAAAAAACCAGAAATTCGTCGGAAAAAAGGGGGAAAAGGGAAAGAAAACCCTGGTGCGTAGTGAAATGCCGGTCAAAATCTATCCCAATCTTGCGCCAGATAATCGTTACGGAACCACGGGGATGTGCTGCTGCAGCGGTACAGCAACCTTCCCCCGTGGACGTCATCCACCGACGACATAATCCGGGGATTTTCCCTCCTCGCGTTTTTATTATCTCTTTTCTCTCTACGTGCTCGTATTCTTTTTTTTTTCTTAACCCCAGTGAATAACGATTCTGTGGCGGGTTTTTCATGGTAAGCATGAAACATTGGACCGGCTGCAGTAATGCGACACGACGTCTGCTGCGACCAAGGTGGAAGTTTTCTTTTTTCGTCCTTCGTCCCGGCGACTTTTTGTCGCAGACTTGCGCGAGGATAAGAATTAGCGCAAGCTCATGGAAAGCCCAAGGTGGGCCGCCCAGGCCAGTCCAATAAAGAAGCGTCTTTACCCCACCATGATACAGACCGCCTTGTCAACACCCACGATATCCACCCCACCCGTGAGGGGGTGAGACATTGCCAGCTGAGACAGGCTCGACAAATTCTGGCGGATTTGGGTTGATTGTGAGAAAAATATTTTAATGAAGAGATAAAAACAAAAAAGGAAAAGATATCCCCAATTGGGTGGGTCTGGCGAAGCATAGGGTGATAGTTGAGATGGCAGGTCCCCATTTTCAACCAGAAGGTTGCGGGCATGGGGCAACGAGGCCCCAGCGAAGGCCACGCTCCAAGGATATTCAAGTCATGTGAAAAGGAATATAAAAAAGGGTCAGCAATTTGTGACCAAATTGCGGCCAGCTGAAGCAAACCCATAAAGAACTGATGATGGACAGGCGGGCAGTGGAAGGATAACAGGATATAAGGCAGCTCGCTAGCTCGCAAGGCGAAAAAAAAATACAAAGATAGCGAAAGGAAGAGAAGCACTCGGAAGGAGGGAAAAGAGATGAAATTAGTGTATCCTTTTGTCTGTGGCGCTTGGCAGCGTTTGGCCGATCTGGGTTTGCGGTGAAAAGCCTTCAGCTCTGTTACGGATCCCTGGTGGACGATTGTCGTGAATATAAATTTCTCACAGGGGATAAAGAAGCATCAATTGGTAAAACCGGCGAGCCGCGTAGGTGCTAGAGGAAACGGAAAATGGACAGCATGCTCTTGCATAAAGCATCAGCCGAGGCCAAACGAGTCAAGCCTCCTGTTCGCAGCCGAAAAGGTTCCGATGGCAGTCGGCTGATAAGAGGCGAGTGTTGATTTTGCGGAAAAGACAAATGTCAAACGGTCGGTGGCGATAAAGAGGAAAAGTGGCGCTTTGGCCATTTTCCAGCGCCGCAGCCCCGTAGCAGCCGAAACCGTAGCACAAACGTTTTGAGGTCAAATTGCTCAACCGTTGCCGGAACGTTGGACTCAATTACCCCCAATGAATACGTTTCTTGAATGATTTTATTTTTTGACTCACTTATTGTCAGGCCAGAATCAACTCCGGTGTCGTTGGGTATAGCAACATTGTTGCACGCTTTAATTTCACGCCCATTTGAGCGCCATTTCCGGTTACCCCCGCATTGATCTTGCGAAGCGGTACACCTGCTTTTCATGTTTCAGTTCCTTGGTCCTTGGAAATTTGGAAAAGATAATTACTAAGCTCCAGGTGGTTGGGGTATTCTTCCTCGTCAGTGAGATCCTTTCAGTTACTGGACGAATGACCGTCGGGGATGATTTTGAAAATACACTGCTTAACAGTGACTTTTCAAACGATATTCTACGAGCGGTTTTTCTGTTGTCTTCTTTTCCTAGGGTAATTTTAAACATCTAATCTTCAACACAAATAAAACAATGCAACATCCCATTTTTGCTACGATCTAGTACTGCTTTTAATTAGTCTAATTTATCGGTCATTTATTTTTATTATTTTTTGAAGACGTTGCTTCTGCATCAGCAAGTTTTTCTTACAAAAAACAGTTTCCGGTCTGGTTCACACTTTCCTAAGTTATTCTTCCGACCTAAGATAGGAGTACAAAAAACATTCGGAATTGATTAAACTTATCAACAAATAAAAGAATTTACTCTTACATCATCCTTCTAGACCAACCCCATAGCTAATAATGTTCTTTCGCTTCTCTTTTTTCGAACTTGTTCAGGTAAACTTATACAAAAAATCAATTCGCTAATGCCTGATTGACAGACGGTTGGGCTTCGGTAAGCGATTATATAACGATCCGCGACATTTTTATCAAATTTACCGGAAACCCCTTGCTAAATTAATGCAATTACTCTCGTTCCCGTATGATGATGGTGAGTGAACAAGAACCAATAAAAAACTGGATCAATGTCGATAAATCGAAAACTTACCGTCGTCAGGAAAAGGTTGACAGCTTTTGACCCTGGTCTTTATCATTCTCTTCCCGGATGTTTAGCGAAAAAAAAATTTGTTGCGCTCGACCGTATCCTGGATGACAGTATCGTTCATCAATTAATAGCATCATGGGTTGCAGCGTCAATTAAAAGAAGGATAAAGAGCTGATCTGTTTTATGCGTGTTTTATGGTGTGTGAGACGATTCTGAGAGTGTTCTAAGAAAGTTAAATCCAACAGAGGAGGAACATTATGCAGTACTACATTCGATAGTAAATTAATCGATAGTTTATAAAGTCTTCCTAACACTGAATTTCCTTCCCCTAAATTCTTTCCCGGAAGGGGAAAACGTTAACTGTACCTCGCTTGTCTGATGACTCAATCGATGGAAATCGACGGCAACCAACACCACCACCCCATTTCAAACGTCCCATCTATGCAGTCTTGGGCCAACGTATCCTTTGGTCTGCACGTTTCGAAGGATTGATGTTTGTGGGCAGAGCGAGCACACACATCAAACTCTACACTAATAGCTTCTATAGTGCCCTCTCGAGGAGGCGCTGTCCAGAATACGAGCCGCAATCGCCGCATCACACCCTTCGCGAGCATTTCCCTCCCACCAACACGAAAGATAGACGATCCCCCACGTTCGGACAAACCTGCTGACCACTGGCTTATGGCGTAGTTTCGTTAAGTTCATTGTCGCATAAAATTCATGAATATATAATTAAATTGTAGCTGCCTCCGAGCCCGGCCGTGCACCGAAACCCACTGCCGGGCAACGGGGCGTTTTCCTGGTCACTTGACTGACTAGGACATTCCATGCATGGCTGAATGTCGGAAGATTCAGCTGTAGCACCCAGAAATATTCGTCGACCGTGTCGTCGATGGTGTCGTCGTCATCGTGTACGTGAGGATGTTTTCAAAATGCTCCCATATGTGGACTTTCTAATGTCGTTTTTCCCCAGACCCTGGTTCTGTCTCTCCTCCACCCGTGTCCAGACGTAACTCCTACATCACCCCGAATAATATTGTTGCTTCTAATGTGCAAGAGAATGAAACGGCGAACACTATCGATAAGGCAGGGGGAGTGCCAGCTCACCCTCTCACGAAATGCACGAAGGGTAAAACATCCTTTTCCGTTCCATGAGCTATCCGCCCGATGCAGGTGCACCTCAGATGGAAAATTATTTTATAGGTTATCTGTAAAGTCATTTAAAAGCCATCAAAATACTTTCCAACAACACTTTCACCTGCTTTACTGTCCCACGTGGGGTGATGTTCGTGTATGTGTTGGTGTCTGTTGACAGCCCGGATTCGTTAAGTGTCATTAAGAGACAATGCTGTTATCCCTTTCCACTCCACTCAACGGCGGTCTCTTCAGTCATGCATGAAGAATGAGAGATTTTAAGTAGATTAGCCCCAAAGTTCGTCGATTAAATGAATAAAATTATAAATAAAGTTGATTCATCTACAATTAATCACTGATGCATGTTCGCTCTTGCGCCATGCCCCAGCGTTGCCTAGCGGTTCCTGTTAAAAGTAAAGTTATGTGAAGTTTCATTTAACGTTTGCATAACTACTAGACAGCAGCTCATTACAGAAACGTTAAATAGCAGTTTCAGCAAATTCAAGTGCAGTCACTCTTAGCATCAGCAAAATTTCACAAAGCAGCACACACACCATTAGCTGGCACTCAAACTAGTAGCATTCTTTTACGGCTTTAGCTGTTCAACAACAATCCTAGACGAAGAAAGGAAGTTTTCCCATTTGTCTACCAACACGGGTACCAAAGAAAACGTTGCTGGGATTAGAGGAATTGTGGAACTGTTTTCGAAGCATGTTGGAAAAACATGTTTTGCGATATGTAACCCGACTAGGAAGCAGAAACATTTAGTTCGCTTTTTTGCATGCTCAAACGATTCTTGGTTTCTTTTCAAACAACATCTTCAAGAACAATGGAGCTTATTGAACTGAAGTCCAACTTCGAACATGATTCTTGAACCTAGGTGAAGTCGGTGGTTTTTTTAGAGCACGTGACTATGTTTTAAATTATTTTTCTTTCTTCAGCTTTAACTGGACATGGTGGAAATTCTCTATAAAATGGAACACGTGAAACCTAAACCTGAACAGACACATTGCGCTAACCACTCGCGTGCGGGAGACACACACACACACTCACCAATTCGCAATAAATTACTCCTCGGGAAAAGGATTCCTGCTCGCTGGAAGCCGCGTTCGTGCTCATAAATTAAATAAGGATACGTGTAATTAGAAGTAATTTCAAATAATGTGTTTTTCACCATTTGCTCTCGGGAACGTCCGGTGGGAAGTAACATGCTGGCTTGTCCGTGCACCGATCCTGTTGTGCTCATTTCCCGCTTCCTAGAATGTAAAAGTAGGAGAAGGGTAGATTTTACATTCCACCAAATTGGTTAAACTAGAAAAATTATTCTGCGGAATCTAGAACATCAGCACCCGGTTTTGCAAAACTCAACACCCGTTCTATTCTGGCTTGTTGTGTCTAATATCCGCCAAAACTGGAAGCCACTACAAGCCCTTGGCCCGCACGGAAAACTTCTCGCAACAAGAAAGATATAAATTTTACAATTACTTCCATAAATTGTTCTTTTGCAAACTTCAGCCGCTGCGCCACTTCTGTGACTGTTCAGCTGCTGGCAGCTACTGTAATAAAGGCTTCCATCACCGGCGGCCACAACTCGTCGATGGTGCTGCTCGGGACGCGATGGATCGACATCGCCACCTTGGCTCGAAAATGAGGAAGTTTTCGAATTTCGAAATCGCAACAGTTTTTAGATTAAAAACTTGCCCCAAGCCACCAGGCACCGCCGAAACGGCGGTCCTCGGTCTAACATCGGTCAAGAAGAAGCAGTTTTTGTTTTTCCCAGCGAGTGGGGAAGTGGTGTGTTAGATTGGTATCGTACTTAAAGAGCTCCCACCGCGTGCAACACACCACCCGGCGTTGAGATGCATACCTCTCGCGGTTTTGCTATTTTTCCTGTGGTTTGAAAAACTCGTCGTCTACCATTTTGCTGCTGCTTGTTCCGCGTACCAATCTTCGCAGGGCAAAACTCTGCAGCACCAACTAGGAATGCCACTACCACGCTCCACCATAAGGAACACTATGAAATGCGAATCCTCCCCAAACCTCCCCGGAGAGAAAAAGCGCGAGCATAAGTTTGCATTTTTCTTTAACGATATTTCTTTTATTTTTACACAACTTTTCTTCAAATCGTACGGCAGGCATCGTTCAACGCTAAGCACAACGCTGCAACGATGAGGATCCCATTCTTCTCCATATCCGGAACCGATCCCGGGACCTTTGAACACTGGAGTCCGCCGTGTCATCCACCAACCTTACTTCCGTGTCTTCCTTCTGCAAGTGCCCGTCGAAAGACGGACGAGGAAACTTTTAGTTCCGTTTAAACTATCGGCACTCAGACAATAGCATTCTTCACGCCGTTTTTAACGTTTTAGTTTTGTTCTAGTGAAGAGTTGAAACTCACCGTTCATTGATGGAAGTGGAAGAATGGGAGAGGACCGGTACGTGGAAGACGGAATTCTTTCTACTAGCAATTGGAAAAAGCATACCTTAAGGCGTGGAGAAAATCGACAGGCGTGAAGAAAAGTTTTAAATTTATTTTCTATGCCAGCCCTCCGGTGCATTGTGTGCACCCTTTGCTGCGTATGGCTTGTCGGGAAGTGGAAGTACTTTGGAAAGAAAGGAAATGATGCCACCGAAAAACAATTCTCTACGCTAAAGAAAAGTGAGGAAAAAACCATCGCTTGCAGTAAAACTAGAAACTCGTGCCGTCGTTTTTTACGCTGTGAAATGCACTTTTCCTGCAATTGATCGTGGAGGAAAAACCTCACCTGAGGCATCGTTTTATGCATGCTTCGATAAGATTTATGGTTACACCTTTCCCGAAAGTTGTAATGCGGTTAGAAATCTGAATAGTTTTGATCGCTTTCGTGCGAGCGAGCGAGCGAGCGAGCGAGCGAGCGAGGGTTCCCTTCAACACGATAAACTTCACGGGGCTTCTCGAAACTTCCCGAAGCGAATGGTAGAGAAAATCACTACTAAACTGTCGAGAAACGTTGCAATAAAACATTCAAAACAATCATGATGCTGGTTCAGAGCGTTAAAATCGTCTCCCGCGTGACCAGCGACTGTGGCTGTGGGCGAAGGAGGATGAAACCCTGCCAAGCTGAACCCATCCCCAGAACGAGCCGGGTTTCGGGTGGCGAAGTTGTAATCCGTTTTCCCGCAAAGCCGTGGTTGCCAAAAACTATGCAATTATGCAAGCACCATGATGATGATGCTGATGATGACTCCACGTGCACATGCTCGAGCGAACAGACGGACGAAAGCTGCATTCGCCACAAGCTGGGATTGATAAAACAAAACTGGAAAAACCACTCTCCGCCGGGAAAGCCACACAAACTGGAGCCTGTGAGCTGAAAACATGTAATTTCGGGTGTCCAAAGTTTTGCGCAAAGCAAAATTTTCCACCCCTGCCCTCAAGACTTCGTGCTGGCCTTGGTAGGGAATTTCACTAAATAAACCCAAAAGTCGCACCATCAAACACCGCCTCCGCCGCCGCCGCCGGCCTGCGGTGCGCTTGAGATGCTTCTTGATGGCCAGCCAGCATATTGTGGCTAGCACCACCGCTCGGTTCCTGTTTATGAGAACTGGTGACACACCGGGGATGCTTCGACGAGATCCGGATGGTCGAGCGAGAACCGGAGGAGCTGGCGTTTGGACGAAATCAAAGCTTAAGGAAGAACTTATCCTATTAATTCTATCCCAGTGTGTCTGCTCCGTGCACTTTCCAGCGGATGGACAGGAGCGTTCGTCGTGCTGTGCTCAAAGTCGCCTCAAACCTCAATCTCAAAGTCTTCGACCCACGACGACCGGCACTCACCACATGCGCCGAAAAATGCATCCATCCGTGCTCGAGAGAAGAACCGAGACCGGGAGAAAAACGCAACAAACATAAATTACGGTCATTTTATTACCAAACTTGGGTTACGCTGCGTTTCGGTGAGGTGAGGCAAGTAACTTCCGGCGGCAAATTGGTCGGGAAGTTTGCTCGCAGCTTCCTTGGCCAAGACGGGATGTGTTAAAGTAGATACATGGCATAATAATAACACTAGTCCGGTGTGTATGGAGCCGCAGAGCCATGCGAATGGTGTGAGTTTTGTTACGCTTGCATTTACCCAGCAGGAAAAGCTAAGAAAACGCAACACATGAACTGCAATATGTTAGAACCACTCCCAATCCTTTTCACTTGTTCCAATTTCGGATGCATACAAGTGTCCGTAAGTCGAATCAATTGAGGTTGACTGGCATACCGACGAACACAAAGGACATCCCGCTGAGAGATTCTAATCCCTTCAAATTGTCCAACCACAGCTCGTCCACAAGAAACTATTCCGCAAATTTGTAACAAAAGGTGTCTTCTTTTTTATTCATTATTTAAAAAAATTACTGCGAAAGTATGGGAACAAATTATTAAATTTTCTCATTTGTTCGTTCAACTCGACCGGAGAAAATGCACTCCCGGATCGGAGCCAGTGGAGAGAACGTTTGTGCATTTTGTAAATCCCTAAAGCTACCATTTTACATTAAACCATTCCCCGGCAGGACACTCCACGGGGCCGGACGGGAGCGAGTTGCTGCTGCAAAAGAAAAGAGAAAAAAAACTATGTTTTCAACTACCGGCACGCGAGCTGACGCAGCAGCGCCCCAGCAGCTTCGCTTAATCGGAGCAAAGGGTTCATTTCCTCGTGGGTGGGCGTTTTCCACTCACTCACTCACTCACTCCCTCCCATCATGTTGCCTTCCCCACATGGCTCGCTCCAGGCTCTATTACGTGTGGCCCGAGGTACACACCTTGTGGCAACCGTCGAACCATAAATCATAATGAAAATTTTAATTGGAAAATTTTGATTTATATCCCATGGAAATTTCATCAATTAGACAAATTTAGTGGAAAAAGTTTTTTACCGTTCGCTCTTTATCCTCCATTTATTGGGTGAAACAACTCACCGATCGCGTGCTGTGAAGGACGAGTGAGGCAACAAAAAAGAATAAAGGAGACTGAGGGGAAAGTCCTTCAACCTTCTCCGGCGCTTCAGGGCGGTGCGGTGCGGCCAAAGTCTGCCCAAATTGCCCCACTTCCTGGGATGGAGCGAGGAATGTAACGTGTGTGGGCAAAACGAGAAACGAACGAGATTTATCGGAAACTATGAAGGGCTTATCATAATTGGATAGGGTTCGATGATGACGATCCATCGACGGGGCCTTTCCTTGGCCAGATTGACTTCGGATAAATTTTCTGAGCACCCTCGGCTACACGATGCCAAGACCTTCCCGCAGTCTACCGTCCGAACGACGATTCGGTCCGATGTTGTAATCCTGCGATCGGAACGGTTCCCATTCCGTTCGCTCCGTTAAGTGGCGAGAGGGTTCTCACTCACCCAGATGATGATAATGCTGATGGTGATGATGATGAATATGATGTTGATGAGATGCAATGCTCGTAAAATATTTCACACACGATAAATCGCCGCCCAACTTATCGTTCGTTCTTCCGGCCTAGTCAATCGCTTTCCGTGAAAGATCGAGTTTGGGAAACATTTTCCAAAACAAAACAAATAAGAACATCATGTCTTTTGTAAATCACAGAAATCACAGGAGGAATGAGAATGGAATCTATTGTCGGACATCGAACGAATTAAATAAACACGATGGAAAAACCGGACATCGATTGCACAGAAACATCTAACGTCATTCGAGACATACCGTTTAAAATTCGACCGTTACGGAAAGAAACTCCGATCCGGACTACGATCGTTTAGTTATCGAAACGAAACACGGCACCTGAGCTTGATACGATTGCGGTTGCACTAAACATTCGTTCCAATTGGTTGCTTTTCTCCTCGACAATGCACCCGAAAACAAATCGTCTGCAAACGATCCTGACAAAAATCGGGTTTCCCTACTCGAGTTTTCGGGACGCAAAAATTTGGCTCCAACCACAATTGGACTATCGGCAGCCAACTTTTGCACTTTGATGCCAGCTTCGACGCATCATTATTGCTGCTGCACAACTTGGTCGCCGTCCCGTTGCCACTTCTCTCGATGTCTGCCAAGAAGGTGAGAAAGCTTGGGCTTGTTGGCCACGGGTGAATATGTACGTTTTGTGCCGGGTTCTGTTGCTGCTTCGATGACCGGCATCAGCATCCGAGCCAGTGGAATCTATCTTGCAGAAAACCCACAGCGCTCGGCACACAAACACCGAAAGAATCTTGTGCACATCGTGTGCAGTAAAATACTTCTAAAAAACAATAAAAAACCCCGCATCGCAGCTCGAAAAATCCTCCGTACGAAATTAAGCGAGTGAGGCTATGCTTAGTGTTTGCCTGGGTCGAAAAGGGCTGCTTTTTTCATCCCACCCGCAACACACACCCTTCTGGGCTACGACTGACCGTTGAGCTGGACTTCCGGAAACGGGAAATGCACCATCCTCTGGTTTTGAAGCTGTGCTTCACCGGCAACAAGCGGACGAAATAAATAAACCGTCAATTTAGCCAACCGCAAAAACCGCAACCCGAAACTGGATTATCCGAAATATAACATTCCTACCGGCGATAAAATTCCACCCACTGTTCTCCTCGGGCGGTTCAAACGTGGGAAAGGGTCGCGCATAAAGTTGCGAACGGTAAAAATGCGTTTAGTGATAGTTTCCGGGGCAGAGATTTGTTTAGTATCGTGAGGAAAAATCGTCTTATAGAGCACGCATGGGTCCGCGAGTGGACGCAGATGAAAATATGTTTATTTTATCACAACTGCCTAATTTTCTACCAGCTGCTGGTTCGTTTTACATTCATCTAGTATGGCTTCGCGATAGGACCCAAAACTGAGAGAAAGGATATTCTAGCTTTCAACCATGTGCCTCGACATTTTCTGTCCTTCGCTATTCCAAAACATGCCAAATCCTATTCATATTATAACTAACCATTTTTCATTTTTCTTCTTCTTTCAGGTGAGATGAAAAGCCCAATCCCGACGTTCGTCCTGCGACTCTTCAAGAACCGTAATATCGATAGAGTAACGTGGGTGGCCAACCAAAGCAGACATCGCTTTCATGCCCGCATCCTCCGAAAAGGAACCCAATTTGTTTCATCCTGATGGACGAATTTCCTGCCGAACGAATTTCCGGCCAGTGATTGAAAAATCAAACAGAAATGGCTAATTTACGATACCTATCGCCACACCCGGTGGAAATCCTCGGGAGTGCACTTTTCTTGCAGGAGAGAACGATAGGTTTTCATCCTAAGGGACATAAATCCGGTGCGGGTATGGGTATTATGTTGAACGACGCTGCCGCGACAGATGTAAAGTCAAAAGTGGACAAAACCTCCTTCAAATCCTCCCAGTCCAGTGACAATTCAAATGATGTGTGCTTTGAACGGCTGACTGGATCCATCCCTGGGAATACTTCCGCTTCTAATGGGTGCGTGTGAATGACCGAAGGGACGACCAGAAGCAAATGGCCATTTTCACGTACACCCCATAACATCTAATGATAGCTCTTTTCAATGGGCACGAACACGACCATCGATGGAAAATGTGGTACGCCCTCCCGGGCTGCCATTTGCCGCCCAAGTAAATCATTTGTAGCACGATTTTTCTTCCTTCCAACGCGCCCGGCCCACGAAAAAGGAACAAAATCCCAGTCCAAAACGAGCCTGTAAAACGAGCGGCCGAGTGGCGGGGCGCGTGCTAAGCAAGAAATTAGTATTCTGCCGATGTGAAGTTTAAGGATTATTTCCCGAAACGCCATTCCACAGCTAGTGCCGATTCATTTTTACGAGCCCTGAAGGGTCGCTCGTGCCATGCGCCTTCGAAAAATGATGTGCCCCACTAAAAGCAGCAATCCCGGAAGAAAAGAGCGTCTTCTCGGTTCTTGGGCTCTCGGGCGGCAGCTGTTGGCAGCCCACAGACTGACGCCCACGCTTCCTGTGGAAAAATGCCTCCGGAGACACAAAATAGACAAACCAAGTGCGTGCGGATTATGTTATTATGCTTCACTTTTTTGTGGCCATTATTAAATTGTGTTTGTTTCCTGCTGATTGGGGCAGATTTAGCAGCTCACCCTGTAAACGACACCCGAAGCCCTTTGGCGAAAGTATCCATCTGGGGCATCGTGTGTCCTTATCCTTTTTGCTTCTCCTTTCCGAAAATAAACCTCTCTCGGATTCGCGTATCGCTCGTGGGACATAACGTTGCCGAGTTTATACGCCCCGCTGTTTAATTTCGTACGGATTGTGCGTTTCCACCCTCAGGAATGTCGGGAATTTAATTTAAATAGCACCATCCATTGACGCCGCATCTCTTCTCCCAGCGAAAGTAAAAAGATTTGGAAAAAGGGGCGTTTAAAATTGGCAAACAATTGCCTAACGCTGTTTTGAAGCCTCCTTTCGAATTCAAAGCTCGTTCCCCCAAAGACAGTTTATGCCAGAGAAGGCTTACTTACATTAATTCTTCTTTAAATCCCCAACTACCCCGATCTTGAGGGGATTCGGTCTTTTTCGTGTGTGACAGACGCAAAAGCGAATGCATAATTTAGTGCAATTTACGTCCTGCTCATCTGCACTTTTCCCGTTCATTTAGTCATAACCACATCCTAATGAGCCCTTCCCTTCTTCTCGCACACTCCGTCAGTTGAAAATGAGAATCGAAAAATTGCATCCATTTCGTTTGCCATTATAGAGGCCGCTCAAAGCACCCTTTAGCAGCAGTGGCAGCAACCTCCCGAAATCATCGTTACGTTTCACGCATGGCCGCCAGAGACAACGTCTCACACCCCGCGGAAAATCAATCGAATCACACAAACCCAGCATCCTGGAATCGCCTGCCCAAGGAAGATGGAAAAGTTTTTGCCTCACTGAAAAGTTACTCCCCCGATCAGCGGCGAAGTCTGGAGGTTAAAGAGGGTTCCTAGCGGTGTTGTCTTCGACGTCTTTATGGTGCATCCCGGGGGACTCATTGAGATCGTACTCCATTTCGGATCGAGCAAGTATTCCCCTGCTCCTACGATTCTGCTACAGACAGCGAATTTATGCGATTGTGACTCCCACCGCATCCTTATGAGAAAAACGAGAAAAACTACTGAACAAGGGTTGCCGAAAATGGGTTCTCCTTACATTCTTACTTTGATTAATATTTACGTTCAACTGCATTTGACATGCGTTAGGATAGGTTAGACAAACATGGATATCAACTCGTATTCATTCCCGTTTCATAAAACAACTTTTGTTACATGATTAAAAACTTTTAAGAAATGTTGAACATTTTCTCTTTATTCCACCCTAAAAATGTCCTTCCATTTACACGATCGATATTTTCACATAATCTTGACACATCTGTCAACCGTACCACAAACAGGTCCGACCAACTGTGCACATCGAATTTCCGCACTTCACAAACGGCTTATCGCAAAGGCCACGCCACACACAGCTCAACCCCGTATCCTGTAAAACGTCGATGATGTCAGACATTTCATGCCTTTCCTTCGTGCAATAATCCCCGATAAATGTGTCCACTTAAGAACCATCGACATTGTGGCTAGCAAGTGACCCGTAAGCTATAGGGCGGGTTTTTGTGTGCCGACCAGCGTTTAGGCGACACTCTTGCCCCGTCGGCTTTAAGAACGGGCAAGTTTCGGCTGTCCGACCGACGGGAAACGACACCTCCGGCACCGCAGATACATCCTCCAGATATCGTTTGACGTGAGTTCGTGCGCAAATCGCCACCATCGAGCGTTTCCTTCGTCGCCCGCGAGGCTAGCGATTCATCTGGAATCATCTGGATTATGAGCGACAAGTGTCCTATTCCGGCTGGAAGGAGGCCAGTATTCGGCACATTCGATGTATTTTCTTCCCCATGTCACCGGGGGAGCACTTTGTTTTGCGGCCCGATAGTGATGGTGTGCGTCAGTGTCGTAATGTGATGTGGCTGTAGTCATCTTTAACTATTGCTACTCGGTACATAAGGGACCCAGAGGGACCACTCCCAGACTGGCTTCTTCTCCCT
Organism: Anopheles plumbeus; assembly: GCA_034621735.1. Classification (NCBI taxonomy): domain Eukaryota; kingdom Metazoa; phylum Arthropoda; class Insecta; order Diptera; family Culicidae; genus Anopheles; species Anopheles plumbeus. The sequence goes on along the minus strand of JAOEFI010000007.1, from coordinate 16,354,225 downwards.
AAGCCTTTGACGATTGGCAGGATTTCCAGTGCGCCTCTGTCGGCGGTGGCCGGCTATTTGGGGCTGGATATACTTTAATGGAATCCATTCGAGATCCGGCGGAAGTACGGGCGGCAATTAACGTCGCGCATGTGGCAGCAGTGTCGTCGAAGCGTACGATGCGGTTGATGTAGCTGTTAACTGCATATGACTACAACATCCGGCACGAAGTTGAGCCCGGGGGTTTCAAGGATATTCGATACTCGCAGATAGTGTCGGGCTGGGATGATTACCGTATACACTGATGCGTGGAGCTCCGGCAATAGTTTTCCCCCCGAGATAGACTTTGGCGGAATATATGGAAGACGTTGGGGGACGGTTCTTTCCATCGGTCTACCCAGACCTCAGGTGTCGTGGAATTCGTACGAAATATCGCTTCAATAATGTGGAACAGCGTACAATTAACTGTGACTACGAACAAAGTTATTCTGCAGTAGTCATAATTTGTGTAGACAATAATTTCACTATCGTGCACAGTCGAATGTTCCAGAGTTGACAAACCCCATAACCAACAAATTCCACGCCTACAGGCAACCAAAAATACCCCAATATCATGGCGCAGACGATGAATAAAAAACTATCCACTATATAGCCGAAATTCATCACTCTATTCCTCTACTTGGTCTTGGACGGAGTGAACCGTTACTCTTACTCTTCGAACGGTGGTTTTAATAAACGCAGGCACAAAAGCTCCACAACACCGTAAATTCCCATTAAACCAGCGGCCGAACGGTGCTAGCGCACCGAGCTGCAGCCCTCTGCGAAGGGATACAAAAACTGATCAGCCAAGTGGTGAGTTCGGTCCGTTCCCCTCAAGAACAAGATAGGCACAACGGATTCATTACTCCGGCTTTCAATGGGCAAATAGCGCCAGTAGGACCCTCAGCGAGAAGATCCGACCGCTCGACAGTAAATGAAACAACTTCACCATGTGGAAAAAACAACGGACTTAACCGTTTGCTGTCGGATTAGTGCACACAACACGCTCCACTCACGGAAATAGCGAAAGAACGGTCGGCCTCTCGACTCCTTCTCGCACAGAAAACAGATCGCTTTTCCAGTGGCTGGTTTGAAACAAATATTTATAAACCTTAATAAACCGCCGCACCCTACACCCTGCACTCCGTTGTTCTCGTCCTTTTTTCTGACTTCCTGTTGTTCCGGTGCGGCCATCTCACATTTCCCGTGCGGTTTCTCTTTCCTCTCGCCTCGAGACCACCGGAAACTAGAAATTATTCTACAACGATGGCGGGGGGTAGGGCGGTTGAACCAAAATACCAACGGAGCGGAGTGGGTGTGTCGGAGCGCTGGTGGTGGCGTGCAGAATGGAATAAACCGAGGGACATACGATGTCATCGGTCCGTCCGTCCGTCCGTGCGCTCGGAGTTGTGAAAATATTTACCAACTTGTGAACCTGCGCGGGATGCGGTCCAAAAAAACACACAGTAGTGGCGTGCTCACGCGTACACATATTCCGAAGAAGATGCAGGAGGATATATACCACTGCTGGGGATACTCAACCAAGAGATGCACTTTTTTTCGTCGCTTCATGGCCATAATCTCACTGCAGGAAGCTCATACAGTTGCATACACTGAGTTTTAACAACCAATGT
>JAOEFI010000007.1:16323045-16330545 GCA_034621735.1 Anopheles plumbeus | reverse complement strand
CTTCTTCTTTTTTATTCTTTACCTCGAACACACATACACACCCCCAACACAACCACCACCAAACCGATACGGAAATGGAAAACAAAATATGTTGTACACAAAATGAACATTCTTTTCGATACCGACGCACTACATACTACTTCCGACTGCCGGTGTAAACATCTGACGAACCTACATCTCCTTTGACCGTAATACCGCTGCAACTCGCGGATCTCGCACATACACACACGTACACATATACTCTGCCATACGCAATACCACCACCACCAACAATTCAAAATAAAACGCTCTACGTACGCGAATCGAAATTCTACACCACGCTCTCTAACCCAAATGATCACTAGACTGCACCCGTATCTGCTGCGGCCGCTGTAGCCGCTGCCGCCGCCGCTGCTGCTGCTACCATGGGTCCCCTACAACAACCACCGCCACCGCCCGGGGCTGTCACTTCGACGAGCCAGCTGTCACTTTCTGGCGGCCAGTCTCCCCTGGAGGTTGGCAAAAAACGTGCGGCCGAAAATGACATGATACAAATGGTATTGCCATCTTTATTTTCCTAGTTTGTCTTTATATCTTCTACTCTTGTTTCCTTTAAAAAAAACACCTTGTTTTAATTCCCCCATTGATGTATCCCTTCCCTGTCTTCCAAAATCGTCATGTCCCCTAAAACCGTAACCCAGTATTAGTTTGACGTATTTTGGATTTAATTAGGCTCTTGTTGATTAATGGTTTTCCCCTTTTATATGTGTTCATCTCCATAGTTGATCGTTTAGCTCCACTGACCTGCTGTTGTACTAAAATACCTTACTGACTTTTTTCCTGGGATTTCATTACCAACTGACACTAACGAAAAACACCCAATACACTGTTCTAAAATTTTATAAACTATTGGTCTGGGTTTTATTTTTAACCTAACCACTAACCACTTTGTTATGTATGATTTGAATAAAGCATTTGAGGAATACAATTATTTATTACATTTTACATTCCAAGAAGTTCTATAATTGAATGTTGGTCAGTTTTATTTAATATGTAGTAAAAGAGATGTAAGGATTTTTTTTATTCGACGTGCGCTTCCCAGAGATATCAAATAATGTCGTAGATAATCTTTTTTTTTTGTTGAACCATTTCTTACGCCACCAGAACCCTTTCGTACGAATGGAAGCCTACCACTATTTTCCTGATTTTCCGTTTGCGTTGATCGTAAAAATATACAGTTTATGATTTTTCGCGTGTTCAGTGAAATTTTCCTTTCTCATTTTTGGATGTGTCAATTGCTATGCTTGTATTGATTTTACGCTAATATAATTCTACATACGTACAACCGAAAGAAGAAGAACGCAACTAAAAAGCAAAAAGAAAACATTGCAATTAACATATTTACATTCTTGAACAGAAATAAAACTGGGATTTGGAAATAATATTAGTATGCCGCAATGTATCATTTGTTTTCATCATTAAGATGCTCGTATTACGATTTCACTAGCGCCGTACTGAGCAGCTATTTTTTTTTTGATTTTTTGCTTCAAAGTATTGACATTGTCTATTATATGCAACGAGAAACTGCACCAACCACAGGATATTTACTCTAGGAAAAATGGAAGCATCTAACATGCGCACCTGCTGGAAAAGGCGATCGCCAACGGCACTCTGTGTTAGTAATGCCATCTTATCACTAACCTATTTAAAGTAGAAGATGATATTTCGCAGAGAGAACGTGTGTCGAAGACATTCGTATGCCTGAATCAAAGGCCGTGAAGGAATAAAAGAAACACTTGATTCAACATTTAATCTATCCAAGCAATCGAACCGCGTAGACATTTTTCGCCCACCAATTAACCGCCAATCGACCAGCAATGAAGCGTATATTGGAGAGGAACTTGCCAGCCATTTTGTTAAACTACCACTAATAGTACTGTCCTCTTAAAGCCACCCTGTGCCCTCATTCTCATCAATCCCTGTAACTGTAACTGTAACAGTACCCAGAACGAGAAGTATAACCCCCCCAATGCCAAATAACGTGTGTTTTTATCATGAATCCATCTTCTTTTTTGTCAGTGTACGTTTACGTTTATGTTCCATTCATGACTTATTATAGCTTTTAAGGTTATTTTTTTATATTATCAATATTTTTAATTTATTTCAAATTTTAAAATTCGATTCGATGGTTCCCAATAGAGTGTACCTTTACATAACTAATGAATGTTTTCATTTTCTCTTTGCTTTTTTTCTCTTTCTCTCTTTCTCTATTTCTCTCTTTCTCTTTACTCCCACACGTTTCCATTCGAATGTATACGAAATATGTACACATCTTATCCGTGACATTACACGCCACCATGTTGTATCCCCCGTTGAACCCCGTCCGTTGTGTTTGTACTTTTTCGTTTCCCCCCTGCTGTCAACGTGTGAACATGGCGCGCATATGGATATGGTGTTGTAACATCCTACACGCGATAAACACAAAAACGATCAACGATTAAAACCACCACGTGAAACACTCACCGTCCATCGATCCCACCTACCTAACTACATGAACTTACAACAACACATCGCGCCATTTTGTCGTCCCTAACATCGGCGCTCAACACTACTATCGACTCACACCTAAACATCAATCACTACTATCACTATTACCTATTTCTTCTACTGTCACAAAAAAACAAACCCGCACCATTGCACCACAAAAAATACCAAAAACCTACAACCCCTCCAGATGGACATGAAAACGATGGGATCTATTTACTATGAAAACTTTGTAAGTAACCGAGCCATTTTTCGATTTTTTCCAGCATTTTTTTTTCATTAAGTCTCCTTCCTTTTCTTCTCCGAAGGAATGATTTTGATGCGTAGCTAGTTCGCTTTGGTTATGGTGTATTGGTTTTCTATTATTTCGTTGTTTTATGTTTTATATGTTCATCTTTCACTGTTTGGTACCAAATCTATTTGAAACTATTATCGTATTGTGGCAAAAAAAAATCTATATTGGATTCTCTGGCCAAAGAATGAACACCCGTGAATCCAATTTTAAACTTTCACGAAAATTTTAATTGGACGTGCATCGAGGTAACGGTGACTTTTGTCCTGCTCTTCTGCTCTACCATTTCCTCCTTTACGACACACAGTTCTTAACACTCTCAGCACATTTTGGCCACTTTTCACAAATATTCTCTTATAGTTTAGCTACTCGTGAGTTGTACCATTTTGTATCCCTATTTTCTTGATGCCCATACGCATATTGCCGTGTACAGAAAATGAAAAAAAAAACAAACATAATTTCATCTAGTATTACTTACGTTGAACGCTTCACATCACCTGGCGCCTGTCACTACACCGTTGCACATTACAGGCAAACTCTGCCTTACTATGCCCCCTGTAGCTATTCTCTCTATTGCTCTACGCCTGAATAGTCTATCTGAAACATACACTCCCGAACACTACCCTCCTGGCAGTTTCTCTCTGTGTCTGTCTCTTTCTCTTTCTGTCTTTCTCTCTATCTTTCTGTCATTTTTAATGTTCAAACCTATCTGTGTGTCCCTTTTTCAATGGAAATGTCTATCCCTCATGAAAAATTCGTTTTGATCTTGTACAAAACTGTAATCTGCTAATGTTTAGTATATAGTGACTAGAATTTTCCATCCGTTTTGTTACCATTACTACTACTCGATCGTTGCATTTCAGAACAAAACTACAAATAACAGGTATTTCGGTGGAAAACTAATTCTCGTTTTCGTGTTTTGTTTCCGTTTTGTGAACTTTCTTCCCGTTCCGTGTGGCATGATGCTGCGGTGCAGGCTTTCCCGGGAATGGTCCCGTTCAAGCGGAGCGCTGGAGAGAAATCCGGAATTCCCGTCTACCAGCCGGGCGCCACCTACCAGCAGCTGATGCAACTACAGCAGCCGTTCGTGCCAGTGTCATGTGAGTACCCTAGTACCAGTACTAGCGTCACAGCCGCTACCTATATTCCACCAACATCCACAGCAACCCCTATCGCTAATAATCTTGCGAGTCTGGTCAGCAATAGTAGTAGTAGTAGTGGCTTTGCCGCTGCCCTTGCCGCCGCCAGCAGTGCCAGCTACAATCCCTCGTCCATGTTACTCGGTGGTCTGTACTACACCACTAGCGGGGCGGGCGGTTCCAACGCCATCGTCACCTCCGTCGGTGGTGGGGTTAGCGCGGGGGGTGGGATCGGCTGGGGTGGAAGTAGCACCATGCTTAACCACAATAATAACCACAGCAACAACAACAACAGTCCGAAGATGAGCAACAAGAACACGCCTCTGACGAAATCGATGTCGTTGCAGTCGATGGCTTCGCTCAGTGGAAGCATGAGCCATCTTGCCAACAGTGGTGCACTAGTGAATGGTCAGACCGTCTCGCACTCGGAGGGCGAGCATAAAGAAACGGCCGGTGCCGGTGCCGATAAGGAGGACTCGCATGGCGGCGACCTCCTGACACCGAGCAGCAGCGTGCTCTCGAGTAGCTCCACAACGACCACTACTGCGGGCGGGAGTGGTGGGTCCTCGTTGGCGCACACGTTGGCCACTTCGTCCACGCAGGCCATTTCGGTCCCTGTTACTAGCCCGCTGTTGCAGTACTCGGCCGCAGCCACATCGGCCGCCAACCACATGAACCATCAAGCTTCGATGCAGGCGCACCTGCAGGCAGCGCACGCCGCGGCCGCCCATCAGGCTGCGGCAGCGCACGCTGTCCAAGCGCAGGCTGCTGCCAATCATAACGCGGCCTATGCGGCGGCTGCTGCGGCCGCCTCGGCTCAGTATCCGTCGGCGGCGGCTAGCGCCCACTACTCCGATGCGGCCAGCATGGCCAAGGAGGTGGCGCAGAAGAACTACGCCCTCAAGCTGCACGGCAGCTCGTCGGCCCTAACGGGAAAGCCGCTGACGGCCCTAGGCTACACCGGCGTGACCCTCAACAAGGGCGGCCTTCTGCCGCAACCGGGCCAGCAGTACGCAGCCGCTGTGGCGGCCGCCGCTGCTGCCTCGGCCACCAACGCAGCCAATGCCGGCTACCCACAGGCGGCTGCCCGCCTAGGCTCCCCGGCCGTGGCCGTCGCAGCCGCTACTCCGCAGCAAGCGCTACTCGCACCCACGCTGACAACTCGGCCACCGCCGCCGATCATGCCACAGGCCGGAGCGTACCCGCAGCTCCTTCGGCCACAGATGCAGGCCGCCTACGGCACCAACTCGTACGCGGCAGCGGCCGTCGCCCAGCAGCAACTCATGAACCAAGGCTTCATGTACCCTGCGGCGGCCTTCTCTGCCGCTGCCGGCGGTTACCCCTTCCCGATGGCTCAGCCCGGCATGCCCGCCGGCCTGACCGCCATCTCAGCGCCTGTGCCGCAGGTTTCCGCCGCTCAGGCCGCTGGCAATACCGTGGTCTTGAACCCGTACAAGAAAATGAAGACCTCCTAAGCAGCTGCGCCAACAGGGCCGCGGGCTGAAGCTTTCGGAGGGAACCATCATCCCATTTACCAAATCTGATGAGTGGAGCAGAGGTGACTTGCTCGTTAAAAATATTGCCATACGCGATAAACACATCTTCAATAGAACACAAATCGAAAACACTTGGTATAAGCCCTAAGTTAACCACATACAAATCACACAAAATAATCTTAAAAAAGCCGCGTTCTCTCGTAGAGGGAAGCGTCAGTGTTAATGGTTTTGGGCCGGCACCGAGGGTTCGAACATGCGCCCGGGTAGAAGGGGGACGGGCAGGAAGTCAGCATAGAGATACGAATACAATAAATTTTGCCACACAATTCAGTGCCTGAGACCGAGGGAAATTCTCACTTTCACTACCACTCGGTACCCAAGAGAACCGATGGCTTTGCCACAAAACACTGAGCGGCACTCGTGGTCGAAATCGGTCAGACGTGGTAGTGAGCAGTGAAATGACATCCTCGAGTGAAAGATCTAGAATGCGGTTGATCCTTCGAAGAGGGTCATGCCAACATGATCATGATGAAGAAACTGTGATAGCTTCACAAACCCACGCTGCAATGTATGCAAAATCGCACAAAACAACAGTTTGCACTCCTCAACCCCTTTGCTTGCCAGCCCCGGAAACGGCTTGCCCCATTGGTTTGCAACCACCCATTGGACCGTAAAGTTCAGCTCTACGTCCAGCGACGACCCTCCGTTGGGCAGCTAGCGAGATAGTAAGCTACTTGTTGGAAGGCCCATACACAGATCCCGAACGATTCAGGCTCTTGTGAAGAAAGATGATGGAACGATCGATCAAATGTCCGGTGCAGTAGTATAATAGTTTCGCTTGTTTAATTTTCGCTCACCCTAATCTTACCTCTTGTCGTTCAAATACGCTTACCCTACCGATCAAAGATAACTCGTTCGCGTAGTTCGTTTGTTCGTTGATTGTCGTCCAAGCTTTTACCCATAGCTACAGCTATTAGTAGCATTAGTAGAGACGTAGGGATGACTACCCCTTCGGAAGTCGACCTATAGTGAACAATAACATAACGAGTTAGGGAAAATAACTTGACAGTAAAACCAATCTGTGCACAGGGCTGGGATAGGTTCGTTTATTTTCACCCAGCCCTAGCATTTTCTGCACTCGAAGTCCGATACGTAGACGAACGATAATCAAAGTAGTTGAACCATGTGACGCTGCTGTGCGCAGTGCATTATGATACCAGTTTTCATATCTTTAGTTAGTTTAGTAGTGAACGAGCTGTCAAAAACGTAGGAAATAAATTTCGAAATGTCAGACGACACGTTTTAGAAACGTGACGAAAAACAGGCCGTCAAGTCATACAATTCTGTTCCTTTCTGTTGTATTCGATTGTGAGTTGCATTTGTTTCGCTTAGTATGTGTCATGTGTGGTTGACTGTATTTATCTAGAGCATAGGTAAGTTTTGTACAGAATTTGAAATTAGATAAAACTTAGTAAATACCGTTTGTCCGTTCGCAAATCTTTGGATTTTGTTTTTCTTCGAGTTGTTTGAGTCACACTAAATTATGTTTCATTTCGGTGTAAGTTCGTTGTTTGATGCGATAGTAAATTTTGGTTTGTATACTTATAATACGAGGAGCTAAGGTTTACTTTGGTTGCGGCGCGTTAAACATAAACCAAGTAGTGTAGGCTGTTGATAATTTTCCTTTCATTGGTTCGAGGTTGTTATAGACACCGTAGCATAAAATTTCGTTACGAATCAACCTCAACCTAAATTCGATTGACAAAATATCTTGCTAATAAAAAAACAGCAAATGTGGCACATATTTACCACGAACCGAGACAATTTAAATCTAATCAGTCACATGTGGAATGCAAAAGCAGATCCAACTAATAATCTAAGGTTGTGTCAGAGTCGGAGTCCATGTGGAGTGCTTCAGAGTGATAAATATAAGTATGAAACCCTCGATTTGTGCGATGGCAATAGAGGACTGTTGCGGGTTGGAGGGGGGGGGGGGGGGGGTAAAAAAGGGATAGTTAACGGAAAGGCAACCAAAAAACCGTGTGGGGAA
>JAOEFI010000007.1:16290927-16321803 GCA_034621735.1 Anopheles plumbeus | reverse complement strand
GGGTAAAACAGGGATAGTTCACGGAAAGGCAACCAAACAACCGTGTGGGGAATGATCACTGGTTTGTGAAAGTCCAAGAACTAATCGACAACTCATGGTTTTCACGATCATTAACTGTAGTTGATACTGTAGAACGTCTATTCTTGCCACTCTGTTGCAATTGCCAGGCAATAGATGTTAAACCGTAGATTCCATCGTTGCCCATCGTCCACCCACTACGCCAACGGTACACCGAGTAACATTGTACCCCAGGAGTTGAAAAGGCTACATTGTCTCCAAATTTGTTACATAAATTCTTACCACGTGCACTGTCTCTTACATCCTCTCGTTGCCATCGTCATTGCAAGGGACGCACCTTTTCTAATCATCGCGGCGAATACTTGCAACCAATCACAAGTACTGCGGCTCATAAATAGTATTATACTTACTATCATTACTATTGCTACTACTGCTACTACTACTACTACAACTATTACATTTACTACTACTACTACTACTATTACTGCTAGCTCTAGAGTACAATTTTATGTAATATGAGTAATTCGTACGCAGCAGCGAGTGTGTTGATTTGTTTTTACGCGTAAGACTTTGCGATTGAGTGAAATATTTGTAATGGTTGCTGCAACGTACTCTTTTCCCCTTGATAACTGTAAGCCGCGGATACATTAGCAAAAAAGCGTGAAACTATCATATGCACTGGTGGAATGATCATAAAAATAAAATATCTTACCGACAACGTGAATGAATGAATGCGAAACTTGATGCCGCCATCGCGCGATGCAGCACCAAATCGCTCGCGCACACTCTTGGCACGAGCATACTTTCCGTATCACGTAGTACTGCTAGTAAAGGAAAACGTAACCGCTTGTGAACTATGTGACTAAACGACGCTGATCGTAGACATTTGAGAGAAAAAATTCAATCCTCAACAGCAAAAGGAAGAAACATACTTCCCCTACAGGGAAAAATCCGGCTTAAACAGAAAAGCAAGCACCTTACGAGCATTTCAATTTTCTCTGGACGCTTTTGAAAAAAACATTTCTAGAATACTAAATATGATATATACTTTTCAACACTGTTTTTCTGGGTTTTCCGGCTGTATAATATATGCTCTGCGCTAAAAGTAGGATCAATAATTCGTTTTCCAAATTTTGTAAGAATGAAAAACCAAATCCAATTCATAATCTTTCTCGCAGCTATAACCAATTTTTATTTTCCGATAGTATGATTATCAGATTTTACTTTATCCGATTTGCGAGTTTGTTTACCCCTAGCCGTATTGTGCATAGGTTTAGCGAGCAAAACACAATCCACAAGCAAACAAAATATGCTGCAATGATTTATATATATGAAACAAACAACACAAACTTTTATTCTAAGATAATTGTTTGATATCCCGATTTGTTAGTATTGTACACCAACTGCTATTACTTCAACTTCAAACAGCGACTATCTCTCTTATTGGTCCTATTTTTACTACTACTACATTTACTTCCGCTACTGTTGTTATTACTATATGTATTGCACAACTTTGAATCGACCCATACTTCGTGACTGGTGCTGCATTCTGGTCGCGGAGTGATTCAAATCGATTTTGCTCCTACGTATCCCCTGCATGATAACTGTGTATTCCTAGACAGCAACAAAAAACCTGAAGCTGAACGAAAAAAGAACGACATTTAAATTTGTTTTAAGCCTACACAACTTCAAACTGATAAAAATGTACCGTAATATAAACGCTATCGTATAACCCGCATTAAAACCCACAAACACACCAACACACCTCTAATGAGAGCAATTACCTTCAGTTGTTTAGCCTTCGAATGCCATTGCTATGCCAAACCGTACCATAGACGCGAATAATAGAGGGTGCGCGTAAATGTAACACACAAAAAGTATCCTTAATTGGGTGATTCTAGTGTTTTGATGTAATTTCTAAGCTCATTTGTCAACCTTCATCTGCCAACCGTGCAATACACTGCATCCGTACTTTCGATTTGCGATAGTTTGTAATAGTATCCGCCAGATCACCCACCATCATCGTCGTTATCGTTACTTCGGTCATCTTCTGCACCATCATTTTGTGCTGCTTGGTAGTCTAACATCCTCAGCGCGTTCTTTTTCCGTATATTTTCATTTGCTCATCCTTTTGTTCCTTTTTGTTCCTATTATACTTTACTGCTGAAAGCCGTTACGTATAGAGGTTTGCTAAATTTTGTTGATCTGTACTCTGAATATTCTTTTTAAAATCTTTTTTACTTCTCCTGGACATTGTTTCACGCAAAAATAGTAAAACCTACGAATTCGTCCATCAGAACGAAAAGCATAACAACACTACTTACACTTGGCTTCATTTGCTTCATATTCTTTTTAATTTTTTGTTTTTTATTATTTTGTTTATGTAGCATGCACACATACCTTGTTTTGCCCTTCACTGAACCGGCCACCGCTGTCTGTTATTTATATTAATGAATAACAGTGTACTAAAGAAACTTTCAAACATTCTGTTCTAACAATCTTGAAAGCATTCTTGACTGTTATGATGAATCATCAATTAGAACGCGTGTATCCTGCCATGCTAAAAACAAACACATAAACACAGCCCCACAATACTCGGATATGAACTCATAGACACACAAAATAAAACTGCTTTGTTTGTTAAGTACAAGGGAATTTGTTAATAAAATGGTTCATTTTATATAGATACCTACATTTATAAGCATACTACTACTACTCGGAACGATGGACGCAACCCGTTCTTAAATATATCCTTCAATCGAATCCACCATTCAATATTTTTGCTCGCTGTTTGTATTATTGCCATTGTGCTACATTCTTCTACCGACACGTTTTTTTAGTATATATATTCAGTGTATAGAGTCATCTCATCGCAATACTACCTTAAACCTGCCAAACTATATGAAATACGAACCCACATTAGCCCACCGTTTTATTTATTGCTGGTGCTTGCCGGACTTTTCCTAGTCGTCCTATTAGTTTGAATCCTTCGCTATTTTCCTTTTCGGTCAATAAACAGCAACAAGGTGAACACACACTAGCGCTTGGTGGTAATTTGGCTTTTTCCGGAATCTGGTCGTAGCCTACTTGAGCGCTTTGTATAGACGACTGGTTGTGTATGCTTTCTGATGCAAAAAGCATATTGATTTTAAACACATGTTTGGTTTACTTCGCATGGTGTCAGGTAACATGTTTATTTCGCTGCCAATTACAAGGATCCTTTCCTTTCTTTTTGCTGCATCTTTTTCCTTTCATTTCTGCCAAAATCGATCATTCGATTCTCTTCCACCTGAGCTGCGCCTTCGTTTTTCTATTGAAATGGACAACCGTCTAGAGTTGAACTGGCTTAGTAATTCGTTGGGTTTAGAGGAGCATCTATCATTCGTGTTGCTATTCGGCCGTTGCTAATCGTGCTTAATGCTGCTGATGCTGCTACTGCTCAGGAATGGACAAAGACCGGGCTAGAATCAAACGCGATCGAGCCCAATGTTAGCTGTAGAGAGAGAAAAAGAAGAGAAGTTTTGATAATTTTGCCTTATTGCCCAACATTCAATTCGAGAAATAGTATATATTTTTTCAAACATCCGCTGCGACGATTCGACATGTAAATTAAATCCAACTTATCCCTTTTTGTTTTGGTTATAAAAACAGATCCCTAGTGCAGTTGAAAACTAATTCCTCACATATGTCCTTCCCACATTAACAAAATCAAGCACCGGTATACCTAACCTATGCATCCGCAAAATAGAAAGTTTTACATGGCACCCAGTTAATAATACTTGCATTTCTTCTGGATGCTACGACACCCAAGGATTCTGGGTCCTTCTTGTGTGGTCGTTGTTTTTTGTTTGTCCAGAAATCTTTCCAATTAGTCCCGAGCGCGGAAGAAAAGTTTTTTACAGCTTGTTATGATTGCCTTTGCGTTCTGCTTTACTGTTAGGAGATGCATAATTTTGTAGCAAGTCCTCCCACAGCACTAGGGAACTCAATGATAAGAAATCGATTTCATTTGTTGCTCGTTCGATTCTAGACATATTCCAAACAGTAGGCGCCATGGTCTGAATGAGATGCGAGATGAAGATATCACATTCTTCTAAACCCCGAATGTACCATGTAGAAAATGAATTTTCATGAACTATATAGCAATTAAAAGCAGAGTATAAAAACTGGCCCCCGCACACACGCAACGAAACCATCCGTCCAATTTGAACCTTACCTTTCATAACCTTTGCTGGGCTGATACTCGATTTTTCTCTCCCTCTTCCCTGTACGAAAAAAGGCAAGCGATGTGATGCCGATAATGTATCATTGTCGCGCATGATGAATATTATACCCGTGAGCTGAACCTTTTTTGACAAACAAAGTAGTTTTACTTTTAACATGAACAAGATACAGCCTAACAAATGCGAGAAGATAAACTTTTCCATCATCCATTCTTTCATACTTAGTCACATTTGAGTCGGGCCACTTAGCCAACAATTTGACTGTTGAACAACTCGTGGCCGATCGGTTCGATCGGCAGGAATTTCATTTTCCATTACAAAACAAAAAAAACTACCGGAGTACGGAATGCTATAATTTGTCCTTGTTCCTTCTGGCGAATCGTACCCTTACCGTCAATGGTTCTGTGTAGCAACGCAATTGCAAACGTTAAACCTAAATCCATTCTAATGTTACCAACGGAAGAAGCGTAACGATATCAATGCAGAAATGTAGAACGACTAATGGTCAGTATCAAACCGGAAACACGAAAAAGGGAATGTTTAAACATGATAATATTTTTTTTCATGCAAGTGCCTAATGTTGAATTGAAGTGGAAGGTGAATGGAAATAAAACAATGCTCGAACGAAGGAATTAGTAAATGAACTAAGCTATTAAGGCAATTCAGTAGTTACCACGATTGGAAAAGTGTCCAGTCTAGAACGAAAACGAAAAACGGTGAGCTCTTCCTGTCACACAGTACAGTTTCTTTTTTCACACGAAACTAAAGAAAAAACTCCATTCAATAGCTGTGAAATTGTGGAAATTGAGAACAAGGGAAACACTGTTATGCATAAACCCAACTTGATCGTGGAAAACATTCTTCTTCACCAACAATTTATTCCACAGATCGTCGACTTGGTTCCTAGCATTATGGTTTCGTAGTGGTTTTCAATCTATCTAAAACTAACTAACTCGTTCTGGTGTTCGTAATTTATTGTTTCTTCGTAAAGTTCTGGGGTATATAGAATGTTATAGAAAACATCCAGGAACGGCATATATTTGAACACGTTCTCGAAAGTAGGATATTTTTCATTCATGAACGAACTAATAAAACGTAACGTAGAAAGAGTTCACGAACGGTACTAAAACTAAAATCAATAAAAAAAATATTTTAGTTCTACGAATATCGTAACAAGATAAATCATACATTAAGTTAATTAGAGTGCCGTTGGTTGCACGTCTACAACTATGTGTAGAGCAGAAAGAGCTAAACGAAAGAGTTACATTAGTCGTAGAAATCGTTCACTGATAGAATTCACAAGTAAACTTTTAAAAATCAACAGTAGTACTTACCAAAACCGTTTTCTCGTATCTTAACCAACGTGGCGTGCAAAACTATGATTGAAAACGTAGTATCATATATGAAATTTTACAATTCTACGTTCAATATCAGTGAAGTGTATGAATGAAAAGAAAAACAGGACTATCTCCCAAATTTACATACGGATACCAATCAAAAACATTACAAGTCAACTTCATTATAATTCACCTAAGGAAATATATATATTTAGACGCATATATCTACAAACACATTAATATTATTGGTATCTATTCTATTCAATATGACTATTACTTTGTAAAACTACGGAAACTTTCTGTCAAGAAGCTAGGAATTGCAATGTGCTAAAGGAACCACAAAATCTAACCTAAAACAACAAGGAATTGTTAAAAAAGCGACAAATGAAACGATAAAAAGCTGAATTGAAGAGCAGAAAGTGAAAGCATATGCGAGTATGAAAACTAAGATGGAAAAACGTTAGTAATTTCATGTAATAATAAAAATCAACTGTACTTGTTTACAAAATTCAATGAAACTAAACGAGAAAAAACAGAGTTTGAAACGACAGTAAAAACTTTAACCTAACGGGGGGTTTGCCACTCTAATCCTCCTGCAGTGTTCCGTATCTCCGTTCTTTCTAACAACTATCACCAGTGGGTATCGCCTGCATCAAGTTGCGTTGTCTCAGCTTCGGTTCCTCTTTCGAATTGTTTGTTTGGTTTTCAAGTATTCAGCTCTTTCTTTTCGTACATCTTGTTTCTACCAATAGACAGTGTTTCCGCTTTCTACAGTACGTGTTTGCAAACAACAATTTCTTGTAATCTTTTCTTTGCAATGCAATGTTTTCAGTATATCAGCTCAGTATAAGTGGCGTGTGTGAATTTGTACATACATATCTGTTTCAAGTTTGGTATACAAAGTGCCCCCTAGAAACATGTTCGAGTTGCTGTATTTGTATCTCTCTCATGCTCACTCTCTCTCTCTCTCTCTCTTTCTCGCTCTCTCTTGTTGTGTTATGATGTTGGGAAGTCAAACATCTAAACCCAGATAAGATCCCCAATACAGACATACCTTTCCGTAGAAGTATTTCCTCCTTCTTAGGTTCGCTGCGCTTCTTCAATAAAACATAAGTTGCTATATTCTACACTGTTTGATTTGCTCTATTGTTTCACCGCCGTTACAAGATATTGCAAACTAATGCTTTATTCATATACTTTATTGACATGCAGTTTTTTATGTTCAGACTGTTTATTTAATTCGCATACTAAATGAATCCTGTTACTAATGTTACAATTTGCCAATAATTTTAGACACTTGCTTGTATCTGTTGATCCTCCAGTAAGCGTATGGCACTATTGAAGTTATATAATGACCCAACCATTATTAACGGTCCTAAACCTTTCTGTGTTTGTTTCAACTTGCGTATAACTTGATACCATTAATCATTGATGTTCTCCAAATGACTTTCCATAATTTTTGTTTATAAAAAGATTTGCTTGGCGTGGTATCGGGCTGCATTCTTATGTTTATTTAAATGATTCCTTTGAAACTTTTTTCAACAAATTGTTTGCTTTCTTTCCATACTGTGCGTTTCTTTAGTAGATTATTTGTTTACCAAACGTCTTCCCAAACTAATTAATTGTTCAACCACACACGGCCTATGAAGCAATCCTTGCAAATCTCACACAAACCCTCTTCAAGATGTTACTTAGCATGACGATCATATAAAACTCCTTAAAAAACATGTAAATCCTGTATGTCACAAATGAGTTCTAGTGAACGTACTCCGTTGGATTTTGTTTCCACTTGTTACACTGCAGCAATTTGGTAAACTTTCCCCTGTTTTGTCAGTTGTAAGTTGTCCTTCTTTCCACCTAGTTCTTGAGAAATGTGTTAGCTGCCGTAGAGCCCATTTCCCTTCCATATGCTTCAGAACTGTACTGCGGGTGGGGTGGTTTTATTTTTTTCCTCGTCTAGGAGTTGGCTGCGTTTTCCTATTTTTTCACACTGCTGTTTTTCTTCACAACCATGCCGGGGCTTGGGTGTTCGCCGTCAAAGAGACAAGAGAAAACTCACAACCCTCGACACACAACCTCAACTGCTTGAGTCATAAGTGGGAACGCCATGTTGTCGCGAAAACTGTGGTTTATATCCGTTGCTTGTGTAGCGTCATGGCTAATCTTGGTGTTATCACCAGGGCCTATGATTGTTATGATCATCAATACATGTTTGTCAACATTAGACTTTCCGCCTTCTGGACACTTTGCCATTAGTTTTTTCACTCGCCCCATTTCCCCCTTGCTCGATTGTTTAGTCCACCTTTTGTTGTCTTCTGCATTATCTTCTTCATCTTCGGTTTGTGTGTAATTTGGTTGTGTTTCGATTGGACCAGGTGTTAATAAACGGAATGAAGACTCAATCGTCTTTTGCAATGCAAGTATCATTCAACACAACTTCTAGCACCATTCGACGACAAAAAAAATCATTTTCATTAGCGTCGTATCACTCTCCTGCGAGAGGTTCGCATTAGTTTATGAAAACATATCTAAAATTATTATATAATATAAATATTGTATTTGGTATTTTTCAGTTTTATTTCATTGCTGGCAAAGTATATGTTTACCCACTTGCTCTACTTTTCTCTCTCTCTATATATACGAAAATATAAATAAAAAAAAAACATATTCAAGCAATAATATCATATAACCGTACCTATATACATAATATAAGCGCTTCGGCTGATGTTGCGAGCATAGGAGGTAAGAATTGCACTGCTATTTGCTTGTATTATTAGATCATAGATTACGTTCTGTTTTGTGACCGGAAAACTAACCAACCGCCATCATCTTCATCAACCAAAAACCAAATCACACGTTAACACCAACCAGACATTCTCAATCACCAATAACGAAACATGCACACTCGTATCACATCCTTCGTTATGTTCTGTTCTGTTTAGCTCCGTAGAAATAGGTCTTTTTCGCTCATATGTTTTCTTGGTGTTTCTTTATTTTTACATAACATTGTTTATTTCTTTTCTACATTACAGACCAAACAAGCTACTACTGATTTTCGACTTGAAACATTTTCCTTTCGGGTGTTTTCTTCGCACCCGACCTCACAATTCTCGCAATTAACTCCGTCGCCAGACCACAGTGTACCAAGGATGAACATCCGCTCCTTGGAATCAGTCGAAAACACGCACCCACCCACACACACCCATCTTTTCACATCTACTAACTCTACACTCGTATACACTGATCACACGCAGATACGTTTTGGTTTGATTGCTTGTAGTTTTAGCGTATTTAGTACTAGTATATAAGTATATTTCCATTATTCGAAAACGATTTTTCCTACTTCCTTCCTCTCTATATGTTTACTGCCTACGAACATATCCACACATTCTTATCTATAACTGCCATCGCTTCATTTTCAGACCATCAATTACCCCTCCTTGTCCTCTGCGTGTCCTTTTTGTGTTTTGAGTACCGTAACATAGTTGACCCATAGTGAACTTTTGCTGAAAAAAGAACTGTAGCGTTTTTTTTCCCAACAGTTTTCCAACCGTGGCCAATCCTTGCAATGTATTGATGTATTGATTTCATTATTTCACTCATTTAATTGATATGTTGTCTCTACTCACAGCTATTCTTTTAGTTCATTAAAAACTGTCTTTTCGTGTTCTGCGGAAAGAAGAGCAACATTATTCTAACTGTGTATCATTTTTCACTGCCCTCAATGGATGATCTTTCGCAACTTCAAACATTGACCTCCCTGGAATGATACAATCCGACACATTACATTTTAACAGACTGCTTTAAATGCAAAATTCAGTTGCTCAATTGATATGCTAGAGAGAGAAAAACACACATGCCACGAGAAGTGCTTACACAATTCTGTTCTTGGTGTCCGTTGTTATACGGGTTATAATACTTTGTTTCTATTAGCTAGTAACCTAGATGGACCGTTTCTACCCTTTCGACAAGGAGTGTACGACCATACTCATCACCGACCGTGTTGTTGAACGCTGCATTTTGACCGCTTTATATGATCGTTGTTATTACTTTATCTAGCACACAACCCACTTAGTACTCGTCGAACAGCTTGACTGACTGGAAACGAAAACAAGAAATCGGTAGCACACTGTTTAGAACAGCTGTCAGTAAAGTTTTCTATCCTCGCTACTACTTCCTTGTTTGTTGCTGGAAAAATATGACGACTACTTGTACCTACCTGTACTGTTCACTAGACCATTGGTTAACGGACTGCCGTAACACACACGCCCTCACTACAACGTTTGATATATTTATGCAAGTATTCAAATTCATTCAAACCTCCTGCGACTTTTCCAAGCCCGCTTTCAATGTAATTTTCTTTTTCTCCGGAATGATCTCAACCTTTGAATGACGTTCTAGCAAACGAAAACATCACCAACCAGCACCAACACCGTCGACTGCAACGAACACTCTCGTTGATTTCCACATCAACCTCCTGCTCTCTCTCTATCTCTCTCCCGTTTTATTCTGATCTCTGCGCGCGGTAACGCCTTTTAACGTCTTTGCGGTACTAGACCGCGACCACTTAACAGTTGCTGTAACGAAACCGTTTGAACTGTGGTTTTTTGTTTCGAGTTTCAGTGGTTTGTTTTCCGTACGCTATCTGCTGTTTAGTTTGCTAGGAACGAAGTATATCGCTCTAACTTGAATTATTGTTTTTGAACATGAGACCATTAAGTGATCAGTATGTTGCATGTAGCTTGGCGTGTTCATGCTGCTGTCCCCGCGTTTCGTGCCCTCTGCTTAATACATACATACTCCCCGTTAGACAGTGCCAGATGCTTTATGACCAACATTCAACCGTATCGCGTTCGATTTTGAATTGGCCAAATTAGTCGACCGGCTGCTGTCGATCACCGACAGAAACATCCGACGTCAGTCAATTGCAACAACTTCATAATTTTATTCATATTCTCTCGTTTTGTTCTTCTTCCGTTATTGTTTCACGCTTTCCGATGTGCCGTTCCGTGCACTTCGAATGGATTTTTCACATGTTGATTTGTCTTCATTTCGGAACTGGACTGCTGCTGCTTGTTCGTTCGCAAACATTCAACAAATACGGCAAATCCCCACTGCTCTGCACTCAACATCGTTTACAATACGCTACCCGCGGACTCTGCATGCCTTCCAACCGACGACCACTACCAATACCTTCGACTACTCATGACCCGTGCCATCGGCTGTTCTTCCGGACGTCGGACTTTCGGTGGATCGAAATCAAACCATTTTCCGTACTCTCGCACATCCGCTCGGTGGGATGAAAATAAATATGGAAAATCAACTTTGGTTCAACCCTTGCCCCGTGGCGCCATCCGGTGTTCTAACAAATGAATCGCGCACTCACTTCCTTGCCCCATTCACTACACCACACCCGCCGTTGGCCGTCGGAAATGAAAATAATGTGCACTCGCGGTGATAATTTTCCCACTTTCGACTGGCGCATTAATTGCCATTGGTCTGAATAAATTTTGATTAAAAAAAATCCTGCCTGCCTGCCTGCACACATCCTCCAAAAACGGCGGGTTTTCCGGTAATCTGGAATTAAATGGTGTTATTGTAAAATTAAAAACGAACCACCACTTTTTTCCCACATCCCCACCCGCCATCGACTCTCGGCCACAAACGGCATAATCAAACGTGGCACTTGAAAACATGGTTATTTTATTGCAATTGCATTTTTGCGGTTGGTTGAATAAAAAAAAAAAAATAAACACCCATCCGGTACGGAACCTCCCGATGCCTCACCAAATACACCCGCACTCTTCCACCCAATACTTGCCACCCTCTTTCCCGTGACTGAAATCAATTCATCAATCTCGCACCAATGCACACATTTCGAACTATTGTTGGAAAATTAAAAATAAATACATTTTAAATCCCCTTCATTATTGACTCCTCCAACGGAACTCCTATTTGGGTCCTTAAATGTCGTTACATCACATTCCGCGCTCCCGTTACATTCCGCGTTACATTCCGCGCTCCCGTATACGACCCATACGACAATGATGCATTTTTTGAACGCACTTGATCGACAACAGCCCCTACGTCAAACATTCCGATGAATGCTCCTTACGTTGTGTACACCGACTCGAACGGACAGGTCAGCGCATCTGAAAACGGCTTTACCACCCACCCTTCGTTTTACTGGACTACCTTCATGCTTTCTTACCAGACGCTTCTTTTGTTTTTTTTTATATAGGTTTTGTTCAATTCCTTGAACAAATTGCTTGCTTCAAATGGAAACGGGGAGCGTGTTAAGTTCAGCTGATCGAAAATAATCCTTTCCCCTTGCTTTTCCCACCTGCAAAAGGGCATAAGGTTTGCTTGGTGGCAGATGATTTGCTCCTAGACTGCAAACGCGTTGATGGATTTGTTCTAGCCCGTAGACTCTGTTTCGTTTTTGTACCGTTCTTAAACCTATGTACCAAGCTTTTACAATTTTGCAACCCCTGTCCGTTAGCAGGAAGTCACACAACGGGCTTACCAAAGCTTCCATTTTCTTTTACAAAGTTCTTAACCCTAGCTCTACTATAACTGTACACACATAAAACCCCCCGATTACAAACTGAACCTGTTGATGTGTTGTGTTGACAGAAACATAAAACCAACCACTGCTTAACGTGCAACTGAACTTTGCTTTCTAATTTCCGTTCTTTCGTGCTTCACTGCCTTGGCCTTTTTTCAGTTGCTTCATTTGTCCTGGCGCTACGATATACTGCGCCAATGGATCTGCTTGTTAAATGTTATCATTTCTACCGCTTCAATGATTTTATTAACTTTAGTGTTTTGCTTTTTGGAATTACAATATTAACATTTCAAAGTTGCCAAACGTCACGCTTTGCGAAATCGTGGCAGGAAATTAAACTCCATCGGAGAGTATCTGCACCCGCACTCGCGTCGATAAGAAACTTCGTCCGGGAATAATTGCATCCAAACAATTAGCAAGAATCTATGAGACCGTTAACAGAAAAACCCTCCAAAACTAACGACAGACAAAGCTGACAACAAACGACAAACGAAAGTACGCAAAACCACGCTTGTTTCTATGAAAAACGTGGAAAATCTACAAAATGGAACAGTATTGTTAAACAAACAGAAAGGGAAAGCAAATCTTGACCACCTGGCCGAAAACAATACACCAAAAAATAAAGTCGGCGAATGCTTACAAACGTTCAAAAAGTCTCCTACAATCCAACTCAAATGCTTAATCGTAAATGTTATAATCTACCACAGAGCAAATGGTACTAAACTCCTATGACATACTTAACAATCTTGTGCTACAGTTACACCTTTTCCACCTTTTATTGGTCGAAATTTTCCTTTGGTTTGAAATCCTCCACCACTGTTCTCTCTTCCCAGCCCAGTACTTGTATACACTTGCCCAAGAAACTCATGAAATTGGTTAAAATTTAAAATTTTATCTTCAAACTCCTACTCCGTCATGCAACAGCCTTCTATTTTTGTTTCTTTTCACCTTTTCACCTCAACTGTTTCACTCATGCGTCTTTGACTATTCCTCTACCTTCATCACATCTACTGTCCTATGTCACAAACCTCATCAAAGCAGTACTTACTCTATATGGTCATTAATGTCCACGATTCCTTCCAACCCTCCATTCAAAAACCTCCCCTTCAGATCTGGTTTATGTGGAACCAATCAAGTGATTGTACATGTTACTACCACGACTACTTCTTTTTTTTTTCTACTACCACTCTCTCGACAGTTTCACTACGTCTTTTCATTTTGTTTTACTTTCCTGTTTATTTTTTTGAAGAATTAAAAAACCAAACCCTAGTGCTAAGATGTTATCGTTTCGAATCGAATAACCCTCATTCAAATTTGTTGCAGTGCAAATTAAAAATCACCCTAATCGAAAGTTTGTCTCTCTTGTCCACCCGTTACAGTTACTGGACACCCTCCCGGTGTGCCAAGATTTTAATAGATCGATGTGCACGCGCCCAACCTGTAGATTCGTTCATCTAATGGAGTGTAAGTATGCGAGCGGAATGTCTCGCTGCAGCTGAAGAGTGTCGTTTCCGTGCAAGTTTTTATTTTCGTTCATTCCTTTTCTCTTCCTCTCTCTCTCTGTCTCTCTCCGTATCGCTCTTTCTCTCTTCCTCTTATTTTTCTTTCTCGCCGACGCAAATGTCGCCATTCCCAATAGGTGATAAAGTAGAAGTATGTGATCAGCGTGTGGCGGTCTGTCGTGATCATGCGAAGGGAATGTGTAAGCGGAAACAGTGTAAATATTATCACATACCGATAGTACTGCCACCGGCGAACGTGATGGCCGCCACAGCGAAGCTAGCCGAGAATCTATGATTATACCACGAGGCAGATGAGAGGGACGTTTGAGGGGGCGACGGAACGCAGGAAAGACGAATATGGCCACGGTTGAGCGTGAGCGGAGCGTTTGAGGGATGAATGGGAGCCAGGAGGGACGACGACGACAACGATGAACAACGAGACCACTGCGACACCTGGCGCAGCACACAGGAACACTGCGACGAGACTTTCCACGACTTCTTCCCCCCGTTCCATACAACCCCCGGATCGATGGGTCAGCATCATCAGCATCACAATCATCAAACCACCAGCAACAGCCAGTCTTCATCGTCCCTCTCTCGCCGTCATCGACACTCCTCCATCAACGAGAGCGAGCGTTGCATGAATCATGATTACCATTGCCATCCAGCGGAGTGGAGTGCGGAGTCGCGTAGGAAAAACGAATAAGAAAATCCGATCTGCAACACCAGATCAACCAGAAAAGCAGTGGAAAAAAACACATTAGATCCTTAGTCGAGAAAGGGAGGAGGAGCAGAACATTATTGGCAAAAAATACACACACAGAGACTCAGTTCGATTCCCGTTGTTTATGCCCATTTCCTTTTTGCAGGAGACTAGGTGTAGCAAGTAGTCAAATCATAGCAACATAGAAATACGCTCCTCTGCACCCAGGTGGTGTGCTTCGTGCTTCGCCCGGCAGAGGGTTTTGTTTCCGTTCAACATCGACGGATCGTCCTCGGACGGTAGTCCTTCGTTTCTTGCACTGAGAATGCTCGAACCGAGTCGCAGGAAAGGAATCAGATTTAGTATTATGTGAAGGGTTGAGGAGTGGTTTGTGTCGACGACAGTTCCGTCGTGTTGATGTTTTTTTGTTTTTCATGAGTAACATTTTCCATTCAAGCCTTCGCCTGTACCAGACAGATGGCTTTCGAGCGGATTCCTTCAGAAAATTGGGCGTGCAGTTTTGTTTTTCATTATTATTATTATTTAGTGTAATCTCATATAATGGGAAAGATTTGCTTTCCCCACACGTTGGAAAACACTAGACCCGGTTTATGCTTGGTAAAGTGTATAGTTATGTTATTTTTGTTTCATTTTTGCGATAATGCATTTCGTTCATAGATTTTTTTTTCTCTAAATCATCGCGACGTCAAACGTTCGTTCGTTGGTATTTGATATTTCTAGTTCTTTTTTCCTTATTATATTCATAAATATAAATATAAATATATATCAAATTCGTAAAAGGAAAACAAAACAACTTTCATCTATATACATACATAAGATTCCTTCATAAAAGTAAAGTGAAAGGATAGATGAAGAAAGTAAACACAAATCAAGTAAAAAATCATTATAGTAAGCCGCATGGCCATGGGGAAACACAGCAAGCAACACTGTCACCACTGGTAATAGTGCTGTACGAACGTGTGAGTGAATATTGAAGAAACCCTACACCTAGCACTTTATTGAATGTCTTTTGATGCAAAAGGAAACAGAAAGAAATCATTCTCAAAAATCAGAATAAGTCATTACTAGTAAAGGTATGAAGCAAACTATCGGTGCAGCCATAGTAGATGAGGAAAGAAATGGTAGAATGAGGAAGTTGCGGATGTGCAGATAAATGCGAGCGGAAAAGAAATATTATAATAAATAATCTTATGGTTGATAAAAATATTTACATATTATTTCTAAGAACAAAACAAAAAAACTGAACAAAACGAACAAAAAACTAAATAAGATCTAAAAATTATACACCTTTAATCGTCATGACAGTTACGACCAGCCATGCGTTGTGGTGTGTGAGAACAAAGAGTATCAGTAGAAACAAACAGAAATAAGTAGAAGTTGAATGAAACAGTTCTATAGGGAAACCCGGAAGTTCTTGAGAGAAGAAAGCAAAAGATCATGTGTTACATTTTATACTAAATCAATTACTCCAGTGAATATGAAAAACAAAAACAAAAAAAGATAAACTAGAACAATGGTGAACTACATGACATGGCACTACAAACAGGCGTAAGTAAAAACAAAACTAACAAGGTATGCCCTTGTCAATATACAACATGCAAAAATATGCCTAATACACAACACACACCAATACACCACGACAACAACAACAACTACAGCAACAACTCATCGATGCAGTTAAATCATTACCTTACACGCGTTACACGTTCTTTACACCTAGAAAATTAAACTCACAACAAGTGAACAACTGTTGCTAACTAGTGGAAATAGTATTAAGAGGCTGGACACTTCGGCTAGTCGACTACCACTAAAGCAACGCGCAGTTGTGTAAGAGCCCGTTCTAAACATTGATATTTTACAATTGAACAGAAAGTCAACACTACTACAACGGCAACGCCTGTCAGATACAATAAAACCAAAAGGTAACTCGATATACAAAAAAAAACCGATCGACACGCAAGAGGAGAGGAAGTGTAGAAGTTTTATGCCCCATCGTAAGTCGATAAATAAATAAAAGAAAACTATATAATATTTAGAAGTGAACAGAAGAACTACACTTTATAGGAAACCACACACCATTTTTACTCAAATAAAACAATAAACAAACACACACCAATAAAGCAAACCGAGTTCATCCACAGATGAGGTGATATGAAAGAATCCGACCCGTGGTAATGGTGGACATTTTTTACAGTGAGCAAACGCTTTTTTGTTTATTTAACGAAACAAACCGGGCCAGGCAAAAGCTGATAATGAAGGAAATAAAATCTCACCCTACACCAATCTCGAATAACACACAACTTAACTACGCAACACACTCGAACACTACTTACAATTTCTTCTTCTTACACAACGAACGATCGCTGCTATGTCCCCATTTTATTCTGTCATACGTTGAATGTTGTGAAAAACACTTTGTGTGAAATGTGTTGGGAGAAGCTGTAGAACAAATCAAGTGATGCAAAGATCGAATGCAAATTCATCGAAGAGAGTTAAGTGACGACCGACATCACTCTAACATAAAACAAGTAACTACAAAAGCGAGACTAGGAGATAGCAGTTTTAAAAAAGGTACAGACGAAGGAATCTCTTGTCAAACTAAAAGAAATACTAAAAATGATATAAAATCACGTCCTATTGGAGCAACGATAACGAAAGTATAGTTTATATGTTCTATATACTTGTACATTATTATTATGATTATCACGATTATTATTGATAAATGTAAGACGTTTAAACAAATGGGAAAACGGTAGAATTCAGTAATGCAACATTGTCACAGCGAGAAGAACTAGACGCGCACTAGGCGCCCAGTGGCGATAAATTGATATTGTTCATTGACCATACCTCTTACTCTCACACTACTACATTTACAGACACGCATTTTCGTACGTTCATTCACGAATGTCAGTACGTGTCCATGTTTTTTGGCATTGTTTCTTGAATTTGTTCTTTTCTATAGATTTCTTTACTATCGTTTTTCCAACCCGCGGTAGTGTTCATTTTATTATGGTTTTTTCCGTTTCAACGAACTTGCGGTGAAACTCTGGACCCACTAGTTCCAGTTCTGGGAAGGGAGAAAGCATGAAACTAAATCAAAAGTATTCCTATTAGAATCTTTAGTTCTTAAGCGATAGACGAGAATAGTCAAGGCAACTTTCCGCTGCCAAGATACGATGCCGATGTCGCCACGGCAGGACGAACGTTTAGTGAGAATGTTATCAGAGTAGTTAAGTTTTTTTTTTCGTTGTAAAGATTAATGAAGAAAGAACTCCGGCACGGGGGGGGGGGGGTTTGTTTCGTTATCGTCTCAGTGAACTATTTGTTTAACGACTCTTCGTTCCTTTCATTGCGGTTGCCGTTGCCGCTGCAGTGTAACATTTCCTTCGGTGGAGTTTACAGACGACAGCTCATCTCTCAACTATGAGTTCGATTTGATTTGTTTTGTTCTTAGAGTTACTTTTCTTCCTTCTTGTTTAAACTACAATCTCTTGTGTTGTTATACGTTCGGGATGCTACTGTAATGCGAACACAAACACAAACAAAAAAAACGAAAATAAAAGCATAAAATGTGTGAGAAACATACCTACTCCTTGTGAAACTCCTTTTCAACTGAGAGGACGGGATCGTAGAATATATAGTATTGACAAAAGGGGGGAATGAAACTTTACTAAATATCGGCCAGTCACGGAATGTGTACGGGCTGGAAGGACCGCCGTAGAAGCAACGCCATTTCATCTGATGCACCCGTCGCTAGAGAAACGCTAAGAGCCGCAGGGCGCAACTAAGTGCATGTGCAAACCTCTGGCATCTGACATCTGGAACATAGGGGTTTGAGAGAAACCAATTGCCGCTTGCTTTTCCTAAAACTGGGGCGCCGTCTTCAGTTCCTCCTGGCTTCAGCCTTCCTGCCAAAACTGCTCTCCGCTTTCCTTCCTTTCTTTCCGTTTCCATACTTAACCTAGCGAAATATAATTTGCCACCCTTTGCCAGTGAGTCTGCCCGTTTTCACTTTCTTTCAGTTGGTACTTTCGTGCCATGAGCCTTATTTGGTCCTCTGTTTTTGGAATTCCCTTTTCGCTTGGAAAGAAAACGATCGCTTCGCCTCGCTTCACGTCGCAATAATCGAACAGAACAGATAAAAAAGCATGCTTGTGTAAATCACCAACCAAAACCTTGCAACCCACACCGGCCCGTAATGCAATTCGCTAATGAACGAGTCACACAACGAGTGAATGCAGGATATTTTCTCGCGCGGAGATTCAGTGGAAAATGCAATTCCAGCGTTTTCCCACCCGCGTCGGTTTGGCTTGAGTGATGTTGGACGGATGGCGTGTGCTTATGTCCGTCTGTGGACGTGTGTGGATGTTTCTGTGTGGATGCGCGTGTGTGTGCGAAGGATGTGGATGAAATCAAACAGATTTGTCAAGACTGATTAATGGAGGGTTTTATGAAAATTGCTCCGGAAACAAGAATTAAAACAATAGCAGATGAAACTCGAACGGGGTGCGAAATATTGTCGCAATAAAGAGAGGAAAATACGGAAAGAATCCAGAAACGGACGAAGGTGGTTGTAAGCGAATCGAAATACCCTTTTTGTTAAAATCCTATTTTATTTCCTCTTCTCCAAGCGACAAGTCGTCGCGAGGATTAGAATAGTTTGAGTGGGACATATCTTTCGGCAGCAATCAAGGGAAACAGTTTCGATGAATGATAAAATCAGCTCCCTAGTTCAACAGTGGATCTATTACAAATTTCTCCCCACCATTCTTTTATTAATCTTCCGTACAGTAGAGTTGTTTATGTTCGCCTTTATTCGTGCACTCGAATTTCACGTTTCCCGATAGGCATCCCTCTTCCCAGGAAAGAAAAAAGTGGAATGTTACTGTCGCCAACCTCATTTCACCGGTTGGCGGTGAAGGGCAAAAACCCGGAATGTTCAGCACACTTACAATACAAAGCAACAACAACCATCAATAAACAGTGCTGCAGTTGAGGCACTCATAGATACGGGGCAAGATTTGTGAATGATGGAAATCAATGATGAAATAAAAAATATTTTTAGATAGCTAGGAGATACATTTTTATTATTATTATTACTGATGAACTAAAAACAAGAAACAAGTAACAATATCGAAAAAGAAACGCGAATGGCGGGGCCGCAAAAGACAGCCTGGGCGTGTAGAAAGAAAATCAACCTGAAGCATGAGGCGGAAAAAAAACGGTGAGAATGCATCTAGTGCATAGTGTAGTCAGAATGGAACCCGAAGCAGACTTCGTATTAGATTGAGATATATTTTAAGGATAACTATGAAACTAAGACGAACAAACTACAATTACTACACAACCACACAGCACAGACGTGTCAGGACGTGTAACACTGGACGTCGGGGCAAGCGGCGAAAGTTGTCGAAATTCCCTCCCTCGGTGGTTATGTGTTTCGAAAAAAATTATGGCACCCTACTGTTACCGAATATGGAATAATATTCTTAATTATACAAAACTCACGGAACTCACATGCAGTTTAAAAATCACACACACACACACACCCACACCAAGCCACTTCGTTATGACAAAGCCCACACACTTACGATCACCACTATTGAAAACAGTGCAGAATAAAGATATTATGATACGAACTATCGAAACATCTAACATGGTATCGGATCATTTTTCTTCAACTTTTGTTTATTTTTTCTTCTTCACATATAACGAAATGCCCTCTTCTGGCAGGATCTCTTCGAATCCTTCGATTCTTGAATGCAACTGTAGAATAACACCCTCGTACCAGATATTACCCCGTTTTCTCGAAATTCTCCTTCTATTCTATTTATTTTCCCGATGCCTTGAATGTTTTGTATCCATCTCGATGAGTTTCATTTTATAATATCGCATTGCAGAAATCGACAAAAATAAAGCAGCAGCATACTGTGATATATTAAAAGAAAAAAGAATGTAAAACGAACTAACTAATAGAAATAAAAACTGCAGTACCCAACTCAACCAGAACATTTGTAAAACACTACAATTTCCAACTAGCAACGGACACAATTTTATACACAATATGAAGACACTACACATGACAGCGAAGCATTTTTGAATTTCAAACACGTTCGTAAATATGTACGCAGAGGGTGCGGTCGCATCTTTAACAATTTGTAAAACATCATTGTGGCGTGTACCAAAATTTGGAAGGTCTACAGTCACAAATTATGTGTGTGTAGTATCAAAGTGTCTTATCCTTTTCAAAGCATCAATACAAGTTGAGAAAGATCCTTGAACACCTTTAATCATTTGGAAGTTTGTGTCATTCTTCATTGATGTGTTCAATAATTATCAATATTTCAAAATTGAAGAGACCAAAATTCGTTTCTTTCAATACCTATTATGTTTTCCTGACAAAATTGACATCTTTTCGATAATGTACAGTCACGAAACGAACATAGAATGGTGAATGAAACTATTATTTGTAACAATGATAAGTAGCACAACTCAAAACAACAGTCATGCCACACGTTTACAGAAGGAGGAGGACGAGGATGAACTAGAACACACCTCTTTCCTTCCAACGGTTCGAGCACTGGGAGGTCGAGTACCAGTGCTGGCGATGATAAATAAAAATCAATGAAAAATCATCCAACAAAATATTCTAATAACTAAAATTAAACGGCTCGATTGAAGCTAATATGAGCCGTATAACGTTTGAAGTACTTGGTAAGAATTTTAGTACTAGCAGTTTATTATCAAACTCTTTACACACAAAATGGTTGGTAGAATTGATACGGAGAGTATGTTGGATTAGAAAAAAGGCAAAACAAATTAACTAACATCAGTGGTTTAACCAAAATATCCTACGTCATATTTAAAGTACGGTATGAAAATCTACAACACAAAGTCCATTTTGAGGATGATCGGGTGGGATGGAGCGCAGGGAAACGGAAGAAACAAATATTCTTTTCACATGGCACACATGGCAGACAACATACACAAACATACAAAACACAACATGCGTTTAGAGTACAGGCTCTGGAAACAAAACAAAGGACCTTCAGATATTACTACACTTCATTAGTGCAAAATTTATGAATCTACTGTGTAAGCTGAATTGTACGAAATGCAACGTAAAGAACGCAATTTTAAAACGACTGTACATGGCATCAGTCTAGGGGGAGTTGATTCGAAAAACATCTGAACCTTTTTTGTCCTGCCTCGTCCATCTTTGCAACCAGCAGAACTACGGAGTAAGTGAGACGAAAAGAAAAGTGATAGGAAAATTAGGACCGGCAATGACAACGGAAACCTGTAGCACATGGAGAAATAGTAGAAGCAAATCAAATACAAAAAGGCAGTGAAAGATAACCTTCAATCCGTTCACAGCGAAAGGTGTGAAACCAAATTGGAAATGAAAAGCATAGATTGGAACACACCTACGAAGCCGGTACACGTGTGCATTCATCACTTTGTCTGTGATAGTTCTAAAGAAATTTTTTAAACCGTACTAGATCAAGTCTATGGTGTAAGATGCGTGTATCGGAACACTTCATCACTCCACTGATGGATGGGAGAGCCAAATGAAGCAAACAAACACAAAGAGTAAAACTACCGGGAATCATATACACAAACACAAGCACCGGAAGAAAGCAGACGAAACAAGATGAGAATATTTGCATGATAATAAAACAACCGAAAGATCACACAGCATAATATAATCAATTGGCGAGCTGGTTGGTGGAAACTAGCGCGAACCTCTGAAAACATACATTTGATGGTGTGCAGTGACTTAAGAATCGAGAGAATAAAAACCACCGTAAATCGACGAAGTGGGGGAAAAAGAAGGAACAAATAATATTAGCGGAGGTACACTTTAAAAATAAGATTCGGAAAAAGGAAAATTACTAAATGGCGGACACACTGCACAAGACAGAGCGTGACCTATTAGAAGCACGAAAAACGTACACGGAAGGAAAAACTGGAACATAAAAAAAACGTGACGAAAACGAAGCAAAATGAAACAAGATATCTCGATCGTGAAACGAAGTCGATGCAATCAGAGAATACGCATAAAGAGTAGGGAAGAAAAAATAACTAAAAAGTAATAAAATAATGTTAAAAATAAATTGTTGTTGATAAAAGAAAATAATTGATAATGAAAAACAAAAACATCACTTTTATTATTGAAAGCAGTTGACGGCGAGGAGTGCGTCACGTAAAACTTATAATAAAATAAGGAGCAACACAAATACTAATATTAGTTGTGTAGTAATTCTTTCATTAAGGTAATTATGGAAATATATTTAAAAAATTCGACGATAGAGAACATGGAAGAGAATAGTGTTTGGTCAGAAACAGAAAAAGCAGAGTAGCAGATTCGTTCTAAAACACATGTACACCAGTGACTTCAAGAATACTGTTATCGCGCACAGTTTGTCACAAAATGGGCCATCCGTTGGAAGTGTTATGACGGATATTTGTAGCGCCGGTAAGGAGAAACGACAAATTCAGAGATTGAACCTTGAAGCAGAATTTTAGCACTATTTT
Organism: Anopheles plumbeus; assembly: GCA_034621735.1. Classification (NCBI taxonomy): domain Eukaryota; kingdom Metazoa; phylum Arthropoda; class Insecta; order Diptera; family Culicidae; genus Anopheles; species Anopheles plumbeus. The sequence goes on along the minus strand of JAOEFI010000007.1, from coordinate 16,298,893 downwards.
CGGACTCACTTTTTATTCGTAACATTCTCAACTCAACATTGTTTATACAGTTGATTAGTTATGGACTACAGTTGTTTAGTTCTCATCTATAAAAATGTCCGTTATGCAAACTAACAATGCCCATGGAGTAAAAATTCAGAATCAAAGCTAGAACCCTTATAAATACACATCTAAAATGGGATGAAAAATGGAACCTAGCAAAAGGAGAAAAACCGACTACTGATAATTGACTACTAGCAATCCAAAAGTACAACCAAATTTAGTTTTCTTATTTCCTATAATGAGGTGAAAAGCAAACAAACCGGAACAACTAGAAATGAGAGAAGATACGCGAAATGAAAATAGACAAAAGAAAATTCAAAGAATTATAATAACTATAGCAAAACTTAAAACATTACATACACAACCACACATTTACTTACACACCACATACCTATCTATAAATATACAAAATGGGGAAAATGCTGTATGACTTCAAAGTGGAAGTAAAAAAGAAACATTTTAGTGCGGTGAATCATCAACTGATCGGGAATGAAACGCATGAAAACAAACGGCCAGGAGGACCGGATAATAAGCGAATGGTTGGATGCTCTTGACGTTAAGGAGGGACCCAACCGTATTGCAATGTGGCTGGAAAAAAGAGAAATGGAGTCAGGATTGAAGGGAAGCAGGAAGGGGTGGAACGTAAAACTGATTTATGTACTAAAATTATTTTCAAAATAAAAACATTTCAATTCAAATTTAAAATTAAACTCCTGGGTATCAATAAATGCTTACATTTCCGAAATAACCCTACATTTCCCATTTCCACTACAAGTAATTTTCCAAGCATCAAAGGTCCTGATAATGAGAAAACGGAAGTATCCTTCCCCACTTCCCGCAATCGGTTCACTTCGTCCTATCATCTCACTACGTTGTCCACTGGCTCATCGTTTCAATCTCTGCATACTCAGCGCCTGATGGGTATGCAATAGCACAGCACCATTACACTTCACCTGTAACATGCCGGTTGTACCGATGAGATCGACGCTCCACACCGCCACCGGTGTATGGGTGGACCGGCTCGCATCATCATCCCCCCGCGCTGCCTCGTTGTTTCCATTCGCCATGCCATGTGCTCCAACGGACGGTCCACAAACACACATACAGTAGAACGTACGCGGCGGGCGCGACGATCGGTCGCACCGACACCGCGGGTTGCTTCGCGCTTAGTTTCGGCTCAACAAGCGAGCCGATAAGACGCTCGCGGCTTCGGCTCGAGGATCGCACTGCGTGCGGTAGTGATCGTCTTTTCGCGTGGTTCTGCTTTTATCATTCACTGTCTCGCTCACTCCGCGTCTAGCCAATGCGGCAGCGCGACTAGTGACAACAGGTAGGCGCAGAAGTTCTCCTTCGACCTTTCTGAAGCGAGCATACTAACGGATACCAGTGATAGTAGTGTCACCCCTTCCGGCTGATGACGCACAGCCCTCCGAGCCACCGAGCGTACGAGTGCAAACAACATGGCGTCAGTGTGGCTTGCGATAAGAAAATAGCAGCACGCCGCCGGAAAAACGGTCGCTTCGCGGGCACATATTGTCTGGCGGGTGTGGGTGGCCGATATGGCCCGTTCCGTGTCTAAAATTAACAACGTCGGAAACGAAGCCACCACCCCCAACAGTGCAGTGGCCAGCAGCATCGTGGTCGGTGCGATTAAAATTGCCGCACGACGGTGAAACCGCGTTTCGGGTTAAAGTGTACGGTCGTGTTTCGATACAGTTCCCTATATCGATTCAATTACCCGCATCCCCGGACGGAGCAAACAGAAGCAACGTGTGCCGCGTGCTACCCTGCTGTCGCCTACGATAGTGCGCCAAACTACGAGTGCCTGTTTGCATAACCCCCAACCCCCTTTCCGCGACACCATTTGTCTGACAGATGAGTCCTCTTTGTTTGGTGTGGTGTCCTGAATGCTGCGAAATTAAAGTGCGTAGCGATTCTTCCGAAACGTGGTTCAGTGTCAATATTGGTGAATTCGGTGGTGATGAATCGTGAGTTTTATCCTTAATCCTGCGTGGGAACAAGGGGCATCCCAACTCACACAACCGTCAAACACGACAATCAGTACTACCAGGACGACGAAAAGGTTCGCAGTCATTCGTCGATCAACTAGCAACAGATTGAGTGTAGTGTTTTAACTCAGTAGAGTGAGGTTTAGTACAGCGAGTGAGATTTTTGTGTTTGATTTTTGTTTAGCGGCCTCCTGCGTCCACCCTCCAACAATTTTCATCACACGGAAAACAAAATGGTGAAGATATTTAAAAGGTAACTTGTGATTCGTTCATGGGTACCATGTGTTGAAAACATAGCCTACTGTGAATGCTTCACCATACTGGCTGGAGTGAAAATACAGCCAATCGCAGAAAGAAAACCAATTCGGTAAGTGAACGAGGATTACTACAAACGACTTGTGATATACTCAGCAAACTCCATTCCCAGCGTTGCTGCTATTATTTCCCGCTCGGGTAAACACACAAATCCCATCCGTTGGGTGCCATCAGAAATAGTTTTGCCGCTGAACGATAAACCGACGTTTTTTCAATCCACTGTCGAGATGCAAGTTTCAGCATTATCACTCTCACCCCCTGTCTCTCTTTGTCGCTCCTGTCGGTTTCGTACTTGAGTTCTTTCGCAGTGCATTTCAGAGCTATGCCATGATTAATCGTGAAGCGATAAAGTTGCCTACCCGGTCTCTGGGTGCATATTTCCCGAAGGTGGAAAAGTTGACAAAACACTTCCGTGAAACGCCGGATGCCGGAACGATGGCCGGATGAACGGAAGACTCGGCCCAGATTTTCCACTGGGAAAAATAGTGACAAAGTGGCCGAGCTTTGACTGACAGCTTCATCAGATAGTGATTCATCCTAATCTGTCCCCTGCTGGTTGACGGATGATCCTGTAGAACCCGGCCGGGGATGGTGGGTGGGTGGGTGCGTGGTGACCCGGATGCCACGAAAAGACACGCAAGAGCTGTAACAAAGTTAACGTAAGCTTAACGAAAAGTTGCAGCTCGCTCCAAACTGTCCGAAGTGCACTGCGAAAAGTGCAGCACCGTCGGCTAACGAACGATGGCACGATAGCGATAACCTTTTTTCCCTGAGATTGGCACCAGGAAAGGATGGAGCAAAAGTGGAATACACAACCCCGACTCTGCGCAATGGCGAATAGTGCCGTGGTCCGGAAAGGTGGAAAAGTTTGACTGTTACCAAAGTTTCCCTTCTCTCGTGCTTTTGAAACGTAATGAAGGTAAAGGTAGAATCATAAAATATAATCATTTCGAATTGTTAGCTGCACGGACTGCAGCCGCAAATGAGGGGAACACATTAAAAGAGAGGGACGGAAAAAACAGTTCGCCAAGAGAGACGAAAAGTTGACGCGATAGGAAAAGTGTGGGAATCTCGCTCCGCCAAAGTGGCCCTTAAACCGTTGACGATTGTATCAGTACTTCATCGATTTTTTCGGTCGTGGAGAAGCACTAAAGTCCAGTGAATTATGACGACTTTTGAAACGATTCGACATAAAACGGATCACAAACCACGCTGCTGCGGCCCTCCGCCTTTTGGTTTACATGGTTATGTTGCTCCGCAGGAATCCACGTCGTATTCTCATTCGGACAGTCCGCATGTTTTCTTGTTTCAACTATCGCCGGGTGCAATACTTTTCCATTCAATGAAAGGTGACGCGCGGAATCAAGCCTGCGATTTAACTCGCAACAGTTGTGTTGCGCTTCCTCCAATCAACCGAAGCGCGCCTCCTTAACGCATGACGCGCGTTGCGTTCGCTCACGCAATAAGTGTTGGTCACTTCGTTCGACAAAATTTGTGAAGGACATTTCAATGTAAATTGATCCCAAATGCACTCGAGTGGGACCCAAGGGGAATTGATTATGGTTCGCACTGTAAACATACGAATAATTCGGCGTTGGTGGAAACACTTTCCTGGTCAGGCAGCCGATATACCAGAGGAAAAGGCTGTCGGAACGAGGAGAAGAACATAATCGCAAGTGAAACACACTAATGGAGCAGATGAAACTGGAATAACTCGTTACTGTTTGTCTTCCCAGAGGACTGAAGTTATTTTTTTTATTTTTCGATTCAGTAGCTCAATATACAATCACCTGATATTAATTTGGCACACATGAGACTTCCAAGTCGATGGAAATAATTGTTTTCCTGGGCCATCGCTTGTTGCAAGTTGAAACTACTCACAACATGCACACAACATTTCGGCCACCATTTCAAGCACACTCCTGAAGCACCTCATCAACTGTCGCCTGCCAAATTTGCCTGTCGAACTGAAGGATTCTTTTTCCGGTAGCCAAACTTCAGACTATCGTGCATCGAATTACACCGTCTCGACCGGTGCCGAGAAACGCTTCACGACACCGAAATAACGTTCAAGTCAGTAGCAAGCAGTCTTGAAGTACTGTTATTATCGGAAATTAACGGAACGCCCGTCACCCCGTCGGTGGCGCGAAAACGACATGCAGCGATTTTTCGCGCATTTCAATCCGTCCCGTCCGTTCGAGGACTTGTTTCTGTTTTCTGCTTTGCCTGTGTATCAAAAACAGGCCGCCGTCATAAAGACAAAAGAAATTTTACGCCCATACCCGCGAGGAAGAAATAAAAGCAGCGAAAGGAAGTGAAAATTATTCACCACCTCATGAATGGTCAGGCCCTCTCGTTGGTGGTAATTTACCTTAGTTTCGTGTCAGGGATCGGCATTTGTCAACGAACTCAACATTAAACAGTCAGCGAAGAAGGTATTGTTATAGTATCTCATTCATCCGGTCACGCCTTCCTTCTGTCTGGGATTTCGTTCGACAATTGATCAAATTACTGACTATGGTCTCGCTAATAAATGCAATGGCTTGTTCAACTGAAAGATTAAGAATACTGCTGTATTAATCATGCAGCCGGCTAGGGCCTCCCTACACCACTTGTTTCTGCACTGCAAAATCTTCCAATTCGATCCGTCAAAGCATGCTTCATGCAGCGCCACTTTGGAAGGCGATCTTTTTGTTGTTAGCCGCCGAGCGCAAATCGGGGAAGAAACTGAGAACAAACATAGCGTATTCAGTTCCCGCGCTGGCCACCTTCGCATCGGATACCACGAATGCGGTTACGAGGCGGCCGCTGGACGTCAGTGAGAGAAAAAAAAGAATAAAACTCGCGAAATCCGAGCCGATCAACCGCAACGACCCGAAGGCTTTCTGTCAGCCCGCGGTTGTCCCGTGACTTTCGACGGCTTCACGGCGGAGGTAGCTCGGCAAAGTGTAAACTTTTTGCGTTCGATGCCATTTCGCTGGCGCATGAAAACCGCGACTATCGTTAAAAAATTGTATTAATTCGCTTCTCGCACCTCCCGCCGTCATTAAAGTGTCAGCCAATCGAGCTGACGCCTACCCGGTGCAATCAAGACGCTTACTTCGCTTACCCAATTCCGTGGGGCGAAATGGCAGTGCCGCATTCCATTTGCTCCACATTTCCTGTCATCTTTGTCAGCTTCATTTGTCGTTTCACTTTTTATTTGCATCTTGATCTGCATTCACGTTTATTTTTTGTTTTCTTAATGTATTGCCGCTGGACCCCTTCCATTTCTTCCCCTTTTCCCTGCAAAGAACAATTCTCGGACTGTACCGCGAAGATGGCCGATGAAGTTGCATTCGAGACGGCGTAGGGCGGCGAGCACGTGGAGGTATAATTCAATAAAGCGAAAAGAACAACGTTTGGGGAGCTGATGTTTACACTTTAAAAGGTCACTTCCCGATGATGATGGGATGCAGTTGTGGAAAAGGTCGACGGCAGTCTCAGTTCACGTGTCGAGCAGGGAATGGGCCGGGGCTGGGGTCTGTGAACCGTTTCCCGACGGAGGACGAAGTGCGGAAGCATTAGCCACGGCGTCTGAAGGGAACTGCATCCGTCGGTTGCATCAGCTGAATGGTCACGCTGTTTGCTCACTTCCCACGTCCAGCAAACATTTTCACACACACACACACACACACACAACAAACAACAGGTTGCTCCAGACCTCTGTACAAACAGATTGATCGATCAGCTCGAATCCGGTGTCGTCGAATCGATACCACACACGGAAAGAGACCTTGGCCAGAGCAAACATGTGCAACGGTGGCAGTAACTAGCAGAGAGAGAGAGAGAGAGAGAAAGAAAACGAGGGAGATAGAGGGATGAGCGTCAACTAAGTAATTTGAATAAATATGTACAGGTTGACACGGGATGCCACCCCGGGTCGGTCCTGTTGAGCGCAGGAAAATATGCAACAAGAGTAGGGACCAGACGATGTGTTGAAAATGCACCGGAAAGCTACCGGACATTTGCTCAGTTTCCCGTGGAAAGGCGTAGCATTTTTGCCCTTTGATGTTGTTGTGCATGATGGTGGCAGTAGGAAAAGTACGCGGAACTGTTTTCATGTTCATCTATTTTAATGTTTTTAACAAATCATATGATGGAACTCATGCGGAGTAGAATTTATTACTACATCTTCGGTATTATTTCTATACTACCACAAATCGATGAGAAGACTTGCGACTGCTGTTCCGACTGACGATCATTCTGGCCCCTGCAGCGAACCTATTCATTTGCAACAATTATCTGCTGAACAACATTAACGATCGTCCAAGCATCGGGCCGACGTTTGACACACGATCTCACGTTTCTACCATTATCGCCATCATTGCATTCATGTGCCTTCGTTGGTAGTCGTTGCAGTTCCGTTTCCATTGTCCCCCCGTCCCGTTTATGCCGTGACGTCCCGATCGCAGCACACCAACTGATAGCATCCGGTATGGAACTTTCCTGGAATGCACAATCTTCCCTACGGATTGTCTCGGAGCGATCATTACCGATTTATTCCATGTCGACGTGTCCATGCGATCCAACTCTTATAAAAATGACCATCGATTGTTCGTCGGCGTTATTTTCAAACTGCGTTCATCCTGCTAATGATGATCAACGGCTCACGACGCGACTCATTCACATGTCGTAAGCGGGGAGGCAGTTCAGAGAAAATTATCCCTCTACAAGGAAACAGATCATAAGGTTAAGAGTGACGAAAAAGGAAACCAAAAGGGCACGCATACTCCACACGGGCCTCGATTGAACTGGTGTTTTCTTTGCGTTTTTCTTAGGCAGAGTAGGGGTAATGTGGTTTACTTTTATCTCCCGGCGGAACCAAAACCATATAGATAAGAAGAATCATAAAGATGAATCATATGCGGTATTCCGAAGGTTATAATTATGACTTATCTCTCACTACCAGTTGTGCGACCTACGGCATATGATTAATTGGAAAACCATACGTTCCTTACACATGGCGTGGCCTGATTTGGTGGCAACATTGTTGCATAAAGTGCTTCAAGTGCTCATACATATCGACTCGTCAACGCCTCGAATGTCGACTTTCCAAGCTCGCTTTTGAGAATGGCGATTATTCCGGATTAAGCCCATTGCGTAGGAACATCTACAAAAGGGGATAATCACACGCCCCTGGCATTTATATTCCCTTGAACAGGTAGGATGGGCAGGTTGATATTTTCACGATTTTTTAATTAATTTCAACCTAGATGCCTCGTCAACAATGTGCACACCTTGCTCCACATACCACAACACCTTAAGGATGAGGATACGAAAACCACAGCGCGATGTAACGGTGGAGTAACATTCGACGTTTTTAAAGCACACTACAACGCACATGCAACGACGGGACGTGACGCAACGCTGGTGCTTAAATAATGAGTCCGAAATCCGAACCCACCACCACACCGGATTGGTGCAACCGGGTGCAACGCATGCACATAGCACAGTAGCCCCAACCTTTCAGCGATCGTGGTTGTGGTGGTGCTGAAGCATTTTGATTGGTTCTAGCCTCGTGATCGATATAAACAGCAGCGCCGAGCCTGCATGCAGCC
>JAOEFI010000007.1:16243764-16281489 GCA_034621735.1 Anopheles plumbeus | reverse complement strand
TTGGCATGTCGATTGAAGTGATGTAAATACAATTTCATAGTAAACGTCAGTGTAGACGTTAAATTATTTGGTTCGATATAGTGAAAAATACGATGCGAAATGCAGTACCATACGGAAAATGCGGTCGTCCTAAAAGGGGTCTTCGTTAAATATCACCCAGAGTCAGTATTACCACTTTCATTTAAATCCCCACCGATGCGCATTTGCCCGTGGAGATGGTGGTGCTGGTGGAAATGAAAAAGCCACCGTCAAAATAATTCCTGATAAATGAGAAATTTCCCCGAGCCCACCGGCCCAACAAACCACAGCGGGCAGGAAACACAATTTTCCGCTCGCCGACGAATGGTGGCAGCTTCCCTGCAGCTAAATGCGATTTCGCTGCCGATCCGATTATAGACGTTCAATTAAAAGATAGTGAGGTATGGAAATTTAAATTTGCAAATTTGCAATGGCGCTAACCGATCCGCATTGGCATTTTTCTCCGGTGGCTCCATTCCACTGCAGAAGGCGGGCGTTATAATGGAGTGGACAGAGTGGACGATCGAATGAATCATCGGCACTCAAACCAGATTGTTCGGATTGTTGTTGGGCCATGTTTCACACTTCCGGCGTAACTTCAGCCCTTCTACCGCTTCTACCTCGCGTAGAACCAGGCCGGTGGAGGTTATCTTTTTGTTTTCTTTTCCAAAACGCGATTCCCCGCTGCCCCCGGGCCGGGGTTTTGTCTATTTTAAGAACACGAGCCGCTAACGATGGGGAAATAATACACACTGGGTGGAGGTAGGAACATATGCACTCCCGACCCCCTGCGGGTCCACACATTTCAAACAAAATCAGCTAAACAAAAATAAACCGGGAACAGTCGCTTTCTCCATGCGAACATAATTGAGCCCTCACCACTTTGCAAACTAACTAAATTGGCCGCCAACAAATCACTACCACCAGTCACGGCACAGAGTGGCCGAGGGAACGCTCTCCACTCGTCGAGAGGTGTTAAATAGTTTAATTTGGTTGAAAATCGATTTTAAATATTGAAAGCCAACGCACCCTAATTGGGGGAAGCCCTTCGCTGCGTCCGGACACCAGCGGAGTTTTGCACTACCATGCGGACAGATGGGGAAGCTCGCTGGAGTTGCCCAATAGTGGTCAAATAATCGTTGCAAATAATCGGAAAAATAATCAAATTACTAACCAAACCCCCGATTAAGCGGGAGACCCGAAGTTAGCGAGGGGGCTGGGGGACAGCAAATAATGGCCGTCGATTAAGCTGGATGGAAGCTATCCAAAGGTGGATGCTTCGGCGGGTGCGGAAACCGGTTCGGGATATTTTAAAGCAAATAACTTTTGACATTCTCGGACCTCCTCCAAGGGGAGCGGAGACTGGCGGAACTCTAACTCCACGTGGCTAACGTCAATCCTGACGCTTCGAAAAACGGCCTCTCTGTTCGGGGTAAAAATGGTGGCCCTTTCTACGCCCGGCCAGCCCCCGGCAGGTGAGTGGTACAGGTCATCGTCCCGGGGTTCAAACATGTCGATGACGGACTCCTATCACATTTCCATCACGCTTTCCCAATCCCCGCTGCTGCAGAAGGGACACCGGGTGGGGACGAACGCGGCAGCACGCAAATTAAATAATCACGGCCTTAAAACGTTTGTAATTGGTACCAATTAAATATTTAACCGAATGATCATTGTGTCAATTATCACGATCAACAGGCAACATCCGCCAATCCATCGACCGGGAGGAAAATGAGACGCGCCTTCGGGTGGCGTAGTTGGAAACCCGCGCGGGTCGGGTGGGGAGATTTTTTTATTTTTTATTTAATTTTCGAAAAAATACTGCAAACCAATGCTCAACTCAAAAAGTCAACCCGATGAGTTGAGGTTGAAGTTGTCGAGAAGCGTGTAGTTGGAGTACGGAAGCACTAAATGGAGTCATTAATTTCGATGATTTGCGCATCAGCCCTTTGAATGAATGAATGATTTTAGCTCATCTCATTATTTCGTTATTTCGGTTGTGTTTCGTGTCAAAAGGTGTTTGAAAATGTTATCGAATCGGCATGCGAAATTAGTATTCCAATAGTTTTTGTCATATCTAAAATGAAGCACTTAGAAATGCGTCATTTAGTGTGGGCCAAAGGAATTGAACAAGTGCCATCAACATTTTGCAACCACCATGCATATATGCCATTTATTTTCCAGGCCAATAATAAAAAGCAAGGACAGACGACCCAGGCCACGACCCTGGAACCAAACGGGTGAAGCGTATTTCGTTTCGCATTCGCGAACCACCGTCAGTGGCACGATAGTTTGCGTGCTCAGCAACCCAAGCAGGGACATACTGTTTCACCTCGAACATGTTTACTTTATTTTGTGCTTGATAAGCTTGTAAATAGCGTGTAAATGGGCCAACTGAATGCTGAAGTAAATTTCCTCCCTCAGGGGGTCGATATCAAGGTACGACACGCGACTCCGAATTCCGCTCCACCACCGTCGGGAGGTGCGAGCGATGAATTTACTTTGTCTGCACAATTTATGCTTCAATCCACGCCCCGAAAGCCACCACGCGTCTGCAAAACCCCGACAGTCTTGGCGTTAAATAATGCCAACTGCATCCGCTCTCGTTTCGTGTTGCAGAATCAATTAACTGCCAAAGCGCTGATGCTTCTTGCTGCAATCGAATTCCTACTCCTGGTCGGCCGGTGGGAGGTGTGTGCACTACGGCTAAGAAGCGTCCGGGGAGGGGCGGAATAATTCCAATCCGCAGCAGGAGGCCGGCTAATGAAATTATAATCACTCGCCATTCTCCGGCCCCGCGACGAGTCGACCCTGTCGTCGGTTCCACATGCCAGAGCCCCCCAGTCCCCAACAAGCGTCTTTCGTCCGCCCGGCACGCGGGTCACAAAACATAAGTTATCAATTGGCACTTTTGTTGCTGCATCGGTCAGCATAACACAAGCGACACGGGGCGCATTGCAACATATCATTTGCGACGAATCCGTCGAACGATTAAACGAGATGATTGCTTGGTGTGGACGTCGTGAATCCACCAACCTAGGGATCCCCCCCCATCTGTGCTCGCTCCGGCAAGATCGCGCTTCTTGCCAAATGGTTGAGGGTATGCTGAAAAGTTAGTACGGCATGCTTGAGCAATGAAGCTATCCTTGACGAAGGAAGTGAAATGGATTTACATTTTGAAGAATCTTTTTTGAAATATTTAAAACACTGCGAACAATGCAACCGAACGAACAATTCCCTGGCCTACCATTTTCTTTCACCATACCCCATTTCCCAACCCTCAATGCAATGTATTCCAAACGACACCCACTAACAATTGGGTCCACCTCGACGGGCCCGCATCCAAATAGCACATTTTATGCTGTCCAGCCTCTCGCCTCATCGATCCGCGACTGCTTTCTCGCTCCGCAGCGCCAACATTTCTTCGCTAATTAACCGTTTGTTGGTCGATGTCGGAGGAAATGTTCTTTCTTCTTCCCTCACGCCCTCGAAGGAAGCACCGTCCGCAACGGCGGTTCGCTTTAACAAGGAGTCGGCCCAAGTTCGAGTCCTATTCGAAGGGTAGCAATCAGAAACCAATTTTCCTCCTGCGGACGCCATAATTATACGCCAGCGAAATCAGCGATGGTACGCATCTCTGCTCGGCCCTTTCTCCTTCTGCCGTTCGCCTTCGAGACGCGTGTCGCGAAGACGCTTCGCCTGCGCCTCGTGTCGCGGTCAAGTCGAAGCCGTTCGATGTTTTTTTTTTATGAAACGGCCGATGCCGCGAGTGGATCCGTAACTTCGAAGGCAACGAAAACACCGCCGGTGAGCCCGTTACAGCAAACTCGCTGGCAATAGCATAATCAACACTCGACCGGTAATGCGATCTTTAAAGTGCCGTAAAAAATTATTGATCTATAATTACTTTATTTGATTACCCGGTCCCGGTAACGGTTGCGCGCGGGGTCGCGATTGGATCCGCGCGCGAGAAGCGTTATTAGCACGTTTAAGAAAATTGCACCTAATCGCCGTCGTTGACGCAAAGGCCGTGACTGGCTGTCAGCAGCATAGTTCCCCCTGGAAGGCAGCGAAGGGGAGAAGAGGGTGAGAATGGATGACCCACGACATGGAACGGGTTGGTTCCTTTCCTGGTGCGATGCTGGTGGCTGTTGAGCCACGAAACGGTTCGATCGTCCCACTAACAGTTAGCTTTGAGGTGTGAAGTGTTTGCGTCAACTGGTTTACGATAGCGTATGATAATAATCGGATAACAAGAAGGTAAACGAGTGAGTACCATGTTCAGTGGTCAAAATATAACATAATTTTTCAAAAGCGTCGTTTATATATTCTGAATATCGGACCTCCGATTCAACGTAATGTCACATCTAAGACTCGTTCGACCTGACCTCCTCCACGGACCGGAACGCGTACATAAATTGCCTTCAGGTGCAGCGCCATATTTCACGTTAATCAACTCCCCATAAGTACCGACAGGCGCGGCTGCATTTTCCAAAAGCCGCCTTCGCCATAACCAGCGATGATCAGGATCATCCATCATCGTGAGAAAACACCGGCACAAGCTGATGTGACATGCGAGACTTAATTTATATCGATTTGCTCATGTTTAATTAATATCGCGGACGAAGAAATCCGAGGCAAAGAAAAAAGAGACACACCGAAACGAATCGATTTCCGCATTTGGCGGCACCGTGCTGGGTGTCTTCTCCGTCGAAAGGACCCTCCCGTGGCGTGAGATCCAAGTCTCCCAAGCCGAGCGGGAGGTTGATCTCCCGCGCTCATAACTTCATCAACCACTTTTTGTTTCGTGTCGTCCTTTTTTGCGAGGTGACTTGATTTTCCACGGCTCATAACTTTGATCAGCCACCAGCAGCTGCTCGAACGAATTCTTCTTCCACTTTAGCTAAGGGTGGCCTCTGGGGAGTTCTTCCTGGGAGTAGTTCCTTTCGCGGTGCGCTGAGTTCCATTGCAAATTTTTTCAACGCCGCTTTGGTCGGAACCGTTTCTTTTCCCCCACCCTGCCCCGAAAGCCAATAAGGTGGCAATGAGGTCTCCAGGGAACTTGGTCAGGAGAAGAGAGTCAACGCGGACACCGGTACACCGAAAAAGGACCAACCCGGACGTGCGAACGAAACCGCCAGCCAGCCGGCCGGGAGCGTGTAATAAATTAATTTTAATTACATCAACTATCCGCTAAGTCAATTAGGCGCGGTAAATAATTTATTTAGCTGCCGGTCATGCGACACGCAACGCCGCGGCACCAGGGATTTATACATTTGCACGCTATCGTCCGGGGTGCCCGGAATGGGTCGGCGATCGATCCCTTCTCGCCACCACCGACCAAGGTGATCGCGCGTCTCGTCTCACGACAGCACAATCGACGGCGGCTATTGTGCTGCTGTTGCTGCTGAAGTGGCTTCATTAAGGGTGGCTGCCCGCCCATTGGCCCCCGGTCAATATTGGTTTAGTGTAAATTATCTTTATGGCGAGCGAGGGATAACGAACCCATAAATTGGAAGTTTTGTAACCGGACAACATATTTAGCACAACTTGAGAGAACTGAGAGAGAGAGAGAGAGAAAGAGAGAGAGAGAGAGAGATTAAAGCTCTTGTGCTGATAGGACAAACGATATAGGAAGACCAAACTGAACAATTCTAATTTCTAAAATTGGAGGTCCCTAGACGAAAAAAAACATCATTTAAACAAAAATTCTTAATGGTGAAATTAAAACAATCAAAATTCCTTCCCACTCAACATAAGATTCGCGTCCGTATTCCTTGCCATCAAATTCCCAATGGCCCGGTTAGTGCTAAGATGTTATCTGAACAACATCGGCCAAGTCTAGTGAAGCGCGATGTTCACACTTGCATCCTACCTTCAACATCAAATAGATGCTATCGGAAAACATAAATCTTTGCCGTCCAATTAGAAATCGCAGTCGCCGGCCGCGATCGCTTAAACGGTTTTCGCCTCCGCCAAACGGACGGTCATCAACAAGTCATGAGCGCTTAAGATAAGCCTATTTAATGGCACACCACGAGGAACGAACGGACCCCCAGCTACCCTGGGGCCGCCCATCCACCGGCCCAGTATGTTATCCCGAACCGACCCACAAACGTCGAGACAGAGTTTGGCGTCGACGCGTCCCTCCCGCTGTGCCTTTGAGTGGCGTTCCGCTCCGTAACTGTCAACTCAACTGTCATATCGGTCGTGTTTCATCGCAGGCCGCTGCTCGCTGGAGTTGCTTTATAAGGCAACGCACAGACGAATCGCCGCCAGCCAGTGACAGGACAGAAGCCGGACGTGAACGGTCGCCCTATCGCCACCGGTTACAATTAAAACTAAAAGAATAAAATATATATTACACGAGCCCTTTCTTTCGCGAACCGGGTCCGATTCGCTAGACAGATCAATCAAAATTGTCAAGTATACATAAATTTGATTGCCTTCCGATAACTTTGCGCCAGCATCCACCATCCACCCAACTCACCCACACACACACCAACACGTCTGCACAGAACCCTTTTTTGGCCCTTCGCTCGCCTCGAAGCAATCGACACGACGATGCTGCCGTCGTCGTCGTCGGTGAAGCTCCAAAACCGAACGGCGGGACTGCCGCCGCCAACCTGCCTGCACCGACACCTGCAAGCGTGTGAAAGAAGCAATAAATTATTTGCACACACCCCACTCACCCCTTCGCCGACGGGTGTAAACAACTGCAACGGTGCAGCAGGCCGCTGGTGCACCGCGAGCCATAAACAGCATCGGCGTGACGAAGCGTAACGAAATGCAGTTGCACTTTGCGCCACGACGGACGTGCCTCGAACTCGTTTCCCCAGGCCTCCCGACCGCCAACCCCCTGTTTATTTCCCTCCTCCTCACCGTCCTTTGAGACAGAAAAGATGCATTTTGGATGTAAATAGAAGCGGCTCTACAGGCTTTTCGTATCGCCGTGTCACGATCTCACAATCGAACCGTTCGAGTCCGAGTTCAAACTCGAGCGACCACTTTGTTAGATGTCGCCCGAAGGCAGCTGACGGTATCCTAGAACACAGCCTCGTCCACCACGCTCAGGAGTCCCACCAACCTCATCCATATGGAACCACGAGGAGCGCTGTCTTAGGCCGCCGGCGAGGAGGAGGTGGATGTGACTATAAAAAAGCCTTTTAACCCATATCGGGAGAATGGGAGCGCATACACACGCTGATCGTACACGATATGAGTTTGTCGCCGTTAATTTCATAATTTGCCGCTTTATGGATGTTTTCCGCCCTAGCGATGCTTGTGGAAAAATCCACCCCACCTCCCATCGCCTTCGCTCGGGTGTAGGGTGGAATGTTGCCGGTGAT
Source organism: Anopheles plumbeus (assembly GCA_034621735.1). NCBI lineage: Eukaryota > Metazoa > Arthropoda > Insecta > Diptera > Culicidae > Anopheles > Anopheles plumbeus. Next base: position 16,274,122 of record JAOEFI010000007.1, on the reverse strand, counting down.
CACTCAGTTCGAGTTCCGAACATTCTGTTTTCACCGATGACTTATTGCTTCGCGGTCCTGGGAGCCATATGGACCCAGCATAGGTTCCCATCCGACCAAATGTGGGCCCCGTGGTTCGCTCCGTTTGGTAAAATCCAGTATGTTGGGTACTTGTTTTTTTTATCACTCGTTTTTCTTCCTCTTGACGATGAAGCCGCGCGGCAATAGAGTGATACATATTTTGGTTCAAATTTCATGCAGTGGTCAGTGGTTGAGGAAGGCACAGGCAAAAAAGTGTGTGACCTGGGAACGCTTCCGAGAGATGATTGATGGTCAGCGCTTTTACCGTCTGGTTCTGGTGGCTTTGGCAATGTTTTCTTGGGTGGTTTCTTACATTGAAATGGTCAGACATTTTATTTTCCTGTTTCATGTTTTCGACTCACATTAATACTCCAATTACTTTTGGTTATTTAATCGATTTTGTTCATCATAGTTAGGATCCATTATACAGAGTTGAAAAATAGAAAAATAGTTGCTTCAATGTCGCACAAACGTTAACGAATCATAGGTGGATATGCTTCCTTAGTCGCTCGATGATTTTTCCTATACCTTCCGCTACCGGATTTCATAATTACGACTAAATGCAGCCACATGTGCACGCGCGGAATGGCACTCGGGGGAAGGGTCGGCACCGAACCGGGTCCAAACATAATTTATAAACTTCCATTCACGGCACTGTGTGTGTTTGTGTGTTGGCCGTTTGTTAACGCGTGTGCACTTGTCATCGGAGAATGAACCCATTACTCAACGACAGCCAACAATCATAAGTTATTCGGAAAGGTTGCGCGGAACCGCGGATGCAATCCATTGCGCTCCGTTTGTCAATTGTCCGTCCGTCCATCGTTCGCCGTTGCACTTCAGTCTTCCTCTTCCTCCACCGTTGGCTGGCGGTTCGCTAAAGTCCGAAGCAAGTCCGTCCGGAGCGTACGAATGAAGCTCGCGCGGCTGCCACGCTTTCGGTCGTGGTGTTGTTTTGTTTTGTTTGGCAATAAAATCTCGTAAAAGGGAGAAACATCAGACGGAAGAAGATGTAGGGAATGGAACAATATCTCCCAACGCAAGAACCGGGATCGCGTTAATCGATTACCAAATCCAGAGTCGAAATGGCGGGAAACACATCCGAATGCAAAGCCCGGTTCGCGATGTTGAGTTTTTGTGACTCATGCAATACACCACCACCCATCATGGGACCCCCTTTTTCCAGGCCCGGAAAGGAGCATAGGTTTTTATTGATAGCCGTTTTTTTTTTTGTTCACTCTCTGTTCACAACCGTTGTTCCCCTTTCCGTATCTTCAACCATGCCGGCATATGATCGATGATGCGCGGCACGCCAACGTGTACGCAAAACCGGGGGCCCATTTTCAACCGTTACGGTACCGTTACGAGGAGCCAGAGGGGCTGCCCGTCGGAACACAACAACAATAATTTATTCATAAGCGGGCCGGCAATTTATGAGGCGGCTGTTTGATTTTGTAATTAATAAACTTGTGAAAAATTATCACTCCGACCGGGCGGACGCACCGGACGACCGGACTGTACCGAACGCAGAACCACCTCACCGTCACGTTTCGATGCTAGTTTTTATTTGTTTGGTGATGTTCGGCTTGTGGAATTTGTGTCGCTGTTCGGTCCTGGTCCAAGTTTGGCGTCATCAACAAAGGAAAAGAGGTGGAGTGAGAAACTTTCCTGCGGGGACAAACTACAGGCAAAACTCTTTCCTTCAACCGATAAGAATGATTGTCGACAGCGGAAGATAAATTGCTTGGTTATAAACGACCGAAACCTGAGAAAATATAAATTCCAATTCATCAAAATGAGGCCTTCCTATCCTTCGAGCCTTACTTGGTGGGGTTTTCTTTTCCCTTCTCCATGCTCGTTTCTATAGTTTCGCGAGTTCGCAAACTTCGACCGAAGCTCCGACGGTTCTTTTTATTGGTTACACATTGTCCGTTTATTGCACAATAAAAATCTTAAGCTCCCCAGTTCGAACTTGTCGCGCTCCGGTTCGCAAGAATTTAGAATAAATAATTAATCACGGAGTGAGCTACATACAGATCGGAAATCGTAGCACCAGAGTTGCAAAAGCAAACCCCAGAAGCCCTTATTAAATAACCTTTTCCATGCCGGCCGCGCGGCGTGCTGCGGCAGCCAATTCTTCACGCACGACTCGCGGATTCGCGCACGGCGTGCACCACCACCACCACCACCACCATCGAGGGTAAACTCGTGGACGAAGTGTAAGCCTTCGGTCACCGTAGTGGCACTGTTGCACCACACCACCACGCCGTTGCATGCATACATGCCTGCGGTTCGATCGTTCACTGCACGACGCGGTGCAACCCAGTCGGTTGTGAATTCTCAGTGGATTTTATTAAGCCTCCACTGGACGCCCTCTTACCCTTTACGGGGATGAAATAGGCCCTCGGTAGATGCTGGCTTGGGGTTTTTTTTAAATCTCTGAGCATTCCTTTTGCCTTTTTTATTATAACCTAAGACCCTTAGGTGGCGTTGAAGCATAGGTTTTTTCTCTGCATTAGTATTCTGCAAACGCCAATGTAGCTTTTTCTCTTTTCATTTTGTTTCTTATAGAATATGTATTTTACAGAATAACAAGTGGTATATTTTATGCCTCTTTTTGTTACTCCACTGAGTTACTTCTCTCTTTTATGCGCACATTCTGCTCCGACGCTGCATCAAGCGACTTAATAACTCACTTAGCAGCTACGCTTTCACGGTGCAGATTTTTTCCCCTGTCCTGTTGTCTTCAAGTCTCTTGGGACCTCGTCCATTGGTTACCTGTACACTGCGGAGTACCTCTGCGTGGCGTGGGGAAGCGGGAGCCCGAGAATGCGCATCAACATTGACTTCTTGGAGCGCTAATAGCCCCGGCACGTCGTCGCGCGGCATCAATTCCCATCACGTTCACTTTCATTCATCGAAACGGCACCGCGTAACACCAGTGACTCCCGCCGTGGCCGATCCGGCTTTAATCCGATCGGTACCCGTCGTAGGTGGGGCGGCGTTGGTGGCGCAACGCGAGCAGCACCAGCGCCAGCACGCCGATGCCGACCACGACCGACCCCGTCGCCGCGACGGTAATCCACAGCACCGACGATGAGGACCAGTGTCGGTAATCCTCCGACGAGCCCGGGTCAGCTTCCTGGGGGTCGGCGAGTAGTGACACGTTCGATGGCAGCATAATTCGGAACGCGATCGAAGCCGTCTCGGCGAGCAGTGGAAGAGGGACGGTTTCATTCGCCACATCGGTTTCGTGAACGTGAGCTTCAGCGTCCGAGGATGCTGTTTCGGTGTCGCGCTTCGAGCGTGCTGTTATGGCGCAATTTTCCTGCTAATTAAAGGACATTTTAGCATTGATTAGAATGCCATCCAATGCCCTCAAACTTACCACAAGACACTCGCGACGGTCCACGCAACCGACGATTCGCACACGCATCACCATTTCGTCTCCACTGCGCATTCCCTGGAACATGGCCGCCCGAAACCCGAGCCGGTAGCCGAGTGGTGCCTCGAACACGGGCGCCGCAGGGCTGATGGCACGCATGAGCGGATTGAGACAACCGGCGGAGGTAACGAGGGAGGCCGAGTTGAGCACGGTCCCGGTGGAAGATAGCCGCTGCATCACCACCTCCGACAGGCGAGTAAAGTTCCAGCCTAAACACCGAGAGATGGGACTATTAAGTTATCAGCGAATTAAGGGGAAAGCTGACGTGGAGTTGGTTCATCATCACCCCCACTACTACGCACCATCACCGGCCGAAACCTGTGTCCTGAGCATTAGCTCTTCGCCGAGCATTACCGCTCCGCCCGGTTGGAGGGCCCGCGAGAACGACCCCGACGGTCCCGCTGCTCCGTTCGCTCTGCGGAAAATTCCCAGCTGCGATCGGAACGGCCTCTGGGAGCCACCGATCGCGAAGGCAGAGGCTGACGCAGCGGCCCGTGCCTGTGCCCCGTCGTTGGCCACGCCGAGCCGCACCGAGTGCGTCCGGGCCACAATGCGCTGCTGTATCCGACACTGCAGTGTCAGCACGGGATCGACGGCCGTTCGCATACCGGCGATCGCGGGAAAGCGAATCCTCAGGCACAGCTCTCGAGTGGCCACTCCTCCACAAGGGACCACACCGCACCGACCGAAATCCGGCCAACCAATGTCCACCAGCAGGCGAGCCTGGTCGAGACGGACCTCGCACGCGCTGAGGTCACCGCCATCGTTTTCGACGTCCACCAGCGGAACGCTTTCGATCGCACTCTGGATGGTGAGGGCCGCCCGGAAGTACCCGCCCCCGTTTCGCAGACAGGCGAGCTCGTTCAGCTGCAGCCGGATGGGGGTCCTCGAACCGGAGGGACCCGAAGACCCGTCCGGATCATCCCTCAGCGAGCGACCGACGCCGGAAGGAGGAATGTAGATATTCATCGGCGGATCGTACCGGTAACCCTCCCCTGTATCGTTCGTATCCTCGAGTCCCTCATCCCCGAGGGGGCCGAAGGGGGTGGTCGGGGTGGGTCGGTTGTAGCTATACCCGGGAGATGTCGTCTGCACTACAAACACTTCGTCCCGCTGGGGTGGCACTTCGGACGGCTGGGATTCGGGCGGCAAATACTCCCCAACGACTTCGGGAGATGGAAAGTCAAACACTGGTTCATCTGCCGCCGGCGGTTCGTCCTGGGACACTGGCGGCAGGTAATTGTTAGACACTACAGACGGTGGAGGAGCTGGAGGCTCGTCTGCGAACGGGACCGAAGGTCCAGGAGGAAGGTAACTGCCACTAGGAGGGTCGTAACTGTATCCTGCCGGCCCCACTCCGGAGTCCCTCTGCGGAGTACGGTTCACAATTATTTCCGGCTGCAGGCCTACTACTGCCGCCCCTGCACCGTACCGACCCACCACCAGGCCATCCCTTTTCGGAGGCACCAGGGCCCGGGTGATCGTGGCCGAGTAAACACTTCCACCCCCGATCGCAGGATCGGCCAGTGAAACGCGACACCACGACACGAACATCACCACACACAGCGCACCGTAAAGCATCGCGACACCCGAAATGACCACCGGAGCGTAACTGACTCCCGGTTCGGTTTTGCCCGGTGGTTTTTATAACAATCGTCATCCCTGGATCAGAACAGCAGACACCAAAGCAGTGGCTCCCAAAATTGATTCCCCCCAAAAATTTAAACCAAAAATCACTAAGTTCGAGAGTGACAGAGAATGACAGAAAAAACCCGAAGTGTTTGGAAAGAATTTTTAATCATCTTCGCACGGCACGATTCGGACTGGATTCGCGGACTCGATTTCGACGGGCGCGTGCATGTTGGCGACGGAACGAAACAAAAGACTCCAACGCCAGTGTGAGGCCGCGTAAGCGACGAACCCCGTCTGAGAAACGCGCTGCCAGTCGTGATTGTGGCATTGCCCCGGGAAACCCACCGGGGTTGCCAGGAATATTCGCTCGGTGGGTGGTGGAAGAAGTAGCGAGGCCGAGGTCAACAATGTGCGTATGACAATGAGCTGCCAACGTTCGTCACTTTCGATGCGACCACGTCAGCCACGATACCCGAATGTCGTCCATCCGCTCCAACCGCGTCGTGTAAAGCTGACGGGAAGTGCGAATACGTACGTCACAATATTTACAGCTCACACTGACCAGGGAAGCGTGCGCCGGAAGTCGTGCCGCAGAAGGTATGAAACCGCACTGAAACCGAGCAATTTCTCCAACGCACGGAACTGCTTTCGCTTTCATTCAAAATGCTCTTCCATGGGGCGGACGTAAATAATGCCCCCATTTGTCGCTCGAACTGGGCGACACGGAGGAGGAATTCCGTGATTTACCGAGTTGCGATGCACCAGAATTCGTTTACAATATGCACGTTTTTTGACTACTTCTGGAACGCTTTCTCTCGGGACCTGATTTACTTTTCGATGGAAGGTTGATTGCATTTAAATCGCCCATTTCTTCGCCATCATCAACATGGTGAGAACACAGTAGCAATGTCCACAAAACCGGGGCCTATTGCCATCCACTCCCGAGTCTCCGATAGAAACGAGAAAAACCATTCCACACCCGATTGCTTTCGATTGAATGCCACTCGCTTCATTAGCGCGATATGTCGAAGCTCGTTAATAATCGAAAAAGTTATGTTATAAATAAATCGAGAGCACACTCGAAAACATTATAAATTGTGCCTCCCACCCGATGGGCGGGGGACGGAACGGACGAAGGACCCTTCAATCGATCACTATCAACTGCACACATGGCAGTCGGGCCGACCAATTACCGGCCGGAATCAGCCGTCGCATGCAATAATTGCCTTTCACCAATCGCATCCCACTTTATCCACGCAATCCCCCCCAATCCACCCACCCCGACACCCCTTCATCTCAGCAAGTGGTCGGCTCTGGTTCGGGGTTTTTATGCGATTCCTTTTTTTATTTTTTATTCTGCCCTCTCGCATCTAGGGCCATTTTTCACCTCCAGCCGACACTAATGGGTGTCCGATTAAGATAGGGTGCATTGGGTGCAATTGCAATTGCACAGTGTGTGTGTTTGTGCGTGTCCCCGGTCGAGTGCGACGAAAATGGGCGCGAGAAAAAAAAACTCTTCCACTTCGCGGCTCGTGAGCTCCGTTACAATTCAATTCAATTGAACCGAGTGTAAAATAACACTTGCAGTAATTTTTTTTCTCCGTCCAGCTCAATCTGTCTAGCGTCCAGCCATAATATTTTCATCGAAAAAACAGACTAGGGAAAGGGAAAAAAGTGTATTCAAACGGTTCGACAACTTCTTGTGGCCATGCTCAAGGGGCGGCCCTGCCATGACTTTTTTGTTCTGTTGGCTAGTTTTTCTAGCCATTCCTTCCTTCCTTCCTACCTTCGACACCGTGGAGCAAACTTTTTTTTTTGCCCTGTGCCCACGGTACAACTTCATATAAATGATCTGTTTAATCTACATGCGTTCAGCGACACCAGCATCACGCGAGATTCAAACCCCCCGAAGCGGCGAACTCTTGGGTTTCTAGTGCTCAACAAGCACCGCCTCTAGAGAGTTGCTCAAACGGAGCGAAGTCGCAGATTCGCCGCCGTCGTCGTCGGGGCGAACGAATCCGATTCAATAAAGGTACGCATAATTTTTAATCTTCCCCCGACTCCGGCGGCATCCTGTGGCAGCGCGTTGAATGGAAAACGCCAAGGCAGCGACTCCGGCTCGCCGACATGATGAGCCCGCGATTAATGAAGGCAGATAAAATGCACGCAGTATTGAAATGTGATAAAATCTTAATAATGTTATAATTATACACGCAGGTCTTGCAATTGTCCGTAAATAAACATCGATACATATCGCCGGCGGCGTCGGTCGGTATCGTTGGCTTAGAAAGGATGCGGACAGCCTGGCTCGGGGCGCTGTGCTCATGTACTACAGCGTATGCTCATGTTAACGTGAATTTCCGTTTCGGGTTTCTTCGTCAGCATTTTGGTTCAATAGTTTTCTTTTTCATTTCCAACCGGTTAGCGCACTCTTCGCAAGGGATGAACACAGCGAACACAAGACCGTAGGACATATCCCGAATCGTTGCAATTTGCCTTGCAACATTGTTGAGATATTCATCGATTTGTTTTCACTTTAGATGTGATGTGAAAACTTCTCTTAACGAACAAACAAACAAACTCATTAGGCTACGGTGTAAAATGTGACTAAATAGACGTTGTTGTTGTATAACATGTTTTTGAAACAAGTTTAAAGTAAGCTTTATTTTTTGTACAATTGTGATTACGGTGTTTGTTAAATTACATTGTTATTGAACATTTCATTCGTCACATCCACGAGCATTTTAAGGTTCGTTTATTTCTTTTGACCTCTGGGGCGCGATCTTTTCTTCACCGTGCGAAGATGGCGAAAAGAAAAACGTTCCCCCACCGACGACACGCCTGATTGGAATATGCAAAACCGAGCATGCTTTCCACCCATTAACCGAGCTGCGCTACAACGCGTCGCCCATCTACTCGGTCTGGCTGCCTCGGTGCTTCGTTTGTCCGAATGGTCCTTTTTGCTTTTCCTTTTTCCTCCTATCTATTACATGCTTCGCGAACCCTCGAACAAGATCGCTATCGTTGATCGCTCTTTACTGAAAAGCGCTTAGCAAACACACGATCGCTCGTACGGATCTATGCCCGATCGTATATGACAAACCCACGGTCGCGCTCACGCGCGGGGCGGAGCAGATGGAAAAGCCCGTTCCGAGTGCTCGCGAATCACTACTCCGCCTTCTCGCTGCCCGGTGAGACCGCGATGCACTTTAATTGAAGCCCCGTGTAACCGGCGTTGCATCGAGGGCGGTACGGTTCGTTCGCAAGACAAAACATTTCAATTTTCACGCACCCCCTGCTCCATCTCTCTCGATCTATCTTTTCTCCCTCTGTGAGTGTCTCTTTCTCCCATCTCCGTAATGGTGATTATTTGATAGAGCAACAACTCCAACCGACGAGGCAGCCCGCGCGCCGTGTTCAAGTCCTGCGGTTACGGGGTTTGGATGTGAAATTAAATTCTTTTCCTCCCCGAGGGGGCAGGGCGTGTACAGGGATGCACTTCTTTGGGGGATTGTTTTAATTACATCTTTATCGCTGATGAAGAGCAAAACCACAGCGTTCTCCGCGGTCGGGTGCCGGCTGGAGCGTGGAGCGCACGGGAGGAAAGATTTAATTGCCCGTCCTTCGTTGCGCGAGACGGGAACGAGCGCACTGGGAACAAACCAAGAACGAGGATCGGTTTTCGCCGAAAGCGTCCACCGCTGAGACCGATCGTTTCTCACTTACGGCGGGGCGTAATTAATTTCTGTCGATTTTCATGGCAAAATCTTCGCTAACGAACGAAGCGTCCGTGGGATGCACATCGGCGAAATGTGGCAGTTGATAACGGCAGCGAATGACACACACGGTTTGATTTCTGCCGCGCAGATGGCCGTTCCGTTGTTTTAGGTCTGGCTGCAAAAATCGCGAAAAGTGCGATGCCAACGTTTACGAGACGAGTGGACGAATTGAATCCGTTCCGGTTTCGGCATCGTAAAACAAACCCGATGGACAGATTAATGTACAGGCTGGCACGATTTTAACGCATCCAGTGGCTTTAATTTTTTGTAGGGTCTTTTTTATGGTGTGGTACTAAAGTGTCAATACCGGCAGGAAGCGAGAGGAATTGCGAAATCACGACTCTGATACCGCCAGACAGACCACATCAGGTCAAATAATAAAAAAGTCAGTCAGGGGATCACATTTTACTACCAAAGAGAACAGTTTCATGTTCCTGCTTGAAACCTTCCCGCGCAGCTTCCAACCAGGTTGACAATTTTGCGAACATGGCGACAAGACAGGACAAGGTCGATGGTATCGATGATAGAACTTACAAGAAAAACAAAACAATACAATCGCTGTGAAGCCATTTTCGTGCGCGCACAAATTCGAGCCTTTTTCGAGCTCGGATAGCTGCCTTTCACTTCCTAGCCTTCGATCGCTAAAGTACCGTTGAGTTCCTTAAAACATTTCCCTTGAATTTTGAGTCCGAATCAATCGAAATAATATCCTTCTTCATTACCCAACCATGAAAAATGCCCCATTGAATCTGGTAATAAATATTGACCTCATTGTCAAATACTTTATACAAATTTGCCTTCGACCTCATTGATCAGCACAATCGGCACAGAAGCCGTCGAAAATTAATTTGTAATCGATCTCTCTTCCCCCATCGATCAAAATATCGATTCGAGGGCAAAAAAGCGCCATCGCGAATGCAAACATTGACTTTGGTCGTGCGGGAAAAAAATTCGGCCGCCACCCATTTACCGCTACGCAAACATCCAAAACCGATATCTTCATCGAATTCCTTTCCATCGGCGTTCACCGGCGGCGGCCGAGGACCACGGAGAGGGCCCTGGAATTCGTGTCCCAATCATGTCCGAGTACGTCCATCGAGCGTGGTGGACGTCGTCGTGTCATCTTTGTAAGGCTTCGCGTACGTGCCAAAAACAAACAACAATTTACGGTATCGTGTCGTCCAGTCTGGCAGCCCACATCGCAAACCACCCCAGTATCCACGGTTATGGTCTTGCAAATCGGAGTACTCCTTCCTCGCCTTAACCTGCTTCCTCTCGGTTGCTCTCCCTCTCTCTCTCTCTCTCTCTTGTGCACAACCATATTTCGCATTGTGTCTATGGTCCTTGCGTCCGCCTCGATTCCTCCCATCAGACGCGAAAGACACGACAACAACCCTTCGGTGTCGTATGTAACATAAGTTTGGTTGTTCAAGTTCAATTTTATACAGAATGGTCTAATGGAATTTAAGGCTGCAGTATGGATTTCTCAACACTTTCTACTCGTGTTCAATTTATACACCATCACATTATTTCGATGCCCTCCCTTCAAGGGTTATTCGCACCGTACCGTCCATCGAGCGCCCGATCGCTTTCGGAAGAAATATTCGTCGGCAGGAGATCGAAAGACTTCAACGACCGATCAGTCGATAAGCGACGTCAACGAGCAGCAGCAGCCCTTCGTAGGCGAGGACGGGCGAGGTTCACCACCGCTCTAGGCCTTGGGGGGAATGTCGTTGCGCTGTACAGCAGAGCTCGTGTTACGACACAGACGGTACAGAATCGATGACACTCCCCCCATGTTTCGATGAGAATGGACTCTGCTTTCCTTTCGGTGTGTTTTTTCCCCCACAGCGAGTTGTTGATGTTCAGGTGTCAAATAAGGCAAAGTCTGGGCGCGTGTTCGTCATCGTCTTGTTTTTTTTTCTTTTGCGAGATGAGAATCGCTTTTCTGATCAATCAATCGGCAAGCTGTCGGTAAGTTTTGTTTGTTTTCCTTGGTGTTTTTTTTTTTTGTGCCTCTATAGTTGTGATCTTCGATCACAGCGCTTTTTTTTTTGTATTGAGATCCGGGTTCGATGTCAGGCGAGGTGAAAATTCCTCCCTCCTCTGTAAAAGGATGCTTCCGAGATATCAATCAAACATGGTTTTTCTTTTCGCTTTTTGCATTTCGATAGAAATGGCCGCTTCGCCTTTTGTTTAATTAATACTGGGCCTTCCTTCCGTTCATTTTCTAATTCCATAGCGTCGAGCCATAGTAGCCAACGTTAATGAAAGATGTCGAGCGGCCTGCTGAAAGTGGATCATCCTTCCAACAATGGATCGGGCCTGGTGCCGGGGCGGTTATCGCTCAGCAGCGACAACCTGGCCACGGGCAGCAGATTGGGCAACGGAGAGCGCGGCGGATCCCTCACACCGACCCTGCCCTCCATGGACCGGCTCAGCGCGCCGATCATCACGCGCCGAAAGTTCAGCTTCCCCGCCAACCTGCATTCGACAGCCCTGCTCGGCTTCCCCGAGATGGGTCGCGACGGAATGGGCGGCTTCGGGCTGAGCGGCGGAGGGTCCCTGTCCGCGTCCAGCACGGCCCTGTCCGCGCGCCGCCGCCTGAGCAACGTGAGCGATGTCGTGACGCGCAAACTCTCGAGCACGATCGGGTGGAAGCAGCCAGTGTTGCCATCGCAGGACATCATCACGCAGGGCAAGTGCCTCTGCGGGCAGTACATTCGGTGTCGGCTGAAGCGGTCCGGGGTGTTCAACCGTAAGCTGGGATTGCAGCGCATCCGCAGCATCGTGGGGACGCCCTCGATTCACGTCGTGCGTGAGGTTTTCCCGGCCTTGTTGAGTGTAGGTATCACAATAGTAGCAGGGGTGGCCATGCACAACAATACTGCAACTAATATCCATTCCACCTGCCACCAGGTTGGCGAGGAGCTGGAGCGAATGTATCCGCGCATCTACAGCGGCATCGCCCGGCAACTGACGCGCTTCGGACGAGGGGAGCTGAAGACGCCCGAAACGGCACCCGTGCTCCTCAGCGCGATCGCGCGCGACCTCTTCAAGGCGGACATCACGTGGGGCAAGGTGGTGTCCCTGTTTGCAATCGCCGGCGGGCTCTCAGTCGACTGCGTCCGCCAGGGCCATCCGGACTATCTGCCCAAGCTGGTAGAGGGTGTCGCGGACGTCATCGAGGACGAGCTGGTCACCTGGATCTCCGAGAACGGGGGGTGGGTAAGTTTGACGAATCCCCGTGCCCACTTTTTCTAGAGCGCTCTTTGAACCATTTGTGCTTCCACGCAGATCGGACTAGCTAACAAGGTGCGACCGGCCCAGGAGGAGATCACGTTCACCGGCCGCTGTCTGGTGGGGGCTAGCTGTGTGATAGGACTATTTATATTCGTTTTTCTGCTTAAGACCTTAGGCCTGTATTTATTTCCAAATATATTCTCCTAATCGAACCTCCCTTCCATCTAGTCTCTGGTGTGCGCTGTTTATTGATAAATTCAACGCAGAAAAATTACTCGCCTAACTCCATTCCTCCATCGATCGGGTGTGCGGACGGATCGTGCATTGTGTAAACAAAATTGTGTTTCCTATTTTCGCATTTTCTGCTCGGTTTGCGCACCTTGTGAACATATTGAGAAAAGTCGAGGATTTGGTAAGTCATTCAAACTTCCATATTCACCTTTTGTTATCCCTCCTAATTCCCTCAGTGATGGAAGGGTGGAAACAATAAGACATTCCATTGAAACAGGATGCTGCTAAGTTCTTTCGGTTTTCCACAATTTAAGTTCATGAATTCCTTGTCTCACTGAAATGAGACGACCGGCGATATCTGTCTCACGACGGAAATATGTTGTACGCAATCGTTTCCCTAGCGTGCAACAGTTCCACACAAGATGCCAAGGTTCGTCGAGATAGACACGGTCCGAGGTTATTAGGGACAGGAGTCGTGTCGTTAGCATTTTGACAGCGGAATCGCGATCGTTTGATCAACAGCAACAACAAATACAGCTACTCAGAGGAGTACTACCGCGACGATCGAAAGAGGTGGATTCGCGAGAATCGCACACACTACTCCAGCAGCTGAAGGTGGAGATGCTGCTAAACTGAGAATAACAGAGCGTACGCGTTATGTGTCCCGCTGTGACGAGAAAATAAGTCAGTGTCGAAAGAAAACAACACCCGTCACATCATTCCGTCTGCGTTCGTTCGATCACCAACACCGTTCACCGCATGGCGCCCGTCCGTCCTCTTGCAAAACGGATCCCGTCGTTCTCACAATCGGTGTCATTATTTCTGTTTGCCTCCGCGCGACCCGCCGCCCGATGATCGTGCTTTCTAACACCCACGGAAACCGCCGTCGTCTCTCGCTCGCGCACGCTCCTGATGAGAAGGCAGTGGAAGATTAACGAGTGTACCGTCGCAGCATCCGCTAAAACGACCCGAACAACAACGACTCGCAGTCTCAGTAAACTGCTCGGACGACGATGGACCGACAGTAGCACACCGCCCGGGTCGCACCGTATCGCGCAGAGCTAGTGTGGGCGCGTGTGTTTTTCCACCTTTCGCGTGCGCCGTGTTGAGTGTGTGTGCTGGCGCGGCCCTGTCTCGTTGTTTGTTTCCGCGGCGCAGGTTTTTTTCATCTGTTGTTTGTTCGCCAGTGTGTGCGCTTTCGCACTCTGTCTCGCGGCAAAGATAGTGATCACGATCGGAGGTGATACAGCAGCGTCGGTGTTTGTTTCCACATAAATGAGAACGACAAGCAACAACAGTAACAGCAGCTGGAGCACCCGTCGAAACAGCAGCAGCTAGCGCAGCATTGTGGACGCAAACAGTGACTGTGGTGGTACAGTGTAGTAAAGTCGGAGTCGTTCCCGTCGCTGAAGGCAATTGCGTCTGACCCGATGAGATAGCTGGCAATTGTGGGTACGGGTACGGATTGGGAAACATGTCGTCGTCGTCGTCGTCGTTGGCCGCCGGGACACAGCAGCGCTCGCCAATCGTAGCTGCGGCCGTTGCTGCCGCCGCGGCCATCACGTCCTCAACGATCGGAGCGTCCGTCGGGGCCAGCGGCGGTGTGAAGCTAACCACCGTCGGGTGGACCAACAAACGGAGCCCCATCCACCATCTCACCACGAGCCAGGACGTGATTAACCAGGTGAGACGAGAGTAGCGCCACGCACACTACCACCGGGCTGTCAACGTCGTGTTACCGCTAATCACCGTTTCAAGGTTGCGCCAGGCCGGACAAAGATCACTGCTGATTTCTTTTCCGGGCGGGATAATCGATTCCGCCGGTGTATCGCGTATTCCACTCACCTTTTCTTTCTATTTCTCTTTCTCACGATTGCTTTGCAGGGAAAATGCCTTTGCGGTGAGTACATCCGAGCCCGGCTGAAGCGGTCCGGTCTGCTCAATCGCAAGACGCTCCAGCGGCTGCGCAATTCGATGGAGGAGTGCTCTGCGGAGGCCGGCGCCGGGGTGGTTGTGCGCGAAGCGCTCCCCATCGTGAACGGAATGGGCGAGGAGCTAGAGCGTATGCACCCGCGCCTCTACACCAACGTCAGCCGGCAGATCTCGAACGAACCGTGGGGCGAGCTGACAGAGGCGGACACCGTCGGCTACCTGCTGCACGTGGTCGCAAAAGATCTGTTCAAGACGGGCATCACCTGGGGCAAGGTGATCTCGCTGTTCGCCATCGCGGGCGGGCTGGCGGTCGACTGCGTGCGCCAGGGCCACCACGACTACCTGCGCCAGCTGATCGAGGGCACGACGGACGTGATCGAGGAGGATCTAAGCGGGTGGCTTGTGGAGCGGGGCGGCTGGCTCGGGCTGCAAGACCACGTGCACCCACCGGCGACGGAAATCAGCCTCACAGGGTGGCTCAGCATCACCGTGCTGACGTTGCTCGTCATCTACGTCGTGTCACTGTTCCTGCGGGTGGTCGGCACTAACTACATCGCACCGACACGTCCCGACTGAAAACGAACGACTCGTCCTCACGTGCATGAAAGAACGCGACTACTAAACGCTGGCAGCGCTTACTAAATACTAACTACTAACAAGCATTCCAAACCGCAATTCAAGTAACCATTCAGTAAACTCCTACAAACTGCATCGTAAGGACCCTTCTGTCCTGAAGTGCTTCAACGGGATGGAAGATGAATAACACAAACACACACTGAAGAATACGGTCGGTACATTTCCTTTATGGTTTAAATCTCTCGCCCTTCACGTGCGCATCTACATTTACGGTGATACTAATGCTCAAAGCAAACGAATAGCTAATGAAAATGCCCTCGAGTCGGTTAAGGATATGATTCACAATGTTAGTTGTTTAATTTAGTTTTAATGTTCGCTATTGTTTCTATTTTAAGCATTTTTATTTTATGTTGGTACGTTTACTTGCTACTGGGGTTCATATTGTGTGCGGTGTGACATGAAAGAGAGAGAGAGAGAGAGTTAGTGTTTGCTCTGCACCAAGCTTTGAAGTGATGGTTGTTTCAGCTTATGTTTTCTCAACAAAGGAAAGGAAAATAGAACGACTACGAAATCTGACAAAAAAATGTTATGTGCATGCATTTGCATTGATGACCGTTCACAAAAACTGAACTTCTTCATCTGTTCTTCGTTTAGTCGTCGCCTTCCAAATTGATCGGAGAAATTCACGACCTTCCCGTTTGGTTATAGTAGAGATAATAATCGTAGAGATGTAAATAGATACTTTTTATTCAATTGTTATCAAAAACTGAAGTTATCCAAGGTTATACACGTATTGCAACGGGACTCTTGCCATTGCTTCCATCATCTGTCCAAGGACCCATTAGAGTAATGTTTTTTTTTTATTTCCTCTAAACCTATGTCCATTAAATCGTTCGTAACAGGTATTCATTGTCGAATGATGAATAATTTCCCTCGCGTTTTCTGAATAACTTCGCGGGGTCGCCCTTCCCCACATCTCAAGGTGGAGTGTTTATCGTAGATAAACCTGAAGTTGCATCGCCGATTGCAGCAGTACCTTGATGCCGGGCATAAAGCTCGCAATCTGCGCAAAGTCTGACCCCGACACCATCTGCGTGTGCAGCCCGATACCGTTGGCATAGTCGCCGGCTTGAATCAGGGCCACCAGTTGGTTCAACGAGTTGAGAGTATTTTGCGATAGCTGCGTGGGGGTATACAAATGAAGGACGTCAGTATCATCAGTAGCCGTCCGGAGTGTTTGTAGGATATTTCTACTCACCCTATTCTCTCGTAGAAGATCGTATAGAAATTCCAACCGTTTCGAGACATCCTCTAGCTTTCGTTTTGTTTGCTGGACAAGCGGTGAAGAGAAGCAGAATATGAAATGTTAAAACCATACTTTCAACCTACTGGTGATTTTAAGTCACCATAAAGCTTACCGGATTGCCGGCCGAAGCCACGCACTGCTTTTTCAGCTCCTCGAATACTGTCTGCATGAATACGTACTGCTCCGGAAGCGGTGGCTTCTGTTTCGGTGGTTCCGGAACTGTCGGCTGGTACGGGTGCTGTGTGAAACCGCCGCCATTCTGTTGCCCGCTCTGTGCTTGTCCCGGGTAAAACACGGATCCCTGAGGGCCTACCATCTGGCCCTGTGCGGCTCCCGGGACAGTCTGTTGGAAGTTTTGATAGTTGATCGCGTTCGCGTTCGTCGGTGGTGGCGCTCCGGTCGCCGGTTGACCCGCCATCGCGGAATTGTACATGTTTGTCTGCGGTGGCATGTACTGTCCTCCGGCTCCGCCCGTCTGCATGTAGTTGCTGTTCGGATCCGGGAATCCGTTCGATGGGGCCAAGCCAGCCGGAAGGGGCGATGTGATCGGTGCCAATGGTTGCGGCGCTTCCACCTTCGGCTGTGTGGTGAGCGTGGAAGGGTAAAGAGACACGAGAGAAAAAAAACACCAAACGGAGAAAAAGCGTTAGCGAAAGCAGATCTCGATGACCTAAGCCTGGCGCCCTGTGGTTCCTATCGAACCTTCAAGCTCACTAAACACGCTAAAGCATAGCCGCTGCGGCAAGAAAATACAGTATGCTACTGCAAGCATGGAAAGAAGGAATAGATCACGAGTGTAGTATCTTGATTGAACGTAGCGCTGTTATGCAATTGTTATTCCAAATCGTCAACAAACTATTAGTAGTCAAAGGTGTTGAAAATGCGAGGCACGAATGATGGAAAACGAATTCCACGATCGGGAAACATCCCTTTTTGATTTCAACTTGGTGTGGTATGTATTGTGGCAGGTTTTATAGGTGTACTGCATAGTTTTCCATATTTTATGTCAACTGTCTTAACGTTTTGGTTTTAAGGAAAATTGTGCATAAGGGAGTGCAGTTAACACGCCAAGATCGAAAATAGGGAAACATTATCGGTAGCGCAACACTAAAAAAGCAAGGACATCAGGACGAGTTGAAAGAGCGAAGGAAGAATGTAAAGTAATTAATTGAGAACTGACTGGAAACTTTTCTACTTTTCCATACGTCTGTAGCGTACGTATCGATTAAATGAAATTGATTATAAATTGAACATGATGTAAAAAAGCACAAGAAAGTAAAGTATTATTTGAACTCGAGTATAAAACAGAACACAACGGTGAAGAAAACCGGAAGGAAAACAAAAGGGTTGCAGTAAACATGTTTCGCTAACCTGCGGCGAGGAACGGTTCGAATGATCATTCGAGTGCGAATCAATAATTCGACGCCAGCGTCTGGTGCCGGCATGGCAGGCGGACATTTCGTACTGCTCAGAATACTGATCGCGACACCACCCCGATCAAAGAGCACCGGAGAACAGACGGAACCCAGAGCGGCACGGCCCGAGGGGAAGCGCACAAGATAAAGAAAGATGACGATACAGATGTCGCAGATGGGCCGGATAACCGAAAGGGATTGTAATCATTCACAGCAGGCAAGAAAAAAACCGTCAAAAGCACAAGATGTGCGTGGATAGGGACAGTAAAACGGACGACAACACAAACAAAATACCCACGACCAGCAGGTGAAAGCGAAACAGGAAAGGAAAGAAGAGAAAGGACAGAAAGAGATTCGTGTGAGAAAGAATAAGTTACCATGCCTTTTACACGCCTCCTGCTCGCAAAGTGCAACATCCCTTGTTAGAATCGCATAGATCTACCTAAGTGTTTGTCTACTTCAAAAACTAAAGCCCCCCGCTATTTGTTTAGCTACACATATTTGTAACAACCTAACCTTTTTACAAAAGAGGTGACATCAACCGATTTCATCATATTCGTTTAAAATAAAAATCAGACACACGGCACCCCATACTCACTTGTGGGCGGGAGGAGGCCTTTATTGCCGGAGGATCATTCCAACCGGGTGGCGGCGTCGGGTTACGCTGAGCGTTGGCAAGTGGTGGAGGTGCACCGGCTTGCGGTGGAGGTGCATAACCCATGCCGACGTTTTGCTGCTGCTGTTGCTGAGAGATGTCGTTCGGAATGTAGGGAGCCGGCTGAACGAGCGGGGCTGGCGTGAACGGTTTGTAGGTGTTCGCTGAGGGTTGGATTGGAGCCGGCTGCTGCGCGGGGTTGTAGAAGGCCTGTGGCTGCGACGGTTGACTGAGGACGGGTGCACCGAATGAACCACCGGGGGTCGGAGCATTGGCAGATTGCTGCTGGTATGCCATGGGGTTGTAGAAGTTCGAGCTCGCCTGACCATAGTTAGGTGCCGATGTTACCGAGGGATCGAGGACGTACTTCGCGCGGCCTAGTGTGGTGCCGCCGGCTTGTGAGCTAACACTCGACGGACGTGGAGGTTGTGAATGGTCGGCCAAAAGATCATTTGTCGGAAGTGGCCCGGTGGGAGGCTTCGCAACCATCGGAGGAGGACCGGCGGCTACCGGAGGAGCTGCGGAAGGCATCGGTGGGCCGGGAAGCGGTGCGAAGGGAGACGTGCTCCAACCGGGCTGGTTCATCGTCGACGAGTTCAACGTCGGAACGGGAGCGGGAACTAAGGGTGGTGGTACCATTCCAGTCTGCTGACCGTACATTGACTTCATTTTTGCCGCCTGACCGACCGTAGGGAACATTGGGTTGTACGGTGGTTGCGTACGTCCGGCGAGTCCTGCATTATTGTAGCCGGTACTTGGCCCACCGCGCGTCGGCGCAGCCGCGTAATTCTTGTGGCCGAGCGCGTAGTAGAGACGCTCCCGCAGCTCTGCCAATTCCGGATCCGTCGAGTTACCAAGGTAGGTTAGAGCGGACGGTAGCGATCCTTGCGCCGCTAGCAAACTCGCGTACTGCGACATTAGGTCGGCCAGCTTTCCGACGGCCTGCGTTGAGCGACCCTGCCTTTCTAGCGCCTTCTGCAGCAACACCGCCACCTCCACGAGCTCTTGCAGGTCCCGATTGCTGTTGTTGTTCTTGTCCATTTCGTCTTCACCCCCAACAGCATCGCCGCCCTTCGAAATGTTCCACGCCTCCACCAGCCGCTCAGTGCTTCCGGCGCAGATGTAGCACAGGATGGCGTTACGCGCGAGGTCGACGTTGCGACCCGCTTCTGTCTGTAGGCGCTCGCCCAGGCGCTCACAGAGCAGCGGCAGCTGACCTTTGCAGTGTGTGATGGCCGCCACCAGCGCCTCCTTCCACGAGTCGACCGTACAATGCATGACGACCCCGGTCCAGTCAGACGTCACGAGAGCGGAGATGATGTTGGAAAGATAGTTTTCATTGCTCTTCAAATAGCGGTCTTGCACCTTTGCGAGCAAGTCGACTCCACCTGCAAACCATGGAAAAGGCGAAACGTTTTGTAGTACAGTTAGAATACTCTTCCTACCTCTACACCGTACCATTCACGGCCAATATCAACGCCTCGCTCGTCTTGCCCGACTGCATGCACAACTCGACTGCCGCTTCCAGATTTCCGGTGAGTAGTGCCTCGCATATCAGCCCTTCGTCGTTGTCCTGGCCGGTGCGAATTTTGTATGGTGTTTGCTGCGCGGTGCTATTCTGCTTTACTTCGGCAGACGAATCGGCTTGTTGACCACTTGCAGCGATCGCGTCAAACACTGCGTTATTATCCGTAACCTGTGTAGGAATTTAGTTGAAATATTGTTCTAACCATGTGAAGAAATGCCGGAAATAATTACTCTACATTCCATTACATAATCACATAAATTGAAGAAGGCGAATAAAGGATTTTAAAATTTATTTCCGAAACCTCTATAGGAGTATGGTTTGGAATTCTGGATTTGGAAATTATTAGGAAAAAAATCTTCAACGACTACTCTGTTCATATCACAAACTCAACTACTTGTTCGGGTGATCGACGGAAATAAAAATGACAAGTCCAAAAAATAACAAACTTTGCATTACATCAAGAAAACGAGCTTACCGACAAATCAGTACTCTCGTCCGTACTGGTTTCCGTTTCGGTGGAATTATTCTAGACACACGTTGAATAGCATAAATATATCGCATTTTTATGTCGCACATGAAGCGAACGAAGGAAACAAAATTTGCATCATAATATTTGCATATATTATTTCAAATAAGGATTATTTGGTGGGCAAGAAAATCAATATATTGAATCATGTGTGTTGAAAGATCAACAAAACCAAAACAAAACTATTTTAATCAATATTGAATGAACCTTTTAATCAAGATTAAAGAAAAAACGTATGATCGTGTGAAAGAGAGAATCCTCAGTATCCTGATCCTAAATTAAATTTATACTCACTCGGCTTAAGCCAGCCATTTGCTCGCTGAGTCCATCGACGGCATTTCTTCCGTCAGTTTGATGCGAATCGACAGTGTATTTTTGAAATTTATTTGCAACATCCTGCACTTGATATCCTGCAACGAACGGACAAGCTTTAGAATGATCTTTCGTATCATCTACCTACCAGTGGCTGTGATTTGGAATATACCGAGCAAATTGAGCATCTCCGAGTGCGGATCGTCTTCGAAGTTGGCCTTTAGGAAGTACCACAGGAAGCGGGAGTGCTGATCGGTCGTTTGGTCCGCCTTCTGGCGGCAGTAGTCTACAAAGTTTTCCTCCGCCAACACCCGTTCCAGCTGGTTCGAGCGCTCAACTAGCTCCGGATCGGTAACGACTTGGTTTACCACGACCGTGCGGTCGTTGCCATTGAATGTGACTAACTTTCCACCGAACTGCAGACAGGAGAAGGAATGTTGAGCAATCCCTGCGGTAGACATTGTTTAATATGTTTTCTTTTTGTACTCACCCCAAAGCAGGCTCCCACAGGCCGTCGCATCCAGCGCGGCGGACGTTTCAGATCATTACACACAGTTTGCGATTGGAGCGCAGTCTGTTGCGCCGGCTCGTGCCCGATGTTCGCCATGTCGGGGAACGAATCTGCGATCTTGTTGCTCGTCTGCACCTGCTGGTGCACTCCGCCATGGATCGAGTAAATGCTTACGTTGCCATCGAAGCTTGAGCCAGCTATCAGGGCCGGGTTGCGGGGGCACCAGGCGACATCAAAGTTCCAGTGGTTGGTAGCGGCGAGCTCGGACAGAATCTCCCCGTTGGGATCATCCGTGTTTTGATTCCAGCAGATGATTTTGTTGTCCTTTCCACATGAAGCAACCAGATCGTGATCCATTGGACACCAAGTCAGTCCCAGCACGCCTCGTTGGTGTATGTGGAATGTTTTTGCCGGCGCTGTCGCGTAGCGGAGGTCCCACAACTGCACCGTCGGAGATTGATCATCCTCGCTCGCGAGCCACAGCTGCGTGGCCACGTCCGGGTGCCATTGGGCCGCGCGCCACCGAATGCGCGACTGTGTGTCGCTCAGTTTGATGATCGGTTCGTTTTTACGCAGATCCCAAATCACGCAGCGCGTAGGAAACACTGACGCCAGGATGTGCTGTACCTGACGGTTCCACGCCAGACCCTGCACGTCCTCCATTGGGGTCACCTTTGCCCCGGGGCTCATCGGAACAGCAGTGTTGTTCAAATCCCATATAAATATTTCCGATTCCGAGGCACCACTCGCGACCAGATTGTGCTGGAACGGATTGTAATCTAAGCTTCGCACTGGGCCCTGATGCTTGTCCTGTTGCGCCACGAGTGCGTTCTGCTCTGTCAGCAGCTGTGCTACGTTGTACACCTGCAGTACACCACTCTCGCAACCTCCCGTGATCAGTCCACTGGGACCGGTGCCCGGATCAGCCGCCCCACCCACCAGCGGAGACCATAGCAGCTTGTGGAAACGGTGGGCGCTCGGCTGGTTTCCCTTTAGC
This sequence comes from Anopheles plumbeus, assembly GCA_034621735.1. Lineage (NCBI taxonomy): Eukaryota > Metazoa > Arthropoda > Insecta > Diptera > Culicidae > Anopheles > Anopheles plumbeus. The sequence goes on along the minus strand of JAOEFI010000007.1, from coordinate 16,251,977 downwards.
TCCAAATCGTAACTAGGATCGCTCAGATTGATCGAGTACACTTCCAACGCCGCCGAGGTGCTAAACGAGGCGTCCAGTTGCTGAGCGGCCGTTCCGGCAGCTAGCATTATGGTGTCTTGCTGCGCCGGTGACCAGGCGACGTTCACCATCTTCTGCAGCTCCTTTACTTTCATGGTGATCCCGTGTGGCTGCTGTAAAAATTTTAGTTTTAAAACACGCCAACTAGAACTAGGGCAACTAGACAGGTCAATGAACCATTCAAAGTGTAGTCTCGCTCTACTGGAGTACAAAATATGATTTCACGCGTTGGAATATCGTATTTAAAAAACGGTATGTTTTCAAAAGCAATACTTTGTTATTTTTGTTAACTCATTCAAACCGCGTATTTTACAACTGAGTGCAAAAAATCTGATGACTTGGCCAAACCCGAAACGAAAACATTGGAGCACTGGCGAACACAACAAACGACTGCAAATTACTTCTTCTCACTGATTTCAACGAAACTTCATCCCGTTCCCGTACGTGACGCCTACCTGTACAATATTAAACACTAATAAACTCGATCCACAAACGTATTTTGATTTTTTCGCTCGATCAAAGACTTCGTACGGATTTTCTCCTCTCGACGAGAGTGTTCTGTGCGGCAAGCGGCGACTTGTCACACGTTCCAACGTGGCTACTACTGCAGTTCTAAATTTAGGTCTGACAACGATTGTCAGTTGTCAAATGGAAAGCGAGTTTTGTAAACATTTCGTCCAGATTTGCAGGTGTGTGTGTGTTTGCCATCTTTCGTGACTTTGTTTACAAATATTGCAGTCACAATTCGCCTTTAGCAACGAGGGAATCCTTTTCCTTTCCTTATTGAAGAACTTTCCAGCTTTTTCCAAACAATCGAAATATTCTCGGCAGGTTTTTCGTAAAAGTACTGTTCTAAACAGGATCCGATACCTTACGGCTATAGGATCGGTTACCTTACCCAATATGTTGGACGATGAAGGTAAGAGAAAACCTTCCACAAGACTAGGAAATTAAAGGACTTTCGATTTAATTGCAGATTTTATACCATTGCAGGAGACGAATGTATTTCATACGAGGAAAGCTTTACGAAAGAGGAAACCTTAGAGATAGTGATAACGGAGGAAGTAATCGGAACCAATGAATTGGACGATGATCCAGATGCAGTGTATCACTGCACTCTATGTGGGGTGGATTTTCACTCTGTCGTAGAGCACCTTCAGCAGCATCATCGCGATGAGCCTGTCGTAGCAGATATGGTCGATTCAACTGAAATAGAGCATGACGCGTTTCAGGCAGTTCAATACGATGTTGAAGAATTGAAGAAAGAAGCGTACAACGTCGTAACTGATGATGAAATGGCACCGAGGATTGTGAATCCGGTCGATCAGAGAACATGTCCTGTCTGCAAAACGGTCCTCGGCTCGAAACAGAGCATGAAAATTCATATACGTATGCACAACCCGGTTAAACCCCAGACATATGCAATTCTGAGCGACAATATATGCGAACGGATACGCTGTGCAGAATGTGGCAAAACATTCTCGAACAAACAAGCGCGGGAACACGCCGAATCTCACCGCCAGAAGAATAATTACCTCTGCACGCTGTGTAATAAGCGATTTGCCAGCGATGAAGTACTGCTTATGCATATGCAAAGTCACAATACTGAAACGGCAATGGAAAGTAAACAACGCAAAGAAAGCTCTGTGAAACGCAAAAGAGTTGACGGGAAACTCTCGTACCCGTGTCAGTATTGTGGCAAGGAGTTTTATCGACCGTTCGAAAAGGTGGAACACGAGCGTATCCATACGGGGGAAAAGCCCTATCAGTGTCAGATTTGTGGAAAATCATTTCGAGTGTCTTATTGCCTCACGTTGCACATGCGATCACATTTGGATCATAGACCATACACCTGTGCACATTGTAAGAAAAGGTAAGCAGTACACAAAACAGAATACGTCATCCTTATTCATCGCTAGAACTAAAATGAAAACACGTCAGTATATAAACAGCAAATGGGGTGCGTGACAGCGTGTCATTTGAAAGGAGAGCAGGTTAGCACTCCCCTTGACAAGGATGGAACACACATTCTGAGATCAGCGGGCACTCCAGAGAGAAGCTGATCTCGGCCAATTTTTTTTTTGGGTTTTTTTTTCCAATATTTCAAACATTATCGAAGTCACTATAAACATGAAAAAATAACTAATTTTATTTCATTCTTGCAGCTTTTCAACGAACTCTGTTTATACACATCATCTGCTAACCCATTCCGAAGAACGAAAGTTCAAATGTTCTTTCTGTGGAAAGTCTTTCAAAACACTTGTTCATTTGACGGGCCATCGTAAAAGCCACACGCGACCATTCGCGTGCTCCGAATGCACCAGACAGTTTGCCTCGCTGTACGCCCTTCGCATGCACATGCAACTCCATCAGCAACCAGACAAGCTGTTGTTCCCCTGCATAATGTGTGGGGCCACGTACGCTAGACAGTCGGCATTGCGCGACCACCAGCGAAAGCAGCACAACTCAAACACGCTTGTCGAGGACGGAGACGGAGATTCATCGGTAAATGAGATTTACAAGACGCAATAAATAAGGGCTGAAATACAGAAAGACGATCATGTTATGTTTATTTAGGTTTGAAACACACTGCACATCTTTACACTTATTGATGGTGACTCTCCCACACTGGTCCTGTGGCGCAATGGATAACGCGTCTGACTACGGATCAGAAGATTCCAGGTTCGACTCCTGGCAGGATCGCTGCTCTGAAACTTTTTTCTTGCTTTTTTGTCCTCGAAACATTTTCATATTATTTATTACTCACATTTTATTCGGATTTCGTCAAACACAACACAACCAATTCACTTCCACTTTACCAATCTATTATTTTTCTCATGATACAATTAACAAAACGGGAAAATAATTCGTATCAATCCACCTTCAAGATCTTTAACTGTTATGGGCGGCTGATTCTCGCCAATTTCGTTTGATCATTTCAATTATTTGAGCGTAAAGCGTTGATTTGGAGAAATAATAGCACGTACAGATGATGATGAATATCCACGCCAAGTACAGCCAGTAGTCGGTTTTGTATTCCACTTTATTCAGCAGCGGGCCCTTGAAATCGTCCGATATGTAATGCAACACCGTGGTGCTGCTCTTCTGATTCGCCAACCGTGGCTCTACGCCGCTGTGGCGTGTCACAAACTTAGCCAACGATGAGAGAGTGATTCCCGTGCCGTTGTACTTCACCAAAGGACGTCCTTGGTGGAAGAACATGATTGTCGGCAGCCCAACGATACCGAACTCCGCGTTCAGGACATGGAATCGGTACGCGTCGATAGCGGCCACGGTCAAATCTGGAAAGTGCCGAGCCAGGGCATTAAAGTGTGGAGCCACCATCGCGCTGTGGATGCACGTTCTGGTATAGAACAACATTACGACACAGCTTCCCGCTTGATTCCGTTTGGTCGAGTTGCCGTGCGGCGCAAGCACACTGACCACCCCCTTCAGGGAGGTCAACATGCGTAGCGTTCCGTTGCCCGTCACCGGGATGCATTTCACACGCAGGGAAGATTTGCGACTCCCGTCCGGATTGGTTCCATCTTCAAGGCCGTTTTCGTCAGCCACTGAGCAGGAGCGTTTGTCTTCGTATGTTATGAAATCGTACAACGAACTTCGCACAGTTTGGCCTTGCGCTGAGACAAGAGATTGTTCGACTTCCTCAGCTTTCATTTCGGATTTTGCAACATTACTTCCTCCGAAGGGGCTCGATTCGAGAAACTTGCCGTTTAAAAGCTGTGCATAGAATTCCAAACTCTTGAATTGGAAGGCAGCACAACCACCGACTAGAAATAAAACTGCGCAAGTCACTGTTAATTCAGAGTACTGTTGAACATGACTCCAATATAAATGGTTATATACTTACGGAAAATTAGAACTAAATGTGATTTTGCAGGTTTCATTTTTCGAAATCAGAAGAATAACCAGCAAACATGGAAAACACTTCTGAACAAATCAATTGTGCTCTTTCTGTCACTGTCAAAACAGCTGCTGCTCGATTTTGACAGCTACAGTCGCATCTCTCTTTTCGACGAACCCTTCTGCACCTAGGAAATATTTCAACGTGCACTACAATTGCCCTCTTAAATTTTTGGCGCAAAAAATGTTGGTTTCGGAAACGAAAAGCGAGAATAAAATTTAAATTTGCTGAATATGTAATGTATGGCCTTTTTTTTGTGGGGGTATTTGTTGGCGTGCATACTGTGGTCAATTTTGCTTTCATAATTATTTTTCAGTGAACTATTAAATCCTATTAAACTATTTTGACATGTATGTTCAAACAACTTTCATATCCAAGAAAACTCAGTAAATGCGATTCTGAAAAAAAACCAGTCCCAAACAACTTGGCGTTTCGAACAACAACGTATGAAATCAAGTGTCCAAACTTGATTTCACTTTTCAGAAAAACCGAGCATGAATATAGGAAATTTTTCTGCTCCGTCCGGTCTATACGATTCATCTTGTAGCCCTAGAAAAGGATCATATTTTATTGGCTACAGCGTGTATTTTGCGCCAAGTAAATCATCCCATCTTATATGTACGATATCATGCATTACACGAACCATAAAAAGGATTGCTTGGGTCATTGAGAATTCTGTTGTTCGTTTGTTCATTTTATTTGTGATTCATCCATCAGTAAAAACAGTAATTCAAAGCAGTCTCAAGGTAAAACTACTTTTCTATCCAAACTGGACAGTCCCAGGGCCAGCGTGTCCCAAACTATTCACTTTTCAATTCTCTATCGGTGTGTCGACCATCTGTGACAGTTAGTTGGTAGTAAGATAAGAACATTTGCACCGCCAACACCCACATCCGCCTGCTTCACTGTCCCTGTATCGGTACACGAATTCCCCTGCCTGAAATTTCCCCCTAGAACTAGGGCTGCGCTGCATCGGAGGCCATAGCGGTGCTTATCTCACCCTCTGCCGTTCGTCGAGTCAGGCGCCGAAGAGCGCTTCGTTGATCCGGCAGGTCGTTGACGTCAGGTTCCCCCTCGCATAAGAAGTTCACGGAGTTCAAAGGGAGTGCCACGGATATGCGCCCTTAGAAAGAGACAGCAAGGTCTAACCGCGCTCGCAATAGAACGAGAGAGGTGCACAGAAAAGGAGAGTTTTGAATGAATTCGAACTCGAGCGCTTCTGGTTGAGTCGGTTTATTTTGGGCACAAGGATTCGGCATGCCATGCCGTGTCAGCAGCACGAGCAAACGAACCCCACGAGATTACTGGACAGCGATACAGAAGAGCAAAGTGAGCGCAAGAAAAAGACGCGTCCTTCTCCTGGAAGATAACAATGAAACGCGCACGCGAGATGAAGAACTCTCGTGGCATTAATGTCGTCATCACGCGACCGGTTCCAAACACGGGGGGTCCTTGCGTAGGAGAGGAAAACGTGGGCGTATAGGTGTATATATTTATTCTTTTTTATGTAGCATCACATAATGCCTCACAGGGCGTAGGAGCGGCAGTGAACGAGAAGATCAAAACTCTGCCTACTACCAATACGAATCCATGATATCCATATACACTCCGATAGGTCCTGCAGGGTAGAACGCGGTAGTGCTGCTGAGGGATACGTGGCTAGCTGCGACCGGAGACGAAAGCAGTGTTTACAAAACATTCTATACGCAGGACTGTGACGAAGTGGGCTAACGAGATTGGAAGAAGGAGATGGGCGGACTGGTGCAAACGCCAGAGCGCAGGAACACACGATGCGTACGGTTTCACGTTGGTGGAATAAATGGACCGCGGCACAGAAGCGTGATCACGAGGGTGACGAGAAACGGGTCGAGTTGTTGATAACAACACATTGGTGTGGAACGGTCGCGTACCGTCCCCGTTTCCGTACGTCGATGAGTAAGCGACGAAGCGAGTGACAAAGTGGACGTGTGTGTACATGAAGAGCAGCAGCGTTTGTGTACATCGAAGGTTCGGATTTGGGGACCCACCGGGCTTTAGAGCGTCGTTCTGCGGGCCCTGTAGATGAGGCGAGCCTGTGGAACTGTTTCGTTTCAGTGGAAAAGTCAAACAGGCTTTTAGGAAGAAATACAAAAAACATCCATGGTCAAGCGTGGCGCGAAACGTTCAAACTCCCATTCCCTGAAATCGCAAATTCATCGCTCAAATCGATAAGGTATCGGAGGGATAAGAAATCTCGTTTTGGGGAATTTAATTGTCCCCAGTGCTCCTCCGCCGCAGCATATTCCGGACCGTCGCACACATGTGCCTCTTTAGTGCAGTTTGACAACGCAAGCAGGGATAAAGTTCAGGCAAAATCGTTTGTTGGAGACGTGCGTAGTGTATGTGGCACAGGATAACTATCCCTTCGTCGGGGTGGCAAAGTGTGCTAGAGTGAGATACACAGATACACGAAGAAACCGAGAGCGGCACAGGCGCAACCCGAGCAAAGCGAGGCAGGCGGTGGTGTTCGTTCCTGTTTCGCCAGGGAGTCCTGCTTCTTGGCTCCGCGTGTGCAGTGTCGTGTCTCAAACCAGCTATACGAATCCTGGCAGTTAGAAGTGTTCCCTTTTACCACGGTGCCCTCAGTGTCCTGGATAGGCCTGGAATCCTGGAAGAGCCTTGGACCAGTCCTTCCCATTGTAACCCAATTAACCAAAAACCCACGGGATTCCTCTGGAGTACGCCTGGATGGGATAGGAAATTCATAACTTAGTTACGTTGCTCAAATAAGTGGAGCCGTGGCGTCGCAATAGAAAGTGAAAAGCGGAGCAAAGCAAACATCAGTGAATCATCGACGAATCAGCTGTGAAATATATTACAAAAACATCCGGAACGTGGAAAAGAAGCTGTAAATAATAATATTCGCGCGATAACCTCCCCAAATACGACGAGCCGAGCACGCTACGCAAAACCGGAAGGCAAAAAAAGGAAGGAAAACTCCATCCCCAAACGCACGGGCTACTACGTCGTACCGGTAGGTAAGTTGCTGAGGTTCGTAAGTTCGTAGAACTGTAGTAAAAGAAGAAAATTATCAACGCCTCGCTAAAAGGAAGAACTCTTCAATGGCCGTTTACGCACACACCGATTCGGCAGGAGGGTAGTCGATGGTAGAAAAGGTGGTCGGACGCGCGGAGATTCGCGGAAAGGGATTTTGTTTTGAATTTTCCCTTTTCCTTCAGGGCGCAGGGTTGGGAGGACTGACGCTCGGTTCAGGGAGGCGGACGGGACGAGAGGAGCCCGAACTCATCCATCCATCCACATTAGCGTTGGGAGGCCTACCGTTCTCACTCGAAGCATCGCCCTTTGTGCCTGCAAAAAGTGAAAGTGAAACCCACTTCCACCATCTTCTCCGTGGGATGCCACGCGGCGGCAGTTTGGGCGAAGTGGGCGACAGGGCGACTCCATCCACCACCATTTTGTGCTGGATTTACGTCGCTGCGAAAACCAGGATCTCATGCCGTCACGCTTGCTCCCACGGTATACCCCCGCCGTCGAGAGGTGATTGTTTTTCCGTTTCCCATGGTGATGGGCGGACGGTCGGTCTCTTGCTCGCATTCCATCCTCGCCGAAATATTGGACTGCGTTGGCGGTTCACGGATCGAAACTGGGAGAGCCGCACTGTGGTCGCCCTCACGAATTCCCATCCGGCCATCTTCCTTCTAGGGCCGGTGCGTGTGCGCTCCTTCCATCGTCCATTTTCCTTTCCTTTGGTGGGAAAATGCCACCAACACCAACACTGCCAACCAGAACGATGGTGCAAGAGAGAGCGCGATGAAATATTGCGGTCATGCGGTGGTAGTGGTGGCTGCGTGTGAAGTTCGGCTGGAGGTGCCGCGCAGACACCGAGGACCGGCGCAGCGTGGAATTTTCGTCGTATTTTTCCTACAAACTTCCTGCTTGACGACGCACGCCACCGTTTTTCCTCGCCCTCCTGAGAGTGGATCTGCACGCTTACTGATACAAAAAAGGGGTCTATGCACACCAACACACACAGAAAGACAAAACTGTTAATAAAATACTCTCGCCCCATACCTACGCCTACGCACTGCTAACAGCTTGTCCCAAATTTCACTCGTATCCCATCTCTAGCCTTTCGAATGACGGTGAAATAATAGCATAAAGCATGTTTCGAAGAACGATAAGAAGAATTGGATGTAGTACAGTGATGGCT
>JAOEFI010000007.1:16231567-16243664 GCA_034621735.1 Anopheles plumbeus | reverse complement strand
CTTCAAAACTACACTGTACTATGTTTCAAGATACTGCTTTCGACACGTTCCTATGCTTATTTAAGATTAAAAAATATTACCAGTGCGCGCCCAAAACCTATGCCCATCACTGTAAATAATATAAGCCAAAATTCTCAATGAATACTCCTCCTTCAGCCGACTCTCGCCAAAACACACGGAAGTCCTTCTTTTCCTTGCTTCTACTCCTACGAACTCTGCCAACGGCGTTATTTCGGGGAATCGCACGTTTTCGTCGAATTGAGGGTTAAGACGGGTTTACGCGTAGGGGAAAATTCGTGGAAAACCCGTAGATGCGCTACTTGGATGGGGAAGAAACGAAGGGCTGGAATGTTCACCCGTTCTTTCCTGCCTTAAACCAAAATGCTCTACAACTTTAGGAAAAGGGTTCGCGGATTTGAATGAAGCGTGGAAATGATTCCATAAGTTATTTTCTTTCCTTTCTTCTATAATATTTAGGCCATCTGAACGTGCACACTACAAATTCCACTATTTCTTCCCTTCTCTCTATATCCTAGCCAGTAGATCGCATTGGAGCAGCTGACAGGGAAAAAGTGAAAAATGAACTTTTCTCCGTTTGGGACACACTTTCCCGGTTCGATACCGGGAATTCATCAGTTCGCTGGTTCAGGGCTGGTGACGAGCGTTCCGTCGGCGTCGCACGACTCCAGCAACCGCTACCATTCCATTAACTCGAACGTCAACATGGCCCACTTCAATCAGAGTCATGGGCCCATTTTGAGCAAATTCCATCGGGAGCAGGATGCCGCCGGGAACAACGGAGGCGGAGGAGGCGGGGGAGCAGGAGCTTCAAACAAGTATAATGGCCATTCGGCGGGCTCCGGGAACTCGGCGATACCGACGACGACGAGTAGTGGCGGAGGAGGCCAGTACTCCATTCCGTACAGTCAGCACGCCGATGTGGTCGACCACAAGCAACGCAACATGTACCCTCAGTCGTCGATTGGTTCCAGCTCGGCTGGCAGCAACGGTCAGAGCGTCCAGGAGCTGAGTCAGGATATTAGTGCCCTCCTACAGCAGGCGGACAGCAAGCGAGTGCTGCAGAATCCGAGCTGGCAATCGCTCACCCCCGGTGCGTCCGTTGCGGATTATCTGTCCCACCTTCCGGGCAGCGCTTTGCCACTTTCGCTGCACCACTTCCTCAAGTATTCGGCCGAAAACATCAAGAAAGAAGCACAGAACCCGCTCTCCAGTCTCGACATGTCGCAGTCGCAGGGATCGCACAATAGTGCGAACAACGCGCACAGCAACAACGGTGGGGGGATGATCCTTCCGGCGTCGCAAACGATCGCCAGCATTCTCGGCCATCCCGGTGGCCATCACCAGCAGCAGAGTGCGGTTGGACAGCAGCAGCACTCCGCCCAGCAGGCCTCCGCACTCGCTGGTCATCAAACAAGCGTCCAATCGGCGGCCACTTCGTCCACTGCGGCAGGGAACGCGGCGTCCACTGCGGCGGGCGCAGCGGGGACGGACAAGAAAAAGAAGAAGAAGAAGAAGAAGCCGCCGAAAGAACGCAAGCCTCGTCCGAAGCCGGGCGAGATTCAAGTGCGCACGGCTCTGGATGGAAGTTTGCTATTCCTCTGCCCCGAGTGTCAGATGGCGTACCCGGAGCGAGAATTGCTAGAGCAGCACCTGATCGGGCACAATCTTGAGCGTCGTTTCATCTGCGACATCTGCAATGCAGCCCTGAAGCGAAAAGATCACCTAACACGCCACAAGCAGAGCCACAACCCGGAACGACCGTTCGCGTGCACGATCTGCCTGAAGGCGTTCAAGCGCAAGGAGCAGCTGACGCTCCATTTTGTCATCCATTCCGGCGAGAAGCGACACATTTGCCAGGAGTGTGGTAAAGGTAAGGCAATCAATCTCAATCTAAGCATGAATTTTTTTTACAATTGTTCCCTTCTTCAACTTCTACTAGGATTTTACCGGAAAGATCATCTGCGTAAGCACACAAGATCGCACATAGCACGCCGCTTGAAGGCGGAACTCAGCCAACAACAGGGTAACAATGCTGATGGGGCAACGTCCAGCACTGCTCGGGGTAGTGCTCAAAACCAGCCACAAACAGGCCCCTCTAACCAGCAACAGTCGCAGCAACCAACGGCACAACAGCCCCTGCAACAAGCGCAGCTGAGTGGCACGGGGCAACAGCCCGGACAACAGCAGCAGCTTCAACCACCCCAGTACCATAACCTCACGCAAGCCCCCGGACAATCGCAGATGATGTCGTAAGAGTTTTTGATTTCAAGACCATCCTCCTCGCGGTGGGGTGGTATATTTAGCAAAATGTATTTTCTTGCAAAGGAAAACCCACCTTTCAGATAGGTAAAATTACATCAGATTATATAAACTAAAATCACTTATCAAATATTCGATAAATCCCCAAAAACATGTTTGTGCAATTGTGTCGTGAGATTTCTGAAAACTATTTCTTCCTGCGTTCAACGATCCCGAGTGTTCGTTTCGGGCAGACACGTTTGATCCATTAGGTGAAAATAACCTTAGTCCATTTCACCACAATGTGCAATATTGGTTGCGACCAACTTATCCACGCACTCTATGCTTGCAACCGAAAAATGCCACATGATGCGGGAGAAAATGGAAACATCGTAATGACACCGCCATGTACAAAGTTAGGGTATAGGAAGGGACACGTACGAAGACGAACATGCACACATACACAGTAGGATGTGGGAACGAATGTTCTTATGGTTTTGCTTTAAGTTAACATTCTCAACAAGGAGAAAACCCTCGCTCAGGTGAAAAGATTGTAGTGGAAATATTTTAAATGAAAGTAATGTAGCTGTATCGGGGCAAACTAGCATATGCAAATAGGGTAGGTTCAAGCGCACCTTCCACAGAGGAACTTGCGCCGTGTCCATAGCAACAGTTCAAGTAGTAACTTATCGCCCGTTTGTTCTCCCTCTTTGTTTTGTTTTTTGTTTGGTGCAATGATTTTATATTCATTTTACATGACGTGGAGGAAATAGCGAAAACTGCGACTTATATTACAATTATCTATTATCGAATTCTAGTCCAGTTTATCTAGTCCAAATTTAGACATATATTTATGAACTGCGGAACCTATCTAAATCAAGCAGAACACTGTGCGCAGTAGTTGCACGAAGTTATAATCTTTGGGTAGAAGTTGGGTTAACTGATTTAATCTTTTTGTTTAAAACCACCAGGCTCCAGTTTTTTAACGTAATGATTATTCTATTATAATTGAAGGTAAGACATCGCAAACCAATCGAATCAGACAACAATAAATGATGTTTTGATACAAGCGCACTTGGTGTAAGAAGTGAATTGAAATATTAAAAAACGGTTGAAAATTTTGGTTTCAGGAAAGTTGTTTCAGAGTAATTTATGTAATATCGGTCACCACAAGGTTAGTACTCACGTGTACTACATCTATTCGCTGGCGTGTGACCGCACACTTACGCCATTCCCTTGTACAAACGGTATTTCTTGTACTGCTTCACGACATCGATGTACAAAAGGCGGCTGCTTTCGTCCATCGTTCGCAACAAATAGGAAGATGAATGAACGTTGTATATGGCGATCAACTCGAAGCAAATGTTGTACACCTTCTGCGCGATCACTTCCTGCAGTGTGGTCGAGCGTTTGCTTTGAATGATGGTGTGCAGTATCTGCGACAGGGCGTACGGGGCTAGAATACGCAGTTCCCTTTCCAACTTCTTCGCGGCGAGTCCAATGATTCTAAAACGGAAAAAGGCAAAATTCAATTTTAATCTATCTTATACGGACCAAGCTTTTCCATTACTTTTCCAATGGCAGCAGCAACTCGGATATGGTTAGTATTTCAAAGCTGTTCAAACTATGCGTTCTAGGACCGTCTTCTTTGTAGCCGATGATGGAAGCCACCAGTCCTTGAAACACGAGTAGGTAGTGCGGCAGGCGGTGAGCGACATAGTTTGGACGCGTCGTCAGCAGTACGAACATCACTTCGGTCAGGAGCCGGTGCAGTTTGTAGAAGCGCTGCTCTTCTCCCTCCTTAACGGGGATTTTGCAAATATTTACCGCGCTCAAAAACTCCAACATATTGTCCATTGCAGCCGGATGTAGCGTTATCCAGCGATTGCCAGCGACGGCGGCAAAGCATCTCAGGATCTCTTCTAGCAGTTCCGGCAGTTGAAGGAATCGATTCAACACGCAAAGGCCCATGACGTCCCGTGCGATAACAGTTGAGAATGGCTTTACGAAAGCCTTACTCACTTCCTTTTTTACGGAATTGTTGAAACCGATTTTGGCAAGGGTAGAAAAGGCCCTTAGGACCGACATTAACTTCACGTGATCTTGCCCAACGGTATGTTCGCAAGCTGCGTTACCTAGTTCGTTGAACTTTTTAGCATATTCCGCCTCAGACAGCTGGGTCGTGAGGAAAGTGACGAAGGTTTTGGTGTTTTGTTCAACCAAGTGCCCATCGATGTTTATGGGGGTAGTTTCGTCGGCGAAAAGTTCGGCCGGTTTTACTCTGTCTTTCGACGAGGTCTCTTCCTGCAGCATGTTTAGGAATGCCTGCCAACGGTTTTCTACGATGGCCTTGATATGTGGCGTCTCAAGTTTCAGATAGTCCTTGTACTGGATGCAATTCGTGAGCAGTACGCTAGTTGAAGAGCTATAAGTGGTAATCTGTAAAAAAAAAACATTCAGACGTGGTTCTATTTAATCATCCTTTAGAAGCATATTACCGCCAGGTCGATGTAGGCGAGGAAGTGTTCACGAAGTTTTCCATCCAATTCCTTTTTTCTGGTAGCTTTGTAGCGAATGCTGAAGGAACAGCCCTTTAACGCGTGATTGAATCCAATTATATCCTGGTTTCGTTGTTGCTTGGGAACTTTCCCGAGCAAAAAAACATCAAGAGCAGCCACAAACTCATCCAACACTGTATTGAGCTGCTCCGCGGGGATGCTTTTAAGTCTATTAGAACTGTTCTGTAGATGGAAAACGTATGAGCTTCATCCCCATTGATTTCAAATTATAACAAAACATCAACGTACCTTTTGCAAAAAGTTGAATGTCAAAATAACAAGTTCAAAGCGAGCATTACTTTCGCTGCTGAGACCAAACAGAATGGTTTTGAATTCTTCGAAAGCTTCAGGCGTTAGGTAAGCTGCTAGTTGACGGAAAAGTTCGGGCAGTAGCATAGATTGGCCGAAGAGAGTGATTAGAATCTCAATCTTGACATACTTCATTATATTTGGCACCGCACCGAGCGAAATATGTCCTAAAGGAACAAAACATAATATAATAAATTAGAACAAGATAATCTTTATCTTCTCTTAGCCTCTACTAGCAACTCCTTGAATACTTACTTATCAAATGGTTTTGAAAGCGTTCTGCCATTTTCTCCTCAGCCGATGCGCTTATATCCGCCAACAAAAGCAGATTCACCAGAATTAAAACTGTCTTTCGCTCTTTGGCAAACTCATCCATTCTAATTTCATCCAACACGGCCAACAAGTGATTAATTTCCCTACTATTCACTATTTCCACAGACACATTTTTGGATCTGTCATGTGCACTGCGCTCGAAGAGATGTATTAGACGAGGCAACAGTTCGGGCTCATCTATTTCGAACAATTCCTCGAATGGTATGTTACGCGACACAACCTGTCCGGAGAAGCACTTCTCTACAAACATTTTGTAGACAGTCAGGAGAACCACTTGCAACAGCTCTTCGTTGGACGAAACTTGCATCAAGATTTGTTTCACATCTTCAAGTGAACAGTAGGATCGGTCAAGTAGATGCTCCACGGCAGTCCTCTGCTGATGTTTATTCAAGAGCGACAAAAACCAAACGTTTGAAGAACGATCAAGAAGAACCCAGCGAAGATTTTCTGCCGACTGATCGTCAACAATTTTATTGACAATCTCTTGGCGATCGCCGGGCGACTCTTTATCCTGCAAAAGATCATTTCGGCGAAGTTTCTGTAGCAACACGCGGTTCAGTAGTGGTACTTCCTGTGCCGAGGTCCTGTCCTCGATCGTTTTCCACTCGGAGGCGGTCAGATAGGAATATATTTGATGATTGTCACTTTCTTCGATCGAATCTGGTCGATAATAGTGCACTAACAGACGATAGTTACCGTAAAAGTAAACCATTTTCAAAAAGGCACTGTTAAACCTTGAATCTGCAGGAACAGCACCCAATAGGAGCTGGCGGGCAAAGTTTGACATCATCTCGTCGGTTTCGGCAAAGTGTTTGCTTAACTTTTCCCAAAAAAGATATGAATTTTCGATCAGCGTACTTCCCGCGAAAAAATAGCACAGCCAGCAAACTGCCAGCTCCAATTGAAAAATACTACTTTCGGTATGCTCTTCCGGAGGCGTTTCGATGGCTTCGCTTAGCACGGACAGGGACATTTTCCAATAAACAAAACTACGCTTCCTAAGTAGCAGTTTGATGAACTCCATCATGGCATCGCTCAGACGGCCGTCCATATCTGGCCAAGCAAACGTCAGACTTGACCAGCCGTTTTGTAATTGCATCCGTGGCGTTGGTTTTGCTTCATGCGTTAGCACTTTTACCGACAGTAACAGATCTAAATACGATTTTTCGTCTTCGGACATGTAACTTCTTATTAGAGCAGACCCGTCAGCAAGCTTAACTTTCTTCGACGATGTGTCGACTTTGCTCTTCCGCTTTACGGACGGCTTGGATCTCAGTTCACGAATTGTTTCGTTCAGATCGTTTTCTTGAAGGTAATCGGCCAGCTTCATAAAAAGTTCCTCGCGAAAATTTTCGTTTTTGTTCAGTTTCGTATACATTTTCATTGTTGCAATCAGTACATCCTGATAGCACTTGAGCGTATCTGGATCTTTGCGTAGAAACATGGATCTTAGTATTATGCTCATAATACTTGACTCTAAAATAAGCGGATTGTATTCGATGATCGAACAGATTAAATTGAAAAGATCTCGTAGCAGCGGGCCGGAGGACGAGCAACTGTCGAAAAATTGTCTCAGCTTGATAGTGAAAATATCGTTGAAATTGAAATCTTCCACAGATTGCTGATTGATCGTTATGAAGTACTTTCGTAGCAGCGTGAAGACGTACTTCGTGATGGTAAATATTTGATGATTGCTTTTCAGAATCGATCGACTCTCGTCGACGAACACGTGCAGCAGAAAGTATTTCAGGAACAATAACACCTCCATCTTCAGCTCCCGGTACGCGCGGAGATATGCTTCGATTATCAGCGCTATGATGTGCAGTGGCACTTTGTTCATATCAAAGCATCCCATGAACAAATGTTTGTTTTCGTTGGTTACGCGATTGTATGATGGCGCCTTCCCTTCTCCAAAGTACATCTGTTTAAAAACCTCCAGCAACTCTTCCTGACGATCTACGCCGTGTTGTTTCAGTAGCAAAACCATTTCCGATAGCGGGACAATAGCGTGATTGAAGGCATTTTTAAAGATGATGTTTTCGGCAGCCGATTTAAGATAGATTTTCAAATCATTAAATATGCGATCTATGGTTTCCTCTTCCTTCTCTTTTGTTCTGTTCTTTTTCATTAAACTCTTGTAGTACTCCAGTGCAATCCACAACGCTTCACCGTATGCTATGAAGTCGAACTTGTAAATATTTTTGAACTTTTCATTAAAAGTTACGATTAGTAGCGTTTCCAAAAGTTGGTCTCGGCCATCGGTATCCTCTTCAACCAAACAAAGCAAAATTTTGTGCAATCGTGTAACGAAATTTGATGGCAATGCATTCGAAGGGCATGGGAGCGATAGAAACTTGTTCACAGTTTGCCAGCTTTCGTCAAACTTATTTTCGTCCAATTTATGCACTGTTTTGAAGAAGCCGCGTAACCCACCGAGGAAGTAATTAAAAATTACATCATACTTCGACATGTAGTAGAAACTGGAAGAATTCCATAGCCTTATTCCATACTCAATATCGCCGGCGAAGCCTCGCTCCGGAAGCGATAAGCGTTTCAGTAATTCTGCGAATGAAATGAATTTCGTTAAACCGGCGTTGGCGTTTGGTTGATTATTATGCAATCTTCATACCGCTTTTAATATCCATTTTACCAGCTTTTTAAATAAGTTATTCCACAATTTAATAAATACACAAAGTTTCCCACGTGCGGTCCAACCTCCGGGCTTGTCTGTTTATCTGTCACTCTCGGCCTCAAATGCGATTTCACACACACTACTACAGCATAGACATTCCATTGTCAAACTGAAGTTTAATAAAGCGCCGCGTCTCTTTACATGACGCGTCGCGCTTTCATTACGTTCGAATATGCTACGTAACCGTTGTTTGGCATAGTATTACACATTCGACCCAGAATAGAAGTCCGACAAGTGATTGAGACGAGGTAGGTACTCTATAAAATCGTTGACCGGATGTATTACTTTTCCCCAATGGTGAACCCTATGAGCAAGCCAAGCACCAAGAAAGGTATGTAAATTTCAATGCAAGTTTAAGTTCTTTTTTATAATTGTAGCTTTCGAATGGAACAAGGTATATTGTACAATTATAAACATATCTTTTTTTTTACCATACCGAAACCATTTTTAATGTTACATTTCCAGATCAAAGTTTCGACGTTGTTTCATATCGTGTGTCCTTCTTACAAGCTTTAAACATCTCACGGGTGCTCATCAGCTACACCGCCATACCGACCGACATCAAACAAAGCAAAATCAGAGGCTGCATGATTTAATTCCCATTCGCTCACAAACATGTTACTCAAAAGGACACACATGGTGTCGTAAGCCCAGTTATCTCGGCGCGGTGTTCGACTTACCGCCGAAAATGCCTGGAAAGATGTTTGATGTTGTTTTCCACATTCTCAATGCGATCGATTTGCCGTATTCCTGTTTGTGCA
The DNA here is from genome assembly GCA_034621735.1 of Anopheles plumbeus. Classification (NCBI taxonomy): domain Eukaryota; kingdom Metazoa; phylum Arthropoda; class Insecta; order Diptera; family Culicidae; genus Anopheles; species Anopheles plumbeus. The sequence goes on along the minus strand of JAOEFI010000007.1, from coordinate 16,234,752 downwards.
ATCATCGCATAAATCCTTCCCCAGCCTTGGAGGAATTTCCAAAAGAGGTACTCAATCAAAGCATGCTCCTTCAGCGAGGAGATGTTTTTGAAGGGATTATCTTGCCAACCGGTCCTCATCCCGACCCGCGCAAGACGGGGTTCCTCTTGGGTGGGAATTCTCGCAAACAAAAGTGTGAGGCTACACGATACGCGACACGAGAACATAAAAATCTATCAACAACGATGCGCGCCAACATCAACAGTTGGGAAAAATAGCAACAAAATTTGATTATGCAAAACCCACCAGACCTCAAAAGCCGGGCGACGTTTCCGAGCGCTGGCTTGAAGATGACGACGATCTGGAGGAAACCATACCGTTCTGGGATCTAATCATTCCCAAAATGCACACCATCCTCTCGAAACGGTAAAATAAACAGCACTACGGCCCGCACGTCATTCGTATGGTGTGTGTTCGTTTCCTTTATATGCGTGTACGCTTTTTACTTCTTTTCGACACTCTTCGCTTTAACGGCTCGACTCCTTGAGGGGAGATTTGTTCTGCCCTGCTACCACCACTTGAATCCTGTCATCGATGGCGGAGTGAATATGTTTCCGTTGAAGGACCGGTCACTTTTTTGTGTGTTTCTTTGAGGTATCGAGCCTCAGAAGAACCAGCTTTCGTCCTTCCCGATGAACAACATCTGTTCCTCCGCGGTTCGTATCGATCTGCCGGAGCTGCGGGCCCAGAAAACTCATCACTGCTCATACAGACATGTTCCGTTCGCTTCCTGCTACGGTACGTTCACAGCAATCGTGCAATCGCGGATGCTTCCTTCCTGCCTTTCTGCTGGCTGTTTGCTAGTACCCATCGCGCATTCCCTTCTCTCTCGTTTGCGGCACTCGCGTAAGAGGATCCTGCACGCTAGCGCTTAATTAATCCCAAAGGGCGAATTACGCACGAAAAAGTGGAAGCAAAGGCCACCGTCTTGCCGGGAAGGAGAGCCCCGAACGCGGAAAGAAAAGCACGATAAACAGCGTTGACGAACGGCCCTCCAGGACGTCGCTGGATGGCGCGACTCGGAAAAAATGTGTGCGGTAAAGAAATTTGAAAAATTCCCATATACCGTGCAGCCCGCCTCGACCGACCCGCTTCGACCGAAGGACACCATCCGCTAGTGACATTAAGGGTCCTTCGTGGTACTCTGCGTGGGCAAAGTTTTCCCACCTCAACTGCATGTAATTACGAAATCGAAATAAGATACTTGCTCTTCGGCCCTGCTGGCAAGCGGTACGCGTCGACGGTGGTTGCGGGGTGGTTGCGAGTGGTTCAACGAGATCACTTTACACTGGGAAAGTGGGACAATTTTCCACGACCCCTCGTTCGTTCTGTCGAGGGAAAAGCCTACGACGCCGTTGAAGAGGTCATTTCTCACTCTGGGGCGAACTCGGCGTCGGCGATTCGTACTAATGAACACGATTACAGCGCTTAATGAGGCATTGCGGCTGAATAAACGCGCGCACAGAAGCTCCATCCGAGGCGAGTTTGGCCTGAGCTCCCCCGGTCTGCCTAGAAGTTGAATTCGAGTGGAAAAACATCTGCTTCCTCGATTCCGTTCCGTCCTCTCTTCGCCTAGTTCTTCGAGACGATGCAACTAGCCAACTCACTGCATTTCCCACCCACTGCCGGGACCCAGTCGGTAGACGGTCGGGGATTCGGGTCGAGTCCCTCGGTTGACAACACTTTCCGGGGTGCGCCCTCGTATGGAACTAATTAAGCGCAAACTTTCATCTTCGCATTTCATCTCGCTCAAAGAGGATCGTCGATGTGTGGCGCTCATGCAGCACAAGTTGTTTGCCTTTTCACCCGGTGCCAGCCTGGTGAGGCTCTACTCCAGCAGATCAAATGGCGACCACGGGGGAGCACCACTGCACGACCCGCCTTTGAACTCTCCTACCCGGCGGGTCTGTTATCGGCTGCATTACAGCGTAATTTTGTCATTAATGCCAGCAGCAACCTCGGCGAGGCCGTCTGGGTTTCTGCCGGAGTAATTTATCATAGCATCCCAACGGCGTGCCTGTAGGGCCGATGACAATGTTGTCCCAACGGAAGCCATGGATCACGAGGATCGTTCGACCGGGCGAACGAAATGATGAATCGTTTTGGATTGGAAACTACTAAATCGACATTGGTAGAATTGTCGGAAGCAAGGCTCATTAGAAGCAGAATAATTAAATCAATACATATTCAACAGACTCAAACGCAATACTCATTAGAAGCTGTCTATTAAGTCAAGATGAAGGCAGCATGAGTTGGTCGACGGTTTCCTAGGGAAAACGTGTCGAGAATTCTACAATAACTTTTGAAAAAGGTCAGTGGTCAATGAAATACATGTTCTATAGGTTCGAGCTTTTCAAAAGAACACTAGCTCACACGTTCAATACTCATATCCTTTTTCCTTGAGAAGCATTGCAGAGATCTTGATTTAGTACTTCCTAACGGTCCCAGTTTATCAACCATCTCCGATTGAGTTATTTTGTTGTCATATTTCTACCGATAGCATATACTATCGACAAAGCCACACACACAGACATCTACGAAAACCGTCGACCACGTCCTTGAAGGGCAAAGTAAAATGCCACACTACGTCGTTTTGTTCGGCGGGGGTGTTCCTCGGCACCCTCGCCGTAATCACCCGTCATCGTCTCTCTCGTCAGGACTAAAGTGCCCTGCGGGAGTGTCAAAACATGAAGCATCGCGACGTGCCTCTCGACGACTACCGGGAACTGATGGATATGGAGGAAAAAGGGAAAAAATTGCTGGGAAAACCAAACACTGAGAGACCTTCGATCGAGGCAGAACTGCGTGGATACCCCCCGGAATGGAACGCTCCGAATCGTTCGTTGATGTCTTCGTTTCCTACACTAATTTGGGAAAATAATGTGAAAGATGTTTTTCGTTACCGTAGGCCCATGTTTTCTTGTCGTTGTTTTACGATGTTAATTCTTTTTTCTTCATCTGCTCAATTGTATCCCTCCGACTTGTCTCGTGTCTGTAACGATATAAGACGTTTGTTGAAGTGCATATCTTCAGCTTGTCTCCCCAAGACGCCCCGTGTCCAAGCACTGCAGCGATGTAAGTGAACACCGCGTGCCATGGTGGATAGGAAACATATGTAACCTTTCTTCTATTTTTTTAGTTCATGT
>JAOEFI010000007.1:16193227-16231467 GCA_034621735.1 Anopheles plumbeus | reverse complement strand
TCCTACTCCACTCTTCAATGTAACGCCCGGAGGGAGGTATTTCCACATCCCTTATGTAGGAAAAAGCCACCAATCATTCCCAGGTTGGCCGGGGGTCGGGCTCGGGCTCACCTTTTTGTTTTGATAATTACAATTACATTTCGTCATCTCACGGGCTGCGGTGGGATCGGCGGACAGATAGGTGGGGCAGGAAAAGCCGAACACCCGAAAAATGTCACCCATCATCGAGCGACGAATCGAGGCCGGAGCGATAAGTTTTCCGCTTTCGTTTTCGGGTTTTAATTTGTTCCGGGTGCCTGGTCTCTTTTGTCCCTCGCCGGGGCTGCGCTCGGGAAAATTGGAAACATATTTCTGCCGTGAAAGGAACCACACCAAGAACCAACAGTAACCTAACACGAGAGAGAGAAAGAAAGAGAGAGAGGAAGCGAGAAAGGCAGAGAAAACAAATGTGTGATGCCATAGCGATGGAAAAACGTAATGAAACCGTTTCCACACAACCACAACCGAAACCACCGTACGGTAAATGCCACGAGGAAAAAATGCCACGGGTTTTTCCCTCCCTTCCCTTCACCATTCCCAGGAGCCCGGCGGAAAATGAGGACTAACAACGCGGTGCGGGGAAAAATAACAAGTTGTCAAGTGATTTATGCTTTCTCTGGCTCGTCGAAGAGAATTACATAAATTTAAGTACCATTACCGGCTTCTTTCCTCGCGGAAGGTGGCAACTAGGAGCGAACGCGGTAAAGCCGAACCAATATAGCGGCCACGTTGCCACGCGTGGGGATAACCGTTCGTTAAAAATGACAGCAAATGGACAATATTTATGCCAAAACGGTGTTGATATTTGACCGTCACGGCTTGACGTTTGGGTTTGCATCGTTTCCTAGGTTCCTTTTCTTCTTTTTGGTCGCTTTTCGTTTACGGCATAGCGAAAGCGGTCTGCGTATGGCACATGTGTGGAGCAGTTTTCCGGACGAACGTGGTACATTGTTGCGTACGGATCCTGAAATGCGCGCCAGCGGACCACCAACAACAGCAGCGAGTGGCGAACCGTACCTCGGAAAGGACAGCAATAAATTTCCAGTAATGGTTTTTTCCACAACAACACGAGAGCTAAGCTAAAACAAACAAAAATAAAAAGAACTACTAAACCAAACAGATACTCCATGGACGGTTGGGAAAGTAATAACAATTCCAACGGCCAGAGTGCACCGGAGTGCCCAGGACTGTGCCAGACCGAGCCGTTCATTAAACCCGAAGCTGAGCTTAACGAGCAAGGACCGATAATTAGGTTGGGGATATTTCCCATGAACACAGTTATCTGCGTTTGTGTGTTTTTTGTTTGTTTTTGTGTCTGTGTCTCTCCTCGGGCGGATGTTTCTTCTGCTTTTCACGTGTTGGCCTGCAGCTTTCCTGGAGCTGGCTAACAGCTTAGTAGCGCTGGCCACATATTAGAAGGGATTTGCGGGTGATTTAGTCTTCTCTAGTGTAAATCTGGCATTTCACCGTCCGCTGGAGATCAATTATTTTCTTCGTTGCCACGCGCTGCTAAGGGAAAGTTCTGCATTCACCAAAGACGAAGGAAAACGAGCGCATTCGGGGGAACGGGATGGAAAAGTAATTCAAATTGACGGTAAGGTGCCAACTGAAACAATATGGCGCGAACGCGAACGAATATTGTTTCGAGGAGTTGACGCAGGAGCAGCAACACAATTCTTTACACAAGTTTTCACTGCAACACGCAGCCAATAAAAATCTCCCATAAATTAAAACTGCCCCAGCGGCACTTCCACTCGTACGCCTCGTTTCTGGATGAAATAATTTTCCTCAATTTAAAAATTACGCTTCGATCATCCATCAGCCGATCGGAGAATGAAAAAGAAAAGGGAAACTTCAGATAATTTTAATTGATCTAATGGACGATTAATTAACGTTGGCGAGATTTAACGGCCGCCATCGGGGACAACCATTTCGATCACCGAACGTCGTCCGAAAGGCTGGCATGTCTCCGCTTGGGAAGCCCGTCGAAGACGATGGCGTTTTCCCGCGTACTGCTGACAAATTTACAGCGCCCATCTCTTCGCCCGTCCAATCGTTTTATCTGCCGATGCAGAATTGCTGCTGGTATTGTCAAGTTACGCGCCTCCGCCTGGTGCTGGATCGTTTATCTCCCCGGTTCCTTTGTTCCTGCTTCCTTCCTCAGACTCGAACACACTCTTTCCCGGACGAGGTCGCCTTATTACTGCCAATCGAGAGTGAGGCATCGAGATGCGGGTTTTCCGATTTTAATCCCCTACAACCGTTACCCTTCGCCCACTTCCGCATCGAGCCGAATCGATTTTATGAAAGCGGAACCTGAAAGACGAAAACTTTTTCCCACCACAACCGACGGCAGAGAGGGGGCCGTAAGCAACCGGAAGGGCATGCAGGAACGAGAGCGTTTTAGCTCGCGGCGTTCGTCGACAGCTTCAGCCCGCGAGCGTCTTCCAAACTAACTGGGTGAAAATTGATTCGGAAAAATTAAATCGATCAACTTCCTGCCGGGGTTTTTTTTTCTTGTTGTCATTCATTTCCATTTCCACGTCCCGTTGTGTTTGGGACCGACCAAGGATGATCGCAATCGGGGCACTGGAACGATGAGCGTGTGTTTATCCGGCCTCCCGATAAGATCTTGTGAGAAACGCCGAACCGACCTTGGAGAAAACCCTGTAGTCACGATTCGCACGGCGTTATTGAAACCCCGTGATTCATCCCCGTGTGCCGGATAAAAGAAGAGAAGAAAAGGCCAGCTCCTGTGTAGAGGGCAATTTAACCCACCTCGCGTCCGGCGGAAAAGCTAAGCTTCTCTAATGGTTTTTCCACACACAAGTCATGTGTAGGTGGAGGTTGCGGTGAGAAATAGGGGATGCATATAAACCCTAGCATGGCACGGGGAGTAGAGGACTGCAAACACAGGAAGAGGAGTGTAAAAAAGGCGAAAGATTCTCACCCTATCGCTTGCCTCCTCCTTCAGCCCCCTCACAGCGCAGCCACTCGGTGATATTAATGTAATAAAATTTTGCATAACAAAACACTACGCGCCCCACCGCAGCAACAACGACAGCGGCAGCAACTGGGGTTTTCTCCAGTCACATTTTGACCCCCGTACACTTTTCCCGCACTCAAGCCGATTACACAGCACCACCGCCACTGCTACTGGAAGCGACGGTGTGGGTGTGGAGGGGAAGAAGTTCCCCGGAGGTGGAGGGCATGTCTGGAAACATTATACGCACCGCATGAAATAAGCAAACAGTTGTGAGTACCATTTATTGCACTTGCTGCCAAGAGACGTGGGCCGGGGAGAGACAGTGCTGATGGAAAAATGCTACAGTGGCGGGAATAGTTTAATACGAATCTTTTACTTACTCGGCAAGATAACAGAAATGTAACAAATTCGCAGTGTTAGTGTATTTTTCAAAACTTTAAACAAAACTGTAGACTTCTATTCTAAATCATGTCAAACATACGTAACAACAACTGAAATCCGAATTATCAGAAACTGTCTGCACTTGTTTTGATTGCCCACTACCGTTCAGTGACTCCGCACGACATTAGTTCGTGAGATATGTGCGAAAAAAGATGATATGCGCACACCGAACTGATCGGAGTGCCTGGCGTCGTTCGTGCCATGTGCTGCTCGCGGGAAACCCTCAGCACACCCTCAGACGAACTGACGGAGGGAGCAGCAGCGTCGGCGCTGTGATGCAATTTTCATCATTTCCCAAGCAGTATGGCATCGCGAAAGGGCCACCCGTGGCACCCCTCACCCAATCTCGGTTTATCCAATTCCTTTAGTTTTTTTTGCCCATTCCATCGGAAAAGGTGACGGAAAAAATGGGAGTGTGGGCATCCACCGGCCAACCAGCCCACTGCACGCGCCACAAACACCCACCCTTCCTCACTCTCCCCGCACCAGCGTAATGGGTTTCCGCTTGCGTTATTTAAAAAGGGATCAGGCCACATTATTCGCGCTCCTTACGAGGATCTTGGCAAGGACCAAGGCCGCCCTGCCTCTGGTGCTGGTCTGAAGGGAGTAAAACCTCGTCATCGACATGAAACGAAGCATCCCGTAATAAAAGAAGAGCCCAGCGTGCGACACACACAAGCCTACAGTGAGATAGAGAAAAAGGAAAAAAAAAGCAGCAGTACAGTAGAGGGATGAAATGATGCGGAAGGTTTTTCCATGGCCAACCACGATGCAATGCAATTTTCCAGCCCAGGGGTAATGTTTTCCCCGCCGTTTTTTTCGCCCTATCCCTCCACGAAGCGTGGTGAATCACTTTTTTTACCGGCCCACCACCCCACCCTCGGTGGTAAGACATCGAAGTGAACAAAACGATTTTCCTCCACCCTCTACTGTCACCCCCACCCCGTTCCAGGACGAAAGTGTGTGACGAAAGTGATCTACCGTTTCAGATTAAATTGCGTTGGCATTCACCAGGACATGGCCGTCGTTTTGTGCAAGCGTTCTGTTTGTTTGTTTAATTTTTCAAGGGTGCGCCGAGGGTGCAACAATGCCACCCCCTCCATTCCCACAAATTTCCCGAGTCCATTCATTCGGGACAATTGGTGTGCCGCCTGCCGCCGATACACAGTACAGTTACGGAGGCTTCTGGAACGACGGTGCAATGCAATTTCCAGCTTTTCCCCCGCTTTTTCCGGATGGCCGCATCGGTTGTTCGGTTGCGACTTCGGAATGGGAATTTGGAAAACCTCACCCCTGTGGAAATCCGACGGATAGACGGATTCCCTCGTTGTGCTCACCGAGGCTCCTTTTCCCGTTTCCCTTTCCCCGAAACTACCCTTTGGGGAATTTGTGTGTGTCAGCGTTCGTGCCACGTCATGCCATCGGTAGCTAGTTTCCCTCGCTAGCCGTGCCAGCCTAAATCCCGCACCATCCCCGTGAGGAGGGTGTAAAGATTCCGGCGAACATCGGGTGCAGCTATTTTTCATTCCTTGCCCTCCCACCGGGAAGGAAATCTCCGGCATTCGTACGCGGGCGAATTTTCTGCTGACGACTGGGGAGGAAACCCGGGGCAACCCCTTTTGTTCGCTCGACTACTCATGGAATGGAAAAGGTCTGTGAATTTGGGGGAGGGGGTTGGCATCGTTTGTGTTCTGGGGGATGGCGTTGGAAATTCACCTGAAATCAAGTGGCGAGCTCGGGGCGCAATAAGTGACCGACTACACTTGTCGAACGAACGGGCGAATGAATGGGCTCATGTGGGAAGGAAAGTCAATGATATGAGTAATTTGGAGGGTTCAAACCGGGTTTCTTGCTCCCGATTGCTGGATGACTTTTCCCGGCCCGGTTTTTTTGCCCATATTTGCGCACTTCTTACTTACCGATTGCCAGGGTTTCTGGCCGATCCTGCAAAGGCCAGAGTATTTATGTGTATCACTCGAATGAAATACGCAGAAAAGATTAAGGGCACACTGAAGTGAAGCAATCGCGTTACGATAGGGATCGTGTTCCATTCCTGCTACTAAACTACTCAAGCATATTTCCTTCCTCGCTCCCAACCCTTATATTTGAAAACACAAACAGCGTGCTGTGTCCAATGTAAATTTTCCATCACTTTGCTTCACACCATCGAGCGAGAGAATTTCTAAAGATTAATTAAATTCTACCTTATTGTGCGGCGCTCGTCAGCTCCAATGAACACCATGTTTCGAAACTGAATTCCTCGCATCGGAGAAACATTGAATGAAACCTTCCCAGGAAGGCGCTAAACGGTAGAAACAATTCTAGTTTTTCCTCTACCTTTACACTCTCAAAGCGCAGCAAATGAATGAACATGTTTAATTTGACTCTCCATTTTTTTATTTCGTTTTTGTTTAACTTTTCCATTTTCCAAAGGAAAAGTTTGCTGCAAGAAACACACCGACATTTATTTTACTTTTTCATAACGCTGCACCCCACCGCCCACAAATCTCATCGTCAAATGGACGGGCGGTTGGTGTTGGCGTTTTCAAGTAGATTGGTGGCCACCCTCCTTCGGTTGCGATATGAAGAGGGAGAGAGAGAAACAGGGGGTACGTCGTTGGAAAGGGTGGTAACCTTACAGAAGGGTCCGCTCGCCCTGCTCCGGCCGAGTCCCACGATCACAAGATAAGGAGGCTCCGCTATTTCGTCTCATAATCAAAGAAATAAAATTTAATCGTAAAGTAAACACACCGGGGAATCGCTTCCGTCGTATTTCGGGCCCCTCGGAGATGGGGACGATAAACCTCTGGAGGGGGTGGGGGCAGAAACTCTTCTGTTCGGGCACCCCAAAACCCAATGAGCAGCAGCAGTCCCTAGCGTGAGGGGCCGATTCCCCAGCAGTTTGGTTCTCACTGTTCTCACAAGGGCTCTAGTGGAAGTTTTTAAGCACCCGAACCCAATTCCAGCGCCCCTTTTCTCCCGGCTCTAGGGGATGTAGTTTCCTCCCGGGGGATTCCCCGAAGTAGGGACTGGGGTAGGTTCTACTTTTGGGTAGAACACGGGGGAGCGAAGTGCGATAAACATGAACATCGACGATGCTCATCACGCGAGTGTTAACACGCGGGCGCATGAAGGAAAAAGTACATTTACAGGGTGAGAGAAAAAATGCACCCGGAAGGTCGGGGTGTAGGAGTGGATTTTTCCCGGGAACGGAAAACCCCCGGTAACCGTTGGCACGAAGTTTGAACCGGTAACTGACCACCGCGCTTTGCCGTACTTACTGACTTTAGAGAGACCGATCTGATTCACCCGAAAACTCGAGGCGCAGTCTGTTTCCGGCCAGATTTTTCCTTCACACCTAATTAATCAGCGTCCGCTGTAGGGGAGAAGATAAATGACTACTAGATGCGATGTTGTTTATTTGTGCTTCTCTTTTCTTTTCTGTGTGCATCGATTCCTTCCGCCAACAGCAGGAAATAGTAAACTCTGGAGCGGAGGAGGAAGTGAGTAGAAAAAAAGGCCCTAGAAAGGGAAGGTAACACAAACTGCACATACTTTTATCAATTACTTCTCCGGTTCTGCTGCGACCGGATCTGCTGTACTGCAGTTAATCTACGAACCACACGCCGCAGGCACTGGGGCGCATAAATTTCTCAAAATTGAGCACGAGCAGCACGAGTGGGCTCAAAAACAGCTCAAAGTGAATCATTTCCGGCAGCTCCCCTGGTTATCTCCGGTTCCAGCGCGGCCATCAATCGGCGGAAAGCGCAGAAAACATCGGAATCCCCTTCTACAATTTCGAAGCTCGGAGCAGACATTGGGCAAACTTTTCCTTCCACACCGGTGGAGTGTAATAATCGTTCGTTGAACGAGCCGCCGGAAAATTCGGACACAGATTCTCCCTAGCGCTCATCCTCGGCGCGTGGCACGCGCGGTTCGAAATTAAAATTCGCCAGCGCGCTTCACAAACAACAGCAGTGTACACACCCGGAGAATGATCGGAAAGTGCCGGTAAAAATCCCGGGCGAATCTGAGGAATTTAATCAACGCGACTCCTCCGCGGGGAGTTCGAGGTTGATGTCGATGGGGAAAGTTCCAGTGCTCCAATGATACAGCTAATAATTTCCTGCCCGGCTTAGGGAGGGAAGTTCTGATTCACCGGAAAAGTGTCCACAAAAAACTTTCCCCCGGCGGGATACCGCCGGCCAGGGCGAGAGGGGGAATTAAAATCGGCTCCGGAAGTTTTCCTTCATTGCCCCAGGGAGAAGGGAAAGGGGAGGGAGAGAGCGAGAAATGGCGCAAAAGACATACCATTGGTTATCAGAGGGCTGATTGGAAAATTGTTTCGTTTAGTTTTTCATGTTTGTTGCGACGAAAGTTTTCCAGCCCAAATTGATTCGACGAGTTCTAATTGATACGGCCGGAACTATCCAACCGGAACTGTCCTGCAGTAACACTCGATCGAAGTAGACTTCCCGCGCCCCGGAGGACCGGATGTTAGAAGCTGGGAGCTGCGGAGTTGCAGGGCATTTCGCACCAACTGTCCCTGGGAAGACATTCCCAGAAAGCGCGTCTGGAGGAGATGGCGAATTCCCACGATTCTTTTACAGTTGCGACGCATCAGTTCGGACCACTTCCGACGGTTCCCACCGGCAATGGAACGAATGCACACCGAAACCGATGCCTGTCGTGCAGAAAGGCGTTTCCACGATGGACCCCAATAAAAGAGAAAAAAAAAACGACCCCTCAAATATGCTAATAGAATATTTCTCCTCTCGAGCACGTACTTCTACCGGTCCTAAGTAAATAGCTCGCCTTCTCGAACCGCAATCAAAGCACATGTTTTGTGAATGGTCGCTGCCACGGAGTTCACATCCAGTGGTCGGCAGTACCCCCGGTCCACCGTCCCTGCCGGGTGAGGTCTCAATTTCGGCTCCGTTTCGTCGGGTGTGGTAGCTGTAAAAATACGTCCCTCTTGAACCCTTTGAAAAGGGTTTTGGTGCTGGAACATCGAGAAGAATAGTACGGTATGAATCTGGCAACTGTGGTCATCTATCGGGGGAAAAATAGAAGTGCGAAAAGGGGACGGACAGTGGCAGCGTGCCGCAGGAGTGAGTGACACCGAGAGCCGCTCGCCTGAAAGCGGACTGATTTTCCCCATTCATCCCTGACGCTCGACGGTGCGCTTAGAACGCTGCCGGGATCCTTCCAAAGGGCTTTCGACAGGCCCTGTTCCGGGTGGCCCCCGGTGGCCTGAGTGAGCAGTTTTTCATTTTCAACAACCCGCTAAATGGTGCTCTTGAAATGGATACATCCCGCCGGAGTGGCCATAGAAAGAGAGGACGGGTGGAAGAGTTGTCGAAAGTACGTGGATAGGATAGTGCTTCCTAAAGCTTTTTACACGCGTTTGAATTTATTGCCCCGGCTTGCGGTAGTAAAAAACGATTGCCAGCAGCACACCGGTAGGAACTAGGGTGGGCACTAAAGGCACTTCATTCTATCTTTTTCCCTCCGTTCTGCTGCAGCCGATGATGCCGGAAGGTTCGTGTGTTTGTATAAATTATTAGCAACTTCAACAAGCCGTTTATGTTTTTCTCATCAGTTTACAGCAGTTGTTAATGGGAGAGCTTTTTCCCGCATCGACACTTTTCGCTACTGTGTTTGAAAGATGATCCCCGACGTTTTTACGAAAGGAAAAACTTTGCTATCTAATAAATAGACCGCTTGCGAAACTCCGGTAGAGTATTATCCCGATCAATAGGGGTAGGAGAAGACATTTTTGTTTCATTTCAAAATACATTACCTTTATTTCAAATGCCGTAAAAGATTTCAAATGACGCCAAGCATTTCTTTCACAAACGAGCTGGAAAAAAAATACGACAAACACAACAAATTTTAGTTAAAATTTCATTGAAATGTTTGTCCAATTTTCTCTCAGCAAGTAATTTATTGAGCATCGTTTCCTTCGGCTGCAGGAAGGGGCCATCTGGGGTACCACTGGGAATCGTTTTTTACAGGGGGTTTCTAATGGAAAATGAGCAGCACCTTCCCGCGCCCAAGCCACTTTTCTTCCTGGAATCTACATAAGTCTTCGCTCCAATCGATATTTTCTAACCGGAACAGCATTGCGAACAATCCGAGTTTGCTGCTATGCCCTACAGTCTAAAACACGCGCCGCCAGCCTCCCGGCGTGGCGTGGTGAAAAGGAGTCTTTCTTTTGCTATCGATCACCGGAAATCGTTAAACTCTTTCCGCAGTCTACGAACGATCTACGAGAAGGAGACAAAAATGTGCGGCTTGGAATAAGAAACAATCTTCTTTGTAAATATATGTTTATACTCGTATATAATGATTCAATAATGGCAAAAGTTTTCCATCCCTTCTTTCCATTTCTTTCAAATCTTGCCTCTCCAGTAATTTAACATGCATCAGCGATTATCTGCTGGTCTGTATAAGTAAATCCTTCTATAAACAATCTAGCGCCTCCTTCCGCCGTCGGTCTAGTTCCGAAGCACAAAACGCAGTCGACAAGGAAGTGGAATTAGAAATTGACTCGGTGTCGCTGTCCCCTTGCGCACTTGTGCCTAATGATAGTATCACTTGCCCCAACCGAGTACACACTGAACAGGACGTGCGTTCTTCCGACTTTTGAAACCCTCCATGCCGCGGTCGTTCTGTGTTCACGAGACACTCTGGAAACGAAACGGAACGGAAAGGATAGATCGTGGGTATACCGACTAGAACCCTTTAAACGGCTAATGTGCGTGCGTGCGTGCGTACACACGCGTGCGCCACTAATGTATGGTTAGGTCTTATCATTATATATTCCATTTTGTCCGCTCGTGCGAGGGAGTGGAGAGCTTTTGAAACAGTCACACGCTCATTGATGTTCAATCGGTTGAACTTTCCAACACGTAACGTAAGAGACACTAACCTAACCTAGCTTTTCGCTTTCTTACGGCCCTGGCTCATTACAGCAAGTGTTTTGCGGAACTACAGCGGTTCATCATCGTGCCAGCCTCCTTCACTCCCCACGAGCTGAATAGTACACTATCTAATAAATTAATCGTTAATAACACAGTTAGTGATTTGTAATCATCGAGTTCTCAGTTTCAAGCTTGCAGTTATTGTAGTTTAGTACGGCCGATCCTTCCACGGGTCAACGACGACGGCGAACTGGAGCGGGCCGGTTCTTCAACTCCGTCCGGCCAGTCGCTCGTTCTCCACCGTGTAATGACACGCGCCGATCTTCTTCTGGGGCGGGCGAATCGCGACAGAAAGGTCGGGTATGGCAACCGTCGTTCCACCAAAGTTCTCCGACGTTTGCAGCGGGCGCTGGTGACTGCCGGGCGGCGGCAGGACAACAACCCCACCCGTGCTCGATGCGGTGGAGATTGTGGAAATTTGACTCTTGTACGGTGGTGGTGGCGGTTGTGACGATGCAGTCGGTGAAGGTTGCTGGGCCGGTTGCTGTGGAGTGGTAGGTTGAACTGCCACATCGATGCTGCTGCTAGTTGTGGGTAGCGTGCCCTCCAGGGTGATGGACACCTCATTGACCGACAGTGGACGCACGAAGTTGTACCGTATCTCCTCCAGCTTCTGTGGATTCTGTGCAGCAACGGAGCATGCGATGGCAGGGGCACTCGCCAGCAGGTCCTGCGCTTCGAACAGCTTCATCACGCTCGGCCGGTGCACCCGGACGGGTTCGTAGTACTTTAACTGCTTCTGTTTCAACTGCTCGATGGCGTCCTGGTAGCTCGGCAGGCCGGACACGATCGTGTAGCTAGGCAGTGACTCCGCGTCGTACGGCGGCGGCGTTTCGATGTCCATCGAGGAAAGTGTTTGCGAGCGGGCCGTTAGCACTGCGGGAAGGAAAACAAAAAAGAAACGGGTTAGTTTCAAATGTGCAAAACAGCGTTACGGTTCACACTAAGATACGTTTCGCCGAGTTTATTGGTCCACGACTGACCCCTCTGGAAGTGCACCGTAGCGTAGGCAACAGAGCACGGGGCGTCAAAATACTATAAATATTATCATCCCCTATCAATATACATTTATTCCCCCGCCATCACCGCTGCTGAGTCCCCAAGTGAATTTGATTAGATTCGATTCGAGTACCTTCCATCGCCCCGCAAACAAACCAACCCGGCCTGGAATCAATCGATGCGTGCGCCTAAAGGGTCCCACGAAGTGTTGCTGAAGTAAGGCGGTTTCGCTTCGATGATGATGATGGTTTTTTTTTTGTTCTTCCCCATACGCCATACGCGACACTGGCAACACATGCCGCCGGATGGAAGCCCGCCCAGACGGAGCCAGTAGTCGCCGGCTTCGGTTTCGATTCCTTTCGGTTCTTCGGTCAGCACTTTTCTACCATTTCCCCATTTAATCCGAAGTAATGTACACCACACACACATGTCGTCCCCGGGTTGCCGGGGTTTCCCGGAACTTCCCCGACCCAGACAAGTGTTGCATCCCGGGCAACTATTTCTCAACCGTCTATCTCTCTCTCTCTCTCTTCCGACCCGCTTGATGCGTATACTTCGTGCAATATGGCACTACGAACGTTGCGTCCTTTCAAGAAAATGATATAACACGACTCACGGTGCAGTGCAGTGGTGGTGTCCTTTTTGTTCCCACTCAATTGCAAAACCGAGCCGCAGCGCACTTTACGCCAGGGAAGCTCGTTTCGCTTTCCCTACCGAACGGACTGCATCCGATCCGGGGATCGATATCGTATTCTCTTTCCATTTTCTTCCAAGAAAACATCAATCATTCCATGGCCATTTCGCCGGCGAAATGAAATAGTGGCGCGCGCTCGCCTCGGATGGTGGTCTCACTTCCCTAACGGAGTACGCCTTTTCGCTACGTGACCACCGAAATTCCCTTAAGGTGGCCGGCCTAATATGAAGCACCACTAGGCGGCGGCATAAGGGAGTTGTTATCGGTGCACATTTTTCTCGGGGCACAAAATAGAGATGCTGTCGCTGCTACTACGATGATGTGATGATGGCGATGCTCCACATCGTCGTCTCCGCTGTTTAGGCCGAATTGCCGCTTGCCAACGCCGTTTCAAGGAGGCGCGCTCAGCTCGCTCCCATTTTGCTTACTTCGATCGGCCGAAACAAGTTCGGTCATTTTTCATTCGGCACACCAGACAGATGAAGAAAAAAGAGGGAAATAACAAAAGGAAAAACTCCATCATCCCAGAGGGAGACGCGGATGCAATTTTTGAGAAAAGCAAGCTTAACAAAAGGATGCCTCCTTCCTCCGCCTGGCTTCCGTACGGCAAACCCACGACTCACTCCTTCCGATGTCTGGAAGGTTTTTTTCCTTTTGCTAAAGTTATCTCTGAAGATTTTCCTGCCTCGCATGGGTGTGTGGGATGAATGAAATTCGAAGCAGAGACTGACGTCCCCATGGCGAATCCAGTGAAGCGAACACCTCCTAATGTCCGGCAGACGCCGCCCGGTTTGCTCAAAGTAACACGGAGGAGATATGGAAGGCGATGCCGACCGGGGGAGATTGCGAGTCCTATTGTGCTGCCAAGAGAAACTGAACACAAAACCGCCAACCGTTTGTCTACCAGCCAATGAATGGGTGGTTAATAGGAGGATATTAATAGGAAAAGGGACTCCCGGGCTGGAATTGGGCTGGCCGATGGGACGATTTTCGTGACTAAAGACGATTTCGCACCGTGAGACGATATTCGATATTCGCACCCGGGTATGGTCTCCATGCTGCCCTTCCAGCCTCCCATCAACGCCCGCTCCTTTTCGATCGATACTGAAATAGGAATCGATTTTTTCCGCTTAAAAGGGGGCTGTCCTTCAAACCCTTAACGGTTGTATCAGTGGAAACCAAATTTGGAGAACAATTTCTCAAAGGATTTTTTTTCTAGACCCCGGAAACCTTTTCACAAACTAGTTTTCGGATTAAAAAAAAATTATCATCTTATTAAAAAAATGGTCCCAAAGAAAATCGCATGTTATCTACATTCGGACAGGTGATTCTCTCGAATTAAATTGATTTCTCCGATTTCCCTCGGGCCCAATTATGGGCAATTAATTCAAAATTAAACGATGTTTGTTTCTTTAAAGATTGATCCTTCACGTAAAGCGGCAAAAACGAGGATTGGGTAAGCATGTCTATGGAATTTCCTTTCTGAAAATTCCGCGACCCTTGTCGATCAAGATATCCTTCTAATCGGTCTCAAAATGGTCGGTGACCCCGCTCGGCCTGCCGCCCGGTGGTAAACCTGCCACTGAGCTAGCTAGACGTCATCGCTGGTCAACGTTTTTTATGTTTCCCTTGGATCCAGCAAACCTATCGTGCATATAAAGCGATCCATTAATATTCAATCGAGTAGCAGCTGCATTCGTCAGTGAAGTCCATCGGTGGAAATGAGCAAGCACAGAATTCAACAAACAATAACAAAAATCCTTCACTCAAACCCGCGCCAGTTGTGTAGGACTCTGGCAACGCTTCGCGGATCATGCTGACGCAACGCAAGAAAATCGGGTCCTATATTTTCTCAGCTGGACGCCGCATGTCCGATGGCACTTCCCGGAAGATATGGTGGCAACAAGCATGGTTTTTGTTCGCCATGGTCTAGTTTTGAAGAGTGGTATTATGCAGCGGAGGGATGGGTTGCTGCCGAGGGCGATTGGAAAAACCATTCGTTATCGATGAACATCGAGTGCAGGACGGAACACCGTACTCGGCCCGATCCCGGCCCAAGTCTCTAGCTGGAAATATAGGACCGATTTACACCGAGCGGCCCAGGAACCTTATCCGAAGCGAAGGCCTTTGAAAGTTCGATGACGTGACAGTTTAGTCGACCCGGCGGAGCAGCGTTACATGCCTTTTTATGATCCTCCGGGTTTTTGGTTGTTCTTCCCCGCCCTCATCGTTGTTGTGATTTGATCCTTTCGAACCCGCCCGAAGGACTCGACCCACGGGCGCGAACGCAAACCGATGAAGAAGAAAAGGATGCACGTTTAGAGCGCATGACAAAACGCTGCGGGGTATCGTCTTCGGCCGGCAAGTTTGACAACATGCGGAACCGATCATTACGCACGTTTTACCCCGAAAGGACAAGAAAGTAGGAAAGCGAAGGAGGTCAGAAGTGCCGGTCGATTGTGTGGACGTGATTATGTTCTCAAAACCGTCCATAAAGGGATAACGATTAGCGTTCGATAGATAGAAACAGGTACACGTAGCAGGTTCTTGGATGAACGGAACAATGGAAACCACTGAACACAGACACACGATGGTTTCAGACGCACACCCAGCTCAAAGGGACCTGCGATCAAAACCGTTCGACGTCCTTTCGAAGCTTGCTTCCAATTCTACGTTCTTCATTCTTTCCGTTGTCATAATACGACAACGTTTTCCGATGAATATGGTTCCAATTGATCCCTTCGTACCGACACTCAGCCACCAACGGGGAACGAGTGTGGAAAAAGGTAAAAAGGACAACGCCAGAAGTAGCAGAAAAAAAAAACAGTATACATCCCAGTAGAGACAAATCGAGAACTCGAATAGACAACCCCCATTAGATAAACTCTTTCGAGCGGCAAGTGTTTCGAGGCAAGCACTCAGAAAAAGAAAACTTCTCCAACCGAAGGTTACGGGATTATCAAATCAAAGAAAGGATGTTCCTCCTTTCTGGCAAGGGTCCAGAGGGGAAACACCTATTGATATAAGAGCGACAGGTACATTCTCATGTTTCTACACAATAAGGGTCCCGTGGGAAACAGAAGGAGGATGGGAGATAAGAAGAACGTCTCACTTGAAATCGCAAACAATTGGCATATTTTTATATCGTCGGTTTTTTTTTCGTCTGCGTGTAAAACTAAGGTAGAATGGGCAAGAAAGTGGAGAAGAACATGAACTTTCGTATACTGATCGCAACCCGTCCGGGCTCGGGCGTGAGAAAATTGGTGCAGAATGGCAGGAAATAAATCGGTCATCCGAATAGCACCAGCACAACGTCCAAACACAATGCTCGAGGAGCAAAACTTTCTTGAACCATAATAAAATAAAAGAAGGGTAAAAGATCCTCTACCGAGGGCTGCGCTTCATCCCCGACGGAGTGAACGTTGCCCAAGCGATGCATAGATGCATGCAATTATTTGTGTATGGCAAAACTGACGAAAGCTGAACACAGTCAGGAAGAATTCAGTCATGCACGAAGTTCAACGACTTCCGACCGGGAACTGTGTGTTTGGTTGAGCCTGACAAGTCGCCGCCTTCATTGGCACATGCTTGAGAGGCACCGGCAGATCTGTCACGAGATTTTTTGATCACTAGGACGTAAAATTATTCAATCAATAGACTGGAGTTGGGGAGAAACATTTTATCCTCTCAACAGCAGCACTCGAAAGTTCTAAGTCCCAGTGGGGAATTGCTGGTGTGCTCAAGTTCCCCACTGGAACGTTTGCCAATATTGGTACCGAAGTAACCCCCGTGACGTGCCTGTCTGCGATGTTTCTGTCAGTGGTATATCAAGTTGCTGCTCAGGAAGCCAGGAAGGTGGTCTCGAGTGGATCCGCCGACGACAATGGCACTGTCTAATTACAGGATGTTGTTCCATGGCGCATGGAGAAGCCTTGCTAAGACTTCGCCATGGACCACACATATTCGTCCCCGCTTTGTCGCCGTCTTCTATTGGCCTTCCGGCTTCTTTTTAGCCCTTTCTTCCGGCTTGCTTCCTGGCCGGTGGTATGCGAACTTGTCGGTCCCTACCCCCGCTCTCTGCGAATGGTTCAGGCTCTGGTTCAGGTTCACTAAATACCGGCGGAGGTCGCTGCTAAGGTCGGTGCAAGGTGGTTCTCAAATTTCCAATTTCAAAGCCTCCTCTCGAGTGCATGTCGTTCGTGGTTCGTGGTGAAGGAGTGCTCGACGATTGTCCTTGCCTGCCAGTCACCGGCGTATTCACCAACATCCGATGAATCATCCGGTGCGCACAACGTTGCGATGAAGACATTTGCCAGCGAGAACCTTCCACCATCGTGTCTCACAAACGTCCGGGAACTGCCTCCTTTCAGTCAAAACCATCGCAACCGGTCACAATCTGAACGGCAGAGGCCTGCCAGAATCAGAGCCGTGAGCAATTCATCTTCTCCTGCTGCGCGGCAAGTGATTCCCGTTTTTTGCGCGTGACCTCCCTTCCGTCCCCTTGCCTCGATTTCTATCGCCATCATTTTCTCCAGGATTCATAATCCCGCAGCCCCGATACCATCTCAAGCACAGCGGCAGCTACAGCTTTCTCTCCACATGTCGCATCCCTGGCAATGTTTCCATTTTTTATTCCATTTCAAATGGAAAATAGTTCTACATGCTCTCTCTCTCTCTCTCTCTCTCTGACGTACCCCGCTGGTCCACGATGTCGGAGGACAAAAGGACGCAAGAATATTTATCGTCCCTTTACATCTAATCCCGGACGAATCGTGAACCGATCGGCATTTCCCGGGAGGGTTGTGGGGGTTGAGTGAAGAGTGATGCTGCAGACGCACGGGTTCGGAGGTGAGTTTTCTTGCAAGGTTTTCGTCCATCGATCCCCGTTGTTCCGCTCTCTTCGCCGTCTTCGTCGTCAGGAAAATGCTTCCCGAAACTCTGACGGTGTGTGGATGTATGGTACCCCCATTTTCGAGCCATCGTTACACATCGCCCTAATGCCGGCGGCCGAAGGCAAATCGAAAACGAAATCCGGCAACATGGAGCGATGGAAAATAGAAGGGAAATCCTATATAACCCACGGGCCGGTGGGTGTAGGCCCGGATGACAATGACGGTCCCGGCTACCAAAGGACAGGGGCTTATATTTGCCCAAAGAAAAACTTGGTCCACACATCGATACGGAGCACACAGAGACAGACCGACAGAACACCCGCAGATCGCTATATGCGAGTGTAATGGATTTTGATTCCATTTCGATTTCGGTTCGGTTGATTCCCCGTCGATATTTATTTTATGAAGTTTTTCATTCTTCCTTTTTTATGGTGTATGTGTGTGCCTTTGTCGAATTGCGACGAATATTCGCCGGGGCCCGGGTTTGATCTCGATGCCGACTATGGCTGGGAGGATGATTTCGCCGGTTTTCCACCCCCAACAACGGCCACCATCGTGCACCGTACATCCTTGCCTGCCCTGGATCGGAAATGTAAGTTCTTTTATTCTCTCGCCGAGTCACAGTCGTCAGCGAGGCAATTTTTTCCCCGCGTCTGGCGAAAGCGGATGGTAAACAAATTCCACTGTAGCTGCATCGCGACGCCCACGGAAAAGCCCTGTCGAAGTTTTTCTGTTTTTCTCCCCTTTTTTTCGTATTTTGTACTCTATCTCCACCAGGTTTCGATCAGAGCGACTTCAGCTCTTGTACATTCTCCACCCCCCACCCCCTTCCGCGTCCGCGTCCAGTGGAATGAATTTTCATCGAAATGCATTCTCGCCTTCATCGAACACAAGAGGGCTAGGGCTAGCTAACCCCCGCGAGGGTTGGGAAATTCTCGACATCGATGTAAATGGCGTTCGTTCTTTTTTTTTTTTTTTTTCGTTCGAGCATCCGGCCCCACCATCCAGTTTCCCTCTAGCGCTGGATGGTGACGTTGTGTTAGCGAGTGGAAGAAAAACTTCAATTCCCATCAATCCTTCGCAAAAACCAGGATCCGTCGAGAAAAAGTGAATCGAAAGAAGAGCTGCCAAGACAGGGGGGAGGAAGACGGTCATGAAGATTAATGGTTATCTATTGCTCAAAACGAGCATTCTGCTTCTCCAATTGCTTCGCGCGAATGGGAAATAAGGAAACTTTATCCTTCAATTTCACGATAAGCTAGATGGTATCATTTTTCCTTTTGTTCAAAAATTACATTGTGAACATTTCAGGCCACTCACTGGTGGTAGCAAAAAAATAAATACCCTACCTTTAACGGAAGACTTCTTGTTGAGCGCAAGGAGCAGTGATTCATCATCGTAATATCCTAATAATAATCATGCTAGCAAATAAATGGCCAGCCAATTATCGTGTCCTCAGTTTCAAAGGGAAACATTCTCTCTCTCTCTCTCTTTCTCTGTTGCATATTGAAATGCCATTTCCCGAGACACACCTCGGTGGTCACTGCTTGGTGGTCCGCCGCATAAGGCCGAAGCTAACGGAAACGCAACGGTGGTCGGTGGGAAAGGGTGACCATTTGAACAAGTTTGTATGCGTGTCCTACGACCTGCACACCTTCTTAATGGATTGTTTGACTCATTGATTTGCATATCACATCCGCTAGACCGTCTCGCGAAAGGCCACACGCAAGCGCTCGGACAGCAAATCGGAAGCGTCATAGAGCGACCAGCCCAACTGCGTGTGCCCGCGCGTCCCAGGGCCGCCCCTGGCTCTCCCGACACCTAAGACCTAAGGTCGGGCACATTAAGGTTCCAGACCGTCCCACCGTTCCGGGGATTTTCCCATGTCACTAGCCTTCTCATCCTTACCCCCCGGTCTGTGCTGCTTTTAGTTAATGTATCTAATCTAAATTGTCTCTACGCTTGGTTGCGTTTAATTTCCTCTTTCATTTGCATGCCATCCGTGCAGTGGGCGAGACTTATTTGACCTCTTCAAGCAATTATTGGACTCGAATACCGGTCGGTACCGAGGGTTCCAGGAGTGGCGTGGTACCGGACCGGAGCTAGACGAGCCGGTTCGTGGAACCGGTGTGTGTGTTCCATTTGTGTTTATATCAACCTTTTCTCCACTTTTCATTAGTCCTTTTACTTTTCTTTATGTTTGGTCCACCAGCCAATCTGTAAGGATACGAACTCATTTGGGGCTCCGGCCCTTCCCTGCCCTGGTAACACCCGCCGTGTATCTTCTAATCCCAGATCCTGTTTTGAGTTGAGTTTTCCTGGAGCCCATCGGTCGCACGAGGATACGTGCGAAGTGAAACCCCGGAGGAACATAACGCACCTATTCACTCAGCCAGGACTCAACACGAAGCCACTGAAGTTTCGTTAATTGAAAATTCATAAGCCTACAAACATACACACGAAACAAGGCACAATACACTGGGAAGGTTTCGCGGCTTAATACGCCTCGTATAGGAGGCAAGGAGGAAGGAACCAACAATGTTGCTTCAAAAACATAACCTCAACTGTAAACAAACGCAACGGTAAACAGGTAGGAAAATACTTGATAATACGAAGAGTTATAAGAAAATGGAAACTCCCCGGATGGACTGCTCACGTGAGATTTGAATCGTTGACGCAATTTGTGCACTCCTTGGCGTCGTGCCCATTGCTCCATTGTTACGTTAAATAAATCTATTAATAGATCAGGAGTAGCAGAAATATCCGGAGCGGATGAAAATCTCCTCCCCGGAATGGGAAAAGGGATATGGTCGGTAACTTCCTGACTGTGTTTCCACCGACGACAGGTAAGGATTCAATTTCCCGGCGTGCCGTGCCGGTCCGTGCGAGCGAGGATCAAAAGCAGCTGTTTTTTATTTGCCTCCCATATAGCTAAGGGCACACATTTTCACGACCGGAACCCCTTTTGCCCTCAAATAAATATGATACACACACTTCCTCCTCTCTCTCTCTCTTTTCCTCTTTCGTTGCGTCTGGCTTAGTTCCAGGTATTTCCTGGTGCCGGTGCACGCTCTATGCTGCATGGTTTATAATGTTTAGAACAAATATCTCGCTTACGAACCGGGAATAGTTTATGATTGAACGATTCGAGGAGAATGGGCGCTTGTTAGTAAAGCTGTGTGGGGAGGCTAAATTTTCCCTCTCCTCTACTGCTCTCTCGCTCTCTCTGTCTCGGATACAAACACACAACTAATGATTTATAATTGTTTCGTTTTTCCCTTTTTTCTACCCTGGTGCTTTCAACAGTGTTTCAAAAATGAGTTTCGTGCTCCCCCTTCCTTCCCCACGGCGCACAACAATCATAAAAAAGGAATCACTTTTTTCGACGGTTTCGTGGAAGTTTCAATTTCAAAACCACTAACCGGTTCTCTTCGGAAAATTGGCTGGGGAAAAGCTATTAATGCGTTCTGGCACGTTCGCACCACACACAACACACACGACTCTCGTCCCGTCCGTTGCTGGCTTTAAACGGGAAATTGGTTTTTTGACTTTGCATACACTCGCTGGCAGTGCATGTTTACGCTGCTGCTGTGTGGATGCGGTGCCATCCACACCGTGCCGGCCGTGAGGGAAATTCGATCGCTTTTCACTCATCCATCTACTGCCCGTTATGGGAAGGAGGAAATCTGACGCTGCAACGGACGCTTTGCGACGAGTCGAGGGAAATATGCTCTCGGCGCTACCGAGAGGTGTTTTCCTGTTCTCGTCACACCAGGTTTAGCCTCGCACACCGCCTTATTCACGTTCCCCCGTGAAACCCGGAAGTGTATAAATAAATTTCCTCAAGCGCCAACAAGCCGGCAGGGAAAAGAAGCCCGGCGTGTTGGAAAAAAAAGAGACCACGCGTGACAGAGATAAAGAGAGAGACAGAGAGAAAAAAGGGTGCCTATGGCGAGTAATTAACCGGAAGAGTTGTAGTTCCGGTAGGTTGGCAATTCTACTCCCGTGTCGATATAGCTCCTTTCACCGAAACGCCGGAAGGGAAACTTGAGCAGGCGCACCGCCGTACGTGATGGAGAGGAAATAAAAACACCCAAGCACGCAGCGGTGCAGCGCCAAACACTTCGGTTCTTGCCAACCCGGAGGTGTCATGCTTCCCCGAAGGCTGACTCCACAGCCTATGGCCGGATCTACACTACGCTGGGCATTCCGGTTAACCCGGCGACGGCGTCGCGTCCTGTCGAAGCTGCACCGGCTCCGGTAGGTCACGTAAAATGTTTCCTGATTGTCTAACAATTCCCTTAGTTGGTCGCTATTTATACTTCAAAATAATGAAAGGTCCTTCCGAGAGGACGAACATCCTTCATCTCGATAAATCTTTCTTTTGTGCTAGCGAGATAGAAAAAAAAGGTGATAAAAGGACCAATCCCCTCCACGGTAGATCCTGTTCCGGTTCATTGTTCTGTACACCTCCCACGCCAACAAGACGCAGGCGAACGCATAAGTTCTGCGCTAAATATCCCCTCCGATTCGAAAATCCTTGCGTTAGAAATAGATAATGAGTAATTTAGAAACCATTCCGGAGTTTCATGGTCGATGGAACGCCCAGAGGATTGGGGGAGATGGCTTGGATGCAGGGAAGAGGCGAACCGGCCAACATAATTGTATTTCTTCTAATAAATTTCCCCCCGGAATCTTCTCCCCTGTATCCCCCTTTCTCTCTCTCTCCATTATTTAAAACTTGCGGAAAATACAATTTCCTCCAACGAACAGCACCCACTCCTTCCTAGTGGACGATGATCACCCAGAAGCAATTCCGACCGGCAATTCCTCACGGGGGTTCCGTGTTAGATTAGCTTCGGATTAATTTTTGCACCATTCATCGAAATTAAAACCGAGCAACCCGAGCCAACTCCCAGCGACGACACACGTTGGGCAGGTTTTGGGTGGTTCTTTCCG
This sequence comes from Anopheles plumbeus, assembly GCA_034621735.1. Classification (NCBI taxonomy): domain Eukaryota; kingdom Metazoa; phylum Arthropoda; class Insecta; order Diptera; family Culicidae; genus Anopheles; species Anopheles plumbeus. Next base: position 16,209,471 of record JAOEFI010000007.1, on the reverse strand, counting down.
TTTTTGGGGTGAAAACGTCGGGATGTTTTTCGCCAAACTGAAGCAAGGGGGACAAATAAATTACATTGCATGGATTATGACACGTTCCCTCCATTTCTGCTATGTCGATTGCCGTGGTCGATTGGAAAGAAAAAATAGAAAACGCCACATAAATTCCCTCCCATCTTACCTCCACCAAAATGGGGGTTCCTTGATGGACAGTGAGAAAAGGACTTTCGACCACAAACACAATAAGAGGCGCGAGGGAAAAGCAAGAAAAATAAATGAAAACCTAACTCAACAAATAACTCACCGACCGCCAACCAACCGGCGTGAAAAGCAGAGCCAAAATGTGCGTTTTTTTATTCTGGCGGTGTGCGGGTTTCCCTCAACTTTGTTTTGCACGGAAAACTTTTCCCTCCAAACAACGAGAAAAAAGAAAACAAGTTGTCTTAGCATTTAATTTCAACGGGACTTTTCCGGGGTAGCTTGCTAAGGAGAATTTGCAGAGAAGCGAAACATAAATGCGTAACCGTACGTCCCGCTGTCCGTCGGTCCCCCTCTCCGACAAGTTTGGTCCGACGGATTTCATGGTGTGGGAGGAAACGAGAACTTCCTACCGAAGGCGACGACGTCAACGGCGGACGTCAACTGTAGCAAGTTTTCTTTGTTGCTGATTGGTCACCAACAGTTTCCGATTTTTTATGAACTTGCCATAAAATTTCACTCCCATGCCGGGGCAGCGCCGCCCGATCATCGCCCATTATGATGCGATACGAATTTATGGCAGCACAAACTGCGAAGTGTGCCACGGAGAAGTTTTGGGGCGGTTTACAGGTCCGTTCTTTTGTTTTTTGTGCACTGCAACCTGCTTCCGTTGGAAGAAAGAGAATGATTTCAAGGGCAGGGATCCCGGAGTTGGATCCCGGGCTGGGGATGAAAAAGGATTTTTTGTATAAAAACGTTAAAAAAACTGAAGTTATAACGAAGCCTCTCAACACAAAAGTTTTTCATTGGCCCAACGGTTTACGAGATCCGTTCTCGCCTGTCTGCGTTTACCCTCCAGCTCCTTTCTCCTCGATGACGTAAAATGTGATTACTCAAACAGCCGACAGATTTCCTACGCGACTTTCTTTAGAATTTTCCCTGAGCCGAGGAAAGCTTAAGGTATTGCGAATTGTGCGATGATTCCCACTCCAGCCGTCCAATCCAATGGTTCTCCGGCCGGCGGGGTTACGCTACTAGTCTTCGCAACTCTGCTCAACTCTCCCCCAAACTGTAGTCAGGGCCAGGGAGAACCCCTCGAAGCCGGGAAGCGGGAAAACTGTAGCAACCTGTAAGACGTTGAGCCGCAGCACCGAGGGGAAGAACAAAAGTCCTGGCGCTCTCTCCGGCACAAAATTAAATAAATTTCATTCGACTTTAGACTGAGGCTCCCGGGCGCCCAACAGAAGGAATACTAACGGTGGGCCCATTACTTCCACCAACCAACCTGAAGGCGGCCGAAGGCTGAGTCCTGTTTTTCCTGTTGCCATAAGCTACGGGGATTGCCCTGATGCCTGGGAGTTACGCCCAAACCTCGCCCACAGTTTCTATCGGTTTTTCTCACTCGGATTCTTTTTCGGATTCCGCCTTCTTCTGCTCCTAGTGCACCCTCTCCCTTTTCAAGGAAGCGTCCCTGACCCAGGACTACTTTAGGAGGTGAGGTTTTTGTTTTTCACACCAAATCGAACCGAACCCACACCAAACTGTGTGCCGGATGTCGAATTAGAAGCGGTGCGTTCGGGAAAACGGAGGGATGGGGAAGCAACATTTGTCCTTGTGGGATTCTCTTCCTTATGGAGCCAGGGCAGGGGGACGATCTTTTCCCCCTCGACAACAACGAACTCTGGCGAGGGCAAAAACCGAAAGGGGATAGAAATGATTTTTCGGGAGTTCGAAAGTCGGAAAATTTGTGTCCCGGGCGTAACCAGGGTGGGTTGCCACCGTGGCGGTGGGAGCGCTGTGAGAGTGGTCATGAATATTTATGGCGAAACCTGAGGGAAACCATCGCAAAACCCCCAGAAGATAGCAACACAGAGAAAGAGAGAGAGAGAGAAAGAAAGAGAGAGACAGAAGGGGGAAAAGAAGACAGATAGTGGGTGCGTAATGAGTTGACTGTCAGTATTTTCGTTTTTAATTTCACGGAACCTGGCATTCATTTATCATCCCATCATCCACCGCCAAAGCAGCTGCCATGGGTCAGGATGGGGTAGGCCACCGAGATCCTACCACCGCTAAAGTCCGGATGAAGGAGTAGCAGCAAGTCCGGCCAACCGGGCAACTAGACGACTATCGAACAACGACCCTCCTCGGATCTCCATCCGCGTGGTGGTGTTCCATTAACGAATATTATCGTGCCATATCCGAACGCGTCCTTAGGTTCATCCATGTCCTCCACTCGCCGCACCATTTCCCCGCCTTAAATCTAATCCCCTAGCGACCTCTTGACTGCTGCTGGTGGCGTGACAAGTATGACGAATATTTCCTTCTTCCGGTGCACGCTCACCATTTTTGTCCTGCTTATTAATTCAACCCATTTAGTCCCGGGCGTACATCCGATACAAGCGGCGATAACAACCTGACCGGGTCGAGGTCCATAATAATAAGTAGCTTCTCCGCTGCTTCCTTTTTACTCCTTTTTACCTTTGAGAAGACGCCGTATTTCCCAGTGCGTCTTGCTCTCGTTTCGTCGTACGCCCGCAAAATCCAAAGTACACTTTGATCCCGGAGACCAGACGCGGGACGACGGGCTTTCTCGCGTTTTGTGTTTCCTTGGGAGTTGTTGGCCGTTTGCTTCTTTTTGTTCCTTCATCGCCTACAATGGAGGGAAAAAACGCGAAACCCGTTTGTTCCAACGTCTGTTCATTCCTTTCATTTTATGTCGTTTCTTGTTGATCCATCCGTCCTTCGAAATTCGAACGAAAGAAACATGCTCGCCAGCCGGTTGCCAAGGGCCTGGTACTGCTGGTTCTCCTGCTGCTGCTGTTTTGGTTGCTGCTTGACATTCACGTCACAGCAAGTGTAATAAATAATTTTCCTTACAAACCCCCCACGCATCCGGAAGCCTGCCCGCCTCCTTTTTATCTCGAGTTTTTCCTTCGCCGGCCAATACTATCATTACGGCTAATCCTGCCGTGGTTGGAGGGCACAAGGGAGGGAGACAAGCGAACCGATGTTTCCGTGCTGGTCACGTTTGCAGCTTTTATGATGGATTTAATTTTTATTTAAATTTAATCTCTTCACGCGCTCATCCGTTCAGCACAAACGCGTATCTCCTAGAAAACCACTGGTGCAATGGCAGTGGTGTATTGGATTTGTTTCGTTTCCATCCTGTCTGTGCGTATGTACGTGTGATTGAAAAGGGATCCATTCGCTGTGGGTCTGGTAGGATTTTCGATGATGACCCCAAATCGGAACCCAATTGACATTGGGCCCTTAAATGGATCCCCATAATCTGTGATGGCCGTTAAAAACCTGAAAATGAGAAACATACTGCGCCGCTTGACAGCGTGGACCCAAAGCTTGACGACAGCAACGTGAAACAACGTACTAATGACCGATCAGGACGGTTTCGAAGCCCTTCACAAGGAATAGGGAAGCATTTTACTGCTCGAGACTCTCCCACGGCCTTGATAGACACGCTGATGGTGTTCGATTTCCTCAACTTCTCCAGAAAAAACACTTGCACCATTAGCTCTGGGGCTCTACTCCCGTTGTCACGCTTAGCTACGGCTACTGCTTGTCTACTTCGACTAGAACACACAATAAGGAAAGCATCCCAGTACGCGACGACGCGCAGACGATGCAGCGTAGCAAGTTTCAGCTTTGCGGACAGGGTGTTCTTCGGTTTCAGCTTATTCACATTTCCCAGCAGCCGAAGTCCATCCAATAGAGCCCGACGCAAATGTCAATATGTTTACAAAACAGCATCGAAAGCATCGCACACAGCATCGGTAAGAAAGTGGATAAAATGTGCGTCCCCTTCGCGGCAAAGGATTCACGCGGCATCGAGACAAATTGTATCGAAAAGCCGCAAAACGCAAAAGAGGGAGAAATGGTAGTAGTAGAGGAAAAATCCGTGAGAAAACTGACTCAAGCAGAGGGTGTGAAAGAAATCCGAGAAGGTGAGAAAAATGGCCACAACTTCGAGAGGGGGCGACAGCGGAAAGTTAACGAACTTCTTACCGATACACTGCCCGCACTCCCCGGAGACGAAGCGAAAGAAATCGAAACACGGAGTTGTTTGTATTTCCCTTCGTCTCGCCGCAGCAAACACTTGTCGCCGCAAACCGCCGGAAAGGATTTGGTTTCATCTTGAAGAGTGCAAGGTAAAGTATCGTTAAGATTTTCCAACTCGGCGAAGATTTAGCTCCCGTTCGAGAGATTACCCATCGTTCAAGGGTGTAATTGGAATCTTTCGAAGTGGAGTTTGTTTGTTTATGCTTCCCGGACGTCAATCTGCCCGTGGCCGAGTGGCTTTTCCTCCTTTGCATTGAGCTTGTGCTAAACTTGTACTAAAACCCGCACGGTACATGAAACTGATCCAAGCGAATAATCCGGGTTTAATCACGTTTGAGAATTTATTTCCAATCGGTAAATCTAATCTTGCGCCCAAATACATCCGCCTCTATTGTTTTCGAATGCGGCGCAAAATTTACAGCATCATAATTTACTGACGTTCATAATTGTTCGCATAGATCCGCAGGACCACATCCACCCGGCAGACAGACTACACTAACCACAGTACCATCCAAAAAGTTAATTACATCTAGTTTGGAACTCCTGCGACACCGCCAAATGACAGCCGGAGCTGCAGCTGATGCTCCCATCTCGTGCGTATGCAGAACAAGGGCAAACGGAGCCATCATCTCCGCCGGACCCCACGCTACGCCCGATGTGGTCCACCCGTTCCTTTGGGCTATAACTGTCGGCAATAATTTAGAGTCATCATTATCTGCGCTCCAACCCCCGGCGGTGTATGTAGCACGCTGGTGAACATACAACACAACAAGCTGCTGGCCGAGCATCGAGCATGGTTTTGCGCGCCGATAAATCAAACATCAAAACGCATTGAGAAACAGGAAACACGTACCACGGCCTTGATACCGGCGGAGAACACGTACAGCCGCGCGTCTGCTAGAGCGGTGTCGGAGTGTATACGCCGACCCATGGCAGCACGTAACCTGCGTAACATTTGATTGTTGTGCCAGCAACCAGCTGGTTCAGTTCGGATTCGGAGACCTTGCCTGATCCGGTGTCTGTTTTGTTGCTGAACTGCGCTCCTGTCCCGGTGGCTGAACAACGCAGCAGTTTTCCGGCGACAGGTAGGACTTGGTAGGATTTATCAGCCCAAAACCGCTCCTCCTCTGTTTCCAGCAGTAAGGATAATGACCACAGGGGCTTGGCAGTTTAGACCGGTCGCGCCCTCAGGTCACCCTCAGTCTCCGCCGGGAGCGGAGCGGAAGCTCACAAAACTATCAACACAGAGAGTAGGGGCAGAAGCCTCCCGGGGGCCGACCTGCAGCATAGAAGCTTTCGATAGCAATCAAATTCCCATAAAATCCGAATCTACATAATTTGATTGTGTTGACATATTTCTAATTATAAATCATTGCCCGGTGCATATCATTCTGGTCCGATCTATGCCCGTTTCTCGTCTGGTGCATCGATAGACATCCTACCCATCGCTACAACAGATAAGCCGGAGTTATATGGTTCAGTGGAACAGTTCCAACCAACAGTTAAAATTCGGTTGATCTCATCTTTGATGGAGCACAAAATTTATTTGACATCCTCCTCCGGTGGAGCCCTGCCAGAGGGCTAACGAATGCGACCGCCCCAATCGAGATCCACGCCCGTTTCAGCATACACTGTCCGTGGGCTCCCGAAAAACACGAACCGGAAAGCGAGCGAATCAATAAAACGCCGAACCCGAGGCGACCCGTTGGAGCGCTTCTGAATGTCGTAAATTAGCGGGAAATGCTGCGCCCCGCCTTCCACCACCACCACGAGGACGTTACTTGTAGCTTCCGGAGATTTTTCTCGCATATTTTATATCCCACCACGTTGGGAGCGAAACGGAATTCACGGTACCGATGAGCTCCTGTATGCATGTGGTGTGGACGTCTTTGTAGCATCTTTTGTTGGAGAACGAACCAACCAAGCAAGCGACGGCTTCATTGTGGACATTGTTGGAAGAGGGCCCAATGGCAAGAATTAAAATATGATACCCAAGATGCTGCGGCCGGTTGTACTGTGCCACTAACGGAACGGCTGTTCCGGAGCCAATGCCTATGCTGCTGGTAGTGGATCGAATTTCCAGCAGCATGGAAAGCACGTACAGGACCGTCCTCGCATCCACACAAGGCGTCTGCTAACGAACTGCGATGAAATTTAAAAATTTATCTATACACAGAGCTCGCCGAAGGCTCACGCGTTACTTCTGGCCCGCGTTCCCTTCGACGGAGGACATGGCCGACACTCACATGGGGCATCCGTTCTCGGGTTCTCGGGAAACGAACGCACCATACGGGATATTAAATTTGTTAAAATTTTTATTCCATCACTCCAGCTTGGGCCAGCTGATGCCAAGTGGTTCCATCGGGGCTCGTGTGCCCTGGCACATTTTACCCGCCTTGATTGGAAAAGAATGGAGGGATTAATTAGTTTTCTTGAAGATTTTAATCGCATTACCAATGAACCGGAGGCTGATTGATTGGGCAGAACGCCGGACGTGCGATGAACCTCTTTCCGAGAAAATCCGAAAGGGGCCAGAAATCAATTCTTCGATCGGATCCGTCCACACCGCTCACCCAGTCGATGCATAGTGCATTATTCAAGGCACGCCTCATCGATAACGGCACTGCGGAGGGAGATTGTGGTGCGTGTGTGACAAAACTCATCATCTCACCTTCGAGTCGGTGGCCCTTCCCCCGGGGGCGGAAAACAATCCCGAAACGATGGCGTTGTAAAGCAGGGCCATAATTAGAATGAATCAACAGTCTGCGTCCCCATGCCGACCCATATTTCCTGGAGGGAAATATGTACCGCTACTGCTGTTGCTACTTGAACCGCCACTTTCCCGGCGCAATGGTCCTTGGTCAAAATTGCCTTTTTGTTTTCTGCATCACAAACGCACGGTGCGAGCGTGTCATCGAAGTCGGAAGGGAGTGAACCCTAATCCTCGACGATCCTTGGGAATCTTGAGCCGCAGCCAGCGAGTTGCAAGCATGGGACTCGTGCGTCTTGCGCTTCCCAGGCTCCACGAAAACATTTGCCATTTCATGGGTCATAGAAATTTCTTGCTCACATAGTTCCTCTGTTCAGCTCTCTCTCGCTTTCTCTCGGTCTTTGTCCCACTCGCAATCTTCCGCTGGAGACATTACTCTTGGCCCTAGCTTCTGCACCCTTGGGTTCGGGTGTAGTTTGTGATTACTTCTTTTCTAAGCGAAGAAGCAAATCGCACCGGAAAGGGAAGGAAGAAGCGCCCAAGAGAAACCGAAAACATTTCGGCATTTGTTTCTTCGGTACGCGCTAGTAGTGGTTTTGCCCCTTCGATGCAAGCCCCTCCAACAAAAGGGAAGATCTCGGACCGATTCTTCCAAACTCCCCTTCTGCATGGTTCCCTCTCTCTTTTGCGGTAAGACTATGGAGATGAATGGTCATAATTTTATTTTTATTACATTTCTTCAAGTGAACCATGTGATAATCTCGGCCCTAACTCTGCCCTGTTCCCTGGAACGAACGGTCGGGAGACATTTCGGAGGAGAAAACAAATAGCCGAAAGATGACGACGAGATGAACAACCCAACCCAAACCTCAAGCCATCGCGAGATCGATAAACGAACAGAACTTTTGATGGCCGGTCGGGAAGAGGGAAATATGAAAAACCATCGGCCAAAGCCATTGCCAAGATGATATTGCATGAGTCACAGACACTGTCGGCTTAAGCCGTGGACCCGGTGCCGCTTACCGCAAGGATGGCAAAACCTTAACGATGTGCTACAGATGGCTGAACCGCAAAAGCGGGAGATGGTCCTGCTCCGGTGCCAGATGGTACTTCTTGAACGGTGGAAGTCGAGGTTCCCCTGCACACGTATAAAATATCCAACGCAACGCGAAGCGAGCGGAGCCAATTTTTAATTACAATCTCTAATGCGTCCGTACATCAAGGATTAAAAGTGAACGCATTCACCGCAATGCTGTCGGGCGCAGTTTTCATCTTTTCCTTAACTTTACAGTGGAGCGAAACGGTCGAGATCGAGATGCTCGACTTATGTCCGTAAAGCATTACTTATTCACGCAACCAAAGACCGCAAAGGAAAATGGAACGCGTTAACCGATAACTTGCCTTTGGGGCAACAAGTGAAGACGCACTCACTCTTCGAAATAGGGCTCCTAATCGAAGCCTCGCCGAAGCGAATAAATCATTCATGCACCCATTGCGAACTGCGGGAAAAAGAAATGGAAATTAGGGAATTATCCTTGGCCGACGAGAGAACCGAAATGAGACATATTTCACTCCGCATTCGAGCGAAACCACCAACGTCGTCTTCCCTCCCGTAGCGGCTTCTCGGCTGCCATCGAACCAATCGAACAAATGGTCCGTGACGAGATGATCTCTCCAAATCCTGCTATCATTCTTAACGCAGCTGTAGCACCACAATTGCCGCTCCAGCATCCGGTGTCAAGGATTTCCCTGTTTTTACATCCCGCTTCCTTCCTCCGCCCGCAACCCGGAAAAAAAGCGAATACATAGCAACAATTGCACACGCCGATTATGGCGATCCAATCATCCGTGTGTAACGAGAATCATTGGAATCGTTCGCATTCGGGTAGAAACCGCATAGCATCATCATCATCATCCTTTAGGCCTTTTCCAGCGTCAATCGATTCCATTTTCCTGATGCTGTAGAATACGCTGGAAAGCGAGTGCCCTTTAGGATGGCGTTTGGATTCGTTCGCCGGGAAGTTCGCCCTGTATCGGTTTGATTGCTGGGATTCTGATAAATTATGATCGATAATGTGAGGAACACATCACGTTTCGTGTTACGTCGAAGCATCCCGATAGGCTGTACCAATCGTTCATCCATTACCGAGCCCCGATTTTAGAACGCAGAACATAGGCCTTACCACCGTTATTCCGTGTACTTGATGAGACTCTCTCTCTCTCTATCACTCTTTCTCTTTGTGCTCTCACTCCCTGCATGAAGTACGGAATGGCATCCTTGATGATAAATCATCGCCAGCTATTATATTATTGACATCGAGAAACGGAGAGGTGTGTCCTTGGTTTCGGGAAGGGTATCGGATGCTATTAAAGACTGTATTTTGTTACGTTTCAATATCTTTTTGACTACACGCCATTATCGTATACTACATCTCCTTACGGTGTCGGTTATTAAAAAGCGATATAGGAAACAAACATATCGAAATGCCGCCACCAACAGCCAGCCCACTCAATGAGTCAGTGACGTTCGCTAACCTTCAGAATGTAGTATCTTGACGTCGCCGTCCGTTAATCGCAATCACGTTCCCGCTGCGAAGGTCGTCCGGTTAAAAGAAAAAAAAACAACCGCTAGTCCTGGTGCAACTGCAACCGGTACCACACAACCGATACCACAAACGGGTGGTATGGTTAAAGCCCTATAATTTGCCAACCGGCACCGTTGAACATTTCGCGCATTGCCCGGCCAGTAAGTACGTCGCAGTGTTTCAAAGTGGTCGAGAGCAGTACACTCCACACTGTCATCAAAATCTGGTTGGTCAGTTTCCTTATTAGCATACGCCGATTATTCATTATGGCTGCCACTTTTACGCGTTCAACACCCTCAAGTGATCCCTGCGGGTGGCAGCAGAAAATTCCACTAATCTTTCCACTGCAGTGTGCAACTTACACCGTCTTCCGCTAGCGCGTGGCTTCCGTGTCTGGTATATCTCCACTTTCTGAGAGGGCACACATTGTTCAACCCTTTGTGCTTAACAGAATGTCTCTCTAAGCTCTAGGGTATTTTAATTTTACACCATTAACACGTGTACGACATCAGGCGTACGAGCAAACAGATAAATCCAACATAGACACGGGACGGAGTTTGGCCAACTACCGGCGACAGTTTTTGGAGGACGGTTACACTCTCGTCTCTAACTCCTCCTCCTGCTGACAGAATATGGACCACCGATCAGCCAGAGGTTATGGGTCCCTTTGATAGAACCTTCTCGCCGTGATGCGGCTTATTTATATTCCACCCAGCACCCACAATATTTTTGTTTGGGGTGGGGCTCAGGTGATAAGCTGGATGATTATGCAAGAACACGTCGTCCTACAGCATCATACCGGCCGGGTGCAGCCGCAGAGACAGCATAAGATAGTGAGTAATCTGGTAGGACAAATGCCAGACGGTACATGCGGGAGCTGACGGCTTGGCATGGCATGGCATGTGCTGCATCCAGAACGAGGGACCGTTTTGTTTACTTTACCTTTTTTATTTACTCTAAATCTTTTCCCTGAGCTAGGTCACTTCAAATAAAATCGTTGAAAAACCTGCACCAGAAGTCGAAGTATCAGCAGGCGTAGAAGTTGAAAATGAAGAAAAAAAACGCCACTTATGATATTTAACTATGACTTCCCGCTACACGCGCCACTGGTTCAAAAGGGGTAACCAACAACTTGTACTTCATTTTTATCTAAACATTTATCCGCTTTCAAAACTGGCTCGCGTTGTCGCGGCACTCGTCACCCCCACCCGGGACACCCTAGAGTGGCAGAATATGTTCCCTTTAGCGGCCGACTAGGGGACACAACTTCCGTTTTCCATCCGCGGCTAGAGGAACTGGCGGCAGAGAAAGAAAAGGGGACGCTTGTCACAGATAAAAAAAGATTGTGGAAGGTAAATTACTTAAGCACAAATTGCTTCTGGTTGCCTCGGTTTTCTGTTTATTACGTTTTTACGCCATCCAAAAGGGGACCTGTCGTTAAACTAGTACAGATGCAAAACCCTCCGACGTTTTTTAAACCACCACTTTCATTGGCTTTTCCTTTCTAAATGATTTGCTACGCTCCTTGGCGCCTCCTCCTTCCCTCTCTGCTAGCACACCGTAAGGATATATTTAATTTTGTTAAAATCTTTCCCGGTTTCGGTCCCGGACTCTCTCGCTCTCTCTTTCTCTCACTAGCTGGAGAGCAGTTGCCCGGAAGGAAGCCACACTCCATGGAGCCTCGCAGGGACCTTCCACCAAGCTAATGTCGCGCGCGCGCGTATGCAAATGCGTAATGACTTCCGACGCAAGATCGTTAAAGGCCGGAGCCTCCGGCAAGGACCGACACTAACCAGACACGGTATGAACAGATCATCTTTTCGTAAACAATTTTATGACGGCAAAAGCGAAAGCATTCCGACATTCCAAGGGGGTGGAACCTACCCGTCGTACAAATCGAGTAAGTGTAGGTTCCAAAGAAAGGACTTGCTGAAGTAAACAAGAACCTATTTGGTGTTTTTCTTCTTTCGTATTTCAGAATCATAACCGTCAGTAAAATAAATCATAAATATAATTTCAAAAAGAAGTGGGCAGGAAGCAAACATGGTTTAGCGATAACGCTACCGATTAGCGTTAATATGCTGACGTCAAAACGGCACTAAAAGAAATCAAAATACCCGGGAATTCTTTGGTCTGCTACATTATAAGCATGCTTCAGTAACTCCCAGAAACATCTGAAACGAATTTTCAGAAACGGCAACCAACACGGCGCTGTGGTATAAAACTTTTTTCCTTGTTTCATGCAGCGCGCGTAGAATCTATTTTCCCTGAAACTGACGTTCAAGTTCAAGGCTTTCTAATCGTAGTCAACGTTCGACTACGATTCTGAAGGTCGGTGGAGTTGGCTACGTGTCTTGTTCTCTCCTGTGCTACCCCTCCGTTCTCTGCTCCGTTTCTGTTCCATGCCGTCTAATCTCGTTTTCTAATATCACGTCCTTATTATCTCCAGCATAATGTTAAAGAGATGTTGCTCCCGGATCTTCGCCAACCGGATGGCGACGGAGAGGCGGACCTTTTCTCCGGCAAAAAATAGAAACGAAGAAAAACCGAAACAATAACCAACGAAAGCGTCGGCCTAGCGAGAGTGTAGAACGTAGGTAAATCGTGATGGATTTCATCACCCGGTACGTAAACGAAATCAAAGGATGGCAATGGAACACAAAAGGGGCACCTTTTTACTTCGCCACAGCCTACTTTGCTGCTGCCTGTGTCGTAATCCAATTTCCTTCTCACCGCCGGGCGTCACCTTCGCCAGGGTTCCCCGGACAGGATATCGGGAGTTTCCGGCGAGCCATCGACCAACCAACGAGAGTGCTGTTGGCTGTATTCATTTCTTCGTACTTCGTGCAGAATATGATAGAGTGTCGCGTCTGTCGTACTTCCCACTAAAGCTTCTCTATCATCTCAAGGTTTTTCACCGCCGCCGCCACCAGCCCACCGGTCGGCCGGATGAGCCGAAGCTCAACCGTATCATCTTCATAAGTTTTCACTGGCACCATGGTTGTTGTTGCCGTCGCCGCTTCGCCGCCACCGGCACCGTCCTCTTCGAGCCTTCTGGGGTTGAGGTAATCGAATTAGAACGCTACCGCTGCTGTTGGTTCTGCTTTTGCTGCTTCTGCGTTTGCCATTCAATAAACGGGCGATGCGGAAAGGTGGCGGAAAGTGTACGAAGGGCGGGAGAGAAAAGTGAAACCAAATGTCTCTTGGCGGCACTTCAAAAGAGCGAGCCAAATTCCGGCCGAGCAGGAGGAAAAAACACACCGCGGGTGCTCCAAAGAAAATCCACAGGAAAATTTTACTGCCAGCGAGAAACCCGCGGCGGGGGCATGCCCGGAGGGCGAGAGATAAGGAAAACATGAGCATTCGCTGGAAACCCGTTCTTAATGTTTTTCTTTTCGTTCGCTCCATTTAAGGCAAAACAAAGGGAAGAAGGAAAATTCGAGAATCGGTACCGACAACAGAAAGAAACAAAAACGAGAAGCCGGAGGAAAAACATTATTAACTGGCAAACTGTGGCGAGGGAAATCGCGCGTGCTGCCTGCTACCGGTTGCTCCCAAATAGCGTCCGCGGCGGCGGCAGCCTGCGGCGAACCAAGGAGAAGAAATTTTGTCCCAAGACACTTACACTTTAAAACCGTTGCCCCACACGCACTTTATTGGTCCGCATTTTAATACGGGACTACGGGGCGGTTTGGAGTTTAGGAATTCCAAACAGCAGAACACACGCCATGTACACCATTAAGCCTTCAGCAGACGGACGGGTTTTAAGGTAATTCGTGCTGGAAAACGGAACTTCTGGCCAGCTTAAAGCAGCCCGCGGTCGAGATTTTCCACGTGTGAGCCCACTTCCAAGGAACGCGCACGGATATTTGAACAATCCACAATGCGATACGGGTGTTGGGGTATTCCGAGAGTTTCCCACCTTCGGGAGAAAGCTGGCCACCTATCTGCCTCCCGTCCCCAAGCCCCATCCTCAGGGGTACCGCTTGCTAACTTCGTTCTAACTTTCCGGCCCCCGTGTGGATGGTGGAAGAAAATTCCTTACTTTCACTATCGCACAAACCTCGTGCCGTGGCGCAAATAGACTCCCAGCGGAAAAACGGGGGCACGTGAACACTCCCACGCGACTTGCTCAGTTAACCAGATCGACATGCAAACACGCATACAAACACCATCGGCCACATTGTTGAAAAACCGAGTTTCCCCCACAACGTTGTGGAAAGCCGGCTCTTTTCTTTTTTTGTTTTAAAAACCCATTCCGTTTCTTTTCATTTTTCTTGCGTCCTTCTCCCTGTTTTCTTGTTCTTCACACTTGTGGAAAACTCAACCGGGTGGGGTCTCGATTTTCGACTCGACCGGTTGGGAAGGTATATTTATGACCGATCCATCTATCCGATCCCCCTCGCCGTATAACCGCGGAATTTTGGATAGTTGTGACGAGAATTTCAACCATGAAGACGGAAAAAAGGGTTTCCATCAACCAATCCAAACGCTCCCCACTTAAAGAGCATTTCTCTAGCAGGAGTAAATTCCAAGCACAAACGGGCAAATTGAGCATGATGAAAGCGGGTCGGCGAGTACATTAACATACGAGCGAGGCGAGATTCTGCTCGGAACCGTGGATCCGAGGATCAACATGGGAAAAGGGTCTACCCCATGCTAACGGCGCTCGTGATGGATTGTGGTTTTACATTTTACCCCCACCCTACATGGCTTAATTTGAATATTTCGGTTAAATGGTTTTTGAACACGCTGTGGACCAGTGGTGCCCATTGGTGGCGGGGCGCCGATATTTTAATTATCGGAATCGGGAGGAGAGCGATCGAATGGGGATGATTTTCCGAACGCTGGTAAAATCAAAGGCTGGTGTCCGTGCCACAATACCAACCAGGCGGGCGTACCAGGCGAAGTCTGTGTCCATCCGTCGTCCTGTGCCGCTGGCCGTGTTTTACGTTTCCGGACATTTTTCATCCAGTTTGCACATTTAATTGGTCCACTCAATCCTTGCCGTGGTCGAAGGACATCCTTGTTGAATGGGGCTGGTTGAAAAGGTTTTTCCTTTTCTGTTTTTTTTACAAGCACAAAAGCATTCGATGGACTGAAACGGACTGAACATAATAGGCAGCGCAATGTATGCCACCATTACCGGGTGGACTAATTTTTACATCCCGTAGCACAATGAATGTCAACGCAACATCCAGGCGTAATTAAATCACGCCCCGTCGGACACCGATTCGATTCGACATTCATGCATCGATTTCCCCCGCCTTAATTTCCGTATTTCATACGCGGACGAAACGTGGCCGATGTATTGCGCTTGAAGCGAGCATGCTCCATCCGTACGATGGCATCAAAATGGCAAACAGTCCGATCGTTGTTTGTAGCGCCGGAAGCGCCGAAGCTTCAGGGATACTACCGGCTGCAAACTACCTGAAGGATTACGGCGGACGATGGTACATTTTCAGCACAACCGAGCACAAGGATGATGGCCATCAAAAACCGATTAGAGAACAATCACGCAATTCATGATACAGTACGGCTTTCCCGTCACCATCGCCAACGGTTCTGCACCAAATTGTAGGATTAAAATTGTATTCCCTCGTGTTTTACTACTATGGACCAGAAGACAGGAACCAACGGGACAAAGTAGACGAACGAACAAACAACAAAAAAGGTAGTGAAGAGGAAATTTAAATCCTTTTCTAAAAGCAGCAGGGAGGTGTCGATGCGTTTGCATACCCCATTCAAACGAGGCGAACGTAAAAAATAAAATACTGCCACAAGAGAGGACGGAGAACCCGTTTCATGGACGGATCTGCTCACGGACTGTCATCTTCGGCGAATGAGCTGTGTCGGTCCCACATCATCCGCTTTCCGGTATGTCGAAATCCCTGCATAGATTGACAAATAAATGCCATATACGGTTCCGAAGCGAGCTTTCGTCGTGTCATTTCAACACAGGTTCTGATGGATTCCGAGCTTGGCTTCGTACGAGGAGACACAGTAGAGAGACAATTTTCCGAGTTATGCACATCCGATTACACCGACCGACTTCACGAGACTATGGCCTGAGTCAGCAAGGCAGGGACCGTGTGTTTGCAGCTCAATCATTCGCAGCCCATATGAGCATCGGCGTGTCATCGAGGACGACGCTAGAATGTGTGCCGACATAATGGGGTTCCGGTGGTCCGGGTCCGGGCTGTAAATCAAATAACTGTCGAAAACCGATCGGACAAAGTCGTTAAAACAATCACACGAAACGGTAAACAGCAGATCGAGCAGGAATCATCCCTCACTGCACGCCGTCAACGGGTTGTAGTTAATGTCGTTCACAGGAACACCCTCCTACCTCCATCCAGCAGCTAAACTGGGGCGTCCATCCCGAGCCCATCCCATCATATTCCACCACCTCTTCTCGGAGCAGAAACAGTTAATCTCACTTATCAAAACACTTACTGTCAGTCAGCCGGTCAACTCTTTCCGGACGAGCTTTGGGAAACAAGTCGTCTGCAGTCGTCCGTTTTCGCTCCCATTGTTCCACACCCGCCCCCATTCCAGCCTACCTTCGGTTCATGTCATTTCGGAGGGCTCGACCCTGTGCTCTGTACCCTGGACTACGATGGCTACTGCGATCGACATCACGAACCAGCGCCCGAAAGGACGAACGCAAACACCTGGTGAAAAGAGGA
>JAOEFI010000007.1:16165973-16180501 GCA_034621735.1 Anopheles plumbeus | reverse complement strand
TCGAAGCAATTTGAAAAACGGGTCCACAGGATTGGACGGCGGTAGAGAATTGATTTGAGGTAACGTAGCGAACGAGAAAGAGAGAAAGAGAGAGAGAGAGAGAGAGAGACAGAGAAAGGGTAGGGAGAAAAATAAATGAATGAAATACGTGCTTCCTGTTTTTTTTTTTACTTTTTGTCATCATTCCATTTTAATCCCCTCAACGTCAGGAATCGGCGAGTCGGCCGGAAAATGATGAAAAATTGGCCTCCGGACTAGCACTGGAAGAGACGACGGCGAAACATATTGGGTGCGATTGGTTTTTCGAAATTCCACAGCATAACAAAAATCATTTGGGCCCAGAAAGGAAGCAACAAAACAATTGCCTCGAAAGTCCGTTCCAAAAGGCATCAGGATAAAAGCAGGAATCTGGAGGAAATCCAGTATAAGTTATGGTTATGCGTTCTATCGCTATGGCGACATCAACACGGGTGGAAAACTGAGACGTCGAAGTCTATTCTCTCATCATCAACAAACAAATTATGAGTAATTTATGGCAGCAATCGGAGCCGAAGGGCGGGCGATGGTGCCGGGCGGGAGTCCGCGTCGAAATCGTGACGAAATAGCAAAAGGCACCATCATCCTGAGCTGCTGATGGTCCTAGGCGTCGTCTATCCGTCTTCCCGCCGGCGCGGTGGCCACATGCCGAGGGAACCCGCCGTGCAGGATGTGACGTTGATAAACGGGCGCCACTTGATTGGTCCCTGCCGCAGTCGAGTTCTGCTGGGTTCTGGACTCAGTTCTATTCCTTTCCTTTTTTTGTGGTTTCGAAACTAATGAATAAAGTTAATGGGGTTTTTTGTTTTGTTCATTCGCTAGTGGGGTAATACGCGACGGTGAGTTTCTCCCGACGTCGACCACCATCATCCAGGCAACCATTTAATGGTAAAGGAAGTGGCATAGAAAACAAAACAAAAACCCTACCATACCGAACTCGTTACAGTTGCTTTTTTATTGATAGTTCTTGTTTGCTCGGCCCTACCAGCGTCCGTCGTTCTGCTCGGGTCAAAAATTTCAAGTGTGTTAGTTTGATTTCGATCGGCTAATTTCCGAAACGGTTAGGGAAACAAAAACTATTTCGTAAAGCAGGCAGCAATGGCTGGAACGAATGTTTTGGGCGAGGAAACCTAAATAACAACCTCCAGAAGAAGAAAAAACTCAAATGCTTGTCTCGCTAGTTCGGTTCTTCGAACCGCTTCGAAGTCGGTACCGGGAGTATTGCTACATTTCGAATTGAGGTAGGTTAGGGCGGCCCATGATTAATGACCCACTTCCTTCTTTCGCTCGTTGTCCCGTTGAAGTTCGGTTGTTGAATGAATCGCCGGCGATCGTTCCCTCTGCTAATGGGACTCCCCGCCGAGGGCAGCGCACGGTACCGCCACCATTTTGCCATCCTTGCACTGTTCTCTAATTGTTGTTGTTCACGGTCATTGTCACCGGAATCAAAGAGTAAGAGTGAGAGAGCGAGAGATACCGAAAAATGTCCTATAATACTTCTTGCAGCGGTTTGAGCACGTGCGGTTCAGTTTCCGGGGTCCGTTCCGAAACGGACCTCCGGTTTGTATCCTTTCAATATCAATTCATAAGATAGGGCGAGACAACTGGCCAATGAAAAAAAAAAAGCAAGCACTGAAACAACCAGCTGATCGAATCGAGCGGACATATGTCGAGCGATAACGAATTGCGCCAGAAGGTCAAGGGTGACAATCGATGTGAAACGCTGGACAGTTAATGTAGGCTCTAAGTTCCCTATATCCGACCGTTTAGCCCCTTTCCACAACCAGTTTCCAATTCGACGAGGTGAGTTTATTTCAACATTTGGGCAAATGAGTTTCTAATAGCTGCATGCAAGCTTTGCATGAAGCATGAAGCTGCCACGCTACAGGTTTTACAAGATAATATTCTCGCATCTACACAAAGAGTCTGTTGTTAGCCAGCTCTGTTCATCGCCCACAATCAACCATTCTGCAACATGCCCCGCTTGTTGCAGTGGAGAGCGTTCGATGCCACCAATTGAATGGGCGTCTCCTCGAAGAACGTGCTCGATATTTGTCTGAGAAAACCTACAAAAAATCAGATACACTTGAAGAAAAAAGTCATGTCTTAAACCTTCCACGTCGTACGATTGCAATAGAATCCCCCGTTTTCCCAACCTCGAACTGCCGGGTCATCAATTTCCATCCATTAGGCACGCATAAAAGTTTATTACATTTTATTACATGTCCCCGCACACTGAAAGGTATCTTCATGAACGATTTCGAACCGATTGCTGGGAACACCCTTCGCAAGACAAACCTCACCTTGTCATCTTAGTGCCGCTTACTGCCACAGGAAAATAGATCCAATGGTAAAATACAGTAGAAAACAACCGAGAAGATTCATAAAAAAAACACAGACACAAACCCCGGAGACAACAAAAAATCTAATCCAAATAGAGCGGAATCCATTAGTTCCAATTACCATTCCACCACGGGACCATGAAAAGGATTCTCCGGCGAGGTGAACGGAAGGTGAAGATGGCAGACAAAACTACCCGACTACAAAACGACACTGGTCACGCTGGCCTTGCCGAGAGATACCACAGAATGGTTCCAAAGATAAAAGGATTAAAGGAAGGATGGTAGGGAGAAAAAACACACGGGTGAAGGTAAGACTAAGGCGTGTAGTCCCGAAAAATCAAGGAAAAAAATAACCAAACGAAGCCCAACGTACCTTGCGAGAGCGCACACTGGAAGACACACATTCGTGTGGCTCTTCACGGCAGACGTAGTAAGGCGATGGGTATTATTGGATTTGCTACCAAAGCTGCGGAGCCTACGAAAGAGACACTCTCAGTTTTTTGGGAATACGGTCGGCAGAAGAAACGAACCCGACGATCTAAAGATGCTGGTAATAATGAGTGATGGAGCTGGCAGCAGCCATCTGCGGCAGTTTCACCGAAACGACCAAGACGTGGTTGTGCTATTCCAGATGAGTCATTCGTGACCCATCAGAGGCTCTTACGGGCCCCAAAGTGACCCCCATCCCTTCCCATCGCCCCATCTCATACCGTCTCATACTCTAAGACGGAAGTCACATTTTATGCTTCTTTGCCACTAATGGCGTCCTGGCGCAAGGATACTAAGGAGATGCGGCAAATAAAATCACCAGCGCGCGTTCTCGTTCTGCCGACGAGTAGTACAGCGCACAGCAACCAGCAACCTGCTGACCTTTTTTTGCAACCAGCAACCTGCTGACCTAGATCAATCTTCATTTGCGAACGTTATGCCCGGCCCAACCCGGCCCGCGGAGTCACACCCGACACCGAACAGTCGCGATAACCTCCGATAAGAACAACGACTCGAAAGCGTTTCCCAAGCACCAGGCGCTGCCTACCACAGTCCGTGTGTGTGTGTCTGCCCAACGCGTCCAAAGCGGACGCGGCGGCGGAAGGTAATTGACACATTCGATTAGTGTATTTATGGCGTGATGCGCGCGCTCTAACGTGGCGATATACTAGCTCTCTAGGGGTTAGTCCCTACGCGAGCGAAACGAGTGACCGAATGGGCGATGATCGACGAATCGACGATCAGCAAGTTTTCGCGATGATCGACAGTAGTGCCTGCAGCTTCTCGTCCGCCGCCCGAAACAAACCAAGGAGAACTGAAATCGATTTAGTTAAATTATCGCGTCCAGTAGCACAAGCAAAACTTTGCGTGGTGCGGAAAGTTGTTTTTTTCTCTTGTGTTGTTGCACGCTTTACTTCCTCTCCCCTGCAAGGACACGCCGCCACCCGCTATCGGATGCATAAACGCAAATGATGGATAAAAACACACATCAGTGGGAGCTGGGATTGAACTGGGAGCCCCAAGGTGAGCACACTGTATCGCAATGCTACAGTGCAGCCACAGCAGCAGCAGCAGTGCCCGGCACAGAGTCGGATGCGAAACCGGAGACCGGTTGGTTAACCTTTCCGGTCGGACTATCTACTACTCGACATCCGCATTCGCGCGATTGTGAAAACGCACACCGGGTTGGTTGTGGAGGAGTTGCCTGCTCGCACGCGGAAGTCACCATACGAGCGGAATACGAATGAAGGCGCGATTAAATTCGAGGTCCGAAGCTGAACGAACGTGAACCTGACCTGTTCTGCGGTCAGGTCCACCGGTTGATGCTGGGATGTACCTCTCCTTCTTCGCTGGATGAATTCCATAGACAGAATTGCGCCAAAACGTGGCGGTCGCCGGACAAAACGATCCGCTTTCGCTAGTGTTGCCTGCAAGCGTTACCGACACCATGTGATCGATTCTCGTCCACATCACTGGACTGCTGCCTCGCATATGAAACGCATGACTGCGCCTTGTTGCGTCGCCTAGAGCCCAAAGATACACGCACAGGACATACTGCGGACTACTCCCGTCCTGGTGCTCCCACAGCCCACCCCACCACCGCAGCTAGCCGATGGATGTGTATGCGATTCGAATGCATAATTGAGCAATCTATCCTCTCTCTCTCTCTCTCTCTCTCTCTCTCTCTCTCTCTCTCTCTGTTTCGTTCTATCAAGCCTCCCTCTCGCTCTATGACGAGGGTATGATTTTCCCGCAGTGCCAAAAGGCGTGTGCGTTCCTGCGTTAACCTTGTTCGAGAGTACGGAAACAAATATAAGGAATATTTATGGATCTTCCGCTGTCAGCCGATTACTCGGCCATAGCGAAAGAAAAAGAGAAAGAGGCTGGGGGTGTTGTTTCTAACTGGCAGTAGCGGAGTGCTTGCACGCTATCACTGTGGTTTGATCCTTTTTCGAGCAGAAAATAAATTCAATGCCCCCTCATCTCCTCCGCGCCGCTCCTGAGTACACCAAAAAAAAACACACAAACCTTTCCTAGCGGAACCACAAAAATTGGAAGAAAAATGTTACGGTCCTCGGTATGAAACAAAAGATAGTAAAACACTAGAGGCCCCAGAAGTCGCGAGGAAATCAGCAACACTGAGTAAAAAGAAGACGAAAAAACAACCATAGCATCGATGCTGAAAAAAAGGGGGGCCGTCTTTTTTAGAGTTTTGGTTTTCCATTCCGGTCGGTTTGCTAACCAGTTTCGGCTCCTCGAGCATAAATTGGTAAGAGTTTATCTTAAATTAATGTCAATCAGTCAGTGTGCGCTTTTAGGGTCCCTTAGTTTTTCACGATACTCGTTGTTTTGGTCTCGATTGATTCCCATTCAAGCACCTGAAGTCGTGGCATTCGGAACGAATTTTAGCTTTCAGATAAGTTTCGTTTGTTTCACATTTCTAGTAGCCATGTCCCGGTGAGCTTTCTATCCGGTAGCTTCTCGAATCGCATCCACTCTTTCCTTTCTTTCTAGCGCACCTGTTCTTTTTCAGTACGTGGGGGAAATTTGATAAGCCACTCGGATATCACGTGGAGAGCAGCGTAAGAACAACTTTTCGCTACCCACGAGCTAGGACATAAGCTGGATGGACGAGAAGTGGAAAGTCTTTCTATTCTGCGGAACTAGCACGGTTTTGCCGGAGCAAATTGTTTGTTAGTTTTGGGACTTTATCGTAAGCCCAGATATCGCGCCGGGTGGGAAACCAAACAGGGTCCACGCAGTCCGGGTCGTTCTTGTCCTTTTCGTGCCCCGGCAGCACAAATTTTAGTAGCGCAGATAGCGAAAAACTTCATTTTTCTTATCATTCATTTGCTTTGGCCCGTATCGTGCGCTTCCGCCGCTCGTAATGCCATTCTAATCTACATTCCGCGACGGAAGGATGTCCTACGCACACATAGGAAACAGATATAGAGCAGGCTGAAACAGAAGCATATGACCGAATGGTGCAATTTGTCCCCCAGACGCTGTGCGCCGTGTCCTGGGAAAGGACACATAATCAAAAAAGCATCCACACCGTACCATCCGTAAGACGCACCTTGGTAGCGAGCTCCGGCGAGGAGTAAGAACACGATAGAACATACAGGTTGTTCCGAGATAAAATTCTGAAACTTTTCCACTACGAAACGGAATCGTGCCGATCGTTAGATGGGCGTACAACTTATTGCCCAGGAAACGCGCGGCAAAGTCCGCTTCATCATCCGCTTGAAGGCGAAGTTGTTCAATTCAATACTTCCTCAGAAAGGTTGGACAAAGGTTTCGCGGACAAGGGTGCACGCATCCGATAGGGAAAATGCGAGTGGAAGAGTGTTTCCTTTCAAAGTTTCTTCTGTATTGCACCGATTATCGCTACTCAAGTTGCTACGGTTAACCATATTGGGATATAATAATAGATCGTTGGTTTCACGCTTTTCTCCTTCTTCGATAGTTTTGGGACCGAGCGAATGTTGAAAATCTACCAATCTTGGTTGGGAGCGAATTATTACCAACAGTAGTAGTATTACTAACGAACAATAGAACCTATCAAAATCTACAAGTACTCACCATTGCGTTGCCACTGGCGAAACTTATGGTAAAGGAAGCACGAGCACATGCAGAAGATCGACGACAGTATCATCAGCGTCAGCACGATGCCGACCCACACGTCTCCGATGAACCGCTCGTACGTCGGATCGAGCAGCTGATCAGAGCCGCCCAGTCCGCCATCCCGACCCCGGTTCGCGAACGATTGCAAGCTGTTCAGGAGGCTGTAGTCGCTGCTACCGTTGCTGTAGTCGATGCCACCGAACAGGCTGGACGACGCGGACGAGCCACCGAAACCAAAGCCACCGTCGGCGACCGTCGATGCACCTGCCATACCGAAGGCGCCTCCACCGAGGCGGGCTGCACCCGCACCCAGGCTGGCGCTGGCACTCTGATGCTGCTGGTGCAGATTCTGCCAGAACAGTGTGTAGTTGTTGCCGCGGATCAGCTTGTCAAAGTCGAGGTTCGTCGGTATTTCGAAGGTTATCTTAGACTCAAAATTTTCTATCATTTTCGAACCGCGCGACCGTGTCGATAATATAAACCAATCGCACAAACTGCACGCGGACACACTTTGAACTGATACGTTCTTTATATTCTTCCTTCTATTATGCTGGCGTTATTTTTGCGATGATCCCAATATCTCGGCACTGTCAAACGGGCACTCACTTCAACCTCTTATCAACATCCACTTATCAGCGACACGATGACAAGTAAGAAAAGCAATCTTTATCTATTTGGACTTATTTTTTCACTCCACTAAAATCGAACAATCCGAACTCTCACAAACTCGTCAATAGCAGCATTGAACACGTTAGACGTTCTTTTCCAAAGGGGATAATTTCTGTCAATGTAAAAACAGAAGTAACAGCACGTCGTGGTGTACGATGGAATGTACTATCAGGTTTCACGCTGTAATAACTTTTTCACAAAATAGTCACAACAAGGACTAGGTTAACACACACGCACTTTTGGGCACAATTTACTTTCTGCTCAGACACTTTCCATCGCAGTAGCATATGGAACTCAATGGAAACTTTTGGCGCGCAACTTTGATAAACAATCACGGGGGATAAGCAAACGCTGGTCGTTTCGTATTTTCGTATATTCGTATTCTCTCTCCTCACACGGCGGTGATGAGCAGCAACGAAACTGTACGTCGTCAATTCGACAATCGTTTCCTTTCTCCTTGCGATTCACACGCGTTCTACACGTCCGCACGGTAGCACGTTTGCGCTTCTACTGAACTGCTCATGCCGTCGATTGGTTGTGCACAAGCACGACGTTCCCCGAGTGCACGCACACAGCTTCGTAGACGCACCGAATGCTTTCCCGCCACACGCACACTCCCGCAGCAGTCAGCCGGTCGTTTGTAAACAAAGTGGGCTCTGGAAAGCGGAACGTGACGTGCGGATCCGTTTTTTCGGCTTCCTTTTGCGATGCTTCAGGCAGGTTTTTTTTAACCCAGTTCCTTTAAACATCTGGTAAGTGCTTTCTTCTCGAAATAGTAACGCGAAAGATCAATCCATTTTTGCCATTTGTTCTTCGGGGGACATTTTAAAACATGATGAGCATGAGATGAGCATCCTCTCGTCGTCGTTATCATCAATTTTCACACCGAACCGTCCGCACCGGGAATGTTGGCAGAATGAGTAATTCCTAAGTGTGATGGCACCGGTCGGCGTCTAACATGCCGGCGAGATAAGTGTAAAGTACTGGAAAGACAAACAAAGAAAAATGAGGAAATATAGCATTCGTTACGGAAGGGAATATCCCAGCATGAGTTGGTGTAATTACACACAGGTGATTCTGATAAATCGAGCTATTTCCACCGGAATAAATGACACCGGTGACCCTTAGCGCATTTTCGCGATTCCCGTACCAAAAAGATCGTCGTTCGTTTTCCGGTCCTCTGCCCAAGGGGGTGATTTACTATGCATTTGATTATTGTAATGGAATATTGTAACATGTCAGTTGCGGAATTCGCCTAGTCTAGCTTTGTATGCTTTACGAAAGTGGTTGATTGGATGTACAGAGTTTCCTTTTAATTGCTATTTGTGAAAATGCACCTAAACGAATATAAATTAAGTCCGCATAGTAACACACACGGCATACTGCGCATGGATTTCGCCGCTGCTCCTCATTTTGATGGCCAAATTCCTTCTTCTGATTAACAGCGATTATATCATCAAAGTTATTCTATTTTTGCCCCAGTAGGAAACCAACCTTAATACCGAATGATTCATGTCTTTCCATGCGAACTTTGCCCAACGTAAATAGTAGTAGCGAATGAATGAAGTGAATAACTCAGACGATAGACGCACCGGTTATTCATCTTGCAATAAGTGCTGTTATAACATCAGATAAAGGTAACTGAGACGATAGCCATACTCCCTAACCCCGGTGTGTTGATCTCGTTAAGATGAATCACAAAGAATGCGCCAACGAACCGTCGTCTCCCAAACTCACGAGCTAAGGCCCAGACAGCATCTTATCTGCGAGCCTGGGGTGACTGCTCCTGTCGGTCTTATCTATTTCCTCAGAGCACCGATGAACTGCCAAAGTCAAGTGTTGCCGGTCGCGTCACTAAGCTAACACGACAAAGGTTAGGCCCGTCCTGCACACATTTCCGAGGACAGCTAAGCACGTGGTGTGGCTTGAATCCACCTCATCCACGATAGATACCACCCGAACCCGAGCATCATGGGCTGGTACTATCCACTGAAATTGGTATGTTTCATCATCATCATCCCCGATCGTTCTGTCATGTTTAACGTCATGTCCTGGTCCTCATAACACCACCAGCATCGTGTGCGAAAGGGCCACGATAAAGTAGGTCCACGAGAACTATGGGCCAGCAGCGGATCTGAATCGCTAAAATTTTGAACCATGAACATGCCCCTGAAAGAACGGGAAAACATTAGGCACACAGCTCAGAACATACTGAATTTTTCGTAAAACTTAATATTGAACGAACAAACTAACTATTTATTTATAACCACCCTTTAAATGGAGAAAACTCTTTGTGTCGTTTGTGTGTGCTCTCCCACACACAGCACGAGGGAAAACCTAACCTTACTTATGCAAACATTTATTCTGGCGCTTGATCGTCGAGTCGGCTCCATTTTTTTCGTTTTTTCGTGTGTCCCCACCGTGTTCGTCCCTTTCGGGGCATTTTCATTCGGAAAACAAAAGTGAGCAACCATTGTGGCGATAAAAAGGCCCACCACCGAGGACCGCTGGTGGAGCTACTCACCCAACGGGCACACAAGCTCGTGTAGTGCGATAAAACAAGTGTTTATCGTGGCTCCGGTACGATTTTTACGGGATGCATTTATTGCTCCATCATTGCGTTAGCCATGGGATCATAAAGTGTTTTTCTTTCTTTCTTTTTTGCGGGATTGATACAGGGGAAACGACAGCCGGGCGATTCGCGCCGTTACGCCCAGGGCTGGACGCGCAGCAGGCGGCACTACCCCTGAGGGGTGACGGAAAACTTCACCACGGTGATAATTGAGAGCGAATTACATTTTAGCCCGAGTGGCGCAAAGCGTCCGTCTACCGCGGGGTAAAATCAACGAAACACGCAGAACAAATTAACAAACACAGGAATCAAGAGAAAACAATACTATTTCGAATGACGGGCGGAAATGAAGCGCCGAATTGCGGAACAAAACGATATTAAATGTTCGCCGTGTCGCTCCCTGTTATATCTCTGACCTCTTGCAATTTAAAACTCTTGTCGAAATGGGAAGCAATAAAATTAATATAAAAAAAAACACCAGACAATGCTAACGAATCATCTTCCTGATTCATCACATCCCTCCTTTTCCAACGGCGGAATCGGTTTGTTTGACACATTTTTTGGGTTCTTATTTTCGAAAACATTTAACGAGCCCCATTCAACACAATGCAGGAGTTCGTTCGACCCGCGGGAACCGCAGTAAAAGTTTAGGGTGTACCATTGCGAAATTCAACCTTTAGAGCTTTACATAATAACTTAACCCGCGGGACACTCATGCTATCCCGAAATAGTGAAAAACGCCCTCACGCCATCCCAGTATTTATTGAGCAAGACAAAATTGGGCGTAAATTCGTTAATTTGAAGGGTGGATAGCCGCGTGCGCTATCGCATTTCAATTGCACAGCCGTCTCGAAATGCAGTCGTGTTGCATTTCTATCGTAATTCCCCGGGGCACAACGCAAAGCCACACGCAAGAGTCAATAATCGTTGATTCACCGGATAACGTAACCTCAAATAAAGCACCCGACACGTGGCCTAAGCGTAGGCGATAAAGATACACACTGATAAGCGGCTGCTACCCTAGTCGGCAACTGTAGCTTTGCGGTAAGAAACCGAATAGGTTACGTCTATTTTTCCTTCCCTTTATCAATTTCGCTTATTCTTATATCTTATATCGTTGCTTATCGGCAGAAAATGAATCTACCCTGGAACGTGCCCTTGCAGAATGCACTTTTGAGTGCTTCCACTAATGCTGCCGCTCAGACGGAATCGGCAAGATTGTAAGGAGCAGAACTAATTGTGCATGAACACAAGAAAAACGTGAAAGCAAACCCGATTCGGCGGATTTCAATCGGATTAAACCGTCCCGAGGAGAACGCCCACAGCCTCCCTCTAACTACACTGGCCCAAACTAGCCGCGCGAGGGGTGAACATTAGCTAATTGAATAATTTATTGCATTCGAATGGAATCAGAAACAACTAAATGCATCCACACGGTCGGGCTGCTGCAGATGGGAGTCAAACATTTACACGAAATCTATGTCCGTACGCCAGAGTCACCACTACCGACACCCACAACGCGATCCTGCATAACGGGGAAAAGAAAAAGCTCTTTCTCCCTATTTATCTACTTGTCTTCTTTTCCCACCGGTAGGCTTATTACCGTCCGTAACAAATCGTTCGCCCGAAAAAGGGGCCCATCATCAGAATGCATGCAAGGGCATGACGAGGCACATATCACATCAGATGGGCCGGGCCGGAGTTTAAACACCGAAAAGGATCGATCAAAGCTCAGACTGTACGTGAGGGTGGCTTGGCTCTGAATGCCTGTCCCGAACGACCAGTCCCACCGTCTGCCCGTGCCGCCACCAGCCCAGCACCTCCTAACGATGCAGCCGTTTGCAATTTATGGTCCATTTTGTGGATGTGCGTGCCTTTAATTTCATTTAATTTGCCGACAATGGGTGCCCTCTCGGTGCCTATTGCAATCGGGACTCATTTGACAAACGAGGCTTTGCCCGGTTCTATACCTGTCCCTGCCAATTGCGTCCTATAGGATGAATTCTATGCTCTAGCTTCCAGTGCGGCCAGCCACACCAGATGTGTTTGGAAGAACTTTTCCAGTGAAGAGGTTCTCCTCTACCGTACTCCGCACTGTTCAAAGGACGATCAGCGTATGGTGTACGGGGTTTTGAAGCTTGGAGCAAAAAAAGGACAACTGCTCTGATGCCACCAGAGGTAAGAGTACACAACAGACCGACGAAGAGTATGGAGGATAATTGCGACGATTTAACCGACAACAAAAAAAAGTGAACAGCAGCCTATTCATTCCGGAGCCAACAATGGGCTTATAGGAACGCAAAGTGGTCTGCTCGACTAAGAAATGGTGCGTGGTCTCAATCGTTTCTCGGCGAAGCAGAACCCAAAAAAGCACCAGGTAGCTAAACTATAAGTTTGCCAAGGACCAAACGAGCGATCGACTTCCAGTGGCAATACCACGATTTTCGTGTCTTAGTCCTTTTATGTAGTAGAGCTGCATCGATACGACACTCATCTATGAGGTGATACGTCTTCGGTTGTTCTTCTGGCCCTTAATTTCTTATCTCTTGAACGATTTTTCTACAAGGGTCGATTGTTTCTGATCTATGTTATTTTTACCTTTTCCTGATGTTGCCACCAATTCGAGAAACGAATCGTCAGGCCGTTTATGGTTGATTCGTTTGCAGTTTCGTCCCACACAAGTAGAACCATCTGGACCACTCGGTAGCTCACACACTACCTGGGAAAAAAAATCGGTACCAGTAATCGCATCGGTAATATCGTCGATAGCTCATCTCGGCGGGAGATCGGTACAATTTGAAACAAACGAACACCGTGGGTGGCAAAAAAGACGAGCAACAGGGCCCCTTTGACCAAAGGACACGTCGAAACAGTGAAGCAGTGAACCGATGTTGTGTAACTCCTCCCGACCGACATGACTTCAAACGCATCCTTTGAAGTGCACCCGTTTGCGTTCCCCAAGGTGGTCAAATGTCGGGTACATCGGTGCTTCACAGTATGACAACAAACCTTTCTAATGACGGTAAACCGGTCGGTGTGTTTGTTTATGCGTTTGTTTTAAATGTCCAGCTATACTTTGAAACCAAAAAACCTTTGACCCAGTTCAAACAAGGAGATGTTCCCCTGCGGGACAAACTCACTGCCGTCGATCAAAGCACGAAAACGTGTACCCCATTTAGTTCAATGTATAAAATACTGTTCAAACATAGTTTGACTTTGTGCCTAGGGGCAGGGGCCAAATGTGTGTTCGATCGATATCCACCGTGTATATCCGGATTCATGCCGGAATAGTATAGTTCGCAATGGGGACACCCCTCACAATCCTTTCGTCCTGACGGAAACGATTTAAATCTGACACCTGCTTCCATTTACAGTACGCTCCAATCCAGCCGTACCCCCAACCGAACCTACGCTGGAGGTTCCGTTTACTGGCGACTTCGAGGCAAAAGGACTTCCACATACTCCGTGGTCCCGAAACCGCAGGTTAAACCAGTAATCACGTTCGGCAAACTAAAGAGCTGCTACTAGTATACACGTAGGTGCCAATGGTGAACCATTAAATCAAACATCAAATGCCTGTCATTAGCATGTCATCGTAAATCTGCCCAAAATTTCACACCTTGCCGTTGTTTTGGGGACTAAATAGTCGGATGAGTTGGCCAAGTGAGTGGTAATAAACCGTTTCTAAGATGATGACGAAGGCTTTAAACTCCGCACCCTTACAAAGCCAGCCCTCCCTCCCTCGCACGCAAAGTTCCAAAGTAGACGAATTTGCACATTTTAAGCTTCACTTCTCCGCCGGGACCAGACCCAGGGCGTGGCCCCCCACACTGAACCGACGTCGTCTTATCGCTTTCGCCGGCGAGACGAGGGCAAAGTGTGTTCCACGTTCCAGTTCCACTCGAGAATGAAATCACTGATGAAGCATTTAGTACATCCAGGATTTAAATCAGTATGCAAATAAACGAAGCAAACGGCCAAGTTTAACGACTCTCTTTCGGATGCCGGGGACAAACAAACACCCGCCGGGGGGCAGGTAAGAGTGACAGTTACGTAACGCACGCAAATCCAAAATGCCAACCAAGCAGATCCTGTGCTTTCCGTGGGCGTTGCGTTGTCTTTTTGCACCGAAGTTTCTCTACAACTGCCCCCCGCGTGCCATGGCTTCCGGTCTCCGGGGAGCATTGGCAGTCCTCCCGCCTGGTTGAACTGCCGCTTTGATTGCACATAACGCGTTAAGCAAAACTGGGTGCATGCACTACCATTTGCGGGCACGTAACACGCGTTCAAACGAAGGACCCCCTTCGATATGCCCCATAAGGCACCCTAGTCCGTGCCGTGGAGGAGTGGTTTAAACCTACAGTAGATGAATCGCACACGCTACATTAACTCCCAAAAGCCAGCTTCCATCGTCGGGCGCGAGTGAAGGCATGTCATTCCGACGGTCACCCAACCTAGGCTGAGGAGGAACGACCAATCTGTTCTAAGCGTAGGTGAAAATAGATAGAGTGAGAGAGAGAAAGAGAGAGAGAGAGAGAGAGAAATAGAGAGAGAGAGAGAACGACTACCGAAATTCCTACCGCTGAAAGTATTGATGCTTAGTAGGTGGTGTACATCGGATTGCATGCCGGATCGTCGCCCGGAAACGGTACGCCTTCGTGATCCCCAAAACTATCTCCGACCTATTTTCCAGCGGAGACCAATTGCCGGAAAACGGTACGAATGTACGGAAGAAGGAGGTCGTGTACAAGCCATCCTATAATTTATGATCGTGTCCGTAGTGTCCGGGCTAATCT
>JAOEFI010000007.1:16124213-16165873 GCA_034621735.1 Anopheles plumbeus | reverse complement strand
TCTTAGCAATTATTTGCCCATCCCAGGAAGGAGTGCTTAAAATGATGTTGGCGACACAAGGTCGAATGCACTTGTGGCTCATCGTTAGAATGGTGTTTAAAGCACTTGACAGTAAAAGAGATGTATATAAAAACAAAGGCAATATTCCTCATGGGTACAACGCATGTTTTCATTTATTATATCACATTGTATATAGTACTTTTTACAATTCACTCGAAAATTGTATACTTGAACAAATGGCGAAACACAGATGGCGCTACGTTTTCCAAATTTCTCCACACACAAAATATGGACAAAAATAGACTAAAACCTTAACCAAATATTTATACTTCATTAGCACATCGGAGATAGATTGCATTCACGCCACCCCAAACTTATCAGGACAATTAAAATTAACCATTTATAAAGCATCATATGTTCTTTCTTGTCCTTCCCTACGAAAGCATACTCCCACTGCGAACCAGCACACCGGGTGACAATGACGTTGGCGATGAGCAACGAGTAGATAATGAGCTTCAACGGCGACCGGAACGACGTTTACTACGAGAACGAAAGAAGCATAACAAGGGCCAAACGACCGCGAAAGATGAGTTCCAGTTGCCGGATCAGATTACAGCATTGCCTTACTAACTTGCCTTTCCTTGACCGGTACGCCTTACATCGCACCAGTGCCGTTGTGGCATGCTACGGGTTCCGAGTAGTTTTTTGGAAACTTCTCGAAAATATTTCAACCAACCCAGCAATGGGACGAACGAGACATTTACATAACGAGCAATGCATCTAATCACAGGAAAACGACCGGTTTCTAAAAAAAAGCTTCAAATTTCACATTCGAACATGCTACATGCGAGTGAACGAGCAAAGGATGTTGATGGCGCTATGGTAGGTGGCCTACTTCAAGTGCAACGTGATTTATGGCAGTTTCCTATTCCAACGGAACTTGGAGTAAGCAGACCGAACGGGCCGAAAGACAATCGTCCTTATTTCCTTCAGATCAGCTTTTCCCGTAACCCCAAATTCGAAGCGGACTTTTTTCTCAACCAGTAAATTAAAGAGTTTTAATCAAACGCGAGCGATAATTTAAGTTAATTCCTACCTTGTTTGAACCTTCCTTCATAGTACGAACTTCCTAACGACGGACAGAGGTTGATCACATCAATGATAACCGATATAAACCGTTGTATCAAGCGAGAGCATCTCGTCCTCAGTCAGGACCACCAGTGCTTTGGTCTCATCGATAATGTCAGCATCATCAGAGATCCATGCTTCAGTCGAGTATGTCGGATTTATGACCGGTGCAGCGATGGTCAGTAACCCTTGTTTATCTATCGGCTTCGTTTCCTTTCCGTGAATGCTCGCCACGTGTCGTAGTAGATTTGATGAATCGGAAAACGGCTTGGCGCAGTGCTTGCAACTGTACGGCTTTTCACGCGTGTGAGTGCGAATGTGCTTCCGCAGGGCCCATCGTTCGGCAAATGCTCGCGAACACTCCTCGCAAGCGTACGGTTTTTCGTTCCGATGCCGCCTCATGTGCGTCTTGTAGTTCTCGAGCAGCATGAAGGTCTTGCTGCACAGCTCGCACTCGTGTGGTCGATCGTTGGCGTGCCGCATGATGTGCAACCGGTGCTGCGAGCTCGTCGCAAACTTTGCCGTACAGATGTTACATCTGAAGGGCTTATCGCCCGAATGCACCCTCAGATGCTCTTTCAGGTTGCCCCGCTGGGAGAATCGTTTTGAGCAGAACTGGCATTCGAACGGCTTCACGCCGTTGTGCCAATTGAGATGTAAATTCAGACTGGTTTTGTAAGCGAACTGCTGATTACACATGGTGCACTGGTAGCGCTTTGTGGTGGTGTGCGATCGTGTGTGCTTCGTCAGCGTCGAGCGCGTCTTGAAGGTCGCCTCGCAGACGATACACTGGTGCGGTCTTTCTTCCGTGTGCGCACTCTGATGCCGTTGAAGCATACTTTTTCCGTGAAATGTTTTCCCGCATTCGCAGCACACGAACGCACGGCTCTCGCGCGCGTGCACCGATTGCTCGTGCTTTAGAACGGAGGTAAGCTCCGAAAATGTATCTTCGCAATTGTCACAGGCATACGCATTCTCTTTTGGCTGGTGCTGCGCCATGTCACCATTTCCTTCAACAGGGCCTTCAGACTTTATCTTTCGCTTAAGACTTACACTAGTTAGCTGTAGCCCTTCGATGATGCCTTTCCCGATATGCTGCGTCTCCTGCTGGTGTATCATTAGCTTGCCATTCGAGCCAAACTTCAGCAAGCACACGGAGCACTCGAATAAAATGCTATGCGTTCTGCGGTGCTTTAGGTAATGGGGTTCATGTACGAATATCTTGCTGCAGATATCGCACACAAATTTGGCGTGCTGTCGTTTCTTTTCAGATTCATTCTGCATCACCACCAAATTGCCTATGTCTGCTTTGTGATGGTTGCGAATGAACCCTATCAGACGACCGTGCAGTTTGCTAGTTTCCGAATTTACGATCCAATCTTTTCCAGCAGTTTTTAACTCATCATTGGACACATTTGGTGATGGCAGGTTATATTCCTCTTCTTGGTGAAATGGTTGCTGCTGTCCCGGTTGTTCAGCGAGATCATCTTGTTCCTGCTTAAGGAAGTGTTCGAGTTCAAACAGCTCCAACGGTAACAATTCATCACCCCTGTCGGTGCATATCAATTCCTGATTCTCGAACAGATTGTTCCATTTCGCTTGGTCCAATGTGGCATACAATTGTCCCAAATCGTCCACTCGCGTGCTTTTGGGTATGCTTAACTCAGCCTCTTGGTCCTTTTTCTGCTGTAACAGCAACGAGTTGATGAGCAGCTGACCTTGGTGGATCACCTCGAAAAATTGCGCCGTTGATTCGAGTTGGATGTGGCATCCTGGACATATCCAGCGGGGTAAAACCCCATCGTCGTCAATCTGATAATGCGAAACGGATTTCATTACTCTAGATGCTTGGAAAACTAGGAAAACTTCGTCCTGGGCTTGCTTACCATCACCGGTAAATACTGATTGATAAGCCTACTGGTTTCACACTCCCCATTCGATTTACTCGACCGGAACAACGGTCGTCCGTTTTCATTTTTATCACCGCACAATCGACACAACTTGGAATCATAGAGAAGAGTTTTTTGGGCAAAATTTGCGGTGCTGGGATTGCCGAACATGTTTGATTTACAAATGTTTGTTTACATTTTGATTCAGCTGACACACGGTCTAACCTGTCGGCACAGCAATGCTAACTTTACGACTTTGATTCTACCGAATAATTCATCTTTTTATTTTATTAAGAATACTAAATTGTTTGGCCAAATTATGTAGATTGTAAAACTAGACGTAATAATCTATCCCTTCAAAAATTGTGATTATTTATTATGGGATTCAAATCTTATCCTCCGTCAGTGCACTCTTTTTATGTGGAATGTCAACCGTGTGGTATAAACGTGCAGTTTCATTTTGATTCGTTGTGTTCAAATTGTCATGATTTTCACTGACACTCCAAAAAAAGGGGCAGTAGCAAAACGGACACGACCGCTTCGAACGAGCGAAAAAGAGTCGGAGCTTAGGGCATCCAGGGAGGGAGTGAATTTGTTGGTCGATAAAAGATTCACACATTCAACAAAGATTCGGAAAAGTGGCAGGATCAAGCACAATAGCATCCCAGCTGCAAAGTGAAATCGTGTTGTTATCTGTGTAAAGAGATATCAATAGTTTGAACTTAGTGCAATCTTACTCCATACGTCCTACTTGGTAAAAGCAACGAAAAGAAAGTAATAAAATGGTAAGTATAATAGCTTTCGTTTTCACCTGGACCACCGGTACGCGGAACGAAATCAATAAAATGTACATCCTGCCATGGCTTCGAGTGTACACATTTCTTTTCAATTCGTTCTCTTCCAGTCGTTTTCTGAAAGATTAGCAGGGCTAATGGCTCGTCCCGGCCAGGACAATGTACCCCGGGACGATGTACCTTGGCATCTAAAGTACGGCGGACGTGCGGCGGGCATCGTTGGCGGATTCTGTGAGTAGATTTATCGATCGGCGAGCAATGGGATGGTCGTTTGGGATTTATAGTGGTTTTTGGTTTCGTACGTGTCAACCATCTCACATGTTACCGCTCTTCCTCCAACTTCCGCGGAAAACATCAAAAACGAAAAGACAATTTAATTAGCTTGGACAATTGTTGTGAATTTCTTGAAGCCTGTTTGTGTCGGTATTTTATGATTCATCGAATTCGTGACATACGAGATACGAGATACTCCTTCAGTGTGCCAGCGAGGAATTACATTCATTTGAAAAATGTAACAAAAAGTCCAATTTTCCTTCTTTTGTGTTAGTGACAATGTTTTGTGTGACTGAAGCCTCCAAAGTGACGATATGTTGAATGGATCTTTATGAAGCGGCTCTGAATGTGATAGAAACTTTTGGATATTTCGCCCTTGCCGCGATATACGCGAGAGCTACGATGTGCGGTTTTCACCAGTGGAAAAGGTTTCCCTCGCCAAAAAGGAAAAGGCGGTGAAAGAAAATCTCCAGTAATCTATGAGAAGAAAGTGAACGCGCGTGTCTGGAAGTAGAGAAAATAATACAGGTTCAAACTAACCCTCCGAGAGCGAGAGAGCGAAGAGAGAGAGTAAAAAAAAACAAGTGTGTGAAGTTTATGGATTTGATACTTGTACAACGTTGTTTGTTTGGGTGTTATCCTTTTTTTACCTCCTTGAAGGGATCCAACCAAACGACAACCTTTGACGAAGGTTATTATGTAATTGATACATCGCGCTACCATGTGTGCACATTCTGCGAATGTCCTCAGGATAATGAAGCATGTCGGAAATGGTCCTGATTAAATGATTAAATGTTAAATCATCGGTAGGATTATTCAGATGTCATAATAGAACTACAAGTATAAAATCACTTCATCACTTCGTCACTTCAGGGTAGAAAATCAACACAAGATACATATGTTGAGTTCGCATACTGCGCTGCACTTTTTGTTGATAAGAAAAAATCTTAACCACTACTGTGTGAAATAATGTCAACCCAGATAAAACCTTAATCTGTTGAGGGGAGGGACAAGTTCTGGTACGGTTTCTCTGGGTTTCTTCATCTATACATGATCAACACAACCAAAGTAAAACTGCCGTATTCAAATATTCAAAAATTCTAATTCTCTTTTACATCAATTCCAGTTGCCATCCTGTTTGGTCTGTACAATTGTATTAATATTCTGTTCGGAGATGTCGGATGCCTCGTCGGTGGCATTCTGCAAATACTTGCCGGATTCGTGGTGCTGGCAATAGAGGCACCGTGCTGCTTCATATTCATAGATTTCGTGCAGCAGGCAGCGGAAAAAGCTGACCAGCGACCGTACTGGAACCGGGCGGCACTCTACTGCCTGTAAGAAATTACCTATCTTCCCAGTGTTCCAACGGCATGCCGCGTAGTTGTGATAATTTTTTGTATCTCCTTTTTTTGTAGAATTGCCATTCCGCCAGTTGCTTTGTGCATAGGTTTGGGAAGCCTGTTCGGATGCGGACTTATATTCGTCACCGGCATGTTGTATGGTATGATGGCACTCGGCAAAAAGTGAGTAATTTTCAGTTTTAAGGAATATACGCATTTGGTGATTTTGGAGACACACGTTGGTGTGATTGGCAAATGGGAAAATGCATAACATTTCACTCGTTATAATATTGTTAACGGACCAGATGGGAAAAAGAAACTTGCGATCCAATGCAGAAATGATTGTAGAATGTAGAAATGATCCAATGATTTTATCGTGGATCAAAAACTTGTTGTTTCCAATGTATATATGGTAACATATCCGATATGTTTTGAATCTGTTTTAATCAATTGTATCATTATTTTGTGTCTTCCAATCGCACCTCGTCATCACGTGTATCTACTTCTTCATAATTGCTACTTCATTACTACCATTTATAACACCATGAAACGCTTCTAACATCAACTGACAATGCTATCGCTGAAACGAACCATTTCCGCGGATCAATTAATCAATGCGCACCGGGTAAAAAATTCTCTTCAATACGAGCAGAGGATCGCGCGAGGATATGGCAGCGATGGCTTCGCCGAACGCGATGTCTCCGGTGCAGGGCGTACCGTCAACGGACCAACACTCCACCCTCATGGAGGATCCCGACGTATGGCGTCCAACATAAATAGTTCAAATATCATAAACATATTACTATATATAAATACTCCTCCCCTCCATCGAAAAGCAAAGAAACACTTCTAGATGTAGAACTTATCGCTCGATTAACTAACTAATCGCATCCCCCTCCCATTACCGGTACTGTCGCCGAACTGAACTGAAAAACAAGCAAAATCATTGAGAAGTAAACTGTGAAGTATAATTGAAACAGTATTGAAACTGGAAATATTCGCGATGCGTGCGACAGCAAAAGTAAATTATAATGCAACAATGACGTAAGAACACACAGTACCGAAAAGAGTTCCATTCACGAAACAGGCACACGCCAACATATTCACACGGTTCATAAATTCAATCTCGTAACAAAACCCGAATGATGATGTAAATGGCGCGTAAAACTTGGCTTTCCAATCTATTCGCACATGAAAAACATAACAAATCCTCAAGTCCTTGTCCTTGAAGTGTATCGAAAGTGCACACAGTCAACAGAAAGGTTATGAGTTAGTCTACAATTAGATAATACAATGTTGTGTTAGTTAGCTATTTCTTTTTTCTTTAAAAAAACGTAAATTAGTGTAGCAAGTTTAGTACCTAGTTACCATTTGATAGCGAGTTTTTTCCTTTGCATCGACCAAATGCATTTCCTAATATTTTAGGTGTTTAAACAACAGTCTTATGACATACCTCCCTTCGTATTGCATTCCAAAATCAATCGCTTTAGTTTATGTATTCAATCCTATCAGTTGAGTTGGAATACTTGCTAAAACACTAATCAAAACCCTCACATTTTATTGGAACAGAAATGTTCACGCGGAAAATTGATAAACAAAAGATATAAACTATCGTTCGAAGTAAATAGGGGAATTAATAAGCGTTTGGAAAAAAGTTAGCAAATTTCGGTACAACACATGAAACCAATAGTAAATAACTTGTCCATAAACATAACCCACCAAAGAAGACGTCGAGAGAATCTACAAGAACATAAAACGAGGTTTTTATTCGAACTGCGTTCTATGCTTTGCTTGCGACGCGCTGTTGTCGAGGACAAAGATCGTCAAGTTTGGGATTGGCATTTAAAATGGGCAATCAAATCGACCCTCGTCATACACATGAACAAAGGGTGCAAGGAGCCAAAATAGGAGGTGCACGTTACCTTATATCAAAAGAAATTTCTATGATCTCGAGCACACTCGACTGGACATCAAACGAACAAACAGCGCCTTGTAGCAGCGGTGCAGCAATAATAAATGTTATGGCAGCGAACACGATCCGTCGATGTTGATCGATTCAATGTTGGAAAATTTCGATACAAATCCCCATGCCGCTTCTCTTACTACCGCCTGCTAGCAACTGCACAGAGAAGGTGAATTTACTTCAACAGTTTAAAATGGCCTCTACTGTTTTGTTCATCTTTTATTTCCCTTTTTTTCATCGCCGGTGCTGTCCTTTTTTTAAATTAAAAAGTAAATTTTCTTTCCTTTCCTTTAGACAAGTTAAGAAGTATTCTTCAATTATTTTAAATTCAATTGTTATTGGGAGACCGTTTGTTGGATTTAGTGTTTTCTTATTATAATTTTTTTATCAAATGTAAACAGTTGCTATAGTTTCAGCTTTCATATCATCCTACTAACAATCTTTTCATAGGCTTTTTCGAGTATCATTTGATTTCCATTGTTTAAATGATTTGTTATCTAATTTTGGTTTCGTCATCCGTTTCTTTTTTCATACGTTTCCTCCAACGTTCGTGTCGTCACAGAGCGTCAATAGAGGCCATGCGAGCGGCGGCAACAACGTCGGCGGTAGCCAGTTCGTCCGCTGAACAGGGCACCAACGGTATGTCGTCAGTCGATGCCGGTAGTGGTAGTACGACGAGCAAGCAGAACTCGACACTAGTGTATAATGTCCAACCGATCTCTTACAGCGCACCGCCACCTTACGATAGTGTAGCTTAGGGTATGAACGAAAAAAAATCGATATTACTAGGGAGAAGGCAGAAACTTTCACGTCTAGTAAAAGATACCCTCTTCAGGCACGCGAAAAACACCTTTTAAGGCTTTAGATCTAAAGACATGGATGGCAGGTTGAAAGCAGTAGTGAATGCGATTCGAAACGAAGAAAAAAGATAAACTTCCGACGAAAACGTAAACTCTTCCGTCGATTCCTTTTTGCGATGTTCCATCTGTTTCCAAACATCCGGCCACCGCAACAGAACGACGCGTGATTGGAGAAATTCATACATCGTTTTGCTTGTTACGCAGGAATTCAAGCTCTCCCTAGCATGGTTATCAATCATGTGAACACAATCAGCTGGGTCGTGAGAAGTTTGCGAACAACGAATATGAATTTTAATACCTTATCAAATTCGATAACACTAATCCATGTTTCGACAGAGTGATAGAAGAGAGGAAGTGCAATCGCTTGTGAAAAGGAAAGCTTGTGTTGGTAGTGAGACTTGAATAACTGTAATTCCTACCCTTGTATAAATATAGCGTATCTTTAAGCATAAACGAAGCAATAATGGCAAAGAAAAAGTAAATCTCCTGCTTTCTTGGACGCCACATTAAAAGCTAAATGATTTATTTCACACCCTATCGCTGGGTTGCCAGCCCAGAATGTTACGGCGGTAATCATTTTAACCTTCTGTTTTTCGCACTCTTTCGTACTTCTTCTCGCAGTTTTTCTTTTGTGATAATTTTAAAATTCGACGAAAAATGTTGATGTAATTTACATTCCATTTTACTTGAAAGGTTCCTGCTTGTAACGAATGGAAATGTTAAATATGGTACAGCATGTGCCCTGGAACGATCCATGGTAAAAAGGTGGATGCGATGGCCTAATACTCGGGAAAGCACATTTGATGAACGTATGAAGCGAAAGGTTGTTTCGAGCAGGGAAAGGAAAGCAACGCCTCCAGTAGCAAATAAATAACATATCCCGTACGCGAATACCTTCTCCGGTGTAGAACATTATTTAAAATCAATGCTTTTTTTGCTCATCCATCGTCGCCAGATTCATTCAGCCTCGTGCCTGGGAAAATTTCCATAACAAACTTTATGTTGCACCCAAAATCACTGTGAAAATTGCTCACGCGGAAGAAAGGTTCCGGAAACATGGTTTGCTTTTGGTAGAATAATTGATCAGTTATCTATCCTCGGGACTCAAGCAAGTCACGCAACAAATTATAAGACAAAAAAGACCCTAACGAAATAGAGGAAAAGAAAAAATATTGTAAAGATCAGAGCCGACTGTTCGTCGCGTAAATAATGTGTGTAAAAGAATTCAATGAAAATGTACCGTTAAAACAAAATAAAACAGAAACAGGAGGGCGACTTTAATTGTAGCTGGAATAAAATCCAACTGAAATGGATCGCCTGCCGATAAATGGCGGACCCGTTGGGCAGAAAGGGTGGTGAAATAATGTCCTCCATTCTGATGAATTATGTGAAAATACCTTATTTACATAATACATATTTATCGTGTATGATACAAAACCAGTAGAGGCGCATAGAAAAATGTTGATGAACCAGAATAAAAGTTAGAAACAGAGAAGTATCAATATAAGTATCGACATAATGAGTGCAGAAAAATAAAGGAATAAGACTATTAACGTTAATCAGCATTGTGTATGATGTTTTTACCATTTATTCATGGCCATTGCAGGCCATCCTGGACGCTCGACTTTTTAAATTTTCTTTCTTATCCGAACATTTGAAGCCAGTTCGTTTTGCTGCCGAAGGCACATCTCTAGTAATGCTTTCGGTTGCACAAACACATAACCATTCCGCTATTCTTGGCCATCATCAGCTGTCAGGCATCACCAGCGAAGAAAGTGCTGGATGTGTGGCTGTTTTCTAACGTGTTCTGCATAGTTTTAGGAATAACAAAATCGAGACGGGTGTATTTTAATTACCTAAACATTTGCATTGTTCGGAAGCCAGTATCTCAGATGAAAATTTCTTCATCGAGGATTGTTTTGTTCAGCGCATAGTTTGCTACTTTTGCGTGTCTGCTTAGTTTGACATACCCCCAGACATTGCAACCTTGTCGTGTGTTTCTTTGTTTTCATATTGAGCTAAAAGCGCTAGGATGCAGAGTGTTTTAAATTCCGTTAAAGGGACTGCTCTAGGAGTTGCCGAATACCTAACTCCCGTTTTAAAGGTTAGTTCCCATTAAAGGTGCTTGAAACCGTACTTTGCTAATGGTGCCGTTGCTCTTTTCTCTTGCAGGAATCCAAATTCCGTGAAACTGGCGTCCTAACTCCGGAAGAGTTCATTGCAGCTGGAGATCACCTCACGCATCACTGTCCGACGTGGTCGTGGGCTGTCGGTGACGACAGCAAAATCAAATCTTATCTGTCCAAAGGTTCAGAATTTATCCATCTAGGGAGTTTGTTTCTTTCGTTAATTTCATTCCTGTTTACTGTTTGATTTTGTTGCACAGACAAACAGTTTCTTATCACGCGCAACGTTCCCTGCCGACGGCGCTGCAAGCAGATCGAGTTTGTCGGTGAGGAGAACCTAGTCGAGGAGAACGACCCTGACGGAGGCTGGGTAGAGACGCATCACTACAATCCGGACGAAGCAGGCAACGCCGGATTGGAAGAGAAGGTATGCGAAATGAAGCTGGACAGCTCGCGGATCGAAGATGAAGCAGCGGCAGACATGGACGACCCCAGGAATCTCGAAGGTGACACTCACGGCAATGATGACGGTGACGACGATGAAGAAGGCGCTGCAATCGATATGGATGAGTTTGAGGAGAGTGGCCTGCTGGAAACAGTTGACCCGGTATGTGTCATCTTCCAGTTCGTATTTGACAAACCCCTTTTTAACAACCACACACTCTTTTCTGTTTCATGTTTCATACAGTCAAACGCTCTACTTCCCGCAGCAAATGAAAAGGTAATGTCGGCCGCCGCCCCGACGGAAGCGGAAGGAGATTCCGTCATCCGTACGAGAACGTACGATCTGCACATTACCTACGATAAGTATTACCAAACACCCCGTCTTTGGGTGATTGGGTACGATGAAAATCGGAAGCTACTAAGCGTGGAGCAAATGTACGATGACGTTAGTCAAGACCATGCAAAAAAAACTGTGACCATGGAGACACATCCTCACCTACCCGGGCCCAACATGGCTTCGGTGCATCCGTGCAAGTGAGTTTTGGAAAACGCAAAGCTTTCATTCTACTCAGTGCTTCAGGCAAAACTTTCGTTAATTCAATCATTGCTTTTCCGAACAGGCATGCCGATATAATGAAGAAAATTATTCAAACCGTGGAGGAAGGCGGCGGAGAGCTAGGTGTCCACATGTATCTAATAATCTTTTTGAAATTTGTCCAAACCGTCATACCAACGATTGAGTACGATTTTACGCAAAATTTCAACATCACAAACCACAAGTAAACTACAAAACGAGGATGCTTGCAAATGCTTTTAGTATGTAAGTGCTATTACCGTTGCCCATTTGACCGTTGTCGAAGCAGTTGTAGGATGCGTTCGACATTCCTAGAGTCCCTTTACGATTCGATTGCTGTTGAATCCATCCAAAATCTGTTTAGAAGTTAGGTCAATGAATGATATTCTGACAAAGCCATATGCATGACATTGGGAGATAGTGCAGGATTGAGTTTCCAGCTTTTATTTCCGTTTCTTTACGTTATGTGTTTGTGTCTCGTCCTTTCCCCAATCAATTCTTATCGCAACGTCATGTCGAACCAAAATGATATTTGAAACATCCAACGCATTGCTGTGGCATCGCTTCAGATTGAATAAAACAAATGAAACATACAAAAAATTACAGCTAATAATAGCAAGTGGTACAGCGCAATTTCGAAACGATAAACTGTACGTATTTTATTCAAACATGCAATAAAAAATGAAATGAAATAAAATAGATGACGGTTGATGGTAAATAGACAGTGCTAAGCAATGTACAAAGTGTGAACCAATGTTTTTGCTGAAACCTTACGGAAATGCTAAAAAGATAAGTCCCAATCCATCCGCTATATATATATATATACAGCGATATATATATATATATACAAACTTGGACTTGGACAATACATGAAACATGAACACGCGACATTGAGCAAGCTTTTAGATTGCAGTACTACAAGCAACCAAAACAGTATACACAAAAATTACTATCCAACCAACCTTTGCAACTTTGCTCAATTACACTCTCTAAATTAGCACCAGAAATAACTTTGCATTTGTTTAGCTCCGGGTCCCAGTTTACTGGAATTAAAGGGCATAACACTGTGTGCGTGTACCAGTGAAAATATATTCAGTTTTTCACGATTATCTTGTGCTCCAGACTAACAATACGACGGAATAATCTTGCAAATTGGTTAACCCGTTCTCGAGTTTATTTAGTTAGCGATTGAAACTTTGAAACTGTGGTTTGAAAGCCAGGTTCGAAATGCGGCGGCCAAAAAAGGCAGTGAAGTAAACCAACTACGGCTAAAGACCTTGCTCACCAAGGTCTGCTCGCCAAAGAAAAGCCTGGGTTTCCACGAGTGAAAAATGTCTAGCTAAATCTCACGAACTCGAAACGAGTAGGAGTCTGGCCGCCGTACTCGAATCGAGCCCGGATTTCGGCCGCCTTACTAGAATCGAGCACTATAGCTCCGAGGGGGTGTGCGTGTGCTAGAAGGTGACGCGAACACGCACACCAACCAACGGTGGCCGCTCCGGAGCTTGAAAAGAGCGACGTGAGCGAGAAACAGCAGACGGTGAGTAAGCGTAGTGCGAGCTAGTCGATTCCGCGGTCGCAGTGCTATCGGATTTTTTCTCCCAAGCCTGCATGGTCGTCCCAGTTGCTTTGCTCTGAAGCACAACGGTGTGTGCGTGCGGGAAGAGAAGAGCGGAAGAGTGCGTGTGTGTGTAACGAGCGCGTTTTGCTTTTTGCTGGTTCCCGAAACTAGCGGTGTGTGCAGTGTGCTGGTGGTTTAAAATAGTTGGGGAACGAGAATAGTGAAAAATAGTGTTCGTGGATGCACGCAAAAGCCGAAGGAAGATCCTCGGCGCAAGAAATTGTTCTGCTCGGACCGTGCAGCGCGTAGTGAAAACCCGTTCGTTGGGCTGGTGGGGAACATCATCTTCTGCAAGTGCGTTGCGTGAGCGAGAGCTTAGGGTTGATGTGCGCGAGTAGGAGAGGAGGAAAATAGTGAGTGAGAAAAAACCGTACAGTTTCGCGAAGAGCAACGAAATTCAAACACAACAAAGATACGTGGAATTGTGGGGGCAGCAAGCTCTGAGCAAAGCGGTCAAAGAACGGTGGGTCGAACAACCCATCGCCTAAGTAAAAGCGTACGAGCGAGAGGGCAACAGCCATGTCGCTCCCTATTAACTCCCTGTACAGCCTGACGTGGGGCGACTACGGCACCTCACTGGTTTCGGCTGTCCAGCTGCTACGGTGTCATGGAGACCTGGTGGATGTGACACTAGCGGCCGGGGGGCGCAGCTTTCCAGCGCACAAAATAGTGCTGTGCGCCGCGAGTCCGTTCCTGCTGGATTTGTTAAAGGTAAGGCATCGGTGTGTGCGGGGTGTGGAGGGTGTAGGGAAACCCTTGCCAGGAGGAAGACAGAGATGGCCGATGTGGAAGTCTCCAGAGTTAAATATAGCACGTGTGTGAAAGAGAAGGAAGTTGCTGGTTCGCACATAAACAGGTAGAGCAAGAGGGAGAGAAGGAGACACGACGGGAGTTTTGAAGAAAGGGTGAGGTAGCTCGAGAGGGTGGCGCTGCGTGCTTGGTCTCCAACGAAAATAAGTATCCAAAAGTGCATGGGAAAGCGGGAAGGAAAGTCTGTGCCGTTAGCTATTATCGATGGCTTTAAAGCGATGGCGTACCGCAAAAGTGTGCTAAAATTAATAGGTTTCAGTCAGGCTGTGCCAAGCAAGCTAAGGATGCAGTTATGAAAAGATAACTACAAATCGTGCTTCACAATTAACGCTGACGCAGCGACAAATGCCAGCACGC
The DNA here is from genome assembly GCA_034621735.1 of Anopheles plumbeus. Lineage (NCBI taxonomy): Eukaryota > Metazoa > Arthropoda > Insecta > Diptera > Culicidae > Anopheles > Anopheles plumbeus. The sequence goes on along the minus strand of JAOEFI010000007.1, from coordinate 16,151,694 downwards.
GCATGTGTGTGGGTACGTGTGTCAGAGCAGGAGAGCAGAGCCTTGTCCAATCTTGTCAACACTATAGTCTCACAGTGTATTCGTTTGGCACCACCCGTGTTGCCAGACTTGCCATTTAAATCTGTTTAAATGGGAAATACAATGCAATATGATTATGTTGTTCGTTTTATTTTTACAATCTGAAGAGCTAATTGTAACCATGTGACTCCCAGTGCTTGACCAGTTATTGCCAATGGAAGGGGAACAAACCATAATTTCTCACTTGCATAGGTTTTTTTCTGACACTTTCTACTTTGCTGTTTAATAAATGGTACGCGTACGACTCCGCGCTTGGTTCCACTGCCTTGCGGTAATGCATGCTATTTATAATCGCGCACAGGATTGTATCCACCAACTGGCAACGCTGTGGAGTCCGCCGGGCTCCCCGAATGGCGTCGATTTAGCTACCGCGTCGCATCGTGTTCAACTGATGAACGGAGCACCGGTTGAACGCCTGCTAGGCTAGTTCGTCGAGAAATGCCAAATTCCGAGAAAATATGGTGATAAAAATAAAAATGAGCAAATCGCGCTCCGACGGAAGAAGGGGATTTCTCCCCACACGCGTTTACACGGTGCCAACATTCATTCCGTGGAGATGGTCTCTGAGATAGATGGAGGGTGATCTTGTCATCATCCCGCTCTCGCTCGGAATTAATGCTGCGTTTTCTCTGTTTTGATTTTTTGCGTGCCGACATCCTCGCATTGAGGACGCCGTAGTAGTTCGACAAATTCACATTCATATTTGTCCTGGAATGCGACGCGTAGTGTAGGCGTCAATTTTCCAATTCGACTATATGAAAAACCCTTGGATACCTTTTCAAGAGCCTGCGCAGTAGGGAACCGCGTCTTGGGCAAAATGGAATATGTTGTATGCCAACATTCGTTCGGGGAAAAATAGTACCGAACAGATCGACCGGAGTGAGAGCGTCAGTGGGAGTGAAAGGAATAGCACTCACGAAGAAGTGTGGGTGAAGCGGGCGCGATAAAGGCACAACCACAAAGGGCGTTGTGTGAAGTATTTTGTGCAATCGATAAAACTCTTCTCCATCTCTAATTCCCACTTATTCCCTCTCTGTTGCGCTTTCTCGCCCGTTCTCTGCGCTTCTCTTACTCTCTCTGTCTCTCTCCCCATCCCGTTTACCCTCACATTGGGGCAAACTGGGTCGGATCTCTCCAAGCGAAGATCAACGAAACTTTAGCGTGGGGCGGCTTCTGTTTTGACGGAAGACGACGGGGTCCTGTATCGCACTCTCGTAATCTCGTATGCTCCATTCTTGGTCTGTGGTGGCGGGAGCACTAGTACAACGTCCGGCCACCTACCGCCTCTACCTCCGCCAATAGCGACAAACATTCCGGCCCTCCGTCGTGTGGTGTTGTTGACTCTCTGTTTTTGTTTTCATCCCCCTCGTGTTTTTTGCAACGCTCTCATGTACTCATCTCACGCGCGGTTTCTCTTTCTACTTCTCGTTCTCGACCGGTGTGGAAAAAACATCAACATTACGAACCAGAACACACCATGCAAGCATCCTGTCGTCATGCTGGCCGGCGTCAACGCGAACGATTTGGAGGCGCTGCTGGAGTTCGTGTACCGGGGCGAGGTGAGCGTCGATCACTCGCAGCTCCCGTCGCTGCTGCAGGCGGCGCACTGTTTGAACATCCAGGGCCTGGCCCCGCAGACCGTGTCGCACAAGGACGACAACACCACGTACACCACGTCGATCCAGCTTCATCCAACGCTGGTGCCGCAGAATCACGTCAAGGCAGTGATCGACGTAGGCAATAATGTTTGCGTGAGTAAATTGGGACTTCTAAAAAAAGGGTTCGAAAAGGTGTCCACCTGTTGGAAGAGAACTGTCGGCCACCGGTTGGTACACTGGTGTGGAGTACATCGACTAACTCCACGCATCTGTTTCTTATCCCTTTTCCACACCATGTAGACCGAAGATCTGATAACGACCCTTACTCCAACGCAAACAGTACAGGCACAGGTCATCGAGACGATCACGCCGGATCAAATAACAGATGAAGTCGCGAATGTGAAGGACGTGATTAGCCAGTTCCTGCCAACGCGCAAGCGCAAGCAGCGCACCAAGAAAACCGCCAACCAGGCACAGGCCGGAGCCTCAGCCAGCAATGCCGGCGGTGCGCAGGTGGCGAAGGTGATGAAAACCGACGACGAAAGCACGATTCAGGCGATCATTGTCACCAACGCGGAGGAAGGGGCAGCCGTGGCAAAGGACATCAAGAAAGAAACGAACCCGGACGGTACGCCCGTCGATACGAAGGAAGGCATCATCAGTAAGTGGGCAACGAGGAAACCTTGTTACTCTCTTATTGTTTCGCGTCGTTTCGTTGTGAATACGTTCCATCAGTTTTTAGATTGTTTGAACTACGTAAACATTACACACCAGTAGAAGTGCTCAGGCCGAGATAGTATAATTTTTCAGTTCAGTTCAGTTCAGTTTGATTAGTTCTATTTTTTAAACACAACTAGAGAAGATGTACCCTTCATCTCCTTCTATAGAAAGCTACTTAGTTTTTGAAATATGTCGTATTTTTATTTTGCAGAGATCAAAAGCAAATCACAATCGGAACAACCGGCCACATGCCCGATCTGCCAGGCAGTCATCAGACAGTCACGGAACCTACGTCGCCATCTGGAACTGAGACATTTCAAGAAACCAGGCGTTAAAAAGGAACGTATTCGGAAGAGCAAGAAAGGTACGACGAATTAATCGTGCATGGAGGAATTAATCGTGCACAGGCTTCGAAGTATGAAAACCACTAACGAAATTGCACTTACAGGACAAGCCACCAACGCAAACCAGGCAAACGGTAGCAACGGAACGAACACAGGCAATGGCACGGTTATGGTTACCAGTGAACAGACAGTCCAACAGGTACAGGTACAGCAGCAAGCACAGCAGCAGGTTCACCAACAGGTACAGCAACAGCAGGGACAGCAGCAGCAGACTACGATCGATACGACTGGCACGATATCGGTAACAGTTTCCCAGGCCCAGGCGCAGCAGATCGAGGCGGCAGCCGCCAATGGACAGCAGCACGTCGTAACGCAGCACGAGAATGCGGACGGTACCACCTCGCTCTCGATCGCACAGGTTCAAACACTCGACGGACACCAGCTCGCTATTGGCAACCTTAATCAGGTAAGCAGAAGAGATGAGGCCTGGTCGATGTATACACCTATTACACGTTGATTAATACATATCTACTTCGCTGATATCGTAGGCCACTTTGATACGCACCGGGGAATCGATCGAAACAGGCATCATCGCTACGCACGAGCCGACCCTGCGCCCGCACACCGAGCTGTTCCGCGTCGGCAACACCGTCTACACGATAGAGGAACGTCGAACGGAAGCGCCCAATCGCCTAACTTAGAACGATGCGGACGTCGACAACGGGGGCGACGTTTATGAAATAGTGGAAGGTGTCGATTACGATTGCATCATCGACAGCGGTGTCGACGTCGAAATAGAGGAGGAAATGGGCGAGGAAGAGCGAGGAATGGGCGTGGGTGTGGGGGTGCGAATAGGGGAACAAGAAGGAATAGATGATGGTGATGGTATCGAGGTGGTGGAAGAGGGTGACGAGGAACAGGTTGGAGTCGTGCTAGAAGAGCACAATGAAAATGGAGACGACGGAGAGATCGTCATGGATGCAGGCTCCGTGGCGGCTGTACAGGGCGATGAGATGGTGATCGATGGTGACACCGTTGGCATGAACACTTGCAACATTGTAGCGGATGCTGACGCGGACGGTGTGATTATTGATACGGCCACCGACGATGATGAAGAATTACTTCTACATCACCACCATCACCACCAGGTGAACCATCACGAGCAAGTGTTGCAGCATCATCATCACCATCTCCATCAAAATCCGCTGGAGGGGGATGACGAACACCATCATCAACAGACAGCCGGAGAGGAGTGCCACGATGACCACCAGGATGACCCATCCGAGGAGCACCATCACCATCACGTGCATCATGTGGTGGAAGAGACCGAAGACTTGGATGAGGAGGTGATGGAGCACGAGGAAATAGTACAGCAGTTTAATGGCACAACGATCGTTACCGTCACGACGGCCAGCGGTTACGCTGGTGGTGGTGAAATCATCCTTCCCCGGCGAACTGGAGTAAGATCCGGCGTTGGTAGTGGAATCCATTTCGTAACGGCGGATGTTATCCCCGCTGCCGTTGCGGGAGGAAGAGTAGGCACGTTAATTGGTCATCGTAGGATCAGTCGTACGGCGACTGTTGTGTCCGGCTCCGTGGCCGATGGGGAAAGCCTAGCGTCATGCGAGGTTGGCGATGTTATCATCACTTCCGGTGACGATGGTGGTACGAGTGTCGAAGTGCCATTGGGTTCCAACACCACGGGCACCACCAGCAAGGACGAGCAAGAAGAAGGTGTATGCGAAGCGGGTGTGGATGGTGGTGATGATGGTGGTAGTCATGGTGTAGGCGGTGCCGAAGAGGATGTCGGTGGCGGGGGTAACAGTACCGACCATGCCAGTTTGCCATCGTCTTACAAACACTTCTTCATCCTCTAATCTAAAGGCAGTGTCAGCATTAAATACTCGGCAGGCCTAAAGCAACAGTTCTAGGTAACTTTTGACGGTTCAAAGTATGAATGCCTCTTGTCACTCTGTGGCCAACGGAAAAAAATGACTCCCCGTGGCTTATGGGCATCACGGGACCTAGGGGAGATTTTTTTTTTCGTTTGTTTCCTGTGCTATTCTTCATTGTCCATTTGTTTTTCATTATTTTCATAATTTTAAGCGTAAAATAGGGTTTTAAATGTGGAACCTCCTCCGTTAAGAAGTACTTTGACTTTCATGTTACGTTTACTTTTTCTATGATAGTACATGGCAATGTATGTGGTAAAGGGAGTGTTCTTTGAGTTCAAAATTCAATGTTACATCTACACATACACAACACACTGCGCCCTTGTCATATGATATAATGGATTATATTTTTTCAATTTCCCGATGGAATTGTGGATGAGTGGATCCGTTTGTGGTTTTTCTTCTTGAGTGGATCATCATATAAACCTGCGTTCAAGGTGGAAAACACCAACAACCAACTAGCGATATTTGTAAATTGTTATAGGATCGTATGAGTTTTTTTAGCTTTACTTTTATATTATATACAAATGTACATAGTTGTGGAGATAATACCGTGCCCTGGGGCGGTGCTACTACTGGTCGACATATTGGTGTATTCAGATAAATACCCCACGTCAAACATGCTGGCAAGCATGCCTATCTCAAAATGTGAATAGAATAGGAGGAGAAATATTCAACGGAAGCGACTTTGGCTCAACATTTTTTATTATCTCGCAGTTCGCCGAACATCCTTTTGTTTTACAACAAACTAAAGGATGTAGTCATCGGGGTGGAGAGTCTAGCTTAATGTTTTTCATTCGTTTGGATTGTTTTTCTAGCTAAATCGTTCAGAGCCCCAGGGATTTTCGATGAGAAGTTCAACTGTTTTCGGGCGGACTATAAATAGGTGGGCACTGACCTGGCCGAACGTAGCTAGCTGTAGGCCCAATTGCAAAGAAGTCATTGACTGGAACAAAAAAAAGCTGCTTTTAAAACATTGTCTATGTTGCACACGAACAAAACACCATCCATCTTCAAATGTATTGTAGATCTGGCCTATAGTAAAAATATCCCTCTCGTACACAATAACTCACAGTTCATTCGTCTTAACTTGATAACATTCATGTGCGTGGTTCTCAACCAAATAGGTTCGCCATCGTTGTCACACCAACGCAGAATAACATCCCGCTTACGCTAAAAAAAATCACTGTAACGGAAACGGATAATTTGCGCAACTGCGTACGACCAGTTTCCCACGGATTTCCACGGAATCGGTATGGCTTTTATGTGAACCGACCAACATTTGTATTCCGTAAGTTCTCCAGGGTGTGGAAATTGCCGCTCGAACTGCGAACTGATGACAATTCCAACCAGAGGATACTTGTACGTTTTATTTTCCCTGATCTTTGCAGCTTCACTCGTAAACTCGAGCCTTCTAATATGTTTCGTTTTCGACGCTGTCACGTTTGTTCAAACAGTTCTTTAAACAATTGCATCAACAGTAAAGATGTGCAGTAGTTATAGTCAAACTAACGTAAACCTTTCACCCCTACGTTTCTGTACCATGTTTCAGCGTCTTAATCGAGAATATAGCTCATGGAGGGAGCATGCTGTACTTTTATATCTTGACAACAACAAAAGTAATGCAAATTTATTCACATATGAATGCGTCACAGAATTATGATGTGTACGAAATGGATATGAAGGTCTGAGGGATCGTATATTAAATCTACAAATGCAAACGATTTAGAAAAAAGCACAACAGCCACTTCTATGAATATTGGAAAGGAGCGGTGAATTTTATCGTGTAATAGAGTAATATCTATATAATTATAAACTATACTTACATGTAAAAATACACATAAACAGCAAAGTGACGAAAGGTGAATAGTATCAATGTTGGCAGTTTTTTTATGTAGGCAATTGCTATGTCTATTTTCGGGGTGATTCTACTTTTTCGCATAGTGCAGTTTAGGAAAGGATTTGCCTTGGTTTTTACTTGTCTTTTTTGAATGTTGAAATGTACTTTGTGACAAAGTTTGGTTATTTACAGTCGATGTTTAACCATAAAAAATGAATTGAGCTGACTCGGCATACGACGCCACACAAACTCACCTCACAACCTCATTGAGCTTGATTTGCAAAATAATTTTGTAACCGTTAACATATTTGTTTGTTTTCATGCGAGTTGAGAATTTATCATGTGCTTTTTAGTCTAAACGTTTCAACATAATCTTTCTTACGGCTCGACAGGAGCAACGTAGTATGTTGTATAATAAATATAACGTAAGAAGCACTAACCGTCGTCCCATGGTTCTGAAATCATTCTTTCACTAGAGATACACAGTGAGAACAAAAACTCCTTGGCTAATGGTGCAAAGGAGTCTAAAATGTAATTTATTTTTTTATTAGCGTTCAGTTGAGCTGTTCTAGCAGAGAATAGTCGAAGGAATTACATGCGAAATAAATGATTTTAGTAGGGAAGCAGAGAAGAAAATAAAAATGAGCAAAAAGTCTGCAGCGAATTGGTACTCCTTGTGGGTAGTGGAATGATCAATGCTACAAAACCATTGCAATATGCAGCTAACGTACTAGGCAGCAACGAAGAAAACCATGAAAAGTGGACTGGAGGAGAATTTGGGGGCGAAAAAGAGCAAGCACGGTTGGGAAGATGAATGGATAACTTAATGTCACTATTTAAGGATTAAAACTGATCGCATGATGTAGTCGAGAAAAGTTGTATAACAAAAAAAACCAATAGAAATAATTATTCTATGTTAGGTGTCATTTTATCCGGTTTAAAAAACACACATAAACGCAATTGTCTCGTGCAAAGGAGAAACTGTCGATCGCGGTGGGACGATAAAACTGGGTGAAATGGGTAATAAATAAAGTGAGTGAGGTTGAAGAACGTTTTGTCCAAAATTTTACAATTAGATGGAAATGGAAAAAAAGAGTACAACATTAGCAAATAGTAAAAACGGGAAACCGCGCATGGTCACACCACCCATCACCACCAGCGTAGGCGAGTGTACGTTGATCGGAGGAATGCAAATCTCCCACAGTGGACACCGTGCAGCAGCTTGTGTGCCACTGTGGAGGAAACCCGTACTAAAGAAATTTATTGATCTACTCTGGATCTCATGCATTTAAGGTACGATCCTATGAGAGCATGAGACGCAATATTACGTGTGGTTAAGAAAAAAACTATTAGCGATGGAGACCTGTGGTTCAATCGTGGAGTGCAAACTAATATGTGTATCCCCCCAAAACGTTATGAAACTCTACTTTCCCTTGGTACCTAGAAACAATTTCCTACCGTTCTACCGAATTTTACAGTAAGCTGATCATATATGTTCGGAGCGTTGCGTGAAGCAAAGAAAGGGAATATACATTTCGGTCACAACGTACACACATAAATAATGCATAAATGGTTATCTATGAAAAAATACTAATAGCATCATACATAATAATTCATAAAACATAGCTGTAAAAACCCACAAAAGAAGCTTAAAGAGCATTCTCATACACATTGAAGATTTTAAAAGATAGAAGAAAACGTTAGTAGACACAGATCAACGCAGCAGAGCGGAGAGCGAATGGCGTGAGAATGAATAAATGAAACTAAATCAAATTTTTACAACTATATATTGATACACCATTTTTCGTCACGAAAAATCATACATCAGCTGTAAAAATATATCGCGAGCATTTCGATTTGCAACTTTTTACAAATTAAATCCGAATCTAGCAAAAATTCGAAACAAAATTCTTCAGTGGATAAAACAGTCGTGGTCGTGGCAGATGAGTCGCCGGTCGGGATAGGGAAATTCAAACTCCTCTAATCAAACTACCATAACTTCTCTAAAAAAACATAAAAGTACCGAATTATTATGAATCAGAATCCTAAATTATGCAAGTTATTAGTAAGCGGACTAGAGTATCGTTAGAGCAAACAGTAAAAGTAGCCGAGCAAGGCACGCGAATGAAGGATGTCGAGGATTCGCAACCGAGAATGGTAAACTAATATAAATGTGTGTAAATAAGAAGTGACGAAGAATATAATGAACATGAAAACGAAAAAAAAAACAATAAAATGAATCAGTATGTAAAACCAACTCATATGATCATATTCTTTGTCTGGTTTTATCCAACTCCTTTTCAATAGTATACGGACCGCCAGACATACCGGACACACAGATTGAAAAAAGGTTATAAACATTTTTCGTAAAACAAGATATTTTATTTTATGCTTTCCTTGCGTTCTTCTTTCAGATGTGGGATACTTTTGTATGTTTAAACGTCAGCGCGGACGTTTTCAGTTCTTTAAAAAAAAATTCCAAGGACGGTCGCTGAGATTTTTGTACCATTTTCAAACAACGTGCTTGGTTTTCTCCCTGTTACACCTTTTTTAAGCTACACGGGGCATACCTTTGACTAGTGTTTTGTAAACACGATTTTAGAAGCCAACGGCATTCGCCTGTGGCAGTAGGATATCCACAATCTTTCTTTCCACTTTTGTTTCCTTTCTCTCGTGTATTCCCCGTGCGTGTTTGTTTTTGTTTGTACCCTTTCGCCTTACATGTCCTATTCGCTTACGTTGTTCACCCTATATTTACACAGTTCTGATCTGTTTCACACTCAATCAAGGCCCTTCCTGAAAAAAAAAAAAACTTAAAACAGCCTGACGGTATTAACGAAATGCTTTCTGGAACAAAACAACACATTTGCTGTTTATCTGCTCCCTCTTCCTGTCTCTTACTGTGGATAAAACTGTTTGCTAGCATCTTACTCTCTTCAGTACAGCTAAATCATTATATACAGCCTGCCAACTAAATGTAGTAACCTTATTTCTGGGGCGCAAGTTATCCAATTGTAGAACATGGTTTGACCAAACACAAGTCGACAAAACAAACACAAAATGGTCCATCACGGCACCCTCGACTTCTGGTGCATCAAAAAATTCTACTGTAAGGGGTCGTACGCTCTCGGTAAGTCTCATCCCTCGTAGGATGCGTGTAATAGAAACAGTCGGAGGAGTAAAAGTGGGTTATACCGCTGGCTCGATCATTTCTCCTAGCAGTCACGAGGAAGAACGGCTGGGGTTTGGCTATTAGCAGAGTGCGAAGAGGTGTACGCTTGAGTGTGGTGTGACCCACGCTCCACGTTGGTTGATCGCGCATGTACCGTTACCTTTAAGCCAACTTTAAGCATTCACCGAAGAATTTACCAAGCGTATGGTAAAGGTGCGGCCGGACGCCAGCTAAGCTGTGATCTTCATCCGGGTAGCTCTAGGAAACGGAGAAGAAGCACAACTATCAGAAAACGGTCATCAATAACGCGCCATGCATAATACTCACCACCTGCTTGAACATGATGTCGTGTGTTTCCAGGGCCCGGGACAATTGCATCGCCTGCTGGAAGTGTACGTTGTCGTCGTACGTACCGTGCACGAGCAGGTAGGTGCGGTTACGGAAATGTTCGTGCTTCGCCGTTAGCCGCGACGCTTCGTAGCCATGGCGGTTGTCACTCGTAGTGGGCAGTCCCATGTAGCGTTCGGTGTAGATGGAGTCTGGAATGTTTCCGTACCAGGTTATAGAATTTGAAGTTTAGTGCACTTTACAAGCGCATAGTCGACATATAGCCGAGAGACCTACCGTAAAACGACCAATCGGTGACCGGGGCCACCGAAACGGCGCACTGGAAGACGTGTCCGGTGTCCTGCGCGAGCGCCATCGCGGACGCGTAACCGCCGTAGCTCCAGCCCCAGATGGCCATGCGGTTCCGGTCGACATACGGCAGCATATCGGCCAGCTTCCGTGCGCCCGTGATCTGGTCCTGCACCTCAACCGTGCCGAGCCTGCGGTAGATCTGGTACATCAACCGATCGCCCCGTAGTCCACTGCCCCGTCCGTCGATCTTCGCATACACGACAGAGCGGTTCGAGGCCAGATGTGTGCCCCACCCGATCGACCAGGTGCCGACGACATTGGCCGAGTTCGGACCACCGTAGACGTCCACCAGCATCGGGTGCTTGACGGCCGCGCTGGTCGTATTGACGCCGGGCGGAATCAGTAGCATCGCTTTCGCCGTGAACCCGTTGCCCAGGTCGATCTCGTGGATCTCCACCCTCGGTATCGCCTTACCCTTGAGGGCCCGTTCCAGATGGCTGTTCGTTTCCCACATTTTAATCAGCTTCATTTTAATGGCTGCAATATAGGTAGTGATAGAAATTAGAGATAAACTATCTCATGGCGAGAACCGTTTAAATGGTTCGAAGAAGTTTTGGGGGACGTCCGGATATACTAACCACTTGCCGTCCCTTCACTGCCTACGCTCCAGTGGAAGATGTGAGTCCAGGGAATGTTTGGACCGCGTGCCTCCAACACCATGTAATTGCCACCGCTTGGACTCATCTGCACATTGAAGAAGCTCTGCTTTGCGCCAACGTCCGCGTCACACGTCAGACAGTGGCCCGCCGGTGCTCCGCGCTTGCCCTCGATGGCGTAAACGTGCAGCACGTGCGATTCTTTCGCGGTGTTGGCGGTGTAAAACACCAGGTTCGTTTCCGCGTCCCACCTGAGGATGTCCTGCACGACGAAGTTGCCGCTAGTAAGCGCCACCACCGAATGCTCCGTGGTCGAGATCATGGTGATGTGCTTGAAGCCAGTATGCGAGGCGATAACGAGGAAGTGAGTGCCGGCCGCGTTGAACACAGGCGCACTGAACAGATCTAACCAGCCGCCGGACTCTTTGATCTCGTGTACCGTCATGCACTGGTCGGCTTCTCCCGGGGCCGGCTCGGTGGTCTTGCAGGACCGCAGCAGGGCGTGGTTCTGCACACGGTTCATCCAAATCGTCACCAACCGGTCGTTGGTCCAGCCGACGCTCGTGATGATGTGATCCCGGTTCGCGTTGACCAGCTCATGCGGTGGTTCAATCTCCTGCATACGTTTCTCACGCAGGTCGTACTGGAACAGGTGCACCTCTGGGTTCTTTGTGCCCACCTTCGGGTAGTGGAGTGACAGCTCGTGTGGGTACTGGTAGTCTGGATTGCCAGGCGGCCCATAGATGGGAATCTTCATCAACGGCGTCTCGGTGTCGTTGAAGCGAATGAACGCGATCCGTTGGCCATCGGGCGAGAACCAGGTGGCGAGGTTGGTGGAGAACACTTCCTCCTCGTACACCCAGTCCGGGATGCCATTGTAGACACTCGGGCTGCCATCGGTCGTGATCTGCACCTCAGGCGCGGTCGCATTCTCGCGGTAGTACAAATTGTTCAGATGCACGAAGATGAAGGAATGCCCCACGGGACCCCACTCCACCAGGTTGAGCGCACGCTAAGAAATAAAACCCGAAAAAAACCCAGGAGCGATTAGTATCGGAATATCCAAATCACATCAGGGAAAGCCTCGGATAACCTTGCCGCCCTACTCCTGTGGCAACTGTCTACATACCCTCTGTCCGTCCACATTCACCGGGTACACCTGCTTCGTTTCCAACTCCACCACGTCGTAGATGGCGAGATAGCTGTGACGGAAGATTTTACTGTATCCGCGCGCGACGAGCAAGAACTTTCCGTCGGGCGACAGGTCAAACTTGAAGCCCTGCAGTAGGTCCTCGTGCATCGGACCCAGCAGTGTCCGCGTTGCGTTCTCCTCCGGATCGTACAGCATCACCGAGCCGAAGTCGTCCCGGTAGATGATCTTACCGTTCGACGTCCACGTGCCGGTGTAGCCGCTGGCCGACAGGCGCCCGGAGAGGAAGTCCTCGAGCGTGATCGGATCACCCTCCGATACGATCGGCGCGGTTTCCGGCGGGTCGCCTTCATCGTTGCTGGCCGTCAGGATGACCACGAGGGCGACGGCGATGACGGTTAGGATGACGGCGACGGTACCAAGCAGCAGGTACCGCCGGAGGTTCCGTTTCCCCGATCCGACCAGCTCCTGCAGCAAAAAGAACCATTAAAAAACGTTAGTCAGTGTGGGTTGCTTCTTGGTTTCTTCCAAGCAAGCTTCCTTGGACAGCCTTCAAGATACTCTTGGGCATTACCACTTTTCATATTTCAAACATTGTTCCTGCTTCTCAATGGAATCCCCCTGGTTTCCCGTACTCAGCATGAATAGCAATAAAGTTAGATCCATCGCAAACGCAAGCCATAATTATCCCCCTCGTCGGCGCTGGAGAAAACTCTACGAGCTCAATTGTTGTTGTCTACGAGCTGTTTAGCTCCTATCGTATGATCGATGGATTGATGGTCATAAATTTCTTCACGAAACAATGCTATCAACTCGCCCCAACGACAGTTCGATTCGCGTCGTCTAACAGACTTATCGCACGTCGATAGTCAAGCCGTTGGGGATGACAATCGTTGGCGCAATCTGTTGCGTCCGACTGGTGCTCTCGAACAGTGCACGTACCTGCCGCCGTACTCATTTATGTAGTACATACGGGAAAAGTGGGATCGAACAAACATTTCACCGTCGAAAGTGTAAGGGTTTTCTTTCAGAGTTGAGGCACTTCCTGGCTAAATTGCTGGCCATGTGTCTGTTGTTTTCAGCGAAATGGTTGAAATAGTTGCCCTTAATGTGCATATGGGATGTCCTTGTGTCTAACTTTCCTGCTCCGATTTATAGTCAACTCTTCCACAACACCGAAACTGGTTTCCTTTTCTTAACAACACAGACGACGTACAGACATCGTACGTGCAATCATGTGCCATCCTCCCTTCACTACCAATAGGCAGCCACTGCTTCCGATCTATTCGGTTTCATGGAGCATAACCTAATGTTCAGACAAATTTTGGATATGCCGCCGCTGCCACTGGCCGCCGGCCATGCTGGACGTTACGTAGCCAGGCATCAGCACCGCAACCGGTCACAAAAACTCGTTTTAGGTGCGCTCGCTCGCGTAACTCTCCCGAACTGATCGCGCCCGGCGGAGGGGAACGTTAAAAGCACGCCCTGCCGTCTTCCGATAACGGGGCACCATTCGGTTGCGTTTCTATCGCCAGCGGAAGTTATGATGATGCATGTGGCTTGCCTGCTGACAGGCCACGAAATTGCAAACTGGAATTTAATGTGGTTTCCTTTTCCAGCGTGACGTCAGGTAGACGGAAGCAAGACTGCAACGAACTTTAAGTGGTCGAGTAATGGAGAGAGGATGCAAAAAAGGGTCTTAGCGACCGGGTGCTTCGGAGAAAGTGCCCCCTAGGGGTTGCCGGGAGCTTCCTTGCGACGCGGCTCTCCCATGTGACGCGAAGTGTCAAAGTGATCGGTCAGCAGCTAAATACGGCCCCATTTTTTCGGCCCTTATTTACTTCCACGCCGCGTAAACGGCACAAACAAACGGGCGCACACAGGGATTGCGCTGGTGGTGGATCGTTGTTTTGGCATGCGGTCGGCGTACGGTCCGACACACTTTCCGGGCGTCGTCGTGTGTTTCGTGTGTTAGGGGCCTGCCAAGTTCACGTAACCGTTTGTCCAGCCATTAGACCGCCACCGAAAAAAAAACCGGGGAAGTCCCCTTTACCAACAGCCGTGACGTCGTCGTATTGGGGGGTGTCGTTTTTTGTCCATGTCCATGTTTGTTACCTCCTGAAAATGAGAGTGACAGGGAGTGTCCATGAAATGGAGTGAACGAGTCATTGACCGGGCCTGCCGTCTCCTCCTGCCGACACTTTTGGGTTGGAATAAACGCGCCCCGCTGCTCTGACCGAGAGCCACTTACGATCGCTTTATTATATTACCAAACAGTTCCCCACCTGCACCCGAAGCCCACTAATACCCCCTCCCTGGGAAACAATTTCGGCACGCTGTAATTTATTTGTATTTGCAATTTCGCGCCATTCGTGCGCTTCACACAATTGGACCATCGTGGACGCATTCTGGGGGAAGGTGTGTGTCTATGTGCCCGGTAGTCGTGTTACGCAATCGCTGTGACGTAACGTTGTCGGCCCCGCGATCGCCACATCGTGGCGCGGAATCGCGATCAACAAGGAGGGAGGAGTGCCGTTGGCATAAAATTTGACTCGCGTTTCCACCGATTTGAATCAAAACGTTCAATTACAGTGGTGGTATATGCATTTTTTCACGGGTTTCATGTGACATGATCAAAGGAATAACAAAAAGCGACATTAAAATAACAACGACCCTTCGAAACAGAAAACAAATCTTAACTCAAGCTTATCATTACCTGATCCGAATGTCCAATCTCGATGGAATTTCCACTGGATGCTGCCATCGTGTGGTTGCAGCTTTACACTTGATTGCACTTATTAGACACTATTTGTTTCCGCTTCGGTTACACACGTCTAAAAGGAACAAATCGATAATTTGTTGTAGCTTCACAGCAATCAACTAGAAACTGAGGCAAACTGACAGAACAGACTAATACGGTTGTGCCACGTTGAGCTCGTAGTGCCTCGAATTCCACTAACAACCTCCCCACCGAGTTCGAATTATTCAGCTGCACGGATTGAAGCTTTAACATTAGAACCCTAAAAAAAAACGAAAACTTCATGTTGCTCTGCTAAAGATGTATGGCGAAACGGTTTCCTACGCGAGACACCCCAACTGTGGCCAACTGTGCAAACACCACACAAGAACAACCTTTCACACTAACGCTACGGTACTAGAGGGGTGTTTCAAATGGTTTATCCCATCGCGATGTATAATCGGAAAATGTCTTCCTAGGCAGAGGTTCCAGACAAGAATAGGTTGTTCACATACACCGCCTGCAAATACTGTAAATATAACAGACGCTAGGTATCTTGCTTCACGACGGGCAAGATGCAGTCGAAATGATCTATTACCACTTTCATCTTTCGTTTCACAAATTTCTTGAATGCCCTATCTACCGAATGACACGAGCAGATAATGCCCATCAGTGTCAGCAGCGCCCTTTGGTGTGTCTATCAACACTTCTTACAGGTATCGGCTCATGTAGGTGAGTGTGCTATACTCTGTATGGACAAATTGATAACAGCGACACGGCACAAGGTCCAATTAGTGCCACGGAAGATGGCCATAGTTCTGGTTGAAGATAATGGCTTGAAATAAATACTTTCATTATAATATTTTGTGTTCGGTTCTTCACGAAATCCGTGACGAATGACCACATTTGTTTTCGACGAATCGGAAAGGAAATCGAAGATTAAATTGCCTGTTTGCCGCTCTGTGGAACAAAACTGCATTCAATGTAGCCGTCGTCACACTGCAACACTATTTTCGAAGCGACCACCCGGCCATTTGATCATCAATTTCAATCAATGTCCATTCGGAGATCTTCCTGTTTCGACAAACCCTTTGGGGCCGTATTGTGAAAGGCCTCGTGCATACAACGTGCGATACACTTCCCAGGAACTTACGGTTCGGAGGAATCGGTTCGTCTACGAATGGTTTCCTTACTCTGTATATTTTCCTTTCCGCATCCGAGCTGCCTTGTTCAGATTGCCGTGTAAGTTTCGTGACAACGCCGGCAAGATCGTTGCGGTAATTTAACCCTTCACGGACAGGAGGATGGCAAAACATTTAGCGATCGTCATCCATCCTTTGCTTGGGCGCGTCTGAAGTCTCTGCGAGTGAACGAGTGAACAATTGCGAATTATCAGCAATTTTCCACGCTCCAAGAGGGCGGCGTGGTGATAATGGGTGCGAGCTCTCCTGTGCGTGGTTGTTATTTTCCCTCCCCATACCCTGAGGTGGAACGGGATCCATTAGCGTCTTAAACAATTTGTACACCGGCACCAGAGGCTCGCCGAAAAGCGCGCTGTAATCCGAGTATTTGTACGGCTTTCATTTTTGCACGCTTTTCCGAGGAAACATCCAGAGGCGTGCAGCCGAGCGATGGTCTCGAGTGTATCTCGTTGCTGTTGATCTTCTGTTCCACTTTGCTTGGTAGGAAAATCGAGGCTAAAGGCTCATAGTGGGGGCCGCTAGTTAGCTCTGCTGTCGTTTTGTTACTCACACCCCTCGCATGGTGGTTCAGTTTAGCGATAAACGGGAAGCGCGTTCCACCAGCCGATCTCAATGGGCCTCAACAGGCTAATTGAGTTCAGCAACTGTTGGAATTGCGTCAGCTTTTGCGAAAGCGCGAAAGGGTCGTCTTCTTGGAATCGATTCGCTCTAATTGAGATTCATCTAAAACTTATCCAAATTGATTGACTGGTTCGTCACCGATGACGATGGTCACAACTATCCAGCATCGCACCTTCAATGCTGATGCTGATGATGCTTCAATTCATTCAGAATCATTCATTTGCCTTCCTATAACCGCATTTCTTACCGTGTCAAGTGTTAAAGTCTCCATCGAACCTACGTCAGTGATGAATTAAAGCCGCTTTCTTTTAATCACTCAACAGAGAGGCAACACTTCTACTGACAAACTAAACCGTCTCCTCAGACCCATCTTTTCGAGCTTCAACATCGACATCGGGCATTCCCTTTCAAGAACACTAATCCATCATAGTGTGTGTTCTCAGTTCGATTAACATTAATTAAGCCACTCATCCCGAAGGCACTGCTTGCCTCTGGATGCTGGTTGCCAACCAAAGGGTCGACCGTTCGACCGTTTTCTACCGCTGAGTAGCTGAAGGATCCGGCGAAGAAGAGGTTCATACATAATCGTTCTTTTGCTCTGTCCATGGTAACACAGTTCACATTTTCCTCTCGCTTCTCGGAGTCTTTAAGTCAGCCATTAGTGGCGTGTGGGCAATTTTCAGGGGCGAACTCCGAGGGACATCATGGTAGCGAAACTAGCGAAGATGACATGTGCTTCAAGTCCACGGGATTACTAGAACTGTTGGAGCTAAAGGGGAGAGGTGGTTGCTCCGGGAGGCACTACAGAATATCCTGGCAAGTAAGTGGCACCTATAAGTGCAGCAACCACTATCAGCACTCGCTCTGTCAATGTTGCCCGGGGCAGCAATGCAATAATGTGAGAAACGGCAAACTATTGCTGGGAACGGACGGGACGCGACATACGCCGACGGTGCACTTTTAAAACGTTTGCATTTTTCATGACGCTGTTAAGCCGCAGCCTGGGCGCCCAGGTTCGTCGCATCTGCTTTTTGTTCGAAGGTGACATTCTTGACGAGAAAGATTGGTTGAAGACCTTTATCCTACACACACACCCACACAGTCGTAGGCTCCGCTTGCTTCCGGTTCCGGTTGAAAGCCGTCTCATCCGTTAAGAATTTCATGTAAATGGAACTTGCACGAATCTGCCCGAACGCTTGTCTCGGATACTCCTTGACCTGGAGTAGCAGATTTGCCCTTCCTTCGAGCGTTTTATGGTTCATCGTCAAACAATCGCTTATCACACAGTGGCTTTTCCCGCATTCCTGACAGCACCTATAACAAGCAGCGTAGGTTCACTGGAATGCATTATTAACGTAATTCTAAGTTTACGTCTTCACCGTACGTCGTAGGAACTAGAGTGTATCTACTTCATTGATGAAACTATCCGACGAATGAGATAGTAGGTGGGTTTTCATTACAGTTTGTTTTGGATTGAGCCGTGACCGAGATTCGACGATGTTTTATAACCAACTGTTGGCAAATGTATCGGAGCTGGGACGTATCAATCAGACCCGAAGAAAAGGGCACTAAAGGTGGAAATCGATAGTAACAATCTTCTGGCTCTGATATCGTACAATGATGCCGTTAGCGAAGTACACGGTCCAGCTTCAGCAATCTTTTAATTACTCACCTAGGAATCGATCAACCGTAGAGCTATTTTGGCCAAACGCCAAAGCTCTTCCTTCACATTGAGGAATTTTGCAATTAGATTTTGAAACCTTGCTTGACCGAAGGCGTGTAGGAGAATCATCCCGGTTCGTTGCTCTTCCGTATCGGAAACCAAGAAAACCATTAATCCCAGAATACACCACCACATGCAGGTATTATCAAAGGAAAGCGTCCATCATATTGTTGGTACAATACAACGGTATCTTGATAATGATGTTCTTTTTCTTACATCCTTATTATAACCGTAGGACATGAATTGAGGCCTCTCCTGCCAAGATAGCCAATAAGATAGCGTGGTAATAATATGGTGCATTACATCGCACAGGGTATTTATGATTTCCTTTTAAAGTGGCGTGAAATAGCAGCGAGTTGCTTCCATGTATCCATTTTCCATAACATACTTTCACTCTCTTTCGTATCTTCTGAGGTGAGATGACCGTTGAGAAAGCGAAATTTATTTTTTCTATGCTTAAGCCTACGCTTATGATCGGGCTGGTGGTGTTACTGTTGAAACTGATACATCGCTTCCTACGTTAGCCGTCCTATACTATTTACGGATATCAAGTGCTTGAGGCCAGATCTATCACTTAACCTTTCGATTGCGCCGCACTCCACGGAGTATGCAACCGTTCGTGGAGTGTGTGACGATCCTGATTGTCACTGACGATTTGTAGACAATTCGCTTTCAACTCGGGATGCAGAGCGTCGAGATGTGAGCTGTGTAACATGTAATCATGGCGCTACCGGTGATGTTTGTCGTAGTGCCGGTATCGGTCTGATCGATCGGAGGAGCATCTCACTAATGCTGTATATGTATATGTCCGCCGGATCCTCCAGCAAACGCTACGGCGAGAACGAATGATCAAAACGTCGCGCAGGCATGACGATCATGACATTTACGTCCCCGAACGCCGTCAGATAAAGGCCATCCGGCCG
Source organism: Anopheles plumbeus (assembly GCA_034621735.1). NCBI lineage: Eukaryota > Metazoa > Arthropoda > Insecta > Diptera > Culicidae > Anopheles > Anopheles plumbeus. The sequence continues at coordinate 16,132,339 of JAOEFI010000007.1, read as the reverse complement.
TGGGACAAGTAAACAGCGCGTATCCAGTCGAGAGTTCCCCCTCAGATATGGCGAGGTGGAGAAACGAAGGTTGCCGTGCTCATCTACATACCTACAACCGGTGAACCTTGAGAGGGTATGCAAAATTGTACACCTCTCCAAAAACGCAGAAATCAGACATCAGAATGGGGACGTACAACTACACACAATTAGCAGCCATTCTACATGCAACACTGCTCGCGTGGGACGATTGTGAAGGTGAGAGTGAACACCCGAGATGCTTCCTAAACAGAATCCTTAAACAAAATCCACAAAAATGGCATCGATCGCACACCGTCGATCGACTCGGACGCTGCACAGCATCGGTGCCAGTTAAAACCGGTTCCACGACAGATCGAAATGCCGCGTACCTTGTTAACCATGGTCACAAATATATAAAAAACGGTTCAAAATAACTTTTACCACGGCATTCTTCAAGGGTGTGCCGTGCGCTCCGTTTAGAATGGTGTTATTTATGCTGTTTGTCTAGGTTTAGGAATTCGCTACAAGCCACTTCAAACCAACAATGAAGTTTTCTTTCCAGCGATATCTCGTTCATGGTGATGTAAAACAACTTCAGAATTCTCATATATTCCTTCGAATCAATATATGTATGTTTAGCCATTTGTTTTATTCATGTTCCTCGAATGTTCTACCTTCTTTTCAGCTTAAATTAAGGACATCAAAGAATATAGAGGATACACCAAAAAACAGCGATCACCATATCTGAATCGATTGTAAGCGCCAATACGTCCGTTTATCTGGTCAAGTATTGTTCGTACGAAGGTTGGAACATAACGGCCAGCTATAAAATATACTTTATGAGCCACCGTGATGCCCATAAATACGTTATCTTTATGCTACTACAGGTGATTATTACATACGCGGTGGGTCACATGTTCGCACCAGCACCACGCACCGTTTTTCAATTAACATTGACAGTGAAAACACATTTCTGGCAATTGTAAAGAAAATAATTAATTGTAGTAACAAAATAATCGCCCATAAATTAAAAATGCTCTACCACGGATGATTTATGGAGCGACAGTTTTCCAGGTTTCACACACAGCAACGTTAAGCAACGGCAATAAAGTGCAATGTGTTTTCACGCGCAATGGCATTCAGTTTAAATGCCACCAGCATCATCACTAGTGACTTTCCTCCGTAAATCAAACAACGTGCACAGAATGTTCCAGTCGGAAAAGAAGAAAAAAAACATATATGAAGGCATGTACAAAGAAACGGAAAAGATGATGCATTGCATCACAAAACATTGTTGTCTGCTCGACCAAGACAGAAAAAGGAAGATGCAGAAGTGCAGTCTTCGACACGACTCTCCTTTCGATGGCGTTCTTTCGCATAGCAACGCTCATGTTGGGTGGTTCGTTCTGGGTGTCGGACGATTGAAAAGCTCTTCGCTTCTGTTATGTCCCATGCTCAAATTAGATAACAAAACAGATCCTAATGAATTCTTCATCACATGATTCACGGGCCGGCTCGTGTGGAACAGGAAATGGAATATTAATTTATTTTTTATATATAACCACACACACACGCACGTGGTCAACTTGTTTAAACTAAGTTGATCATTTTTCACCGGCACGCGCAACCAACACTTTAACTGTTGGTATTTCGTTTTCGCGCTGCAAAACGAACCTATTTCCGATCTACGTCAGCTAAATGTAAATTCAAAATCTTTTTTTTGTAACCCGCCGTTGAACAGCTTGTCACACAGAGATGAACAATAATGCACTCCTTAATGATCAGCAGCCCTCGCATGATCGTTTCCATGCCAACGGCAAAACTACACACACAAACACACTTGTTGCAATCAAAATAACAGCACGATCGCGGCGACGGTGATTGCTTTTGTCGTTTCTCCACCAACTCCCATGGTCACGATTTGATCATTACGCGATGAAATGGCGACGAAACCATTCCACAGTTACAGAAGACGCGTTGTTGTTGCCTTCCCCGTGTGGGCGCCGTCGTACCTCATCTGCGCGAAAGGTAAGTTAGTTGAGTGAAAACCGTAGTTAACAGAAAATCACACCCCGCAGTGGCGCTAACTGTTTGTTTTGTTTGGTGTTCGAGGTCACTTTTGCAAACAAGGGTTGTGGGGTCCATCTTAGTAGTCCTCCCTTTCGCGATCGAGCGCGCACGCATACATCTGGGCACTAATGATGTAGGCTTGGCCGCCTATAGGCACCACCGATGGACCGTATTACGCACCCAAACTGACCGGACAGCGCACGAGCACGTCGGTCCACAAGTCAGACCGAATCGCCAACCAAACCGAACAGGTTGAGCACCGGACGAAGACTGAACAGCCGGTGCACGGATACCGACTTCAGCGGGAAAACGAACTCTCCCCCTTTTGGGCTTCGGTGTAGAGTAGCGTCCACTGATCGCCCGGCGTTTAAGCAGTTGGGGTTTCGTGAAACGTGGAAGGGAGGCTCGCGCTCGTGACTGCTCTTCTTTGCGCGGAATCCCGCGGCGTAAGCAGAGAGCGTGAGTAAGAGTGAGTCTGTGCTACGAGCAGGAGTGAGTATTTCTTGCCGTCGGTTTACCGGTACAGAAACTGCTCGACAGTAGTTTGCACGTGGTAGAAACCGTCCCCAATCGGCAGCACAGTCAAAATTTCCCGCCATACCGGAAATTTGTAATGCATGTTCCGAAAAATGCTACTCGTTCTCTTGTCAGGTCAGGTATGTGGCTGCTTGATTATGTATTTTCACTGCGGAGATCCACTTTCCACTGTGGAGAAATCGAAGGCATTCAATCAGCCAACGTATTTAATCATGCTGCATGAAAAAAGTCATTGGCTGCCAAACGGTAACGCTAATTGGCCGAATGGCATAAATAAATACGGAGTTTTTAGTTCAGATAGGCTTCATCTACTCAATGTCGGTCGTGCGAGAGTGATCTGCTCGAAATAAGTGTGCGCTTACTTTCTCACCACGCTTTCATGCTGTCCGCCGAATGAGAACACGCAATCGGCAGATGAGAAACTTATTCAATCGGAAAAGCGGTAACGATGATTCCGCCCTCTAGGTTGGACGTGGTTGAGAGCGAAAGATGGGGCAACCACGCGGCATCTCGCTGATCCGAGAGCCTAAAACCTCGCCGTTGGAGCAAACGCCAGAGGAACGAGACCCGCATCAGCAGGTTCCGGCCTCCATGTGGTCTTCCCTCGCGCGGCCGCGTGGTCGCGTAAACAACGACTTGTTGCCGTACAACGGAACGAGCGAGTGGATAGCGTGCGTAGAAAGTGTCGGCGCCGGTGTGTTTGAAAGTGCATACAAAACGGATAAACATTGCGGTTTCGGTATCGGTTTCATCGAAACCATCTGCAGGCAGGCCGGGGTCGATTGACAGACTCTCTTTCATTCGCCGAGCACGCCGTTCGAAGCGATTGGTCATCTAACGTTGCATCCCCTTTCGGTTCGATTTCCCTCACTTTTCATTTTCCCTGTCAAGGTTAGCCGGATGCCGGCCTGGCTTGCGTTTGACTGGATTCCCTCTGTGGCGGCACAATTAAACTATCATTACTCTTCTTATCGCTTGCTCCACACGACACATTCTGCTGGTTGGACACACCGTAAAGACAACAGGCCCACAAGCAACACAGTGCACGTCCGCCCGCCTCCTAATCAGGATGAAACCACTTGAAGCACAAACGAACGATTAAACCTAGAATACGCTTCATTAATTGCTGACAGCGATGAGATTGGTACTGAGATGTACGCTCAGTGACGCGCTAATTGATTTTAAGCACGCTTGAAGAGAGGCCGATTATAATGTTTGGCAAAAAATGTGCTGCCTTTGCAATCTTCACGTACTATGAAATAGCAGACCATTAGTTGAAGGAAATCGTTGCTACATTGTCGCTTTATTAGATTTGCGTACATTTATTCCTATGTTCGGTTTTCCCGTCTCATTCCACTCCACTGATTTTTATTAAATAAATACAGTAATTTATGTGTCCACACAAAGTGGCACATAGTGCCACAACATGCGGCGCAAAACAAAGCCACCCGCACTCCATAAATCCAACCCACAGTGGGAGTGATAAAACAAGACTTTTATCACTTGCTCACTAGCTTGACCCACATCTTTATGCGTTCACCTGATTGTTCTTTCGCTTGTAAACTGCCTGAGAACATTGGCTAACAATGAACAATCAAGCTGGTACATGATGTTGTTTTACAGGCTGCCAGGCAAAGAAAACCAGGAACAATATATGCTGATGGATGTGGACTCGTCTGCACGGAGAGGGGCCCCATCAGCATTAGAGGGTGGAATGATAATTACACGCCTCTGCATGCTTCTCGAGCCCATTTCCTTCGTTGCACCATTCCCTCCAGCGCCGGAAAATACACCGGCACGTAAGACACATTGTAGTGGGCATGAAGGGGGTATTACCTTCACAGTGACGCCCTACCACGATGTGGTTGGGGTGTTTCAGCGGTTAGCAATTAGCTTCCATTACGCCTCCTCGCGTTATCATCTGCCCCCCCTCTATCTCGCAAATTGGTTCGTAGTTCGTTGGTTTTCTCGCGAAGAGGGAAAATGGGGAAAATGGGTGTTGAAGAAAACAATATTTCGATACAAATCGCCAGTAAAGCATGCCGAATATCTACGAGTAACTATTACTCACCTTGTGCATCCCAGTTTTAATGTTTGCTCCTTTTCCTCTCGATTTGCCACGACCAGCATGCAACGGATCGATGTCAACTACGACGCCCCGCGCGGACCTAAACCACCGTCCTGCGGTCGAGGTGTGCCTGTCATTTCCGTCGCTCAGCCGCCCACCGTCGGGGCGATAGTCCTCGTCCTGCTCCGATTCGGTGCTGCTACCGTCCGTTACCAGCATCCGCCTTTCGGACTCATCGAATTCGTTCTGTGTCAAGCGTCGGTAGTCAGTCTTCTTATGTATGGCAATATTCATAGTTTTGGCTCCGGTTTGCGCGTCGTTTTTTGGTTTATATTACGGTTGAGTCTTCTGCGCCAAGTATCGTCCGATATAGGTGGCATCCGATAATAACTCGCACTATTATTCATCAAATTGCATGTCTTATTCATCCAATGTTGAAGAACATGAAGATACGATTCTGTAAATGAATTGATAAAACCAATAGAGGAAACGCGTACTTTTGTCACGTGAATTGGATATTCCATCTTCGATTCTTTTTACTTGCTAACTGTTATAAAGCTGATCAATTTTTACATACACCTGTCGATGAGAAGTATTTTATCTTGTTAGCGAATGTTTCTTCTCTCACGTGGTTTGCGTTCATCCTTAACGATGGAATGTAGGATTCTTCGACACCTTATCGTTATCATGTTTCATCATGGATGATGACTGGCGTCTCTAGGAATTATGTTTCACTGGAAAACATCAACGCGACAACAAATTTGAACAAAGTTACTAGTGTCGAACAGGAGACATGAACGAACTAATAGGTAAACCAGAAAATTAAGTAACAAGTTAGACAACCGTAGCTGTTATGTAACGCCATATAAACGTACTATCATATTAAATTTTCAGCAGCATGAAAGTATGTTCGTGCTAATAATGTTAGATCGTTGTTTTCTTTTCTCTTTCATCATATCTTTACTGTCTTTTATGGTGATGTGGCTTATCGTTGATTCGTTTCAGAGATCTGTACCTCATGACACGCTCACGACCCATCAGTTTCCAGTAGGGAAACAAACTGTATGTATCTACACGTTCCTATCGATCCGTTTATTTGCAGGTTTTGTGCTTCCGAAACGAAAGCCGGGAGTTTTGCTTTCCTGTGGCGATGGAAGAATACACAGAAAAACATCTTAAACACATCGCCGACAACGTGACCGACAATCGAGACGGCCATTTCAGCTCGAAGGTTTGAAGATGCATGCTTATCATTCAGTTCCCGGTAAGCAACATTCCTTATGTAAACTGCCTCCACTGCACAGTGGGACACACGGCGGAAATCATGTAAAGTAAAGTTGCTCCAAATTTTATGTAATAAATTAATGCAATACTCAAATTCAATCATTTGTTTGCGACCGTTTTATTATGAATATTCCAACGCAGTAAGTTTAATTGCATGTGCACATAACGGTGTGGCTTGCATAAACCAAAATACTTTCACTGCTGCAATTGAGCAACCACTACTCATTTATGTTGCGAATGACGATTCGTTTCAGCACAGCAGTAGAACGTTTCGCGTGCATTATAGAGCGTTCGTGGTATGTGCCATTTAAATGCGAATAGAATGTACCTTTGTCGTCACCCGCATTTGCTGCGCTAGAAGTCGGATCATGCTTATGTAGGCGTGTCTGTAGAAACTCGTTCATTTGAAGCGATCATGCACCCACACAGCCATTGGTAGTAAAGGAAAAAGTTACGGTGGTAGCTGAACCCGATCGCTGTTCGTTAGGCAGTTACTACCACCAACCATTTTCAAGGTGCTCCATCAGCTGAGAGTATCTTATGGTCCCACTTCACTGGAACGGGGAGTTTACGGCTCGAGGTCTGAGACAAAAACCAACATACCAGCTGAGTATATAGTGTGCCGAGGGGGTTTTTTTTTATCGAGATTGCACGAGAAAAGATAAGATCTATTTGCCCGTAGGCTATTTTTCTTCTAGTTATCAAGTTGACATGTTTGTCAACTTCCACTAGCCTCCAACGAATGTGGATTCAGTCTCAGATTCCCGATACTGACATATTTGCCACCTTATTCATGTTGATGGAAGATCAACATAGTTTGCTGGAACCAGAACTCCGTGAATGTTTCGAGTGCTTCAAATTCATTTATCATCAATCATATCGCCATCGAGGAACGGAATCATCTTCACATATTCCCTCATATTTGGATTAAGTATGATCGACCTTCGCCTACAGCGATTCCACACACGATCTTCTCAAACTTACTTCCTTACAAAAAAGGCCGTGACAGTAAACAAACAACAGAAAGGCAGTCATCGTTGACGCACACACAAACACACCGTCTCGCTCCAACGAAGATCAGCATGATGATGCTCTGCTTGACCTCAAAATCTTCGCACACCACTCAACAAAGCATCTGCGATCGCACACGGCCGCAGTTTCCGAACTCTCGTCGCAATCTACACCGCGGCCGGACATCTTCACCGTGCGATCTTCCCCCTCACCAACACGTGCAGTTACCGGTTCCGCACTACTTCAAGGTGCGGGGTGTGTGTGTGCACCGCGGTCTCTCTTTCCGCTGCGTACAAGGCCTTATGCTTCGATCAAACGTCGTCAGAACACCATGACCTACCCACCACCTACCGATCAGCGCCGTAAACCTCAAAAGCCAATCAACAGCAATCGTTCCCTTTACCTTTAAGCGACAGGTGCCTGTGAACCTTCTTGCGGTTTGGTGAATTTTTTCCACAATATTGTACGCTGATTTCACAACGATGTCCGGGTAATGTGCTGCACTTTTCTTAGGGTACGTTGAATGCACTTTTCACGTATTAAACAACCGCGGATGATGTTTGCGTATATATCATCAAACCAAACTATTCGGCACTCGTTTCTCGTTTATAGTGTTAATTAAACATAACATCAACACAAAAGAAGATTTAGTATAAATAAACACAAAAAAAAACTTTGTAGTTTCACTTTCTACGAACGAGCTCCGCCGAAAAACGGTCCCCCGCTCGCTGGGAAAGTCCACCGTTCGTGGAGGCGTTCCTGTGCCGCGTGCTGTTCGCGCGGTTCGAGCCAAGACTGAAAACCCCGCGCTGCCATCGACAGCACCTAAGCGCGTTCGCGAATGGAGCACGCTTTGTTCGTTCTGTCCCTTGGTGAGTCGGCACCGACAGAGGAATCGCGCAAAGGAGAAGGGCTAGGGAAACGCCAACAAACGGTAGAACGAGATAGAGACTGGATTGGGTGCGCGAGAGAAAACAGGCAGTCGCGTTGAAAGCGTGGAACAAGACGGGAACGTGTTTATTGGAAGCTGCGTCCTGCATTGTGGGAGCAGCCGAACATCGATGGGATTATTTTTGGCTAGTGTTAGAGGATGATTCGAATAAGGAAGCGGGGTGGTGGGAGTAAATGGTTGCAGTGTAAGTAATTGGTCCTGAAA